>JARYHS010011408.1:201108462-201186767 GCA_031002005.1 Vandiemenella viatica
ACGTTAGGATAGGAATGCAATATTAAAAGAAGTGGAAGTAAAAATGGAAGTAGCACAGGATAGCGTATTGGGACCGTTGCTATCCGTCATCAATGAATTTTTTTGGTGGATTACTATCAGAAAATGATTGTTTGCAGATAAAATAATGCTATATAATAGGTTTAAAATGGCAGAAGAGTGTGAACAGCTGCAGGGTGATATTGACAGGGTATCTAGTGTCTATATGGGACGGACATAAGTCCATAGAAGAGTCAGCTTATTAGGTACACAGATAAAAAAAACTAAAGATTGATTTGATTACAAGGTGGGGAATTAGTTGCTTGTTGAGCAGCAGACAATGGATCACTTCTATCCTTGCTAGCAGTGCCAGTTTTCAACACCGCTCGAAGACCTATGGAAAGGAAGAGATATCAACAACTTCGTCCAACTTTGGGCAAAACGATTATGTTGTCCGTACACGATTTACTTTATCTGGAACAAAGTACATACCTTACCTTGATATCTTTTTTATTGCTTTTACTTCAAGAGTACCATCAGTTATATGACGGCAATTAAACTTTCCAAGCTTAACTTTTAACACTTTTATAGCGAAGCTTCTCAGATTTTACAAATAACAACTTTTATATATACGTAAGATTTATACAAATAATCTATTCTCTTAAGGTCCAACAATTTCCATAGCTGTAGCAGCTTTCTTCTAGCTGCTTCCATATTATCATGTCATCTTATTCATTAGTAATCCCGTTCCTTGGTCACTGGTCTGCTGCGCCCGGTTTATTCTTTGTTGCCAAAGGTGCTCCCAGAATGCCATTACTACATGATATTCACAAATTATAATATACAATTCTATATTTAATACATTGATAGTCTGACGTGATGTAAGACCATACACGTGGTTTCCAGAAATTCATCCAGGTGTGAATGATTGCATAGTATAAATTTACTAGGTTAAAACACGTTACAAGGGCAGAATGTGTGGCTACCGAAAATGTTTTTGAATTGCGTACCTATAACCATCTCATAAGTTGAGATTTAAAAAAACCCTCTGTACATAATAAAATCCTGCTCTGCCATACGTTTCTTCACTACGTCTTCCAAAACAGGCAATGGGGGGTAAAAAGAATACACAATGCTTGAAGATCTTTCGAGCATGCGGTCGGATCAATTGATCGTAATTCAACGAATTTTCGACGGCGTAACGTGCCATCAACTTCAGGTTGCGTCTGCTGACCGACGTGAGGAGTGTAGTCCAGGACGCGACTACCGTGCCACACAGCCACCATTCTCTGCCATTTCTTCAATTGGCAGTTTTTGGGAGTTGTTATCCTAGGATATTTTCTCCAATTAATAAGGTTGGTTAATTCTTCTGAGTTGGTTGGTCTTTATTTTGGTGCATTAATTTATTAAACTCAATGGTCTTTTATGTCGGTCTGCTGAAATGTCATACTGGCCGATGTTTTTGACCATTAGATTTTTTGACTTCTGGGAGCTTTTGTAGAAAGATTTTGCCAGCAGCCTGAATCTATCCAGGGCATAGGCAGTGCAGTAGCCTCGTGTAGGGCATCGGTCGGGAAATGACGTGGCAAGTGTAGGGCTCTCTTCAATGCCCGATTTTGAATGACTTGTAGCTTTTGTATTTGATGATTTTCGGCGTATGCCCAACAGGACATGCATATTCCATAATTGGACGGATAAGGGTTGTGTAGATTTTGATTCCAATAGTTGGAGGTAGTCGGCTATTAAAATTGATGAGTGGGTAGAGTTGCTGTAATCTCGCACTCGCTCGGCATCTGACTTCCTCTATGTGGGCGTGCCACGTTAATCTCCTATCCAGTGTGACCCCTAGATAGTGAACAGTTGTAGACCAGGGGATGTCCTTGCCATTGAGGTGTAGTAGAGGATGTGGTATCACCGGTAGCGCTGGGTCGCATCTTCGCGTAAGCATAATGGCTTGCGTTTTAGCAGGATTTATTTCTATTCTCCACCTCCTAGCCCAAGCAAGAGTTTTCTGTAGGACTTCCTGGAGACGACGGGTTACAATAGCTCTGCTTCTGCTGAGAGAGAAGTATGCGGTGTCATCTGCGTAGGTCGCAATCTCTACACCGGGTTATTAGGCACGTCAGCAGTGTACAATGTGTAGAGTACTGGTCCGAGAACCGACCCTGAGGAACCCGGCCCGGATCCGTCTTCTAGTAGAGAAAGCATTGTTGACGCGGACACTGAATGTGCGGCCGGCGAGGTAGCTCTAATAAGTTTCACATACGGTCCGGGAACCCCTGCTAGAGCTTGAGTCCCGAGTGCCATACCGAGTCAATGCTCTGGAGATATCAAGTAGCAACAACCCGCAGTATTCCTTGAAGTTAAAGGCTCTGGTGGCTTTCTCGACGACTCTCATGAGCTGCTGAGTGGTGGAGTGGCCTTTTCTGAATCCTAGCTGGTGGTTTGGGATGATACTGTTTGCTTCTATGTGGGTGTACAGTCTTTTAAGTAGCAGTCTCTCAACACTTTACTGACAGCTGGAAGAAGGCTAATAGGCCGGTAGTGTTGAGGGAAGAGTGGGTCCTTACCGCTCTTGTGTATACCGACCACTTCTGTGTGCTTCCAGTTTCGTGGGTATTGTTGCAGTCTTAGAATTTTATTGAAGATCGCTGTCAGGTGTTATCGCCTCAGGTGGTAGTTTGCGGAGGAGAAGGTTGTTAACCTTGTCCCGTCCCGGAGCCTTGCGAGGGGGAAGTTTAGAAACACAGCTGGCTACTTCCTCAGCAGTGATTGGCTCAATTTCAAACTCGTCCTCCGCATTGAGAAAGACTTGTAATCTACGGCGCACTGTATTCAGATGGCGATGATTCACGTTGGTTTGCGCTGGCCGAAGTTCTTTTCAAAGGTGTCTGCTAAGGCATTAGCCTTATCTTCAGGGCTATATACAAGTCCTCTCTCGCCGTGGAGCGGTGTAAGTCGTTTCCTGTGTCGGGTGAACCTCCTGGTTTGGTTACAAAGCGATTCATCATCCGGGTTAAACATAGAGATGGGGGCATCCATTCCCTATTTCTATGCTCCGTCAGGGAAACCTTTAGCTCCCTCTGTAGGTGGTTTAGAAGTCGTTTCGTAAGGGGTTCCTTATTAATCTCCATTCTTTCGCAACCCGATTTTTATGTCGTATTTGCGCCAGAAGTTGAGACGGAAGTTGCGGAGATGCGTGCTTAGGTGTCGTTAGTGGTGTCGTGACCGTAGAGGCGTTGCGTACTGCCATTTCAAATTTTTGGATGGCTTCATCGATGTTGCCTGTATCAGCGGCAGCAGTGAATTCGTCTTTAAGTAGCTGTTGATAGCGTCTCCAGTTGTTTTTATAATAATTGGGCCTGGTTTCTTCCAGTGTTTGCCAGGGTCCGATGTTAATCTCCACCATCACTGGGCAATGGTCTGAAGACAGCCGGTCAATGGTGGAGGCAGCCACGAAGCCGGGAATACCTTTCGTTATGAGTATGTCAAGTACGTCCGGTCTTCCTCCAGCGCCGGGATAATGCGTAGGCTCCTCAGGGCCGGTCACACACATGTCGTATCTGTTTATTAGTCTTCGCAGAGCCTTACCCGCCTGGTTAGCAACCCTACTGTTCCAGTCAGGGTGCTTGGCATTAAGGTCCCCTCCAATCAGGAGTTTTGCCTCTGGTGGCGGCTAAATTTGTGAAGTCAGCCTCCTCCAGTATTCTACGGGGGGGGGGGCGGTAGCAGAAACTACTGTTAGTTTACCATTGGCACTTACCAACTCGACACCGACGGCTTCTATCTGCTGGAATTGTAATTTCGTGGTGAGGGATATTTCTTTTGATGTAGATACCTTCTCGGTAACAGTTGTAGTTGGCTACGGAGGCACGCAGTCCTTGTTTCAGATATGTCTCGGTCACCAAACACACACGTCTACAGTCTGCTAGAGGAGGAACTGCCTGAATTCATGCAGTTGGCTATAAATGCTGTTAGCATTCCAAATGCAAAAGGTGAGAGAGTGCATTGTGCGGCGTCTATCCATCATGATTACAATGAGCGCATTTTGGTGTAGTCAAGGCTTTCGTCATTGCAACGGTCAGGTTTCCAATCTGCTCAGTGAGTGTGCACATCATTTTCATGATGGACTCTAACATGCAAGTAAGCCTGTCGAAGTTGCCGTTTGAGGAGTCTTCGGTTGCGTCTATTTGTCTTCTCTGATTGGTACTTGCTGCTCCTGTTTTGTTGGTAGTTGTGGGTAGCTCTGTGAGTATTCCATCAATTGGAATTGGAGCAGTGCCACAAGCGGAAATTGAAGAAGCGTCAGCTGGAGTGTCAACGTTGGTAGCCAGCGATTTTCCGTCGTCTTGTTTCTGACGTTGCTGATTGATTTGTTTCCTTCTTCTTCTGTTTGACTTCTTACTCGGCTGCGTGGGCTGTGCCTTAGCATTGAGTTGCGTCTTGTTGGTGGCCTTGGAACCTTCTGGGGTATGTTGTCGTTCTTGCTCTGCTGCTTGCTTGGTACCAAGCGGTTTACCTTTTCGGGTTGGTTACAGCTTGGAGGTGAATTTTCCTTCTCTGTCAATAATCCTCTTTGTCGATCCCGAGCTCTTTTAAAGGCTGGGCAGCCTCTATAGCTTGCCACATGTCCCCCTCCGCAGTTGGGGCATTTTGCTGCGTCTTTTCCATTTTGTGAGGTGCACTGATTGGTATCATGCATCCTGGCACACTTCACACAAACGGGAGGCATTTTGCAATTCTTTGCAACATGGCCAAAACGCTGGCAGTTGAAACATTGGGAAGGTCTTGCTGTAGCACGAAGCTTCTCTACCTGCACTTTCAGGTGACATATCCTGTCAAACCCGAAGATTGTTCTGTTTTCTGGTATGTCGGCCAAAACCACCAGGAACAGCAGCATTGGCACGTTACTACCAGGACGTTTCAGTTGGGTCACCGTCTGTACGGAAAAGCCCATCCCTATGAGTTCGTCCTTCAAATACTCCGTGGGCAAGGAGTGAGGAATACCCCTGAAGAAATTTTTCAGTTTTGGGACCGACCCTATTGGGAAGGTATAGTACGGGGTTCCTCTTTCCTGAAGCATTCCCGTAGCAGCGATGTAGTCCTCTGTGGTGGTAAAAGTGAACTTAATCTTGTCGGCCGCCCGCAGTCTTGGCGGAGAAGTGACTCTTCACGACGGTGTCGACTCTGTCATGGAGCATCTCGTAGTTTTTGTCAATCAGAACAACAATCGGCGGAATGTGTGCCGATCGTCGTTCCGTTGGCCGTTTCGGTTGCAGTAAAGTCATTTGGAGGTGGTTCACTCTGCAACGGTTGAAATCTGTGAACTGTTTCCAAAGTTGTTTCTTGTTGAGTAGGGGACGGTGTTTCAGCTGTGCGTCGTGGAGACACAAAACCTTCTTCATATTGATGTTGAGTATGTTGAGTGTGGTAATGCTGCGCCTCTGAATCTGATTGCTCTGAGGAGGCAGCAGTTTCCGCCATAAGGAACCGTTGAGATGAAGTGGCCGAGCAAAGAGCTTATGCTGTGGATGTGTCCTTGATCTTCTTAGCTGGTGTCTTCAAAGGACGTGCGTGCCGTTTCTTCATAGAGGATTTACCCATCTTCTTCACATGGGTTTTGCCAGAGGAAGAGCAAGCTGCACTGCGTTTGTCGGCATCTGAGTCTGCGTCGGAGTTGTTGTTTTCATATGGGCCTCTGTAACCAGAGGTTATTTGGGTTACTTCTGGAGTAGGTGAACGTGGAGAGTCTATAGCGTTGTCCGCCAGAAGATCGAAACGAACGCCAGCCGCTGTATTCTGCAGGAATATCCTAGCGATGGTGTCTTAGCGGGAGTGTTGCTCTGGTCCCTAGTTATCACCGCTAGGTTAGCCAGGACCAGAGACAACCCTAAGCTCGCGCCAGGGGGTTCCACTCAGAAAGTGGGCCGTGTGGTGGTTTAACCCTATCAGCACAGGATCGGGCAGGAGGGCGGGAGGGATCCCCAAAGAAGAGAAAGTAGGCCAGCTTCGCTCTCTACTTCGCAAAGATTGCGAGACAGTACTCGCATACACGAGCACAGCGGAAAGAAATCGGAAGTATACGAACACAGCAAGCCAAGTGTGGAGACTACCGTGCCGGACCTGCCGGGGTGGTATTTATACCCTTCTACCCATCCCCTCCACTCCCGCCACGGTGCTCCGATAGCGGTGGGGAGTGGGGGGGGGGGTGGTACGCTCTGACATATCGAGCAGTTATCTTCAGTCTGTATGCCACCTCCGTCGCGCACTGTGCCTTGGTTCTGGTGTTTGCGAAGCCGCTTCAGTGCTGGGTTCCAAGCCTGGCTTAGTTGGAAGCCGTTGTCATTGTTGATGAGGTTGAAGAACGGTGCACAGAACATAAACGTCACACCGTGCTTTTGGAGCCGTCAAAATCAGCAATTGCTGAACATTGTATAGAGACGCAGCATACTATCAAATATGAGTACAGCGAAGTTGTGATAAACACATCTAATTTCTGGGACTGTATATACAAGGAAGTCATTGAAATCCGACAACGGAATAACCTCATCAATATCATCATCATCTCCCAACCTTTACGGTATCAATCGTTTAATATATTTGTTTCATCCCGTTTAACATATGTAGGCTATATCACTTGAAGTAGGAAATGATCGTTTCCTTTTCAGTGCCGAATCTAGTTATCTTACCACTCTTGATCTAGCCTAGCTTTGTCTTCCTTCCAATACTCTTCTAAGTTTCTCATTCCGCAACCTCCCTTTCTCTTTCCGGCCATCCATTTTTCGATATATCCACATATCTGGTGGTTCCAGTCTTTTTTCGTGTTTTGTTTTTTTTCTTTTAAGGGTATGTTTCAATTCCAGCCACTGCAAAACTACATTCGAACTATGCTTTAAGTCATGTTCTTCAGTAATAATTCATAAGCAAACAGCATCTTTGTACCTAGCGTGGTGGGTGAGCGGTTAGCGCTCTGGCCTCACATTTGGGAGGACGCCGGTTAGCCGTTCTTTTTTCTTTACTTATTGCTTAACGCCTCGTCGACGTCGAAGTCATTAGAGGCGGGATGGGACTGGGGACAAGGAACTGAAAGGAATTCGGCTATGGCCTCACGGCATTCCGGTATTCACCTGGAGTGATCTGGGGAAACCATGGAAAACCCAATTTTGGATGCCCGGACGGGCATTCGAACCGGCACTCTGGCCTCGCATTCGGGAGGACGGTGGTTCGAATCCCCGTCCGGGCATCCAAAATTGGGTTTTTGGTGGTTTCCCCAAAACACTCCAGGCGATTGCTGGAGTGCTTCCTACAAAAGGCCATAGCCGAATTCCTTCCCGTTCCTTATCCCCAGACCCATCTCACCTCTAATGACCTCTACGAGCTGTAAGGCCATAAGTAAAAAAAAAAAAAAAATAAAGTAAAAGCATATTTGTTTTCGGCCACAGAATTCCTTTATGACACTACGAACACATAGAGATAGAAAACTGCTGTGCAATCTTCGTTGTTACCAACTGGAATTGCAGCTCCACAACTACTTCGAGTCCCAGTTTTCAAACACGACGGCACTTAGTTGGGTTCCTCTTTAAGCAAGTTGGCACTGACGAGACTGGTCATTACGACTTCCTCGCTGTTCACTCGCAGCACGTGGTCCCGCGATTGCCGTATCAACTAAACCAACAGCCTGTTATATAACTCCTCAGGTACTGCTTCCCAGCCAGTTCATGACTTTGGGCAGGGTCAGTTTAACGAATTCGGTGAACGGTAGCGCTCGGCCCAAGCATTCGGAACGACGCGGGTTCGAATCCCCGTCCGGCCATCCAAATGTCTGTTTTGCATGGTTTCCGCAAATCACTCCATGCGAATGCCGGAATGATTCGTTGAAAGCACCATGACCGTGTTCCTTCCCGCAACTTGTCATCCATGTTTTCCCGCCTCTGATGACCTCGACGTGAATGAGGCATAAAGGCATAAGAAAGATGACCACAAGGTGGCACTCGATTTCAGGAGTAAGGGTGTGCGAATTTTTTTTGGTAGATTAGGTTCTCAGGTTTTTTTTTGTTTTTTTTGCTGTCGTCAGTCTTTAGACTGGTTTGATGCAATCCTCCATCCCTTCCTATCCTGTGCTAACCTCTTCATTTCTACATACCCCTTACAATCCACGTCCTCAATTATCTGCTTCATATATTCTAATCTCTGTCTACCTCTGCAGTTCTTACCTTCAACTGTTCCCTCCACTAACAAATTAACCAATCCAGCATGTCTCAAAATATGACCTACCAGCCTGTCTCTTCTTCCAGTAAGCTTCTTCCATAAACTTCTTTTCTCACCCATCATTTCTAAAACTCGTTCATTTCTTACTTTGTCTGTCCACCTAATTTTCAGCATTCTTCTGTAGCACCACATTTCAAATGCTTCAAGTTTCTTTCTTTCCGGTATTCCTAAAGTCCATGTTTCGCTACCGTAAAGTGCTGTGCTCCACACATAGAGTTTTAAGAAGTAATTCCTAATTCCTAGATCAATATTTGAAACTAAAAGGTTTCTCTTTTTCATGAAGGCTCTTTTTGCTAGTGCTATTCTGCTTTTAACATCATTCCTGCTTCGGCCATCGGTTGTAATTTTGCTTCCCAAGTAACAGAACTCACTCACTTCTCCTATTGCATCAGATCCTATTTTTAAATTTAATCTGCTAGTATTGATGTCATTTCTGCTACATTTCATCACTTTTGTTTTACTTTGATTTATATTCAGTCCAAAATCTTCCTTCAGTATTTTGTTCATGCCATTCAATAACTTCTCAATATCCTCAGCCCTCTCTGCTCATAAGACAATGTCGTCAGCAAATCGTAGCATACTGATTTTTTCTCCCTGAAAACTTATGCCACATGGACATTTTTCTTTGACTTTCTTCATTGCTTCTTCTACATACAAGTTGAATATTAACGGAGATAGACTACAACCTTGTCTCACACCCTTTTTAACTGATGCATGTCTCTCGTGATTCTCTACTTTTATAACAGCCACTTGATTCTTATATAGTTTATAGAGGATTCTTCTATCTCGATACTTAAGACCTGACTTCTTTAGAATTTTGAACATCTTGTCCCACCTAACATTATCAAAAGCTTTTTCTAAATCAACAAATGCCATAAAAGTATCTTTGTTTTTCTTGATCCGCCCTTCAAGTATTAATCTTAAAGACAGAATTGCTTCCCTTGTACCGCGATTTTTCCTAAACCCAAACTGATCTTCACCTACTATCTCTTCTACTACCCTTTCCATCCTTCTGTATATTATTCTGGTCAGTAATTTTGAAGCATGTGATGTTAGACTAATTGTGCGATAATTCTCACATTTGTCAGCTTGTGCTTTTTTTGGAAGTGTGAAGATGATATTTTTATTAAAATCAGTTGGAATTTCTCCTGTATCATAACTTTTTGATATCAGCTTGAATAATCTTTCGATTCCTTCCTCTCCTAGAGATTTAAGAAGTTCTGCAGGGATCTCATCAATTCCAACTGCCTTATTTGCTTTCAAGTCATTCAGAGCTTTATTAAATTCTGTCCTCAAAACAGGATCTCCTAAGTCATCCATGTCGACATCGCCTTCCTTTTCCAATACACTATTGCTCAAGTCGTTCCCAACATACAGTTTCTCAATGTATTCCTTCCATCGGTTAGCTCTATCTTCTGACCTTAAAAGAGGTTTCCCATCGGCAGCTTTAATGTTCATACCTCTTTTCTTCATTTCTCCAAAATTCTGTTTGATCTTTCTATATGCAACATCTACTTTTCCTGCAACCATTTCCTTTTCTACTTCTTCACACTTTTCTTGTAGCCATTTTTCTTTTGCTATTTTGCATTTCCTATTTATTTGATTTCTAAATTGCCTGTACTGCTCTTTTCCTGTTTCATCCTGAGCATTTTTGTACCTTCTCCTCTGATCCATCAGCTGCAAAATTTCTTCTGTGATCCAAGGTTTTCGGGCAGCTTGTTCCCTAAAGCCTAAGGTTTCTTTGCCAGCTTTCATTATTTCGGTCTTTAATGCATTCCATTCGTCCTCGGTTGAGCTCCTTTCACAGTTAATTCTTAGACCTGAGTCTACCATTTCTGCAAATTTTTCTCTTGTGCTAGATTGTTTCAGTTTATTCACTTCCAGTCTGTTCTGCTTATGCTGCTTCCTTATTCGCTTGAATTTCAGCCTGCACTTCATTACTAACAAATTATGGTCCGAGTCTATGTCTGCTCCTGGGTACGCTTTACAGTCTAGAACTTGATTCCTGAATCTCTGTTTGACCATGATATAATCTAGCTGATATCTGCCTGTATCCCCAGGACGTTTCCAGGTGTATATTCTTCTTGCATGGTTCTTAAACAGTGTGTTCGCCACTACTAGCTTATATCTTTCACAAAATTCTAGCAACCTGCTTCCTCGCTCATTTCTTTCTCCTAGACCAAAACTTCCTACAGTATTCCCCTCTTTTCCTTCTCCCACTATTGCATTCCAATCACCCATGATTATTAGATTTTCTTCCCCTTTCACATATTCGATTAATTCTTCAATTTCAGCGTATATTTTTTCTATTTCTTCGTCATCTTCCTGTGACGTTGGCATATATACTTGTACTAATGTGGTTGGGACGGGCTTAGTTTCTAACCTCATCAAAATAATCCTGTCACTAAATTGTTCATAATAACTAACCCGTTTCCCTACTTTCTTGTTCATTACAAATCCTACACCAGTGACTCCATTGACAGCTTGAGTGCTAATTATCCTGTGTTCCCCAGACCAGAAATCCTGTGCGTCCTTCCATTTAATCTCACTAATCCCAACAACATCTAACTTAAGTTGTTCCATCTCCCTTTTTAAGTTTTCTAACCTACCTGCCCTATTCAGACTTCTAACATTCCACGCTCCGACTCGTAGAATGTTTCTATCCATTCTGATGACTCCTCCCTGAGCAGTCCCCACCCGGAGATCCGATTGGGGGACTATTTTACCTCCGGAATATTTTACCCAGGAAGAAGCCATCATGATATATGTAATTTGAGAGGATTACATGTCCTCGGGATACCCTTTGGGTCTTTAATGCAGTGGTTTCCCGTTGCCTTCTGCATCCCCATGCCGTTGATCATTTCTGATTCATCCGCCTTTAGGGGCCGTTTCCAACCACAAGGGCAAGAGGGTGCCCTGAACAGCTCCCCGCTCTTCCGCCCTCTTTTCAGAGGCCGTTGGCAAGCAGTGGGTGACTCCTTATACCGGGAATCTTTCAGTCGCCAGAGCCTCGTCCGTGCAAACAGGGTGCACCACGTGAAGGAGAGGTTGACATTTGGTTGGAAAAGACTAGTATAGTCTCTCCCAAACCCTTACACCCCAGGTTCTCAGGTACTGGAATAAATTATCAAGGCAAATGATAAATAATTTACCAAAAACGCTGAAAGAATTGAAAACTGAAATTAATACAGGGCAAAAGTAGGTGGATACAAGAAAGGAGAAAATGGGACGTAGGCAAATTGCTACCGGAACATGGGCTCCATCTCAATTAAACAAAGTTAAAAGAACCGGTTTCGAGTAATATCAGATTAATCCACAAAGTAGTTCCTGCTAGCGCCGTGTATAACGCAGGCGTCTCAAGTAGCCGCCATTCGATGTCTACTAGTTTCGGTCGACTGTCTACTTACAATCTGAGGTTATGTTCCGCCATTAATGCTTTTATTTTTTCTGTGAGTGTTCAAAACGTTGAATTTGCATGGTAAAGTAAATGCGTATGGCATTTTTGGCCAGGACATCCCCGACATGTTCTGCCGCCTAGTGACAAAGTTTTCGATTCGCTGCGCCTCTTGTCGTGGCTGGCTACCCTAGCCTAGGCCGGTAAGGGGACATCCATAAATTATGTGAGGTGTTTCTCGGGATTTTCGGACCCCCCCTCTGGTGAGATTTTGGTGAGATCTGGCCCGACCCCCCCCCCCCCCCTGTGGTGAGATCTGGTCCCGTGAGACCCCCCTCCCTACAGATCGTCTTTGTAACATTTTGAGCCAAATACCCCCCTAAAATCGACTTTCGCGTCGATTGTAGACCTTTTTTTAGCTCTACAGTCCTGCCCAATTTTAAAAAATCTCACGTGAGATTTCCGTTGACCCCCCTCCCCCTTGGTGGGATCTGGTGAGATTTCGCAGCCGCCCCCCCCCCCTATTTCACCTCACGTAATTTTTGGATGCCCCCTAATCCTGCCAAATATCGGAGACATGCAGTTTGACGTGGAATCCGCACCACGGAAGCATTCTGGCGTACTTCACATTACCCAGCAAGTTGTGCCGGAGGTGAAGGACAGATTAAGTGTTCTGAAAATCACCGCTGAGACAGAGATTCGAACAGCAGACTTTTAGATTCGAATCAGACAGCTCTAATTTATTTATTTATTTAGGCTTATCAAGTTTATCTAAATAGGTGTCGTCTCCGTAAAAACGCGATTTTAGGGAAAACGAGCACTTTGGTACGTTGGAAACTGCTCTAACGCCATTTCGTAGAAGTGTCAGGTACCAACAAGCCTACTGATGTTAGTTAAGTTTCTCTGCGGTTAGAGCAAGAAACTCTTATATTTTAAGCGAACAATTCTAGTACAGTAGCTGACCGAGTGAATATTTCGCACAGGATCGTGGTCAGTCACTGAATCGTAATACAATAATGTGGAAATAAGTAAATGCAAGTATATTTATTAATAAACTAGCTGATACCCCCGACTTCGTACGTGTGGATTAAGGATTTCTTTGCCAGAATTGAATATAGAAAGTTATTGGTAACGAAGGATTGGTGCCAAACAACACTCAGTCGGCATAATATGACCGGAAAACCATCACTATATCATTCTATCGTGGAACCTGTTTCTTGAAGAGAATCAATTTCCAACATATTTAAAAACAGAAAAACAAACGGAAGTTCAGGGATGTGTGTGTGTGGTGGTGGTGGTGGGTGTTAACTAAGGGCAGCTTTATTTCAGCTTGGTATATTCTTCTTTCTTCAGCACGAACATCCGATTCTTGGGCTCTAATAACTTTGGCTGCACGTGCTCTGCTAGAGCTACACCTTAGGCCAGTTTAAGCCCGCAAGGCATGTCAAAAAAGAAGGCAAAATAAACTGATGCCAGGAACATTTAAGCAGTCACAAAGCAATAGGACAGAGAAAATCTACATCTATACTAAATGATACGTTTTTTCTCTAAAAGAAATTTATTAACAAATTATACACTAACATAATACAGCTTGAGCAACCGACTTAACATTACAGACTTACACACACATCCGTCTCTCTGTCACCATTGATAAGTTTTCAAAATTTCGTGACTACAACTGTTAACCATACCGAAAAAAATGTACTGTGCCCTTCCTACAGATTTTCTTGTCAAATTCCATCAATATCGATATTGCCATTTAGTCGTCAAAACGCAACAAAAAGACAGAGACTTACATCCGCATTTATAGTATTATTACTGCAGATCACACACACACACACTGACTGCGAACAACCCCTGAGGGATCATTATAACGTAAAATAGTGTACACCTACAGCATTGCAAGACTGCCTACGATTTGCCTCGCATTGAATCCCCAAATTTGCGATATCTACAGTTTAACATTCAATTCGAATAACCGACGGTCCAGGTGTGACTCTTACGAACAAAAACAATTTTTAAAAATCTTTGCCTGCACGGAGATTTGAACCGGAGGGCTTTAAGCACTGAGCTACCAGACCGCTACACGGAAAAACAGTAGAGAGACCTCCATATCCAACGCGTCTGTCTATCGCCGTTCAGTAGTATTTTGAAATTATGAGACAACATGTATTATTTATACAGATAATTTTTCAACCAAATATAGAGAGTATTTTTCTCCTTGTTTCAAAGGATAAGTGTGCAAACTTTCATCGAAATCGGATGAAAACTGTGAATTTGTATGAAGAACAAACAAACCAACAAACAAACATACATACATTCATTTTTATATATATATAGATGTTTCTCCAACGAGATTTCACTATATAGGAAGTTAATGAAATCTTTTAAGCAGATCAAAGAATCATTCCCTGGTAATTTAGAAAGAAGGATGACAGAACCACACCATAATTAAACAATAAATGCAGCTGTTCTTAGTTTTATTTTTCGCGGCAGGTATAGTATGTTTTATTTTATCAAGTAATGGACAATGTTGCAAGAGTAACACGTCAAGAACGAAAAAGATCCCTGAATGTACCTGAGAAAGAGGGGTTCTCCCAATAATTAATCTTTTTCAGGTGTGGCTGATTCAACATTTCATTCAAAATATTTATAATTATAGAAAAGTACATAATACAAATATCAGTTGTTTTTATTACACACGCAGTAATTTTAACTATAGTCTGTTAAGGAAGAACTGTACAAAATATCTTCTATAATTAATAGGGGAAAAAAGCTACGTGCGAGAACAGGAAAAGGGAGGGGGGAAGGTGTCTAGTCAAAAGCCACGACAGGCTACGTAGTGGGTAGGGGAAGTTCAAAGAAGTTTATAGACGTTCCATTATCGAAGTTTGATTTCAGTACACCGCATCCGTGCGTCATTTCGTAGTGACTTGAAGTTTAGTCGGCAAATAGTGAATGAATCAGTAACATATCACAGGCTGAGTGGAAGCTGCCTGTGTGCGAGTAAACACATTAACCATGAAGGAGCTTTATCAGGATCGACAAAGCAGACACATATTTGAGGATCCACAATCCCACACCCCACCGCCACCAGCACCGTACTGGTAGTAAAAATTGCAGCAACCAGAGGGAACGGTCTGAATCATTTCCATATCGGAGGACGAGCAGAACAGTGGAACTTTGATAACTGGTTAAAATTGCAGAGAGATGGCGTGCACGTAGTCCCAGCAGCGCCCCTTTATGTGTGATCGGACAGGTCTGCGTTACTCCACGCTCAGTGGATGCAGAACCGTCAAACAAAGGGGAAACGTGCAACCGTGTGCTGGTGTGCCTCGTGGACGTATAAGGGCGCAATATCAGCACGTGAGAGAGTTGGAACGTGGCAGAATGATTGGTCTCCGGGAAACGAGTTTGTCGTACCGTGACATTGCGGCTCGTACAGGGCACGTACTGCGCAGTGATGAGTGCGCGGAACCATGGAGGAAGGAAAAGAGTGGAGGCGACGCAAGGGACCATCACCACGCACTGGAGTGAAGCCGGGTAGAGAGATGTGGGACGGGGAGGTCGCCATATTGGATGGCCGTAGAAACACGTGGAATATGCACAAACACTTCAAGGTGATGATACGATAACCAAGGCACCGCAACTTAATGATGGATTATTATGTAACTCCAAGAAACAATTAAAAAATGAGAATAACATATTTTGATATCCTACTTAGTTCTCGAGATACACTGTCTCAAAAGTAAGGTGTTTTTGGTTGAAACCCATAAGAAAAATTTCTCCAAAGTCAAATTTGATAATAGATTTTTATGTAACACGACGAGACAAATCTAAAATAAAGAATATAATTTTTCGATATCACACTTAGTTCTTGGGATATAGTCTCCAAATTGAGGTGGACCAAAAAATAATTTTGCCAAAGCCATTACGAACTACACGCTGGGGACATGCAGAGTGGGGTTTTTATTTTTTTACCACCCCTTGTGGTTAGATTGAAACGCGGGCTGGACCAGAATAAAAACACACCAAAGCCACAAGGCATTATAGCTATAAAAATTTTTGATAGTCGATATCTCGAGAATTAAGGGAGATATAAAAAAAAAAAAAAAAAAAAAAAAAATACTCCTGCTTTTCGATTAGTTTCGTCGATTTGTATGAGAATCAATCATCAAATTGCATCGCAATGGTTAATATACTGCTGCCCACTTCAACAAATAAAATTCATTGCCAATTACAGATTTTCTACAGTCCTTTACAATAAGGCTAGCCTATTATGTGCAAAGTAGTAAGATATGCTGATTGTCTACACTGCACCAACAAATATTTGAGAACAATTTCATCCTATTGAGATCAACAACTAAATCTATAAAGATAGACTCTACTCTTGCAGATACCTCTTAAACACTTCAAGAACAATAATTACAACGTGACTAAATTATAAAACGTTATTCCAGATTGTTTCCTATCTGGTCTGTTTTTGCAACTGTATAGAGCACAAGTTGACATTATAAAAAAGCTTTGAAATGTTAGGAAATTAAATATTTATAGCAGCTTACACAGTGCAAACAGCGCAATGTTTTGGGAAAACTAGTATGGCCACCACGCATGCGCATTAGGAGCCGAGCGTTTACAGGAGGCTTCACAGGGTTAGCGACATGTCGACTCCCCTCTTTTCCTTCCCTCATATGTGGAACCAGTGAATAGAAGAGAGTCATAAAGGTACTGGACCCCACAATGCAACCACAGCGCGGGATGACCGCCATCTCGGCCGAAAGGCCGTAACCGATAGAACAGCTTCGTTCACAGTGTTGGCTCGACGTTGGAGCACTGGAGCTGGTGTGTACATGTCTGCTGAGGGCTAGACTGGTGGCACACATGCCATTGCGTCGGCTTCCACTGACCAGAAACCACCAACGCCCCAGACTGCAATGGGCACGTGAATGCCGCCATCAGCGTATTGAGTAGCAAAATGTGTTTTCGCACCAGTTCCGCTTCAACTTGTCCTTCAGCGATGTCGATGTAGATGTTTGTCGCTACCGTGGTGAATCCAATAGAGCAATATTGAGTGGAATAACGTACAAACGCCAAGAGAGATGGTTTGGAGAGCAATTGGCTACAACCTGTAAGCTTGGTTTCCACCTATTGAGGGCAATCTGAACAGCTACACGAGGTATTACCTCCCCTCCAGGCAGCTCAACATTACATATCCCAGCAGGACAATGCCCTGCCACATGTTAAAGGGTTACTTCCTCCGTTATTATTCTCATATCATGAACATCAAATACTCAGTTAAAACGTTGTGCAAATTAACAATTTTTTTTTAATCACGGCTTTACGCCTCGTCGATGGCTAAGGTCATTAGAGGGAGTATGGGACTGGGGACAAGGAACTGGAAGGAATTCGGATATGGCCTTTTTGAAGGAATCGTCCCGGCATTCGACTGGAGTGATTTGGGGAAACCGTGGAAAACCCAAATCTGGATGCCCGGACGCGGATTCGAACCCGCATCCTCCCGAATTCGAGGCTAGAACGTTAACCATTCACCCACCACGCTCGGTAAAAATTAACAACTTTAAACACATTTCACCCAGTACTTCGCAACCTTAAGTGCATTCGATGTTGCTCGAAACAGATCATCTTCGTTGCAGGATGATGGGAACATAGGGCACTCGAGCATATCCATTTCACTAGGTTTTCCTTGGACCTGCCCACTCCTGTTCATAATCAATTTAAGGACCGCCAGACGTTCCAGTCCTCTGCGTGTCCAGGTTGCAAGCGCTCTGCAACTGTCAGTGATCCCGAGATGTTAGGAACCTTTATTTTCCACAACTGTACTTTTGCCTTTTCAGGTGACCCAATTAGTTCCGGGGATGTTCTCAGGAAGCTTTTTCTGGGCTTGAGTCTCTGGGTTGGTGGTGTATGGCCGTGCAGTGGATGAGCGCTTTCCCGTTCTACTTTGGTCCTCTCCTTGTTCGCAGTCACTTCTCTCCGGATACTGGGTGGTGCAATCCCCGAAAGCTGGTGAAGACTTTCAACTGGGGTAGGCTTTAGGCAGCCTGTCACTAGCCTACAGGTGTTATTGAGGGCCTCATCCACCTGTTTGGTGTGAGATGATAAGTACCAAACTGGGCATGCATATTCTGCAACAGAGTAACAAAGGTCCATTGCTCATGTACGTATAGTTTGTGGTTGACTGCCCCACTGTGATCCAACTAGTTTGCGCAGTAAGTTGTTTCTTGTAGAGATCTTCATTTTGCAATTCATGCAGTGTTTCTCATACGAGGGTTATGTGAGGGTTCTGTCGAGTGTTACTCCCAGATATCCTCCATGATAACCACCTACATCATAAGAAAAAGTGAGTTGTCTGGTGGCTCAGTGGTTAAGGCGTCTGACTGAAGATCTAGAGGTTCTCTGTTCAAATCCCTGTCTCCACCCTCACCTTTGCCACAGCTTGCTGTGTGATGTAAAGTTCGCCAGAACGCTTCCGTGGTTCGGACTTCACGTTAAACAGTAGGTCCCCTGCACTCGGTAGGATTTCCGGGTTAAGTTAAGGCGGCTACGACAGCCAAGCCAATAGAAACCCTGTCACCAGGTCGTTATGACCACACGGAATTAATTAATTATAAGTAAAAGTTACCTAAAATCACTTAGAAAAAGGTAATGAAACAATACTCTAATCGGATATTCGACCTATCCCCCCCTTTTTTTTTTTTTTAAGTCTGATGTTAGTAATTCGATAGTTTGAGTACGGTTCCTGCCAAATCAGTTCCAATGCGCTTTCCTCCTGACATATCAATTGGCACCTTTAGGCCTACTGTAAACATGGGCTGTTTAGCAGTTCCTCATTCAAGGGGTCGTTAGATCTCTTTAAAACAGTACTGACTCGGCCTGGTGCTACAAAATACGCAATTTTCAGAAGAGCAAGAAAACTGAACTTCTATTAATAAATAGCGCATCAACCAAAAAATAACTGAGAAGTTGGATTGGCAGAATCATATTTCTTGTATTCAGGTAATAATGGTAGAAACTACTTGCAACAAAAATCTAGCATGAAATAAACTCATTTTTCAACTACGTCATTGTTACCCTCAAATATATTTATAAGGTTTTATTTACTTAAGTCAAAAAAGTACTTTCAGACTTTATTTCTAACAAATTAATAGATTAATATAGTACATTATTTCACTTAAATTACTGTAATAAATAATAAAAGATCTTGTAGAACAGTATTACTATCAAGTAATCTCCGCAAGTCGTTCGTTTTATTAATACAATGTTGCAGTTTTTTTAGTAGGCCTATAAGCAGTATTGAAGTTGATAGATGTAATATATTTATTTTCAGTACACCACCTTCCACCAGACTGAAAGTTTAAACTATTCCACTCTGACTGTTGATAGCTTGTTTTGAACTGAAATTTATCTATTCCCTATTCAAAACTCAGTAATCTGTCTTCTTTTATCTTGAATTCATTGTCATCAATGTCGTTCGACCTTTGAAAACCTTCGTTATATCATCGATGTATAGTGCTTCAAATAGTGGCTCTGAATTCTCGGAATGGAATTAATGTGATCACGAACTGAATCCAAAACTTCTTCATCTGTCTTTTAATTACTATCATGTTTTTCTCTCTTATCTTCTAGAATAATTCCACCTCGAAACACTTTTGCCTCTAGGCTATTATTCCCATTCTATTAATAAGAAAAGTTTTAGAATTACGGACTTTTTGTCCATTATTCTTTTAAAAAGACACAATTTATATTCTCGAGAAGGAAGGTCACGTTGCATAATTTTCTGGGTTTGTTTACTCATCGTGAAGTTGATCTTATAATGATTGAAAAAAAAAAACAATCATGTCGTTGTAATGGAATATTATACTTAAGAGAACAACCACCAAAATACAGTTAAACCAACAAAACCTACAGAAAATCGATAGTAATAACAACATGAACTATTAAATTTACTAATTCCCTAATTTCCTAAGCTCACTCATTCACTCACCTCTATAGCTATTGGCTGGAGAACGGTGTCACGTGTCAGCCTTCGCTCGCAAAACACCGACCAGAGATTCCATTAGAAGAAATTCGTGGTTAATAGCTAAGTAACTGCTATCAAATTAATTGCCACAGTACATTCATTGCTTTTCTTAGCGTTTAATACTTTTAAAAAAATGGAAAAATTTTGCAGCTGAAAAAACGTGAATCATTTAAAACGTGGATCTGCTTTTCAGTAACATTTTGCTAATGAAAGCAACTTAAAAAAAAAATTACTCATGGTCTCTGTAAAAACTGTAACCACGAATGCTAATTGTCATTCCGGCTTAGGATAAATTACAATATAATTAAAACTTTCACAAATGTTGTTGCTTGACTAAAGTTTATGCATTACGGTTTGTTTGTCTTTTTAGGTATTTTACTGACCACTTTCGTTATTAGTCTTTATTCATGTTCGTTGTACGTGGGTTATTGGGTTATTTTAAGTATACATCAAATGTGTTACCGAATCAACTATTCTGGCAGTTAATATCTTCGGAGTTATTTAACTATTTAATAATATGTAATGTGTGTTAATTTCCCTGGCCGTTCAGATACACTGTGACCAATGTTTACATTATGAGTGTTTGCCCAGTCTCAATAGAAAACAACGTGATGCTTTCGAAGCAAACAGGATTTTTTTAAATTTTGCAGAGTGAACTTTAATGATCAAATACAAGTCACATTTGTACTTAAGCAAGTTCGAGTCTACGACCTTTGAAACAATTATACGATTGCGCTATCGTCCCTCTTCGTGTGTAATACCTACCTCTATTAATGCTTCTGAGTTCTTCAAGCTCAAAGAGTTTTATTCACCCTCAAACCATGTGATATTTGGTCAACCTGTCATAATCTTTCAGGCTAGAAATTGGAACTATTCTAGGCCCGTGACGATACGCAAAAAACAGTCACGGGCTTACACTAGTCACTTATATTTTGGCGCAATAAACAATTCTTGACACAAAATACACTTGTGTGGTTTTTCTACGGGAGACAACGTGTACTGCACACAATCTTGAACTGTACTGATGCTTGCGCTATTGCTCTTCTAAAACGTTATACCAAACCTTACTAATTTCAACAACGACCTCCATTTAGGGAGCGTCCATAAATTACGTGGCGCCATTTTGGCCTCCCTTGAACTCCCTCTCTCTCCCACGTTTGGTGACGTGGCTTGTCTCTCAACACTCCCTCCCTTCCTCCTGCCCCCCCCCCCCCCTCCTGTCTGGCACGTAGCTTTTTTCCCTATTAATTCCAGAAGATATGTTGTACGGTTTTCTATTCACAGACTAAAGTTAAAATATTGCATAATGAACACAGCTGGTATTATATATAATATATATATATATAATCATGAATGAAATGTTGTCACTAGCCACTTCTGCAAATGATTACGCGGCAGGTATAGCTTGTTCTACTTTATTAATTAAAGGAGAAAAGGATCCTTGACTGTACCCGAGAAAGAAGTTTTTCACAATAATTGATCATTTGCATTTTTTCTTTTTTTTTTTTACTTATGGCTTTACGCCTCGTCGACGTCGAGGTCATTAGTGGCGGGATGGTACTGGGGCTAGGAACGGGAAGGAAATCTGCCATGGTCTTTTAAATGAAGCATCACGGCATTCAGCTGGAGCGATTTGGGGAAAACCCAAATCTGGATTCTCGGACGGGAATGCGAGGCCAGAGCGTTACCGCTCACCCATCACGCTCGGTTCCATGTCCGCCACCCACCTTCCTACCGCTCTAGTGTCTCATTCACAGTACAACTTGTAGGACCTACGATGATCCGATTTTCGATAAAGAACTCTGATGGGCCGTGAAAGGGGTTGCAGGACTACATGTAGGACGACTTGGCTGTTGTTGAACTCGCAGGCAACCAAAAAGGGTCCTTGCTGTCCAACAAGCGATGGATATTTCAGGAAGCTATTTGAGGAAACATCCTACGAGTGTGCGATAAGGGCACGTGATGTGCCGCGAGAAAGTATGAGTGGAAAGGATTACCTGAAACAGTTTGTTGTACCCCTTCTATTAGCGTGATGGGTGAGCGCATCCTACGGTAGTTCTACACGGATTTACTATAAGTTGGACCGTGAATAGGCCGCTTTACTATACATGCAAGTTCAAACTTGTTAATTCGTCGGTTAGGTAACAACACCGCTCAGTTCATTGTTACTTTCATTGCAAGATCGTAAGGAAAAAACAACAACTTTGTTGTTAGCTGAACGACGATGGGTAGAATCTCGTATAAATAGAAAAGAGTAATGTACAATCCAATGTAAACAAAACATTCGTCATACATCCGCATTAAAAAATTGCCGATGCTGATGCGAAAGCAGATGTAGGATTTCACGCAAAAGTTATGCACTTCCGGATTTGGATATCAGTTAAATCCCTAATTAAAATGCGCCGGCCGCGTGCAACCCAACGCTATGATTTCAAGACACACGCATGCGCAGCACTGTTAGTACATGGGATATCTAAATTACATACGGAGGTCATTAAATGAGCGAAATAAATACATTATTTTTAACTGTGACAAATAATATGAAAAGCAACGTGGCTAGGCATAGACTCCTTCCCTTCTCTCTCTCTCTCTTCTCTCTTTCTCTTTCCCCCTTCCCCTCCGTTGCCCAGCATAGCTTTCTACCCAACCCCTCCCCTCCCCTCCCTAGTCTCGTAGTTATTGGACGCCCGTTTCACCGAAAAAAAAGATTTTTTTTAAAAAATTCTGTCGTGTTTTACAGAATTTAAAGAGTCATCACATACTTAGTTCGGACGCAAAATTTCTAATTCGGAGTTCTGATGTTGTTCCGGGACAGCGATACGATGAATCACAGCTCTTAAAAGTTCTGAGCTATGTCTGGATTTGAACCCAGAAATCTGTATTTTGGAAGGAAGCGTCTCAACCACAGATGCTCAGTGAAGAGATGTATCTGTGTGTTGCAGTTATCTTTGGTAACAGGATCATTTACATATCTCTCACTCACTCGCCATACGCCGATTTTCTGATAACGACAGCAAACATATAAACAACTGAAATATCTATTTTCACTGTGGTGCGTTTTCTAACGGTTAACATTAATGTAAAAATTAGAGGCTGTGCATATTTTTTTTTTTGGTAACTGCGTGATCTTCCAGTTACAGGTTTTTTATATAGTTTTCTGTTATACTCTGATATAGCGTTTCTCAACCTTTTTCAAACCGAATACCAGTAAAATCTCAGAATTAATTTTAACATATATGGGCCATAGTGTTCAAACAGAAGAAAAAAAATATCAGTATGCTACTATTTGCTGATGACATGTCTTGCTAGCAGAACAGGCTGAGGATATTGAGAAATTGCTGAATGGCATGAACAAAAATACTGAAGGAAGATTTTGGGCTGAATATAAATCAAAGCAATACAAAAGTGATTAAATGTAGCCGAAATGATACCAACCACAGTACAGAGATTAAATATAGAAATAGGATCGGATGCAATAGGAAAAGCAAGTGAATTTTGCTACCTGGGAAGCAAAATTACAACCGAAGGTCGAAACAGGAATGATATTAAAAGCAGAATAGAGCCTTCATGAAAGAAAAATCTTTTAGTCTCAAACAGGACTTGAAAACAACTTTCTAAAACTCTATGTGTGGAGCACAGCACTTTATGGTAGAGAAGCATGGAATTTAGGAATACCAGAAAGAAAGAAAATTGAAGCATTTGAAATGTGGTGCTACAGAAGAATGCTGAAAATTAAGTAGATAGACAAAGTACGAAATGAACGATTTTTGGAAATGATGGGTTAGGAAAGAAGTTAATGGAAGAAGCTTACAGAAAGAGGAGACAGTCTGGTAGGACATGCGGGATTGGTTAATTTGTTAGTGGTGGGAACAGTTGAACGTAAGAACTATAGAGAAAGACGGAGATTATAATATATGAAGCAGATAATTGAGGACGTGGGTTGTAAGGGATATGTAGAGATGAAGAGATTAGCACAAGATAGGAAGGGATGGAGGACTGCATCAAACCAGTCGAAAGATTGATGATGGCAGAAACAAAAAAGAACCTAATTTTTATCTGTGTGTCTATTAGTGACCGACCCTATCACTTTGTCCTGGAGCGTACTGCACATGACCCTTAAGACCTACTCAAGACCTCATATAGCGATCATTAACTAATTCCTTAATGAAACGCCTTTCTCTTTGAGGACAAGTGGAATTCCTGAAGAACCACTCGCAAGTCTTGGTAAGTGATTGGTAGGTGTTGACGTGATGCAAATCGTCTCCCTAGTACATCCCATACATGCTCTATGGGATTCAAATCGGGAGAGAGAGCACAGTGCTGCCATTTCTACGGATTTATCCGTAGATCAATGGATTTTTATGAAAATTTAGGATTTTCGGATTTTGTTAAAATATCTACGGATTTTTCAAATACTTTTTTTATCATTTGTTGATTTTTCCTTATATTGGTGTTTTGTTAAACTTTGAATGTATAGTGTTAACGCATTACACAATTGTCAGTAACTGTCAATGGTTTCCTTACAACCGCTCGTGTGAACTAACGATTGATTTTTTTTTTTTTAATCTGGTTAACGTCTCTCTAACAGTGAGGTCTTTAGAGACGGCAAAGGATGGGGGGCAAGGAATGGGAAGGAATTCGGCCATGACCTTTTGAGGGAAGCATCCCGGCATTTGCCTGGAGTGAGTTGGGAAACCATGGAAAACTAACGATTGATATAAAGCTTATATTTTGTTTGGTTACAGATTTTATAGACCGTGATACAAAAGTATCGGCGCACTCTTTAAGCCCGGTCACACGCTCGTTGGCACGGCTTACAAACCAATGGCTTTCGAGAAGGCCTAACCAATATCCGAGAATCAAAGGGGTTTCAGTTATTAACATTTCTTGTTTAGAAGATATGCTAAATTTAATGTCAACAAAGAAAAAGTATGGTCCCTTAAAAGAGTAGGCAAATCACCAGCATTGATGAAAGTGACGATGTATAAAACATGTTCAGAGATATTTCTTACTTTTAATGTATTATTTTTGTAATTTTAAAGACCTGGAAATAAAAAGTATTCTTAATTTTGAATCTCTCTTCAATAATTATTGTTTCAGTCTTTCAGTTAGCGAGTCTCCGGATTTTGTACCCAATCTACGGAAATTTTAGCGGCCATCTACCGATATTCAAAGCCAAGTGGCTGGCAGTACTGAGCGAGCAGGCCACACCACGCGTGCAATGTTTTCCGTTTCCAAGAAAACATCAACCACCCGTGCTATATGAGGTCGAGCATTATCGCCCATTAGTACGAAGTCTGGGCTCACAGCACCTCGCAACAACCGCTCGTGAGGCCCCAAGAACTCGTCAGCAGTTAAACCTTGCCGATTCACCCGAACAATTTCATGAAGAGGTGTTCGAGTGGTAATCATAATTCCTGCCCATACTATTAGGGACCCCCCTCGATATCGGTCTATTTTCACAATATTTGGGTCCCGAAATCATGTTCCATGTTCCCTCCAGATGCGAATCCGTCGCGATTCACTCTCCAGACCAAATAGGTACACATCTGTGAAAAGAACATTGGCCCATTGTTCGACCGTTCAGTTGCCATGTTGACGACTCCATTCTAGACGTTCCCTTCTGTGAAGACGCGTCAGGAGTACACGTACAGCAGGTCTCCGACAATAAAGGCCACCAAGCCTAAGCCTTCTGTACACTGTTTGTCTCGATACAACTGTTCCAGTGGATGCTGCGAGGTCAGATGCCAGATGCCATGCAGTACTATGGTGGTACCGTCATGCCCTTATAGCCAAATAACGGTCTTCTCTTTCTGATGACAGAAGATGGGAAGGGATGGAGGATTGCATCAAACCAGTCGAAAGATTAATGACAGCAAAAAGAGGACCTAATTTTTATCTATGTGTCTATTAGTAACCTGGTCTTCAGGGTACAGTTTCGGTCCCTATAAACAGTCGCCACATCCGAGAAACAACAAAACGGTTCACGATTAATAGACTTTCGGGTTTTGCCGCGTTGTTTATTTCCTTACCTAAGCTTTCGGCTGGTATCCTCCAGCCTTCGTCAGAGATACTGTTTAGGTTGGCATAGCAACGAGCGCCAAGCATCGCAGAGTAAGAGGCCGCTATCTGCTGCCTCTTTCACCCGTCGGGGCCACCACTGGTCTTCTCTCCACAGTAGCCTCGTTTCTTGAAATTTTACTTCATGCCCGGTATTAATAGCATGGCGGACTACGGCGGATTGTCACTGTTGTTATATTTGTAGTGGCGGATATGTTTTACCTTTGTCAGTGGCTGACCAAGTTTGCAGTTAGCCTTATATACACAGACGGAAAAAAAAATCCCAACACCAAGAAAAAATTATTGTAGAGTAATGAAATTTGGACAATGCATTTGTCAAGTTAACATGTTTAATTGATTAAATTTTCAAGATCACAGGTTAATTTAAGCTCAAGAAAATGCATTTCAAATGTGAAATACTGTTAAATTAATAGCCGGTGTAACCTCCAGAATTTTGAATGCAAGCCTGCAAACGTGAATGCATTGTGTCATACAGGTTTCGAATGTCACTTTGTGGTATGGAGTTCCATGCTTGATGTACTTGTGCTGTCAATACTGGGACGGTCAGTGCTGGCTGTGGATGATGCTGGAGTTGTCGTCCAATGATATCCCATACGTGTTCAATTGGAGACAGATCTGGTGATCTCGCAGGCCAAGGTAACATGTCGACACTCTGTAGAGCACGTTGCGAGACAACAGCGGTATGAGGGCGAGCGTTATCCTGTTGAAAAACTCCCCTTGAATGCTGTTCATGAATGGCAGCACTACAGGTTGAATTACCAGACTGACGTACAAATTTGCAGTCAGTGTGTTTGGTATAACCACAAGAGTGCTCCTGCTGTCATAGGAAATTGCTCCCCAGACCATGACTCCAGGTGTAGGTCCAGTGTGTCTAGGCCGCAGACAGTTTGGTTGCAGGCGTTCCCCTGGCCTCCTTCTGACCAACACTCGGCCATCACTGGCACCAAGGCAGAACCTGCTTTCATCAGAAAACACAACAGATCTCCACTCCGTCCTCCAATGAGCTCTGGCTTGACACCACTGGAGTCGCAAACGGCGATGGCTTGTAGTCAGTGGAATGCACGCTACAGGGCGCCTGGCTCGGAGCTGTCCTTGAAGTAACCGATTTCTAACAGTTCGTTGTGTCACTGTGGTACCAACTGCAGCTCGAATTTCTGCCGCAGACGCAGTACGATGCGCCACAGCTGTACGCCGAATACGGCGGTCTTCCCTCTCAGTAGTGCCACGTGGCCTCCCGGAACCCGGTCTTCTTGAGGCAGTACCATCCCTTGACCACTGCACCCAACAATCATGCACAGTGGATACATTCCGGCCAAGTCTTTCTGCAATATCGCGAAAAGAAAATCCACCTTCTCGTAGCCCTATTACACGACCTCGTTCAAACTCGGTGAGCTGTTGATAATGGCTTCTTCGTCTTCTTAAAGGCATTCTTGGCTAACATCAACTCACTATGTCAAATCTCAGCGGTAAATAACGTTCACAAACTTTACAGCGCGTATTTAAAGCAAACCTGATTTGCAAGCTCTGAGTAGCGCTACTAGCGACACACTTATGCGCGAAGCGCGAAATTTGAATCGATGTCATCTTTCAGATGTATAAACACGCCTACCAAATTTCGTTTATCTAACACAAGTCTTTCTTGGTGTTGGGATTTTTTTTTCCGTCTGTGTACTATTCGCACCTCCACCCGCTTTAACAATTTCCCAATCCGGTCTGTGATGCCCTGTATGTATGGGAGACAGGCGAATTTTGTTGGCACATTAATATCATGGGATAAGTTGACGTCTCCCATAGGTTTTTTGGGTCTTAAAACCCTCCTGATCTCAGATTCACTATAGCCGTTGGCTTGGAATATTTTTGTAAGTGTCTCCATTTCTTCATTCAGACTTTCCGAGTCACATACTGTCTTAGCTCTTAAGTTGAGTGATGTCAATACGCCTCTCTTCGTTGCCGGATGATGGTGCGACATGGCGTGCAGATACCTATTAGTGTGGGTCGCCTTGCGATACACAGTGTGACCCAAACTTCCATCGCCTCGCTTGTGAACACGGACATCGAGAAATGGCAGTTGTCCATTTTCTTCCACAACCATAGTGAACTGAATTCTTGGGTGGGCACTATTCAGGTGGTTTAAGAACTCTTGCAAACTCTCCTTACCGTGAGGCCAGATAACAAAAGTGTCATCAACGTAACGGATCCACTTTGTAGGTTTTAGGCGCGCGTTGTTAAGCACCTTCATCTCGAATGATTCCATGAAAATATTGGCGGCTACAGGTGAAAGTGGCGAGCCCATTGCCGCACCTTCAACTTGAGCATAAAGTTGACCACCGTACTGGAACACAGTTGACTTAAGGCAGAACTCTGTCAGGTCAGCCCACTCAGTAGACTTTCCTTGTGCAAGAAGTTTAGCACGTATTACAGCAACGGCTTCGTCTACCGGCACATTAGTGAATAATGAGACAATATCGAAACTCACCATGACATCAGTCTTCTCTAGCGTCAGATCATCAATAATTTGTATAAAGTGAGCTGAGTTCTTTACAGCTGATCTGATATCTTCCGTGAGATGTTTCAGTTTATTGGCAACATACCGCCAGGATGAGTAGGTGAGTTGACCGCGCTCACAATCGGACGTAAGGGAACCTCTTCTTTGTGCACTTTGGGCAATCCATAGAACCTAGGCATCATGCAATTGTTTCTTTTTAGGTTTTTCTTGTCCTCCTGATTAATCGCTTTGGAGGTGTTAACTCTTCGGGCCACCTGTCTCCCATACATACAGGGCATCACAGACCGGATTGGGAAATTGTTAAAGCGGGTGGAGGTGCGAATAGTATATTAGGCTAACTGCAAACTTGGTCAGTCACTGACAAAGGTAAAAACATATCCGCCACTACAAATATAACAACAGTGACAAATCCGCCGTAGTCAGCCATGCTATTAATACCGGGCATGAAGTAAAATTTCAAGAAACGAGGCTACTGTGGAGAGAAGACCAGTGGTGGCCCCGACGGGTGAAAGAGGCAGCAGATAGCGGCCTCTTACTCTGCGATGCTTGGCGCTCGTTGCTATGCCAACATAAACAGTATCTCTGACGAAGGCTGGAGGATACCAGCCGAAAGCTTAGGTAAGGAAATAAACAACGCGGCAAAACCCGAAAGTCTATTAATCATGAACAAAGATGGCCGTGGAAGTCTGAGAAATCAAAACGGTTCACGTTAAGCCATTGGACCACATCAGTTCGAGACGGCCCTGCTTCAATTCTTCCTATGCCTCTCCACCGCAGAGACTGGTAGGCGTCTTCTCTGTGGCACATTGCCCCGTCTATGAATGTGTACACAGCGATTGTGGATGTAGGACTACCCAGCAAACACTACCCCGTTTGATAGCTGCCCTGACGTCACCGTTGGCATGGTTGTACGATGACAGGAATGCCATCTTCTGTGCAGAACACGATTGTACGGACATTTGTTGACAGTTTGTATAATTATATCGTGAATTAGACACGAGCTGGAGAAATAGTGGTTTGTTACTTTAATTTTGGACACCATTGCGTTTTATTACAGTAAGAGTTCAGTCATATCGTCATTTACTGAAAATTGCCAGGTTGTTGAAATATAAATGGCTTTTACATACTATGGTTTATAGATTCTCTCATAAGGGAGCGTGCACAAACTACGTGCCTCGGTCCAGGGGAGGGCAGGGATGGGCTGGAATGCTAAAATGAGCTACGTTGGGGGAGGGAGAGGTTCCGAGCCCGGCCACGTAACTTTCCTTTATAACATTTTTCACAGTTAAAATGAGGAACAGAACACACAACAGCATGTGAATATGAGGGTGCAAAAAAGGGGCTGCTAGATTTGTTTCTGGAAATTATCGGAGAATGCAATCAGCGACAGATATGATAAAGGAGCTGGAATGGGATTCATTGCAAGAGAGGAGGAGGATGAGGAGGGTAATGGGAGTGTACAGGGCGTATACTGACGATGAGGCTTGGAAAGATTTTGGAGTAGGTATGAAAAGTAGTGCTTGGAAGGGTAAAGATGACCATGACCACAAGCTGGCACTCGATTTCAGGCACAAGGGTGTGGGAAGATTCTGACTATGACCCCATACACGCTCGTTTTAATTGTTTGAAATAAATGCTTGACGAAGTATTTGTTCTTTTTTTCGAGTTAAAAACTCTTTTGTTGATTTTCGAAAGAAAATTACGTAAAATAGGCAAAAATGGGTGCTACCGACCATTTAGGCATTTTTTAGGCACTATAAAATCACAAATAACGGCCATAAATGTCCATGAATCGTATATATATATATATGATGTTATTTTCACGTTTTACAATGAGGAACAAATTGGCTTTTTGCCTAAAATCCGTGGTCTACTGATTACACGATTAACAACCGGATGATGAGTGCAATTCACCAATGCGGGATCCCGCATCATTTGGCAGTCAGGCGGATCCCGCACAAAATTAAGCGGATCTGTATTTCGTAAAATGGGGCGAAAATGCATGTCGGTTTGTATGACCTTGTCCCCCGCCATCGCTTAGAGCAGGTATTGCCAACCCAAAAATGATCTTGTGGGTCACTTTGGAAATGCTTCATAACTCCGCGGGCCGCATATAAAATTATATATACCCATATTAGAGTTAGACCCACTACACACATTTTTTTTTTTTTGGTAATGAATATAATTTAACTATTCTGCGAACTCATAACTGTAAACTCATAAATAAAACGGGCAATGTCTGTCATACATTCGCAAGATAAAAATGTTAAAATCAAAGTTATTTTTTCTAATAATTTCGACAGTTATTTTTTGAATATATGGATGTACAAACAATGCATTTTTAATTTATTGATTTCACTACTTCGACCATTATAATTATAAAATAAATCTATTTTGTAAAACTGTGATGAATCTCGTGGTCCCCAAAAATGTTCAATGAGGCCGCAAGCGGCCCGAGGGCAGCAGGTTGGCTACCCCTGGCTTAGAGACTTCCTACCGGCTGGATGGCCTCGTTTGTCTGACATTTCAGTCTCGCGCAACACTTGTGCGTGTATGTCATCTTTTGTGATTTGTAAGTAAGTAGAGTCACTTCTACGTTTTTATACAAACTCCCGCTTGTCTTTGCTGTATGCATTACTACAATTTCAGTTATATCGTTCTATAACAAAATTAGCTCCCAGATCATAAAAAATGATAGAATTGGAATTGTTTCTGAGGAGGAAGTAGAAATAATACAAAAAAGAATGTTAAAACTATTGATAGCTATTTCAAAAAGAAATAAATCTATAGAATAAATGGTTTCCAGAATGTTTTGCAAAAAATGTTTTTGCCATAAATTGTTTCTGTGCTTCATCAGATTTGAAATATCCGTTTTTTAAAAGTGGATTTCAGCTTCATTATTCCGCTAAGATTTATGCTCAAATTTTTCAAATACCGCAAAAGTTGATACGATTGTTAAGTTTGCGTAGCTCACGAAACAATGAAAAAGATTTTCGTTGAGTTTTAGTTAGTGGACGTCCAAAAAAAACACATTTTAATCTTCACTTGCTTAAAATACGCGGTTCGTGCAGTTTACTCAAAGAACGCCTGAAAAGCTTTTGTCTCGATCTCTAAACTGATGTTATTGGCTTAGGATCTGTCAGAACAAGAGTCATGACAAATGTTGGCGAACTTCTGCCTTGGTACCTGCAATCATGTTTTTTCACAGCACACAATTGGCCATTTACGGGTTATACAAAATGAAACCTACTGAAAGAGAAGTCGAACTCACAGAAACAAGCATGACTGACTCGGACGTAGACGACGAAGAACTGACTGTAATACTGGATCTTCCACCCACTGAAGTGGTTCCCAGACATAATGATCTCAAAAAGTGGGGAAAGTTGTTATGCTTTTCAAAAGTATTTTATTTATGATCATTTCAATCAAACCACCGAGCGAGGAGGCAGAAATGGCCTTCTCGGCTGTGGCTAGATACGAATTTTTTTCAAATAAAGTGATAGTTTGACTGCTTAGTGAAGAGATAGATTATTTTTCAAACTGATTTGGTTTAATGTAAAGCATGTAATGTGATCTGAATATATACTATATTTGATTATTTACTTAATTTTTTTGAAAAAGGTAGGCTATAATATTTTGCTAGTTAAAATATTATTAACTGTTGATATCTATTACTTAATGTTAAAGTTGATTAATTAATTCAATAAATAGACGTTTATTACATAACTTGATAATGCTTCAAAAACTGTGCAGGATTCCAGGGTATTCACCAATCCCGCAATCCGCAAATGCGGGATTGAAAACAATGCTGGATTGCAGTCCTAAATATGAAGCAGATAATCGAGGACGTGGATTGTAAGGGGTATGTAGAAATGAAGAGGTTAGCACAGGATAGGAAGGGATGGAGGATTGCATCAAACCAGTCTAAAGACTGACGACAGCAAAAAAAAAAAAAAAAAATGGTGACGCAACAACCTTCCCTTCGAGTATTCAGAGTGCCCAGTAAATAAATGGATAACTCTATTACTATCGAAAGGCCACATCGGCACTTATGGAACATAAAATTTTGACCTTAGAGAAAGTGTCACGGTTTTCAAGTTTAGTCACATTAAAAAAAAAAAAAAAAAAAAAAAAAAAAAAAAAAAAAAAAAAAAAAAAAAAAAAAAAAAAAAAAAAAAAAAAGTTCGCTATCTGCGTTCGGTTTACGTTATGACATTTTTATAAATTTATTTATTTACTAGCACTTCATTTGTGTTTGTCACGAATTTTGAAGGTTTTTATGTTTTTGTACGAAACCTTAAATATTTCCAGGATAAAGAGCAGCCTATGTTATTCCGTGCCAAATCAGCAACACGCCTGTGAAAGTCCCGTCAAAATCGGTTCATACACTAAATATGTAGTGTATAAAGTATTTATACTTGTAAACAGCTGAAAAATGTGTCATATTCTAGAACATTCTGGTTTATTCAGGAACGTTTTCAAGTATTTTAGTAAACTCAAGAACATTCTAGTAAATTCGAGATGATTCCAAATATTTTTAGAACACTTCAGTGGAAATGTGAAATGGATTAGGCCAACCACTTTCAACCATCATATCTTCCTCACCCTTATAGCTACCGCCATGCAAATACCATAGGTCGCGATGGGAAACTCGAGGCTACTACCACACACAAACACCAGTGGTCTGCGCTAGGTAGTTGCGGCTGAAAAGTGAAATGTAGGCACACAAACGTTTTTTTTTTTCATATCAGAAACATACATATTTTGGACAATAACAAACATCAAATTGTATTGGACCAAAACTTGGCCACTTCCAGTGCATTTGAGTCTTGCTGCTTACCAGAGGACTGAAAAAGAGCGATAGTAATACCGGTTCATAAAGGAGCGTTTACAACTAGCGTTGAAAATTGCATGCCAATTAGTTTGACATCAGTGATAGGCAAAATGATGGGGAGATTGATATGCAACTATACAGGGCCACATTAGGCTTTTTTTTAGCTCTACTACTGGCCCAGGCGGTGGACCCAGGGTTGTGGTGCGGGCCCCCAGGCTACAGCCTATGTAGTAGCCTATGCTTAAATGCGGCCCTGCAACTATATCAGAAATGTCTGTGAGGAAAGAAACTGGGTTGCAGATCGATAACAAGGCAAGGATATACATGTGAATCTCAGATGACGGGCTCTATGCAAGATGTTTCAGATGAATTGGACATGGGAGGCCAAGTTAATACTGTGGCACTACATCTTTCTAAGTAATTTGACAGTGAGCCATAAAATGGTTTTTAAATAAACTGAAATCTATTGGATTGGATGAAGAAGTTACTTGCTGGGTTGAGGAATTCTTAAAAGCCAGAAAGCAAAGTGTTAGAGAAGGAAATACATTATCAAAAGAAGTGGAAGTAAATATGGGAGTGCCAAAGGGTAGTGTATTGGGACCGTTGTTGTTCATTATTCTAATGAATGGCTGTGTTGATGGGTTGATGGGTTACGGTCAGAATTTACGTATTTTTCGGATGATTTAATGGTATACAATAGGATCAAAACAGGTGAAGACGGTGAACAGCTGCAGTGTGTCTTGGATAGAATATTTAAATGGGTAGGTCAGCATGGAATGAAGATAAATGCCAAGAATAGTCAGCTTATTACGCACACGGAAAAAAAACTAAAGGTAAATTATTATTATAGGGTGGGGTCAGAATTTGCTTGTTAAAAGTTTGAAATGTAAATATCTTGACATAACGTTTGATAACAAACTCAACTGGGCAGAGCACATTGGGAAAGTACTAGGAAAAGGTTACAGAATTCTTCATTTACTGGTGATGGTGATGAGAGGATGTACCAGAGAAGTTAGGGAATTGGGTTACAGTACTTTGGTCAGACCATTGGTTGAATATGGTGGTGTAGTTTGGGCCCATATATTGGTTATCATATACAGGAGTTGGAGGGTGTGCAAAAAAGAGCAGCTAGATTTTTTTGTGCAAATTATCGCAGGACCAATCAGTAACTGATATGATGAAGGAGCTGGATTGGGAGTCATTGGAGGAAAGGAGGAGGGTAAAGAGATTGCTGGGAATGTGTAGGGCGTATATTGGTGATGAGTAGTGTTCGGATCTTTATGACCAAAAAAATAGAGAAATATGCAGGCAGATATGACCTTAAAAATGGGTAAATATGACCTAAAATGAAAAAATATGACCCAACATTTAAATTTACTATTCTTCAAAACATGCTCAATTATAGGCCTACATCATTTATTTTATCTAGTAGTGTCGCTTTCATGTAGACACACTAATTTGCTTCCGTGCACTCACTGCACCAGTGGGAAATTAAATTTTAAGTCGTTTTCTTGAAGTCGCTTTAATTTCAGAAAATTTACAGAATGGAACTCCTTCATCCATACTAAAATACTTTCTCTAAATTCCCTTACGTAACTTCAAACTTTCAGAAAATTTTATTTTCGGCATGGCGGTAGGTCCACCACTCATCCACTATAGATTTAACGATGACTGAGGATATTTCATTGAAATATTGATTGACGCGGATCGACACAATCATGCTCCTGCTGCATTGTACAGATTAAAAGGCGGGCGGAAAATTAACGTTTAGACTTTAGAGAGTGACAATAATGTACCTATATCTTTAGTTCTTGGCTGGTGAATTCTGACCACAGCGAAATTTATTATTTTTTCCCACCTGTATAGCAGAAGCACAGTTCTGTGAATAATTATTTTGTTTATTCTCATCTATACTAGTGAATTCCCGGAACTAATAAAAAAAATTACCAGATTTTTCCTCAAAGTATGACCATAAATATTACCGAAATATGACCGAAACTAGGAAAATGATCTGAATGTGCATTTATATGCTATATAAAATACATTTAAATACAATCAGAAATCATGAATCACTGTTAAAGTTATCAGCATTTCAACTCAAAAAGAAGGCAGGAAAAAAATATGACTTGCCCTAAAGATCCAAACCCTAGTGATGAGGCTAGGAAAGATATTGGTCAAAGACTTAGGAATAGTGCATGGAAGGGGAAAGGCGACCATGGCCACAAACCGGCACTTGATTTCATGCATAAGGGAGTGGGAAAATTTTCTTTTGTTGCTAAGGGTGTCAGTTATTGGAATAAATTACCCGGTGAAGTGATGAATTATTTACCAAAAAAGCTTAAGGAATTTAAAATTTGTAAATCGAAAAAGTAAATGTGGGAGGAATTTAATACTCCAATTATAGAAGAAATTTTTTAAAGGTAATATGAAAAAGGGTAATTAGATGACTAGGGGTATTGCCACCGGAGTATTGGCTCAATCACAATTAGATTAATAATAATAATAATATTTGAAAATGACTGTGGTGCTCTTGCTGTGAAGTGCAGTCATAAAACATTTTGACTGCGGCACTCTGTTTCGGTTGCAGTGCGTACGTGAAGAGCTCACCTTGTTAGACATGTGGCGCGTGGTCTTCGTTAATGACGTGGTTACGACAGAGGTTCGGCAGGTGGCACAGCCACTAATACGACACACGTGCTCTCGCGTGTCAACGCCAACGGGACCCTCCTTCGAGAGGAACTGATTAGGATAACATTAAGAGCTTTTGGCCTTTCTTGTGCATGCGAATGCAGATATTTTACGAAAGCGGAATTTTGGAAAAAGAAATTGACACTCATTTCTCTGTTCGGACGAATACATTGAAGTAGCGGGAGTCAAGGGATGCAAGATGCAAATATTCAGATGACGGTTGCACCGCGGAAGAAACGTATAAATGTGCCGTGCAGTGACGTGGCTTTCATTTGTACTCTCGTGAGTCATTTGAAAGACAGTATGAAGTGTTATGGCCGCACGGCACGAATCAACAGGGGTTGAAAGTGGAATGGTAGTTGTCACTAAAGCCGCGTACTCACTAGCGAGCTGTAACTGTAACCGTTGCACGTTACTGTTACCGAATACGATAGTGAGTACGTGGCTCGCGAGCCTGCCGGGGGCGGAACGCGTTGCATTGACAGCGAGCCGACAAGAAACACGTCCACATTCTGTAACTGTAACCGTTGCACGTTACTGTTACCGTGAACTATAGTGAGTACGTGGCTCGCGAGCTTGCCGCGAGCGGAACGCGTTGCATTCCCAGCGAGCCGACGACTGTCGGTTTTTGCTGCGAATCAAAGGGCGCTCGCTGTGCGCTCGTGGACGTCGAGAGTGAAGGTTGTTGCACGCTGCGAACCTACCAGTATCCTCAAGCGTCATGAGTGAATGGACAGAAGATAAATGTCTTCAGCTGATAGAAGCCTATCACGAAAGCAGTGTCCTTTGGAAACCCAAGGATTGGCAGCCTTAATTTTGCAAGGCTAAATAAACCTTTAAAAAATAAAATTATTCCAATTATTATTATTGATCATTAATAAACAAAAAAATTATTTGTAGGTGGAGGACCTCAATGGTAACACAAAAACACGGTGACATGCTCTACGTGAACCGTTCAATAAAAAGCTAAAACCAGATCCGAAATTACAAATCCTGAAAGAGGCTTTCGGAATACTGAAAAATGTGGCAGAGAAACCAAAAAAAGGTACGGAACTACGGTCTTTCTTTGATTTTATACAAGAAAAATTTAAAAACTATACGAAGGAAATCAAAAATGCAATTCAACATGAAATATTTCAAATAATTATACGTGATCATCAAGGACATTATAACTCCATACAAAATTATGGTTATTACTCCACTACACAAGCTCCACACCCATCAGCTTCTTCCTCCACTATAAATCCAGATGTAGCTTCCACTTCTTCACCAAATCAAAACCAACAAACTCCTCTACCCGCCATACTCCCCGTACAGCAACAATAGCGAATATTCATCAGATATGAGTTTAGAAAATTAGGTATGATTTTTTAAAAATAAATTACATTATTATTTTTTTATTATTGAATAAAGGATTACCTTCATTTGTTCTTCCAGAGCTCCTATCGGCGCTTGGCACACTTAAGGGACAATTCAGCTTATGGCTTGTTTGGAAATGCGAGAAAGATATTGTAAACTTGTAAAAGAATCACTAGTAGCTAAGTATTTCTGCGTCACAGCTAATCAGTCTTGAACCGACACTGTTTCTCGGAACGAAGTGTTTCTTCGTTCTATCTTGGGTCCAATTATGTTCATTAGATATTCAAAATCAGTTGAAGGGATTCTCGTGAAATTTTTGTAATGACAACTCATTTGTTGATTTCTTAAAAGAATAATTAGATCACTTCTTTCTCAATTAATTCCATGAATACGCCATCTTCCTGGTCGTTTATAATCATCCAGTAAAGCATATACAAGTAAGTATGCTGCACAAGCGAGAGACACTTCGCCCGACATCGCGGAGCTCCAAACGAACACTGCGGATAGAGTCGGCTTGTCGTTACGGTTTCAGTGAGCGTACACACTAGAACCCTGTAACAGTATCCGCTTGGTTACAGTTACAGCTCGCTAGTGAGTACGCTTAGTGAGGTGGCTCGGTGTTCGTCGCGAGCGAAGTTCGTTTCCCGCGTCCACACTAGAACGTGGTTACTGTATCTGTTGGTTACAGTTACAGTTCGCTAGTGAGTACCCGGCTTAAGGCGTGTACACACCAGAACGAGGCAACGCACATACGGCTCCGAGGCAAGACGAGCATAACACTGTGTACGCGTAGCCGAGGCGCGGCAAACTACCTTTCGCCGAACGACCGAGGCGATACGAACGCCTTCCGTCCCGAGTCGGTACTTCAAATAGAATTCGGACGTGCGCCGCATGCTATGGGGACGGGTTTTTGCAGTCGTGCGTCTGCGACCCTCGTTCACACTGCCACGTTGGCACTCAGTCATCGTTTAAACATACAGTTCGTTGGAATTAAATAAAACCACTATATTTTAGCTAAGGAGATTTTCGTAATTGTTTCGTTTTGTTTTATTTTTAATCATGAATTGGGCAGCGAAAAGGTGCCCTCTTTTATGAAAGAGAGTGAAATATTGTGAATAATGCGATAAAAAAGAGGATGCTTGACGCGAAATAAGTGCACTTACTAGAGAAGATACTGACGTTCCGGAAAAAAAAAATTTGATACATTACGGCGAAACAAATTATTCGTCTTATTAGTTATCCTTTCAGTAAATATTTTTATTAAAATATTTATAGTGACCCTTTTAAATCGGATCGGTCCGACTCTCGGCTCTATTCGGCCGAGAAGGTCGGGTCCAATGGACACGTAACAATGCCTTTACCTGTCCTAGGACTAGTCGGTCATATTCGGCCGAACAGTCGGTCGGACGAATTCGGTGACATTGGACGATCGGCCTAAAAGGGGGGTACCACCGATATTAGCTCATGACTTTTGGCTCTTTTATGTATAGATGTGTCATAACTTTGAAAAACTATTGACCATTGCTGCCCGGTGTAACCTGTGATAATAGTCAACGACTTTTCAGACATCGCTCATAACGTGGATGTTTATCCATATTCCTAAAACGGCTTGTGTGTTTTGACGTGAACCCGTCTTCAATTTGGATACAAAATACGATATTTAATTGGGCTCTTGGGAGTGGAATCAGCAAAGACCTTGAAAACAACAATTCTAACAAACGCGTGCGGTGATTTTGGGAAATCATGGGAAAAGAAATCTAATGGTAGGAGCGGATATCGAATCTACTGTAACATACTTGCTGTAATTATCAGTGGGAATTGGTCCGTTAAATGCTCGATCATATCTGACGGCAAGCTTCTGCTCATCCGCGCAGCAACTTAACACTCACCTCAAATCTCAGTCTGGTTCGTTCACTATCCGGTCGCCTTCGTATAATTACATTAACTTGATCAGGTCACTCATTGGAAGCTTGATGATACTTGCATTACGTACTGAAACACATGCGATAGCAACACGCTACAATTGACAACGGCAAAGTTGCTTGTTTACACAGTTACATTTATTTCACCCAATCAATCACATATACAGTTGCCAAGGAATTTCACTTAATTCAATTGATATCGATTTTTTTTTGCTTGAGCTTTACGCCTCGTCAACAGCGAGGTCATTAGAGGGATGGGGTTGGGGCAAGGAACGGGAAGGAATTCGGCCATGGCCTTTTTGAAGGAAGCATCCCGGCATTAGCCTGGACTGATTTGGGGCAACCATGGAAAATCCAAATCTGGATGCCCGGACGGGGATTCGAACCCGCGTCCTCCCGAATGCGAGGCGAGAATGTTAACTGTTCACCCGCCACGCTCGGTAATTGATATCGGATTTCGTCACCAAAGATGCATTCGTAATTAGGAAGCTTGCTCGCTCACACGAACGTTTATTTTAGTCGACGCGTATTTCTATGCACTTAATTACAGTTTACTAACGCGTAATTCACAATTCCACATCATTCTCAATAATATTCCTCATGTTATTACACTATAGCCTATCGTTGATCTGTTCTATTACTTTGAGGATTACCATGCTACTGCTCACTTAACTCGTCCATACAACTCAGCCCTCTGTCATCTTGAATTCTGCGACACTTAACTACTCGGACTCCAGTATCGATACTCAACGTTACTGTTTTCCCTGTCTCGTAACACTACGTGTTTCTGAATGCCAAGACCGAACAATATTTCTCACCCACAAGCCTAATTTTTAGTCAACGTACATGTACAAACAGAACGTCCTTACGTCAGGATTTTAATTTGATACAAACATTACAGATTAGATAAAGGAACTAATGACAATTCCACACACTGGTTGCTCACATTAAGCAGACAGCCACACAAAAGTGATTTGAACGCACTTGCGTCCAATGCTAAATTAATTCCGCTCATTCCCGAGGTTACGTACACAAGGCAATTCAAAGCAGCAAAACCAGTTTGTTGTGCGGCCGGCAAACTGATCAGGGGGTGAAGAGAGTTCTGGGAGTGCGGTCAAAGAATTAAGAGTAATGTATGGAAGGGAAAAGACCATGACCACAAGCTGGCACTCGATTTCGGCCACAAGGGTGTGGGAAAAATTTCTTTCGTATGTAGGGGAGTAGAGGATTAGACTAAATTAACAAGGCAAGTGATGAATAATTAATTTACCGATCCTGGTGGGTGATCGGTAACGCTCTGACCTTGCATTCTGAAGGAAGTTAGTTCGAATTCCTGTACGGCTATCCAGGTTTGGTTTTCCCGTAGTATCCGCAATTGACTCCAGGCAAATGCTGGGATGGTTCCTTCAAAAGGCCATGGCCGGATTCATTCCCGTTCCTTATCCCCATTGCTTTGTCGCCTCTATTGACCTCGACGTCGACGTGGCGTAAAGCCATAAGCAGAAAAAAAACGCTGAAAGATTTTAAAATTAAAATTCGCAAATAGCAGAATTAGATGGGTGGGGTCAACCACGCCAAAAATTACAAAAAAAAGTAATTAGAAGAAGAAAGGTGTAAAAAAAATGACTAGGAAATTGCAATCAGAGCACGCGGTCTATCGCAATTGAACTAAATGAACCTTTCAGGAGATTGATGTTCTAAAAACAATGGTTTTGGCGCCGTGGTGTATCGAAATTGTCCCCATATCTTCTGGTGTCCTAATAGTTTTATACAACCCATTAGCCATGACAGAAGAAAAAAGATGAGGGTCCATTTTTACAAAAATTTAGTTAAGGGCATTCTTTAAATCTACAAATCGTGTATAGTATAATAGTCATTGCTAAAATTGTATTACGCTGATGGCTAATGGGTTGTATAACTATTAGGACACCAACAGTTATGGTAACGAATTTCGATACGCCACAGCGCCCAAACCATTCCATTTAGGACATGGGTCTCTAGAAACATGATCAGTTTGCCGTCCACACAATCATACTAAATGTTGTTGGTGTTGTTTTGAAACATCCTGTGTATCCAGCATCGGGAATGGGCAGACTTAATTAAGAACTGGATTGTGGAAGGTGTGTATATGCCTGGTATCTGTTTATGCCAGCAATAATAGTACATTGAATATAAAGATAGGATCGGATGCAATAGGAGAAGTAAGAGACTAATGCCCCAAGCGAAATGACGTAAAAACTAGAATAACCCAAGCGAAAAAATTCTTGAATAAGAGATATCGTTTAGTTTCAAATACTAAGTTAGGACTCACAAACAACTGTTTAAGATTCCATGTTATGGTAGTGAGGCACGGACTTTAGGAATACCAGAAAGAAAGAAGATTGAAGCATTTGAGATGTGGTGCTGTAGAAGGATGCTGAAAATTAAGTGGACACATAAAATACGAAATAAATGTTTTTTTGGAAATCATGGGTGAGGAAAGAGGCTTACAGAAAGAAGAGACAGGAAGGTAGGTCAAATTTTAAGTGGTAAATTGTTAGTGGAGATAACAGTCGAAGGTAAGAAATGAGAGGAAGACAGAGATTAGAATATGTGCAGCAGATATGGGGTATGTTGAGATGAAGAGGTTAGCAAATGGTAAGAAGGGATGGAGGATTGCATCATACCATACGAGATACTGATGACACCAATAATAATAATAATAATAAAAATTATAATATTTCTGAAGGGTTAAAGTCGCATCGACGTGGAAGAAATAGCACCGCATATTGTTTGGAGTCCGTCAATGTTCTGAAAGACTCGTAGCTGGAGAGTTTCAATGCCGCTCGGCTCACGTTCCGAACAGAGCCATTGTTGTGGTCGCTCGTCGCATCGCAAGTGGAGCGAGACACCTGCCCCAAAATGTTTGGCATTCCTCCGGCTACTTCCGCTCCTCTTGCGAGACGACGGTGAAACTAGGAACGAAATCAGAGCTGCCTGATGACATGAACTAAGTCCTCGTGTAATAGAATATCACCGACAAGCTGAAGCAATGGGAAGAAATCTTCATTTTTATCCCTCGCATACGCCTCACAGACACCATTGTCGAAACAAAGAAGAAGCTCAGACGTTCTACACTAGCGGTTCTCAATCTTTTAAAAATTTTGGGACATGCGCTCTCCTTCTAGATTATTGTTAATTTAATTTAATTGCAATAGAGCGTGCGCTCCGGTGGTAATTTCCCTAGACACGCATTTTCCTCCTTTCCTGTACCCACCTACTTTTGTCCTCTACTAATTTCAACTTTAAATTCTTTCAATGTTTTTGGTAAATTTTTCTTCACTTCCCTCGATAATTTATTCCAGTCCCTGACTCCTTAGCCTACGAAAGAGAATCTTCCCACACCTTTGTGCCTGGAATCGTTAACCAGGTTGTGGCCATGGTCATCTTTTCTCTTCCGTGCACTAATCCTAATTCTTATATCCATATTTTTTCAGGCGTAATTACCATTATGCGCCTTGTACACTGCCATGACTCTTTTCACTCTCCTACTATCTTCCAATGAATCCCATTCCAGCTCCGTTATCATATCGATTACTGATTGTGAGGTTATATCTACCCATACCATAATATCATTACTGAGCGTGGTGGGTGAACGGGTGGTCAACGCTCTGGCCTCGTATTAGGGAGGACGTCGGTTCGAATCCTCGGCCGAGCATTCATAGTTGGGTTTTACCTAATTTACCTCCAGGCAAATGCCAGGATGCTTTCTTCATAATGCCACGGTCGAATACCTTCCCGTTCCTTGCTCCTAGTCCCATCCCGCCTCTAATGACTTCGGCCTCAAGGAGGCGTAAAGCCATAAGCAAAATAATAATAACAATATTTTGAAATACAAAAGAAACTTTGTCATTTAAAAAAAATATTTAGTGTTACTAATCATATTAGCGAACAAAAACAGCGATTTCATTATTTGTCATTTTTCTGGAAGATTTATGTGTTTACTAACTTTATGTACAGGTTTATTATAAATTTTGTACTCTCTAACATCCCCCCTCCCCCACCAAGTCTCCGAAGACAAGGGAATTAAAAAAAGAAATGACAGAAATGCTTGAGATATCCACATCTTCAAATTAATCAGGACACATAAAACTTCAAATAGACTAAAATCTAGGTATTGAAGTGGAAGTTTCGTCAAGTGCTCGTCCAAAATAACTTCAGCATAGGCGTAGCATGGTGCGGACCAATTCCAACCGTGACAAACACGCGCTAATCCAAGACCCTACATGACAGCCTCCTGGATTCAACCTTCCTAGGATAACCTGGACGGCACTGAACCGAGTGAGAACAGACCACGGCAGATGCTACTACTGGTTGTACAAGTGGGGAATGATAGAGAACCGTTCTTGTGACTGCGGTAATTAGCAGCAAACCATTCACTACATCACCATGGAGTGCCCTCTTAGGAGATTCAGTGTACAATGATGCAGATTCATGAAGCAACCACAGAGGCAATTGAATGGCTGCAATCGTTGGACATCAGTCTGTAGTAACATCCATGTTTGATTCCATCAATTGTGATTCAATGCAGTTACTGTTTTGTATTCTTCTGCCATACGAAATAAATAAATTAATGAAGCGATTTCGCAAATTTATTTTAGCTATATTATTTGACAAATTGTCACAAAACTTTACGGCCATACAGAAAAACTAAAATCATTTTACAGTAGCGTTTCAAATTTCTGTAACGAGAGCGTAGTCGATACAGGAAATTGAGAAACCGATGGATCGATTGCGTTGGCGATGATGATCAGCAATTCCTGTCACGGCCTCCACGCTCTCCAGACTTAACACCATGCGATTTTTTCATGTGTGGAGTTATGTGGAAGATATAGAGTTTGAGCCCCCACTACCAACAAACCTACCAGAGCTGAGAGAATGCAACAAAAGTGTTTTGAACTAGGGTTGTGACGGAGGTAATCTTTGCAGATGCGAATACCTATGCGGAAGTTCAGTGCTTGACATCCGCGGATGCGGATGTTTTGCGGAAGCAGATGCGGATGAGGAAAGATAAATTGATAATTACTTAGATTTTAATATTTTATCAAAAATAAACTTAAATCAAAAGAAGTTAAGTTTTTATCCCTAATTCTAAATTTTTTCATAAGCGATTTCTATTTCCATAAAATACTGTCATACTGATTTATTTTTAGCCTCATATTACAACAACAAACAAACTGGAGATGATTTCACAAGTGAATTAAATTATTTACATAACTACGCAGATGTCAAAAAAATTTTGCCGTATGAACTTTGCATAGTTCGTGGCTCTACTAAACAAGACTCAAGCACTAGACCACGCCACCGCACATCACCGTACCCACCACCGCTGCTCTAGCAGCTCTAGCTGACCATTTAAAGTCCAACTTGTAGGACGTACGATGAATGAATAATTGCGTTGATTGTTTACTATCTGAAATTAGATTGTTTGCTGATGACATAATGCTGTATAAAAGAATCAAAACGATAGAGGATTGTAAACAGTTGCAGGGTGATCTGGACAGGATATCTAATTGGGTTGATAAACATGGAATGAAGATAAATGCAAAGAAGAGTCAGCTTATTAGATACACAAATAAAAAACAAAAAGTTAATTATGAATATAAGGTGGGGAAAGAATTGCTTGCTGAAGACTTGAAATGTAAATATCTTGGAATTACTTTTGATAACAAACTTAACTGGGCAGGACACATAGGACAGGTGGTAGGAAAAGGTTTCAAAGTTCTCCACTTGTTGGAGAGAGTGATGAGGGGATGTACGAGAGAAATCAAGGAATTGGGTTACAAAACTTTGGTCAGACCATTGCTCGAATATGGTAGTGTAGTATGGGACCCTCATTTTACGTATCAAATACAGGAGTTGGAGAGGGTACAAAGAAGGGCTGCTAGATTTGTTTCTGGTAATTATCGCAGAATGCAATCAGTGAAGGATATGATAAAGGAGCTGGAATGGGATTCATTGCAAGACAGGAGGAGGATGAGGAGGGTCATGGGAGTGTACAGGGCATATACTGGCGATGAGGCATGGAAAGTTATTGCAATAGGTATGAAAAGTAGTGCATGGAAGGGAAAAGATGACCATGACCACAAGCTAGCACTCGATTTCAGGCACAAGGGTGTGGGAAGATTCTCTTTTCTAGGTAAGGGTGTCAGGGATTGGAATGAGTTACCAAGAGAAATGATGAATAATTTACCAAAAACTTTGAAGGAATTTAAAGATAAAATTTGTAGAGGGCAAATGTAGGTAGGTGCAGGATAGGGGGAAGATGGGTGTGTAGGGAAATTGCCACCGGAGCCTGTGTGCTCCATTGCAATTAAATTAAATTAAATTAAAATCCGATTTTCCAATAAACGAATCTTGATGGGTAGCGAAAAGGGTTGCAGGAATACATGTAGGACGTGCTGGATGTTGTTGGACTCCCAGACAACCAACACGGGTCCCTGCTGTCCAACAAGCTATGCCGTTGGATCATGATTGGAGGAAACATCATCCGAGTGGGCGATAAGGTCGGTGGTGAGCGGCGAGAACGTACGAGTGAAAAGGATTGTTTGGGACGTTTTCTATTAGCATGAATGGGTGAGCTCATCCTACGGTAGCTCTGCACAGATATCCTTCAATTTTTACCGTGAATAGGCCGCTTTACTTTACGTGCAAGTTCAAACTTGTAAATTCGTCGCTTAGGTAACAACACCGTTCAGTTCTTTGTTACTTTTATTGCAAAATCGTAAGGAAAAAAAAAATGTTATTTTTAGCTAAGCGACGATGACCGAATCTCGTATAAAGAAAAAAGAATAATATATATTGCAATGTAAACAAAACATACGCTATACATCCGCAATAAATATTGCGGATGCGAAAGAGGATGTAGGATTTTCTAGAAAAAGTTTCGCAATTGAGGATGCGGATATTTATTACATCCCTACTTGTAAGGTATGTCAAAAAGAAGTTTTGAGTTTTTCTTTGTAACCGTAAAGTTTTGTGACCATATGTCAAATATAGCTTCAGTAAATTTGTAAAATCGCTTCAATTTGTTTATTTATTTGTCGTATGGCAAGCAACTAATACAATAATAAATATATACAATGACAAGAACGTTGGTAGCGTTCACAAGCTGATGTCCAATTCTTCCAGCCGTTCTAAGAAGGAACTTGTAGCTCCAAAAACATCTTCATATGGTCCATCATACTTCCGTAGAGGGCATTCCCTGATAATATGCTCCACACTCTGGGAAGGAGCACCTCAGTCACATACAGGAGAATCCTGAAGACCCCACTTATACAGCATGGTGTTGCATTTTGCATGGCCTGTTCTTAGGCGATTTAGTTTGACCCACTGGTCTCTTTGTAGATGGAATCCTGGAAGTCCAGTTGTGGGATCTTTAATATCTGAATGTTTTACAGATGCGGAGTTCCAGCTTTGTCGCCATTTTTCCATGACATCAAAGTCAAATACATCTTGCCATACCGGATTTCTGGATTTAAGACTAGTGGGTGGTAAGTTATTTAGAACCTTGTGGATTGGGAGATCCTGTGGATGATCAGGATGGTGTAGTTTTATCCACTCACGTGCCATTGCTTCTTGACGTCTTATCTCTGGAGGTGGTATTTTGCTGATCAGGTGCAACCAGGGGACTGGGGTGGATTTTAGGGTGCCAGTTATTACTCTCATACACTTATTCAGGTGGACGTCGATTTTTCTAGTATGAGTACTACGTTGCCACACTGGAGCACAGTACTCAGCAACAGGGTAAACCATGGTGAGAGCGGTTGTTCGTAGTGTGTTCGCATCAGCTCCCCACGAAGTACCAGCTAGCTTCTTCATGATGTTGTTTCGTGTTTTCAGTTTCTGACTTGTGATTTCGAGGTGTTTTTTTGAATGTTAAGGAGCGGTCTAAGGTGATGCCAAGATACTTAGGATAGAAATTATGTTTCACCCTCTGGTGGCAGAAGTTCACTTTGAGCTGCTGATGTGCTATTCTATTGCTCAAGTGGAATCGCTTCAATAATAATCGCTAATAATAACCCTGCATGTTTCACTCTTTGACACGCTAAGCATCTCCTAAAAATCTCCTACGCTTCTACAATGGGGTGCACCTCTCCCCCTCCCCCGTTTAAGACACACTGCTGATCACTAACTCAAATGTAGGGAACTGCAGCAAAGCTATAAATATCAAAGCTTAGATGACGCAAGCTTCTGTGTGATACAGCGCCTTTTATGGGAGAAGAGAAAATTAAAAAGTAAATCTTTTAAAGGGACAGTGTTATGATTTATTGACTTATTTTGGTCTACAGTATTCCTCTAAGGCAGACGGCAATCTTAAAAATTTTGTCACCGATCGTGGTGGGTGAGCGGTAACGCTATGGCCTCGCATTCGGGAGGACACTGGTTCGAATTCCCGTCCGGCCATCTAGATTTGGGCTTTGCATGATCTCCACATATCATTCCAGGCGAATACAATGCCAGAATTGATTATTCACAAAGCCATGGCCAAATTCCTTCCCGTTCCTTGCCTCCGGTGCCTTCCCGCCTCTAATGACCTCGACGTCGACGAGGCGCGAAACAAGAAGCATAGATAAAAAATAAATTTTGTCTGACCATATTTGTTTCTGTATAAACTTCATTCAACCTACATTAAAAACTCATTAATCTTTTAATCCAGTAGAGAAATGATAACTTTATCTTTATTACGATAAAAAAAATTTGGCTGCATATTTATGACACACAGTTGAGGGAGAACTTTTTCTGCCACTGACCTCTTCATCCGTAAACATTTGTGATAGATACCAGCTGATTGCTTCAGTCATCCTGAACCAGCGACGGCCTCTGTAAACAGAGTTTAGTAGATAAGTTGGATTGCTTTTGCCAAAGGAAGAGGCGGCTAAGTCTATGCGCAATGAGTTGGGTCCCAATGGTATACCAGTAAGAGTATTTTCAGAAATCGCTGAAGAAATAGAATCATTTCTGTCATGTATTCCGTAAATCTTTATAAGAGAGAGAAGTATCTTCTGACTGGAAAACAGCCCAAGTGATTCCTGTTTTCAAGAAAGGAGATCAGAGAGATCCTAGGAATTATCGACTCATATCTGTTTGCAGTAGAATTCTGGAGCATGTTATATGATCTAACATTATGAAGTTTCTAGATGAAAACGAGTTACTTATACTGTACCAACACGGATTTCGGATGAAAAGATCGTGTGAAACACAACTGGCACTATTTTCGCATGACTTAATGAAAGTTATCGACGCAGATTCACAAGTTGATGCAATTTTCCTGGATTTTAAGAAAGCCTTTGACTCTGTACCACACAACCGGCTTTTAGAGAAGATTCGAGCATACGGTATACCGGATCAGATTTGCGAATGGATACGTGATTTTCTAACTGATCGATCACAGTATGTCTTTGTTGACGGGGAAGCCTCTTCTAAGCTAGATGTTACTTCGGGTGCTCCTCAATGCTATTGTTTGATGATGATAAACTTATCTATAGGGAAGTAAGGTGCGTTGACGATTGCTTAGAAATTCAGCGTGATCTGGATATTATTTCGGAATAGTGCCATAAATGGCAGCTTACACTTAACTGCAAAAAGTGCAAGGCAATGCGAATAAGCAACAAAAAGACTCCGTTTGTTCACGAGTACAAAGTTAACAATTCAGTTGTTGACACGGTTGATTTCCTAAAGTATCTGGGTGTAATGGTACAAATCAACATGAAATGGGACTTGAACATAACTTCCGTCGTAGGTAAAGCTAATTCTAGATTATGATTCATAGGTCGTATTTTGAGAAGTTTTAATGCTCATACAAAGGAAATAGCTCGCAAAACACTAGTGCGTCCGTATCTGGATTACTGCTGTGGAGTTTGGAATCCGTATCGCAAGGGATTGATTGACACATTGGAGAAGGTATAGAGGAGAGCTGCTCGATTCGTCACTGCTTGATACAGCCCTTACGAAATCGTCACAGAATTAATACATAAATTGGGCTGGGATTGTTCGACAGACAGACGATGTCGTTTTCGTTTGAATTAATTGGAGAATATTCGAACTACTTGCCTCGCGCACCTTTGAGCCGGGGGTGTCATTGTGCGAGTTGGCTCGTTCGGCACAGCGGCAGTTTGCTACCATGGATAACTAAAAGTGTCGCCTTTTAATAAATTGTACGGGGCCAACGATTTTTTGTGGAATATCAAATATGCGTAATTAGACTCAGATAGTATCACCTCCATTATCATCACAACCAACACATGAAACTTCAGCCAACGAATCTATAGAATCGATAGATGACATGATTAACTCAATATATTTTACGTAAGTAAGAAGTAAGTTCTCTTTAAGAATGGCAACAGAAAATTGAATAACAATCAAAACTTTAATATAAAATGGGTATTACTTCGTTATTTTTACCCTTCTTTTAGAGCTTTGCATAATGTGTTAAAAATATCTGGAACTATGCTTGTTTTGACACTCGAAAAAGTATTGCAGGATAGTACACTAGTCTCCAACTGCTAGAAATCTTGAAGTTACAGCGTCTTTCAATAACTGAAACCGCTTCCCGAAATTCAGTGTTCACTTTATTCACACTTGGCTTTAGGAATGATTAAGAACTCTAACTTAACCGTTGTCACTCTCGTAAAATTTGTAAATTGTATCCTCGGTGGATTCATATATCTTCTATAAGTTTAACATCATAAAATTTCCTTATCCACCGATGCACTTTTCGTTTAGGTTTCTAGTTTACAATGTGACCCATCACAGTGAAAGTGAGAGCTGCACGTGAGACTTCCACGATGGCTTCATGAAAAGACCGCGGCTGGATAGTCTGCCGCGGAATCCTGGCTTTTGCGCTCGTCACAACAGAAACGGCTGGCTCGCGCGGCAATACCTGGTTTGGCGCCCTCGAACATGGCTCGCGCGGCAGCCGCGCATAGTCGATGCGCAGCTTAGCACCAACAAACTTTCCAAATCTATTAATTCGTGTCGTGCGGCTAATCACGTCAAAATACATTTCACACGACTCACGAGAGTACAAATGAATGTCTCTTCCGCGGTGCTATCGCCATCCAGATATTTTCATCTTCCTATCCCATGACTTGTAGCACTTCAGTGTACTATCTCAATACACCTTTCCTCCATTCCGTAAAGTTCTTCGAGTACGTTAGACCATAACACAGTTGAAGAAAACGAACATTTAATATAAGGAACGCTCAAAAAGAAACTAGCCGGAGTCTGGAGTGTGTGACAGAACGGTAATATCGTTGCGTCTGTAACAAAGAGGGTTTTCGACAAGAGCGCGGAAGTCCACGTGCCCGCCGCTATCGGGTCACGAGTGCAAGTCACGTGATTACAAAGCCAGCAGAAGCCTGCGCCAGTCGTCCAGCGCTCATTCGTGTTTTAAGGAGTGAAATGGAGGCGTCAAAAGAAGAGCAAAGAAGCGTTGTTCGTTTTCTGACAGCGGAAGGAGTAAGAAGAACGGACATTCATCGAAGAATGTCACAAGTGAACGGTGAACACTTGCATGTCCCCTGCAAGGGTTAAGGCTTGGCACAAGCACTTCAGGGAAGGACGGGTGTCGTTAGCTGATGATGCACGGTCTGGAACACCACACCTCATTACCGATGACATCGGTTTTTTTTTGTATTTGGAAATTGGCCTGTAGCCATTCAGCCAGCACTCAATACGTTTTATATATCGTCAATGTTAATGAATCTTTCCGAATTTTATGTGAACGCTCAATTGTAGGACAACACAGGACACACACAACACAAACTTAACCTAAACATCCATGCCCTCGGCCGGACTCGAACCGGCGATCATCGGTACGTGGAGCTAGCACTCTAGTCCCTACGCTACCGAGGCCGGCGATGACATCGTCCAGCTGGTTGATGGACTCGTTACCCAGGACCCCCGAGTTACAGTGAAAGTCGTAGCCGCCGAGGTTGGGTTGAGCATCGGAAGTGTTCACACCATCATGACGCAAAGACTGAACTGGCACCAAGTGTGCGCCCAATGGGTGCCCCACCGTCTTCAACCACAACCAGGCAGCATGTGGAATGGCCCACTGTCTTGATCAGCAGCGCTATGCCTGGGAAGGGCATGAGTTCATGGCACGAAGGTTGCCCGAGATGAGTCTTTGTGTCATCACTTCGAACCAGAATCGAAACGACAAAGTCTACAGTGGAAACATCGAGGGTCACCACCACCAACAAAATCCAAGGCCATCCAGAGCAGGAAAAGTTATGCTGACGTTCTTCTTTGACGAAGACGGTGCCTTCTGATAGACTTCCTGTAGCACTTCCTTGCGTGGGATTGTTCTGCTCCACGACAATGCAAGGCTTCATACGGCCAACACAATCACGGCACTCTTGCAGAAATTTAACCGTCTCCCTCCATACAGATCAGACCTCTCACCTTGCGATTACGCCATTTTTCATCCCCTAAAAAAGGCTCTGAGGGGCAAACGATTCACCTTGGACGATGACGTCAAGCAGTAAGTGCGGAACTGGTTCACATCGCAGTGCCAGGAATTTTACGAGACAGCCATTCACCGCCTTGTGTCGCAGTGGGGGACCAGTGCCTTAACAGCCAATACTTAACAGCGAATACTTCTGAAATACAGGTACTGGGTTCTGTTCCTAGACATCCGGCTTGTTACTTTTTGAACCAGCTTTATAATTTCAATTATCTATACTGTAAAATGGATAGTAAGTTCTCCTTCTTTTCAATTTCGTTGTTTTAACGCTAGTCAAATGAGACGTCGCTATCTTCTGATTTTAAGATTTCTTGAGAAGGAATGAAAGGATATCACTAAAAGATGTCCCACTAGCCCTTTCGATCTCCATCCTTTGTGTTTGAGACGGAATATCCACGGTGTCATCTTTCTGGTGTTATGGATTGCTCCGAGATACTCTGGTATGAGTATATTCGTTGTTCTTCTGTTACGAGACTGAGAGAACTATTTAGTCGACGACATCTGCTAACAATATTATGAGGCGAGAAGCGACTTAAAGCGCATACAGTGACTGGCTAATAGCACCCCTCCTCAACTCGACTTTTTTTTTTAGTAACAACGTCACTGTTTTTCAAGGAAGAACTCTTGAGTGTATGTAGTCAGCAGTGATGTTGTTAGCTCCGTCGTCTTCTATAGTTATTTGTCACTCCCCTATTATTTGTTTCTGTCTTTTTATTTTCTCCAATTACCTGTTTTTATTTTTCTGTAGCTGTATGTTGAGTGTTATTATTAGTTTTTGAATGTCTAATAATTATCTCTCGTGTAATTATTTTCTTTTTCTGTAATTTTTATTCTGTAATTTGTTACTTTTTTCTTCCATTTCTTGTTTTCACGGTATATTTTGATCCTAAACGGTGATTATTGTGTTTATTCTATAATTATTTATATTTCAACATAAAATGGTGTTTACATTGGAATAAACAGATGAAATAAATAAGATATAGGCCATTTCCAACTTTAAGGCAGCAACCCCACCTCTCGCTGTGGTTATTATATGCAAGATATCCTGATGGTTTGGAAATGATGGGTGAGAAAAGAAGTTTATGGAAGAAGCTTACAGGAAGAAGAGACAGGCTGGTAGGTCATATTTTGAGACATGCTGGATTGGTTAATTTGTTAGTGGAGGGAACAGTCGAAGGTAAGAACTGTAGAGGTAGACAGAGATTAGAATATATGAAGCAGATAATTGAGGACGTGGGTTGTAAGGGGTATGTTGAAATGAAGAGGTTAGACGTAGGAAAGGATGGAGGATTGTATCAAATCAGTCTAAAGACTGACGACAGCAAAAAAAAAAAAAAAAAAAAAAAATCCCGATGGTCGGAGTGACACTTGGACTCGTTTATCCTTAATTCCTGAGCATTCCTTTCTCACGCACGAATAGCCTCCGTAGTCTTAAACACGCCACCTAACAAGCCCTGAGCATTGGTATGCTGCGGGGATAAGAAGATTGTAGCTCCTATCTTCCCACTGTCAGTGAATGTGTGTTATTTGTTTATCGTGTTTACAAGGTTTCGAGACAACTGTTCCGCACGTCTTTCAGCCGAGTTAATGATCTCATTCCAGTGGTTATCTGAAAGCCACTTTGCCAATTAGGTCGACAGTCCATTGACTCCCACGCTGCAGTTGTAACCAGCTGTAGATTACCTCTATGTGAGTAGTCAAAGACGACCAAGTCAGATGTATATCAGATCCTGTATTCAGTGTTTCTAGATCGCTATAATGAATTGTGTTTGATCGCAAATTAAAATACTGTGACGGAACTGCATTCAGTATGTGGACAATGAGAGTAGCATGTGTTACCAGTATTAGAAAAACGTGGAATACTAACAGACATTATCACAGCTATTCATCAATGAATATCAAATTTATAGTAATAAATATCAAGTTTAGTTAATGCCGAGCGTAGTGTTTGAGTGTTTAACGCTCTGGCATCGCAGTCGGGAGGACGTGGATTCGAATCCCCACCCGGGCATCCGGATTTGTGTTTTTTCATGGTTTCCCCAAATCAGTCCAGGTTTTGGCCGAATTATTTCCCATTCCTTGCTCCCCATCTTTTCCCTCCTCTAATGACCCCGACGTGAACGAGGCGTTAAAAAAAAGAAAGTGATAGGTTTAGCTGCCTTATCTAATATGTTAAATTAGAATTGCGAGCAGTAAAAATGAATGTTATATCTACACTAATATTATAAATGTGAAAATAACTCTGCCTCTCTGTTTGTTTGTTAAGTTTTCAAAAATAAACGACTATACCGAAATTGATGAAATTTGGCAAGGAAATACTGTGTATCGTTAGGAAGAACATAGGATACTTTTTCAGGAAAATTAACAATTTTATCATGAAATTTTGATAACTAACTGAATGGTGACAGACAGACGGATAACGTGTGTAAGTGTCTGTAACGTTCTATCGGTCACTCAGGCTTTGTCTCAGAGAGCTGGCGAATGATTTGTTTAGTTTGTTGCTATTTTTTAACATATTACAAATTGGTTCTCTTCATGAGACAGCGTCAGTGGTAGAATGGTAAGGCAATAGCTTCCCCGTCATGTTATCCCAGCTCAATGCTTTTCAGACAACTTTTACCTAACTTACATCTTTCTATATCCAATTCTAGCAGTAAAATTATAAGTACATCCGTACTCTAAGTCGCGGGTAGCAGCTAGGCTAATATATAATTTTGTTGGTTCACTCCATCTGCGGTCACGAGATACCTATTGGCTGGAGCTCCATCGCGTCATTGAACAATGACGTCACACGGCCACCCTGGACTATCAGCGGCCAGAGACGCTACTACAAAGTCGAGATTATGAGCGTTACTTAATAGCTAACCAACTGCGAAGAACTGAATTAGTAGAATATTTTAATTAAGTTTGTCTTTCGTAGCATTTCATTTTAAATTTAAATAATTATACTTGAGATTATAATATTGTAATCTAGGAGAGACGGGGCGCACTATAGAGGACAGGTTGCGTGAGCATATCTGCAATTATAGATCCAATAACACCGAGAAGTCCACCATTGCACGGCAGTCAGCCAAAACTAATCATGCCATAAATTTCGAAAACACCACCCTTATAGTGCGCGAAGATAAATGGTGGCCAAGGAGAGTCAAGGAGGCATTGGGACTTGCCAAACGCCCAGACAACATAAATGAAGACAACGGGCTAAAACTACACGACGCGTGACCCATCAGACCGAGCCGCGCCCCACCAGGCCAACGAAACACGTGACGGTTAAGACTCTGATTGGTCGGGTAAACCGAACTCTCTAGACGGGTCACGGGCCTCGGCTATATAACAGCGCCACACACAGACTGCAGAAGAAGACCACAGAAGGATGGTAGAAACGTCGGCGTCACCCGGACAGCCAAGAACCAACATACAGTAGACTTGTTGTAAAGGCTATTAAACGTAAAAACGTTGGTGATTTTGCTTTTTATGTTGGATGCATGTTTACTGTTGCTGGGTCACTTACGTTATTTAGCCTGCCATCCTTAGGTATCTAGCGAGATCGTTTGTCCGTGTATGAATTCTTCTATTAGCAGTCTGGTGGCTCAGTGGTTAAGGCGTCTGTCTAGAAATCCAAAGGTCTCCAGTTCGAATCCTTGTCTCGCAGGAGATTTTCATAGGCACTTAACCCGGCCTTCACCTCTGGCACAGCTTGTTGTGTAATGTGAAGAACGCCAGAACGCTTCCGTGATTCGGGTTCAACTTTAAACGGCAAGTCTCCTGTACCCGACAGGATTGGCGGGGTAGGTTAAGGTGGCTACGACAGGGGCGGGATGCCAGCCAATAGTAACCCTGTCACCACGTCATTACGACCACACGAAATTATTATTATCTTTTTTCTGTTATTATTTCTAAGTCCCAACAGACTCAAGAGATTTTACAGAAATTTTGCAGAGGAAACCCTTAGGATTTATTATTCTCGTATCACAAACATCAAAATACACAGTTAAATACATTGCGCAAGTCAACAACCTTAAACACACTTAGCCCAGTAGTTCGCAACCTCAACTGCATTGTATGTTGCTTGAAACAGGTCTTCGTTGTTGCAGGATGATGGGCACATAGGGCACTAGAGCATATGATTCACAGTTTGGTCTTCACCACATTCGCACTTAATACTGGTAGCATCAGTATAACCCCATCTCACTAGGTTTTCCTTGGACCTGCCCACTCCTGTTCGCAATCGATTTAAGGATCGCCAGACGTTCCAGTCCTCTGCATGACCAGGTGGCAAGCGCTCTGCAACTGTCAGTGGTCCTGAGATGTTAGGAACTTTCATTTTCCATAACTGTACTCTTGCCTTTTCAGATGACCCAATTAGTTCCCGTGATGTTCTCAGGAAGCTTCTGCTGGATTTGAGTCTCTGGGCTGGTGGTGTATGGCCGTGCAGTGGATTAGCGCTTTCCCGTTCTACGAGTACTTTGGTCCTCTCCTTGTTCGTAGCCACTTCTCTGCGGATACTGGGTGGTGCAATGCCCAAAAGCTGGTAAAGCCTGTTAACTGGGGTAGACTTTAGGCAGCCTGTCACCAGCCTACAGGTGTTATTGAGGGCTACATCCACTTGTTTGGTATAAGATGATGAGTACCAAACTGAGCATGCATATTCTGCAACAGAGTAACATAGGACCACTGCCGATGTACGTATAGTTTATGTTTGACTGCCCCACTGTGTTACCCTTAGGATGAAACACAGATAAACGTTGTATTTTAGCCAGATCAAGTTAACCTGTCATGACCTTTGACCATAAAAAACGGTAACTATGCTAGATCCGTAATCATACCCACTGTCGCGGGTTTAGTAGAATGTGTTGATGTTTTAGACCGTGATGTAGTAAGGGAGAACAGTATCAACACGCATACGCCACATCCAACCATGTCTTATCCTTTTATTGCCAAATCAGATTTTTTATTGTTTCAGGGTGTAGGGAATTCTTGGCTGGATATATTAATTATTATTTTTATGCAAATAAATTATTTCATTTTTATGTAAATTAATTTTGGTTACTCATATTATTAAATTAATACAGGGCGCTAATGACCCCGATGTCGACGCGCCCTTAAATCCCAACAACAACAACAACAACAAATTTATGCAATTTAAATAATTGGAGGAAAGGATGTGAAATGATAACAATTTGATGAAGACTATTGAACGTTATAACCTGCCTATTAATTTTAAACCAAATCTGCGGCACGCAGAAATAGGTGGTATTTAAATTTAAATGTTTTAAACAATCAAAACTCAATATGCAAATCTCGACACCTTGTCTTATAGAAAGCCGCTTTCAAATTCTAATGCCATCAACTAATCTATAACACAGAGGTTGCATAAAAAAAAAATGATGTTGAGTTGGATTGATTTAAAACAAACCATGCAACAAAATGGGTATACAATATGTATTGGTTCTACAAGAAAATTATGCTCGCGGTTAAGTGGTCAGTTTTTTAGTTCATCCGAGGGAGAGAGACTTCTTAATCACAGCAGATCGCTCTGCTCAGGACCGTTAAAGGAAAATTATTCGAAGTACAAATCGTGCAAACACTGTCTTGTACTGGCGTAATGTTATCGTAATAGTGGCAGTACCGACGATCATCTGTAGAAGGGCTATCAACGTCCGTACCACACACCAGAATCAAGCAACTGTTCGCCTGGTGTGAATGCAGATAGCGCCAAGTGAAGACCTGGGTCCTTGCAAACCGGCCGTGGTTGGCTGATGCAAGTCTAGTCTATCTCCTAGGTCCGTGGATGCGGATCCAGTCCCGACTATCTGCACCGCTCCGTGTGCCAAGCCAAGTCCCTCTTCGCTCGCATAGTCTCCTCTTTCGTCGCTTCTCCTCCCACCTTTTATTCTCTAGCTCCAATCAGCTGCCTTCGAGCGTTTTATATGTGAACAAATTCCAAGAAAACCATCGTCACATGTCTTAAGGAATATTCTTATTGGATTGCGCCTACACACACACTGATGCCATATGCCAACTTTATTTCCGGGGCTCTGATAGGCTGAAATCTTGGTGTTGGTCCGTACCTGCTCGGGATTGTTTCAAACTGCCTCCTCGCCTGTGGGAGTATTTTCCACGCGGTGCAGTTACCTGAGACAGAGAACCGAAAACTGAAGTAAGCTGACGGGTGTTCATCCATGCGCGCTGCCCCTTTTAAAAGTCAGGATGCTAGTTATCCCTAGCTGTTTCACCTACCCTTGACGGACCAAAGCAGCATTGGCCGGCCTCGGTAGCGCTGGCTTCGCGTCGCAGAGGTCACCGGTTCGAGTCCGGCCAAGGGCATGGGTGGTTTTAATTAAGTGTTGTGTTCGTCCTGTGTTGTCCTGTCACTGGTTATTATCAATAATAACACGAGAATAATCTATATACACACTTGACGAATAAAAGAAAAATCAGTTGCTGGCTGAATGGCTACACGGCCGAATCCAATTAAAAAAAAAAAAAAAACAGCATTGCTCCTGTGCCACAGTGGCGACACAGTCCGTGTCTCTCCGATTTTAAGTCTTTGAGCTTGAAGAACCCTTAAAGTTTATTTGTAGTGGCTCGCCAAGGAATTTCGGGCTATAGTTGCTAAAACTGGGCAAGAATTGATTGAATATAGCAACAACTGAATTCAGGGCAGTTACAGCAGATAGTCAAAACAGTTGGAGGCAATGGAGTGTTGCTATACAGACAGCAATGACATCAAAGCAGGTCAGACAGTCAGCAGAATGAGCTAGAGCAGGATGTCACTGGGAGGAAGTTGGAAGGGAAGGAATTGGCTACAGTTACTTCCTACTATTTGGGACATGGAGGGGAGAGTCTGACAAAACTGAGGTACACGAGGAGAGAGAGGTCAATTCGGGTCGGTCGGCTGTCTTGCAGAAGGAACGTCTTTTGGGCAGCAGCTATGGAGCTATGGAGTGATGTACAAGGCGAGCCGCAGTCTGCAGGAGAGAAACAGCCTACGACTACGACAGCCATTATAACAGGTGGGAGAAAGCCATTGAAGTACAAGTAATGTGGAAGGCATATAATAGAATAAAGCAATGGGAATTATAGGCTATGAACGAGTAAGGGGAGTTAGGAGTGTCATTATTGTACAGACCTGACGTGAATATCATTGCTGAGACTTTAATTAACAGTACTATTGCTCACATGACCGAAATGTCTTGCCCACAATTCATATGTTCCTCTCGGGAGTGGTAGAGCGAATAAAAAGTTCGCCCGTCCACCACATATTACTATAGTCAATAATTATTCTTATTAAAGCTCTGTCTTGTTACAAGAGGCATCACCAGTGTCTTACATAATTTTCTCTTCTTACGAACACCTTCCGTGTCAGAGCGCAAGCAGTAACCATGGGGGATGTTTACCCCTTCATGGGAACGTCTTGGAAAATGAACTGGGGTGGTTTCCCGTTGTGTGACAGTGTTGGTAAGAAGTGTTGTTGAGTGTGATAGTGTGTGTGTTCAGTGTAGAGTGTTGTTTGTGTTGTTGATGAGAAATGAAAGAAGGGAGAGGGGGAAACCAGGCGCCGACAGTGGGCCAGAATCTTGAAAACGTGGCCAAAAAGGAAAAAAAAAAAGTTTCTGGATGGGAATTTTGGACTATCAGGTTGGCTATAGTAATGTTGGAACTACTGAATACCGATTGTTTGGACGATCAATTGTTCATTTCCTCCTTTATATTTCATGTCAAAGTCGGCACTTCATTACTAGAGGTGCATGCAGCCGACCAGGTTACAAAATAGTCTTGTCGTTAAAGATAAATATTTGTGTTCTGTGTAAGTGAAACGAATATTTTAAATATGGACTGTGTTCCAGGAAGTATGTACTAATTAAAATACATTTATGTAATTTTTAAATCACTAATTACACATTTTTTTTTAACTTAATACCCGAAAATTCGGTAGAAAATTTTAAAATGTGCTTAAAAAAATAGAGATAAGTTACGAATTCCACGATATTCCGCTTTCTTTTGCACCGTGTCCGCAAGTATATATTATTATCTTAATAAATTAACCTTCAAATCCACCTACTAGTACCAACTCCGGCTTTGAACAACTTTTTAAGCGACGCTTGCAAAATGTATCCTTTTTTAAAAAAATGAAATTATTAATGTTAAGTTAATTTTTACATTCATAATTATGAAAAAGTACATTTTTTTGAAACACAAATATTCTACATACTTTGTGGAATTAGTTTTTAACGCTTTCAAACACGTGTTAAGAAATAAGTATTAAATAAATTAATAATTATATGAACTGTCGGAGTATGCTCAAGAATCAACCAATAAGTTGATAAAGCAATATCGTATAGGCTTTTCACGAAAGTTTTCCGGACTTAAGAGTATGGAAAACGTGTTCAGGAGATTGTTAGTAACAACAGACTTCAACATTTCTTCTCTGCGCAAATCATCAAACAAACTGAAGAGTTTGTCGTCAGAAGCCATTGCCCTCTTAGTTCCTGTGCTGGAAGATTATGAAGATTCCGATGTAGATGATGAGGAAACAGTCTTTGAAGATGATGGCGATTCAGCTGAAGATGCATAAGAAGATAATGAAGATAAAAAAAGAAGAAGAAAACAATAACTTTTAATTATAGTCACAAACAATTTACTAACTGATTAACTGTAATTGAAATAAAATTCTTTTTTTGTAATATTTTATACTATCTTCTATCCTCTATTTGGTACTTTTCTCGAGCTTTCAATTTTTTGAGTTTATATTTTTAACCATTAACTACAACAGCCTCTAAATATTGACTTTTACATAAATAAAAAGAATTTTACCAATTTTCGCCCGCCATCTTGGATCCACCATTTTGTTTTGTTTTTTAATATTTGAAGTCACAATCTTCATCATCAATCTCGATAAATCCCAAAAAATTACTTTTATATGAATCAAAGGACTTTTATCAATATTTGTCCACCATATTGGAACCACCATTTTCTTTTTTTCACTTTTTGATACCATATTCTTAATCACCAACTTCAATAACCTTTACGTACTAACTTTGGTACAAATTGAACAACTCTAGCAACCTCCATAATTCCACAAAAATTACTTTTATATGAATAAAATGACTTTTAGCAATATTTGTCCGCCATATTGGATCCGCCATTTTCTATTTTCACTTTTTGATATTATATTCTTAATCAGCAACTTCGATAACCTTTACATACTAACTTTGGTACAAATTGAACAACTTTTTATATTTTGGCCAGCTTTTTGCGGTTCTGGCCCACTGTGCGCCGGCCCATTCAGGCCTACTCTTCCGAAACACACCAGGGGCGCCAGGCTTAAAGTCCCCATCCTACGGACATTCACCACCAACAGTGCCCTCACTCCATACGCACTGCGGAGAGGTTTGAGATTTATCCCAGGACTTTTATGCACAATCTGGTGATTAGGAATTGTGCACCACCACCTCTGCTACTCTGCCGGCCAAGTCCACCACCAGGACTGGAACCAGGTAACCCCGTGTCAGCAGCGAACACCATCACGGTGCCACAGCCAACTAAGACAACGGGGCGGACTACATTTCCTTTTACACATCGAAATTAATAAACCGTTGATCATAACTTTGTAAAGGAAAAGAAACTCGTTCCTGCAACAACAGGACCAAAAATTTTCGGTTTTGTCAATGTCCAACACTTTAATTTCGTGAAAACATATATTGGGTACATTGAAGTGAAATTAAATTAGAGGAAATAATTGAATGAATATAATAGTAAGTAATTTGATTAAATTTAGTAGTTTAATTCATTTACAACATAACGGTTATTGAATAAAGGGTAGTGTGTTCTTTGCAAGAGATCTGGAGAATGCAATCAAACAGATAGAAGTCTTGCAGAAATCAGCTGAGAAAGCAGGACTACAAATATCGTTTCAGAAAACAGAATACATGAACATGGAAGCAAAAGACCAGACATGGACAATGAAGACTAAATATGGTGATATTAAAAGAAAACAGAAGTTCAAATACCTAGGTGAAATGTTGACTCCCAATGTTAATGGAAAGGCTGGAGCTGAAGATAGGGCGAGAAAGATGGAAACAGCTTTCAGTATTTGTCAAAGGACATACAAATCGAAATTACTCTCCTATCAGACGAAATACAAGCATTATAGTACGGTAGTGAAGCCAGAATGTTTATACGTAGCAGAAACACTAGCCGGAAAGGGATTGACGGAAATTGAAAAGAAAGTTTCTAAGGAAAATCTTGGGACCAAAAAAGTGACAGTAAGCGAATTTAATTTCCGTTTGAGGTCGAACCAAGAATTATACGACAAGTTTGAAAAGGTATCAAACACAATTAAGAAAAAGAGATTAGCTTTCTATGGACACATCAAGAGAATGGATTCAGAAAGAATGGCAAAGAAAATACTCAACTTCCCAGAGAACAGGAAGATTCAAGTTCCACAGGTGAAGGAGGTTCCTCAGGTTCTGAAAAAATGTGGAATCAGCACGGAAGAAATCCAAGATAGAAAATTATTCAGAGGAAAAATTGCGGAGGTAAAGGATCTGACTGAAGAAAATCCTATCAGGAAAAGGAGGAAAAAAAGTAAGAGTGAGCCAGAGAATGAAATAGTACTGGCGACGGAGGAAGGAAACTCAGAAGAGGAAGTGAAGTTGCGTAGTTTTTTTTTTTTTAATGGCATTTGGCAACGGAGGCCATACAGCCAGCTCAAGGTGATTTAATTGCTTTCAGTGTATTGACGCCACAGGACGGACAGGACATTCACACAGACATACAACACTTAACATCCATGCCCGCGGCCGGATTCGAACCGGCGGCCTTCGGCACGCGGAGCTAGCACTCTAGCCCCTACGCTACCGAGGCCGGCGGGAAGTGAAGTTGCGTAATCGTTGTCCATAGATGGCTGAAACGAAAAGGAAAGAAAGGTTAGTGTTCAGATTTGGCGTGATGTTGAAGGCTTCTTCCAACCATTGGGTCTACAAGATCGTCATGTTAGAGGACGAATGCGCTGCAATATGAAGCACTGTCAACAGGTCGTTAAGGAATTTTTCCAACATGTTGCGTTCTAGTTAAAAGGAGTGGTGGGAAGCTTTCAGATAAGACGCATCCCGCAGCAGTAGTATTACTACGTAAACATCGACAGTACTTTTGAAAGCGAAGGGTTTCACCTTTGCCTCATTCACGTTGAGATAAAGTGCGGTTGGTAATAGTAAATTGAAGCACTATGCGTTGTTTATACAGACGCTTCTGTATGTGATGTCATGTCAGACGAGTGAGGTTTTAATATTCAATTGTTAGTACAGATGGCGGCAAACCATACGTGAACAAAGCCTCCAGGAGCTTATTTTACTGTTTCTTTGTTTTTATTGATGGGTATATAATGTGTTATAAATGTTTTAACGGTTTAGATACGTTTTAATGATGGATATATAATGGATTATAAGTGCTCGAATATGGTTGATGTAAAATTAAGCTTTTTAATGAAGGCAAAACAATGAATTCAAAAAATTTATAATTTCTAATACAAAATATTTTTTTTAATGTTGGCTGTATAACGCAGTACAATGCTAGAATGTGTTTGTTGCTAAATTAAGTTTTTAATAATTGATAAATGGTATATTATTAATTTTAACGCCCGTCAAAAAAGACGGTTATGATCTATGATGGTAGTAGGAATTTATTCTGGGAAAGCTTTTAAAACGAATAACGATCATTTTAATGATATTTTTCTTGATATCAGTATCTTAATCTGGCTAGATTATCGAAGTATTTGGTTATGATTTTTTTTAAAAAATAAACACATTTTACTTTAAATAAGGAAGTATAATTTCAAAAACGGATAACTGTTATTTATTTGACTGATCTATTTCTCGATTACGTACGTTTCGTGTAAACTTTCTCTGAGTTTTCAAACTTCCTTGTTCTTACATTCCGCCAAAAAATATCGTAGTTTATGTTTTAACCTATAACTGATACAGATAATATAGCATAAACATTGAATACCCTTCTCCTTACATGAATTTCTGCATCTAGTTGTCGTAAATAAACAAAAAGCAACATGTAAATTTAAACGAATGAACGATTGTAACTTTGAAACGTATGATTTCCTCGCATTAATTTTTTTTATCCCTGCTCTTCGTATGTTTGTGCAATTACTTTCACAACAGACAATTACCTTTTATCTGGCATCGCAATTAAATTTTCTTTTAACATTAAGTGCAAGAAAAATCAAATTCAATTATTTATTTGAAAATTACACTTGCTTTTAACAGTATAAGCTCGAATAAATTCAGTACAGTTATTCAATTGAATTCTTCTGATTAGCCAAGCAGCGCTGTTGTGGCAGACAGTGTAACTAACACTTCGGCCATTATCGAGACTTGCCGAAGGTTCCCGATCCATGGAGGTGAGCGCGCAGCCTCCAGACAACGCATTTTATAAAAATGGATAAGTGTCCTGTAACTTTTTGGTGCGAAATAGTGTTCTTTTGTTACCTGGGCAAAATGGGCGAATCCCAGAGATCATAAAAGAAATAAGTGCCCCCACAGTATAATAACTTAAATTCAAGTGAATACGTATTGTCCTGACTCCTGATGGCAGAGTTTCGATTTGCTATGCCTTCCACCTCTGTCGTAGTGAACCTACAGTTAAACGTGGTATCCAAACCACCGTACGTCCTAGCTTATGGAATAAGCCAAGGCATCCATACATCGAGAAGCAATAAGGAAATTCAAGACTTTCTTCACAGTGTATGAAATAAATTAGCAGCTAGTGTAAGTTACAGGAGTGTGCAGTTACTAACGAAGAGCTGAAAATCATTTCAAAATATGCGTGAAAAATATTTAATGGGAACGGATAAGAAGCCTTGGTGAAGACTGTAACCTGATAGCAAACTCTTCACGCCCGAAAATTGGGATTTTCCTCTCGAACGACGAACTTTGAACGCCGCGTACAGCTGTGAACTCTTAGGCAAGGTCACTGACGCCTGTCGGTCCAAAACACGCGAGCTTTCCATCCTCAGTGTCCTACTTTTTCATGATAACATTCATCTGCACGCGGCTGCTCGTATGTGACTAGAATCTTTGGCTCATTTCCGGTGCATTTAGGATTCCCATGAGATGGTAAAAACTCAGCAATTTAATTTAATTGCGATGTAAAAAGCGCTCTGATGACAATTTCCTAACACACCTACTTTCCCCTTTCTTGTACCCGTCTACGTTTGCTCTCTACAAATTTTATTTTGAAATTCTTTAAGAGTAAATCTTCGTGGTTTATTCTAATACATGACCCCCCCTACCCATGAAAGAAAATTTTCCCACACATTTATACCAGAAATCGAATGCCAGCATGTGGTCATTTTTTCCCTTCCATGCAGCAATATCTTTCCACGCCTCATCACCAATATGCACCGTGTACAATGCCACACTTACATAGTTCCAAGGGAAAACTAAGAACATTAGAGGTCACTGCAAAGTTTCTATCAGCCTGTGAAGTTAGTGTGAATCAGCCAGCGACCCTAGTACGCGTTAAGTAGAATACAGTACACTGACGACAAAAGTGAAACGCTCAGAAGGGGAGAAGAAAACGAAAATATACTTTACGGGTTGAGAAGGTATGAGATGTTATTTCAGTGATTGCGAAATCGAGTTAAGTTTACAAAGAACCTGGCAGTATGAGACCACTTATCAGCACTACATTGCGTCCGCTTTGGCCTGGATGAATGCACTGATTCGGTTGGGAAGAGTGTCATAAAGCCGTTGTATCCTCTCCTGAAGCAAGCTGGTCCACAACTGTTGGAACTAGTCCTTGATATCCTGAATACTGGCACTGGGACGGAGTTGACGTCCGAACTGGTCTCACACATGTTCAGTCCGGTACAATCATAACCAGCCGTGACCTGAAGTCATACCTAATGGCTCCCCACACCATGACGCCAGGAGTAGCATCGCTGCGCCTCTCCAAAACATTGGACGAATGGGTTCTCTCCCTAGGTCACCATCATACTCGCTGACGGTGCTCATCCGAGATAGAGCAGAATGGTTGAAAACAATGGAAGGCGTCGCATTGCATTGTGTTCAGCGATGAACCGCGGTTCTGCAGTGATTGACGGAACGTCACGGACATCCTGCGTCCTCGTGTGTTCTCTCTCGTGCGACAGTATCGTGGTGCCATTTTTCAACGGGACAAAACTCGTCCACACACAGCACGTGTGATGCTGCGGTACTCCCACGACCAGCAAGAACCCCATGTGTGGGACTAGCTCGGACGTCAACTCCGTCCCACTGCCAGTGTCCAGGATATCAAGGACCAGTTACAACAGTTGTGAGGCAGCTTGCTTCAGGAGAGGAAACAACGGCTTTATGAAGCCCTGCCCAACCAAATTAGTGCATGCATCCAGGCCAGAGCGGGTGCAATGTCTTAAAGATAAATGGACTCAAACCATTAAATTCGTTGGAAAACTTACTCGATTTTGCAATCACTAAAATAATATTACATATCCTCTCCTTTTATATACTTTACTTTTTGCTGTCAGACATTGTATAGCTAGAAAAGAGATGACCAAGAGAAAAGATGTGATGGAAACAGCAAGAGATGAGCTGCAAAGATGTAACGTGAAATAGTAGGACTTTAAGTTGTCAGAAAGACGAATTGTATAGAGATTGCTTCGGCTGCGATCAAAAAGAGAGATATAGTTGTATGAAAATGTAAGTTGAGTGCAGTATAATGCATGTGAGGCTGCAGGATAAATGTGTATCTAAGTGAACTCGAAATGATTAATACTGGTCAAGAAGTTGATGAATATCTCTGTATAGACCAGACAAAGAAAGGTGGGATAACCCACATTAGATGTTGTATGATCTACATCTACATCTACATTCATGCTCTGCAAATCACAAACATTGTGGGTGGCAGAGGGTGCTAAGCACCAATCCTAAACCCGCCCATTCCAATCCCGAATAGTGCGAGGAAAGAAGGAATACATATAAGTATCAGTACGGCATCTTATTTCTCTAATCTTATCCCTCCGGTCATTGCGACCTAAATAGGTTGGCGGAAGAAGTATTTCATTGCACTCAAAATTTAAATTTTTTCGCATATTCTCCAATAAATTCGAACGCAAGCTACGTCGTCTGTCTTCCAAACTATCCCAGCCCAATCTATGTATCAATTCTGTGACGCTTTCATAAGGGCTGCAACAACAAGTCACGAATCTAGCGGCTCTCCTCTGCACCCTCTCAACTGAGTCAATCAGAACCTTGCGATACGGATCCCAAACCCCACAACAGTAATCCAGATGCGGACGCAATAGTGTTTTATACGCTATCTCCGTTATATGAACATTACAATTCCTCAAAATACGACCTATGAATCGTAATTTAGAATTAGCATTGCCTACGACGGAAGTTATGTGCATGTCCCATTTCATGTTGCTTTGTACTATCACCCCCAGATACTTCACGGAATCCACCGTGTCAACAGCTGAATTGTTTATTTTGTACTCATGAACAAACTGATTCTTCTTGTTACTTATCCGCATTGCGTTGCACTTTTTGCAATTAAGTGTAAGCTGCCATTTGATGCACAACAGAAGATCCAAAATGTACTTTCTTTGCTAATAGGATCCAGAGAAATCGATAAGAAGAAAGGTAGATTATTGTATTTGTAACGAGAGACGGTTTACAGTAGTAATTAATGTATGATATACCAAGTAAACGCTGAGAAAGTTAAACAGCGTTCCAGCAGAGAATGACCGTCATACTTAAAACAAAGCTGTGTCCCAAATCATATTTTTTATTGAGAAGGATTTTCCTCACTACAGAGTTTTTACACCAACATAACAATAAAAACTCGGATCACAGAACTTGACTATATCTTCTCAAAACATTTCTGCAGATACTTCGGTTTTGTGTATCTTCCTCTACTGCACCGTATCATTTTTATTTTTTTTTATTGGCATTTGGCAACGGAGGCCATACAGCCAGCTCAAGGTGATTTAATTGCTTTCAGTGTATTGACGCCACAGGACGGACAGGACATTCACACAGACATACAACACTTAACATCCATGCCCGCGGCCGGATTCGAACCGGCGGCCTTCGGCACGCGGAGCTAGCACTCTAGCCCCTACGCTACCGAGGCCGGCCGACCGTATCTTCTCATTGCTATTTGTGCTATTTGGAGCCAGGTAAACATAGGCAATCCTCTTTTCCTCCTTCCTTCAACTTCCCGTCCCTGTAAAAGTTTTTGGTATCATAGTATCATCCATCCTTTTTACATGACCATACCATTCCAATATTTTCGTTCTATAACTTCCTACATATCTTCTTTCACGTCTATTAGCATTATCATTTCTTCTTTCCTTGAAATTCTTGCTACTCTTCTCCAAAAATCCATTTCTAATGCTTTCAACTTCTTAATATGTTTCTGGTTGATTGTCCAGGCTTCTGATCCATATACGACTATATGCGATTCCAGTATCTGTGACGGAATATACCGAGCGTGGTGGTGTAACGGCTAGCGTTCTGGCCTCGCATTTGGGAGGACGGCAGTTCGAATCCCCGTCCGGGCATCCAGATTTGGGTTTTCCATGGTTTCCCCAAATCACTCCAGGTGAATGCCAGGATGCTTCCTTCAAAAGGCCATGGCCGAATTCCTTCCCATTCCTTGCTCCCCATCCTTTCCCGTCTCTAAAGACCTAGTTGTTATAGGAGACGTTAAGCAGTTAAAAAAAAAAAAAAATGTGACGGAATAAATTACTTGTTTTGGAGTGGTTTGAACCAGCTCAGTTTGCGATGTTCGGTAAAGTGAGAGATTTTTTATTTCAGATATAGACAGAACATTTGTCACATATATTTGTCATCTTATCAGCAAGGACGCTCAACACTTCACTAAGCGGGCAGTCCAGAATAAATGGACAACTAGTATTTCGTAATCAGATAAGATTACAATGACCTCAGCGGCCGTTAAAACAACTGAACACCTGTCTCCGTGCAGCCATTTCTGTGGAAATGGAAAATACATTACGATTTAAAATAAAAAAAAATTATATCATTGTAGCGGGTGGAAGCCTAGGGGCGTTAATATTTTTGTAGTTGTTAGTTATTAATAACGTTGATTACCCGTACTATCACTATTCATTATGAAATTAAATAAGGTAGTTTGCAAATTGCATATTCCATATTTTACATCAACTATGAATTGCGAAACAACCTAGAAAAAATGGTGATAAGCGACAGTTACTTTTTAATACTAAAACTGTACTGTCTAAGATGATATTTATTGATTACTCATAAGGTTTACAGACTGAGGCGTATTCACAGTTAATATTAATACAAAAATTTACCAAAGATTTAACAAAACAATGCCCCATCTTACATTGAACCAGAAAAATAAAAAAATAAACGAACACGACACATTGACAAGAAACAATGTAATGAAAATACTGTGTATGATTTCAACTGGAATTTAACACTTAAATTATAAAATAAAATTTAAAAAAATAAAATAAAAACCGGTAATTAGATGACTGGGAGAATTGCCACCGAAGCGTTAGCTCCATCGCAATTAAAACTAGTAAATCTCGTTTACTATCTTCCTTAGCATGTACGCTAGGTCCTCTTTATCCCCTGGTACCTCTACCTGGTCATCTGGAAATAAATAACTATATACACAGATTCCATCAATTTCTACCCCCATTCTTAAGCATTTTATTCTCCATTTCTCGATAGAGTCTTGGATGTATATTTTGAAAAGTGTTGGATAAAGGCAACAACCTTGTTTTAGCCTCTTGTTATTTATAAAAGGTTGGGAGACTTTCTTTTTGCGATCCTTACAACTCAGAAGAATACTTCCACCTGTAATATAAACTGGAGAGACACTAACTTCTTCATAAACTTTTAGCATCAAATTAATTTATAGAATGCTATTCACACGAGGTACCGATTAATTTAATAACAATTCAAATTTAACATTCATGAGGTATTTCAAAATTATATTCTATGAAACAGTCGTAATCTACTTTTACGAAAAAGAAAAAAACAGCAGTTTAACAAACAGAATATTCTATATGAGGAAGGAAGACAATACGGTCTGATACTCTCAATGTTAGAAGATTAGCAACTTGGTAATCAGTTAAGGTACTGTGTGATGAACGCTTTCCCGGCGTATCATTGAAATGTAATCTTCAAGGGTTCGATATCGGATTATGCAAGTTTATGTCTAATTTTATTTTACAAATGCATTGCTTTAAAATATTGTAACCTTACTTGAGTTGTTTGGATTATTTGACTGCTGAGAGAATACTCGTCAAGAGTGGCTGCAATGTGCTACACTGATTAGCCAAAACATTATCACCACTGCACAACGCGACGCTGAATACCGTCAAGGTGTAAAAGCGGAGCAGAGACGAGTAGGGAGTCATTCTAGTGACGATACGTTGTGCCAGATTGGAAAATCCACTGATACAAGTGCCTTTGATACGGGCAGAATGGCAACGAGCATCTCGGAAACGACGAGCCTGGTCGGCTGTTCGCGTGCTGCTGTAGTGAGCATATGTGGAAAGTGGTTGACGGAAGGTGAAACCACGACTGGGCGACAAGGTGGTGGACGTCCACGCCTCATCACAGAACGTGGAGGTTGAAGGCTTTTCCAGTTCTGTAAAGCGATCTATGGCAGATCTGACGGCAGAGTACAACGCTGATGCAAGCACACGTGAAGTGTTTCGGATTACATCGTTCAGCGCACATTGTGGAACTGATCTCCGCATGAAATCCTACATCCGTTTTCGCATCCGCATCCGAAATATTTATTGCGGATGTATAGCGGATGTTTTGTTTACATTGCAACATATATTATTCTTTTCTCTTTATACGAGATTCGGCCCATCGTCGCTTAGCTAACAACAACGTTGTTTTTTTCTGACGATATTGCAATAAAAATAACAATGAACTAAACGGTGTTATTACCTAAGCGACGAATTTACAAGTTGTAAAGTAAAGCGGCTTATTCACGGTCCAACTTACAAGACATCCGTGTAGAACTACAATAGAATGCGCTCACCCATTCACGTTAATAAAAGGGGCCAACAAAATGCCCCAAGCAATCTTTTTCATTTTTACTTTCTCGAGCCACACCATGTGTCCTTATCGCACATTCGCAGTATATTTCCTCCAATCATGCTCCAACGCCATAGCTTGTTGGACGGCAAGGATCCGCATTGGTTGTTTGGGAGTCCAACAACATCCAACACGTCCTGCATGTAATACTCTGACCCCTTTCACGGCCCATCAAAAGTTCTTTATCGAAAATCGGATGGACGTAGGTCCTACAAGTTGGACTGTGAATGGGCCGCTAGACCGGTGGGAAGGCGGGTGTCGGGCACGGAGATGTGCGGTGGCGTGGCCTTGAGCTTGACGCTTGAATTAGTCGATACGCGAAATCAGCTAAGTTCACATGACAAAGATTGTTTTTTAGACGCGTGCGTATTTATGTAAACTAGTGATTGCCCAGGGGTCTAAATTCGACCGTAGTTCATTAAGTTATGTAGTTTCTTTCGGGAAAGAGTAATAATCATTATTTTAAATTGTTCTATTGCGTTTGCAAAGATTTATTATATACTGCATACATTGACGTCGTTGGCTGCGAGCGTGTACCAGTACGTTATTAGGTTGTGTTGTTTGCCTTAATTCCCTGCAATACCTATAAAATTAAAATGATACACTCCACGCGTGACTGTATCCGAAATTTTAGCTTCTGAACTAACCATAGCAAATTATGAAATGTGTTTATCAATGTTTTTAAAAATAATTTTTGACTTTATATTTATTGATGGTTTATTTGAATTTAGTGATTTAAAATATTCGTTTTGACTTAAGGCCAGTAAAACTGCCTTAGCTTTACGACTACATGGAATAAATGCAGTCCTTTCACCTGACGTGACTTCTGATTCCAAATGTTTTGCATTGCAAAACCTGGATTGTAAATTCGAAACTATAAAAATATCTTGGAATGACATTTAGTGAGCATTTAAATGTATCCATCAAAATAATTTCATCATTTTGTGTGTTCACTATTTAAATTTGGTCTATTATTATTTTGAATTTCACGCAATTAGGTATTCCTTCCTTTTTGTCTCTCTCTCCGACCTGTCAATGTTCTATATCGAGGCATAATGGAAGTAGGTGCAAATATCAGAATAAAAAAATCCGTAATGAAATTACTGAAATTCAAAAATCAAAAGACCGTTAACTAAATAATAAAAATACCATACAGTATCTGGCAGAATCACTACATTCTTTTTCAAAATGTTTCTTTTATAACTTCAAAAATTAATCTCTACTTTATTCTACTCTTTTGTTTCACCAAAGATGACAGAGTCAAATAGTTGGTTCGGATCCGATTCACGCTCACGCACACCTTCGCGAATTTATTTTTTTATTTAATAATGTATTTGTAACTTGTATTAACTATGTTTATTATTTTTTTTTTTTTGTTGACCAAAGATCAGATATTGGCAGAATTGCTAAGTGTCGTTGCAACTAAAGAAATAATTGAATGTAAACAACGAATGTTTTATTTAATTTAATGTATTTGTAACAGATATTATATATAGATTTTAGCTTTCTGCACTTCTTCTCCATGTAAACTTTAACTATGCCAAATCTCACACTCCTCCGTGCGCGCAATATTCTTAAAAGGGGATCCGAAGTTTTCGATTAGCGTTTTAATTTATAGAAAGAAGAAGATAATTTAATTCACTTGTGAAACCATCCCATGTTTTTTGTTATTGAAAGATGAGGCAAAAAATAAATCAGTTTGGAAGTATTACATGGAAATAGACGTTACTTCTGAAAAAGTGTAGAATTTGCCATAAAAAACACAGTTATATTGATTTTAAGTTTATTGTTAATAAAATATTAAAACCTAAATAATTATAAATTTATTTTTCTACTTCCGTTTCCGCAAAACATCCGCACCCGCGGATGTCAAGCATTGAAACACCGCATCCGTAAAGATGACTTCCGTTACAACTCTAGTTCCTATGTTGGCCCAACGACATCATCAAATACGATTGCATTTTACACGACATCATCGAATGTTGGTTAGAGGAAACGTATCGGCTGGTCGAATGAATCGCGTATCTAGCTATACCAGGCAGTGGCGTAGCTAGGTCAACAAGGGCCCCGGTGCAAAAAAATTATTTTGGGCCCTCAGGCTAGATTGGCGACCTTTTTTTGCTTTGTGTTGCAGGTAGGGGCCCCCTGAGCTGAGGATGGGGGCCCTTGAGTTGTGCTTAGGGGCTTCCTGTGTCCTATGAGGGGCCCCTTAGAAGACGGTAGAGGTAAAAAAAAGGTCGCCAGTTTGCCGTGAAGGTTCGTGGGCCCTCTGAACTGCGCTTTGGGGGGCCCCAGGGATGCACTTTGGTCCCCAGAGGTATGCTTGGGGGCCCCCTGAGCGTTGGGGCCCCGGTGCACTGCACCGCCTAGCCCCATAGTAGCTACGCCCCTGATACCAGGTCGATGGTCGTGACAGCATATTTCGTCTTCCAGGCTAACGGCTGCTCGAAACGTGCATCAGGCCACGGACACAGGTAGTGACGATTCGATAAGGGCCCCCTGAGCGTTGGGGCCCCGGTGCACTGCACCGCCTAGCCCCATAGTAGCTACGCCCCTGATACCAGGTCGATGGTCGTGACAGCATATTTCGTCTTCCAGGCTAACGGCTGCTCGAAACGTGCATCAGGCCACGGACACAGGTAGTGACGATTCGATACAAGTAAATATGAGTAAGTATTCGATACTTTGTTTCGATACCGAGTTATTTTCGTATTCGAATTACTTCATTCGATACTTACTCGGTATCGGAAGAAAATTACTTGTATCGAAAGTATCGAAACGCATTTGGTGTTAAACTCTAAATGCAACAACCTTTCTACGACACTCAGCCACGCCTGCCAATTTCCCGCTAACGTTAAGTTGGTAGCATTGAAAGTCAAACAAAATCAGGCAGAATAGGTAACTGCTACATGCAATCTAATCTCAAAGAGTTTGTTTTAGGACCCTGTTTCATTGTAATAAAGTCGTACTTGGCGCGAATTTCGCTATGGTTGCTCCCGCGCGGCCCCACACAAAGACTAAAAGATATGGTTCAGAGCAACTAAGCAGCGCATGTAAATCGGAAGAAGAAGCTGCTTCAGCTAGCGTTTCACGGGAATATGACTTCTGGAAACATCACAAAGAGCCAGCCCACGGCCACAAAAAAAAAAAAAAAAAAAAAAAAAAAAAAAAAAAAAAAAAAAAAAAAAAAAAAAAAAAAAAAAAAATGCACCGTAGTGACAAATTCTCTCTCTACTTGTCAAACACTGTAACGTCTCTAAAAATCAATCCAATTACAGAATGGGAAACTTATATTTTCTTGTCTGTATAAATACGCACAATAGTATGTTATTGATGTAGCAACGTCAGTACCGAGTGAATGTTTGTTTTGTAAGGTAGGTGAAACAATGACAAACAAAAGAAACAAGCAGTCCCCAAAATATATGGAACAATTGCTTTTTTGGAAACCCTCCAAAGCAGACTTTTTGTTTAAAAGTTTAAAATTATAATAAATAAATATTTAAAGATAAGACAAAACCTTCAAAGTTTTCTTACAATGTGCACTTTATTATAATTTTAATAAATAAATAAAAATGTTTACTGAGTGTTATGTGATTTTATTTCACTAGGCAAATAAAATAAATAATTTAGCAAAAGGTCACGTATGTTCTTGCATTTCGACATTAATTTAAAAAAAAGTATCGATATGAGTAAGTATCGATACTTTTACAATACTCATTTGAGTAAGTATCGTAAGATAATTTGAGTACTACTCATTTGAGTAGCTATCGATACTCTGATGGTATCGAAACATCACTAGACGCAGGCAGTATTATGCTGTGGGGAGCATTCACCTGGGCTTCCACGGCACCTGTGGTACTGATTAAAAGGCAATATGACAGTTGTGTGAAAATTATTGCTGATCGCCTGCGTCCTTTCACGCTCCATGTCTTCCACGACGACGATGGAATCTTCCAGCAGGATAACTATCCGTGTCACAATGCCAAAATCGTGCTTTATTGGTCTGAGAATCATGACAGTTAATTCACGTTGATGTCCTGGCCACCAAATTCGCCCGATTTCAACCCGAAAGAACAAATCGGCCGCCAACTCCGCGTCTACAAAATACCGGCCCGTAATTTAAGGGACTTGAGTGACCTGTGCGTAGACATCTGGTGCCAGACAACTCCGGAAACCTAACAAGGACTTTACGAATCCATGCCACTTTTTTTTTTTTTTTTAACTGCTTAACGTCTCTTAACAGCGAGGTCTTTAGAGACGGGAAAGGGTGGGGGGCAAGGAATGGGAAGGAATTCGGCCCTGCCTTTTGAAGGAAGCATGCCGGCATTTGCCTGGAGTGATTTGGGAAACCATGGAAAACCCAAATCTGGATGCCCGGATGGGGATTCGAACCGGCGTCCTCCCGAATGCGAGTCCATGCCACGCCGAATCGCTGCTGTATTGCGTTACAAAGGTGGACCAACACACTAATATAATAAGCAGGTTGTCACAATCTTTTGTTTCAGTTACACCCTAGCACCTCATATCAAAAAGTATAGAAAGATAAGAGTTGCTATAGAAAAAATTAATTGAAAAATTCTCGACTTAAGTATTTCGGAATGACAGCAAACAAATATTGCTACCAGCAAGATTCATATCTCGGAATGTCCGCGAAAATAAGATAAGAGAAATCAGGGCCAGACCGATTCATTTCTGTACTCATTTTTTCCACTAGCGATTAGAGAATGGAATAGAAAGGATTTAACAGACGAGTAAACTTAAAATCCGACAGGAGTAGCTTTCGATAAAGCACTCGGGCCATCCTGATCTGGGTTTTCATGGTCTTCCCAGATCACTCCAGGCGAATGCTGGGATGGTTCCTCACAATAGCCCATGGGCGCCTCCTGCCATATCCCTTATATCCCTTCAAAACCATTACCCTTTCGGATAGGTGCAATACACCTTCCGCCACACACTCTTAGTGATTCGCGAAGTAATAATAACAATAACAATCTGTGTTTTATTTTTCTCGGCACCAATAAAATTCGTTTGTGAGTACCAAAATATTAGTGTACATGTGTTATCAAATGGGAATATTGAGACATAAAAATTATTTTGAATGAAATGCTTATTACTCTCATAATTGGTTTCATTGACAAGCTTTGTAGAACTAATTTCTGTTACAGTAAAGGTCGTTTTTGTTCTGTCGAAGCATAGCACCTTATTAGGCTCGTTCTTCAATGCTGTACCCAGATATTATATTATTATGTAAATGATTTATATCTTGGATACAACAAAATGTCGAACGATAGCTTCCTCTCTGCTGGTTGAAATAAGTCTTAGTTCTGAAAACAATGCAGTTCACGTCAAATAACTCATTCCACGTTTTGTACAATTTAACATTTATTTTAATGATTGAACGAATCACGTTACTGATCTTATTCCTGTCTTACACAGTAAATAAAAACAACATTATTTTCTTCCTCAAACTCAACTCACTGTTTCTAGCCGGTTATATCAGCCTACTACCACTCTTTGCTAAGATCAACGATAGCCGTCACATTTCAATCTAGTTTACAGGCTATCCAACATAATTATTAATACTCTTAATCTGAAGCCGCCCACCTTGTATACTAAAATATTCATTTGCCACATGCTATTCAGATGTCTGTTAGTTACCTCACTAGTGGTAGTTTGTTGTGTGACGCCTGTGTTGGTTTGTTGGTTGCAGGCTGTGGCACATTCCTCGCGACGACCTTCCGACGACAAAAGAGAAAACTAAAAAGAAATGGATTCCGCGGAGAAGAACCCTGTAGGTAAGTAGAAATGACTTTCAGTGTAGCCTGCAGTGCGAATTTGTTGAGTGTATCGTAAAGGCAATTCTGATTTATTAAATTGATTTAATTTTCCACAGTGATTTGTGCTAAGTTTGTGCGAGCTAAATAAGAAGGCAGGTCATACGTTCAAATCACGTGCACAGGTGTGCTACACGTGAACAGGTGTGCAGGGCAGCAAATTCCGTCGTTGTAAATGTTGGATTATCTTATTTGGTCACCTTCGGTAAGAGCTTAAAACCGCCCCTTTAATATAGTCATGCTGGGATTAATCGATGTAGAATCTCTCTCTGCCTGCCTTGGGTCTTCAACCAATTAGCAGATCTGGTAGTTAAATTCTTGAGCGGTACATCATTAACGACACTCTAACTCAGGAAAACATCATATACAGGGTGTTACAAATAGGTACGGCCAAACTTTCAGGAAACATTCCTCACACACAAACAAAGAAAATATGTTATGTGGACATGTGTCCGGAAACGCTTACTTTCCATGTTAGAGCTCATTTTATTACTTCTCTTCAAATCACATTAAACATGAAATGGAAACACAGCAACAGAACGTACCAGCGTGACTTCAAACACTTTGTTACAGGAAATGTTCAAAATATCCTCCGTTAGCAAGGATACATGCATCCACCCTCCGTCGCATGGAATCCCTGATGCGCTGATGCAGCCCTGGAGAATGGCGTATTGTATCACAGCCGTCCACAATATGAGCTCTAACATGGAAAGTAAGCGTTTCCGGACACATGTCCACATAACATATTTTCTTTGTTTGTGTGTGAGGAATGTTTCCTGAAAGTTTGGCCGTACCTTTTTGTAACACCCTGTATATAGTACGAAACCTGTGACCCTGGAGGTATGGGCTATTTATAAATTACGTCACACGTTAAGGGTGACATCGTGTGACAAAGGGAGAGGGACGAGTCATAATCTTCGTGACGTCACATGTGTAATTTGTATCACTTTTTGGAAAGTGGCGACCGCGCGCGTTCACGCTCGCTGTACCTACGGTGTCACATCTTTGAGGATTTGATAAAATATGACTTCCGTATACTTATTTAAACGATTTAATCATATAAAGCTGATAACCAAGACAAGATAACCAGTCACGAAGATTTGTCCTCAAAGAATTGGAGCGAGACGTGCAGGAACAATGACGCTCCTATATGGTTAGATGAAACAGATGTTGAATTATTGAATGTTTCTAGCATTATCCAAATCGAGAACGAAGTAACTGCTATGCCAGTCATAAATAATGCAAAGGAATGGGTTCAAAGTCCTTGGACATAAAATTATTAAATTTTGTATCATTCATTTGATTTGTTATGTTTTGTTAATTTTCTAAAAAATTTAATTTGTTGTTGATTTTATGAAAAAATATTGGAAATAGAAATATATAAATAATTTAATAATTTCTAAATTTAAAATTGCAAAATTTATGACGTGCCACCAGGGAAGGAGGTCACACTAATGTGACTGTCTGTGGTAAGGAGGGAAGGGGGGGGATAAAAAAATCATGAAATTCGTGTGACGTAGTTTATGGATGGCCCCTATTGTTCCTAATGTACCTGGGATACAATCAGCGGGAACGCTAAATGCAGACTTAGTACTGTAAGTATGGTGTATAGGTGAGCTAATGGCTGTTAATTTGTCGTAAATATCAGAACAAACACGCAAGGTCAGTAAACAGACCGAGCTTCACTTCCGGTTCAGGACGGAGAACTAACTTAAAAGTCATTACACAAACCTGATATCAACCTGAAACACC
>JARYHS010011408.1:201187767-201223079 GCA_031002005.1 Vandiemenella viatica
GGCGACCAGCTTTTGCTCATCCGCGCAACAACATAACACTCGCCTCAAATCTCAGTCTGGTTCGATCACTGAACTGTTCGTATAATTACATTAACTTGATCAGGTCACTTACTGGAAGCTTGATGATACCTCCATTACGTACTGAAACACATGCGATAACTACACGCTACCATTAACAACGACGAAGTTGTTTACACAGTTACATTTATTTCACCCAATCAATCACATATACAGTTGCCAAGGAATACCACTTAATTGATATCGGATTTCGTCACCAAAGATACAGGTTAGTAAATAGGAGGCTTCTTTATACACTAAGTTGCTCGACAATACCGTTCCTCACTCACAGGAACGTTTATTTTATCCCGACGCGTATTTGTAAATCATAGTTTACTAACCCGTAATTCACAGTTCCACAGCCATCTCACTAATATACCCCATGTTATTACACTATAGCCTATCGTTAATTTGTTCTGTTACTTTTAGTATTATTCGTTGGAAGACAAAAGGGGGATGAAGAAGATCATGGGAGAGTACAAGGCGTTTATTGGTGATGAGACATCCAAAGATATTAGTGTAAGAATTGAAAGTCATTCATGGACGGGGAAAAGATGACCACGATCACAAGCTGGCACTCGATTTCAGGCACAAGGGTGTAGGAAGATTATCTTTTTTAGGTAAGGGTGTCAGGGTTTGGAATTAGTTACCAATAGAAATTATGAATCATTTGCCGAAAACGCTGAAAGAATTTAAAGTTAAAATTTGTAAAGGGGAAATGTAGGTGGGTGCAGAAAATGGGGAAAATGGATGTTTAGCGAAATTGCCACCGGAGCGTGCACTCCATTGCAATTTAATTATATGTATATATATTCACTTGATAAAGATGAGAAGAAATTAAGATAATTATTCACAGAACTGTACTTCTGCTATGCATGTGGGGAGGGGGGCGGGACTAATTTTCACTGCGGTCAAAATCACCAGTCAAGAATTAAAGTTATACATTATTGTCACTCTCTAAACTTAATGTTCCGCCGCCTTTTAATGTCGACAATGCAGCAGAAACATGGCTGTGTCGATCCGCGCAATTCAATATCTCTCAATGAAATTACCATGCTGCTGCTGACTTAATTCGTCCATACAACTCAGCTCTCTGCCATCTTGAATTCTGCGATACTTAACTACTCGGACTCCAGTATCGATACTCAGCGATACTGTTTTCCGTCTCGTTACACTACGTGTTCCTGAATGCCAAGACCGAACAATATTTCTCACCCACAAGCCTAATTTTTAGTCAGCGTACAGGTACAAATGGAACGTCCTTAATGTCAGAATTTAGTTTGATTCAGACATTACAGATTACATTAAGAAACTAATGACAATTCCACACACTGGTTGCTCAAATTAGGCAGACAGCCACACAAAGATGATTTGAACGTATTTACGTCGAATGCTTAATTAATTCTGCAATTTCAGAGGTTGCGTACACAGGGTAATTGAATGCAGCAACACCAGTATGTTGTGCGGGCGGCAAACTGATCAGGGGGTGAAGATAGTGCTGGGAGTGTGGTCAAAGAATTAAAGAGTAGTGCATGGAAGGGTAAAGATGACCATGACCACAAGCTGGCACTCGATTTCGGGCACAAGGATGTGGGATAAATTTCTTTCGTATGTAGGGGAGTAGAGGATTAGACTAAATTAAAAAGGGAAGTGATGAATAATTTGCCAATTTGGGTGAGTGGTAACGCTCTGACCTTGCATTCTGGAGTAAGTGAGTTCCAATCCCTATACGGCTACCCAGATTTGGTTTTCCCGTAGTATCCGCAATTCTCTCCACGCAAATGCTGGGATAGTTCCTTCAAAAGGCCATGGCCGGATTCATTCCCGTTCCTTGTCCCCATTTCTTTCTCGCCTCTAATGACATCGACGTGGCGTAAAGCCATAAGCAGAAAAAACACTGAAAGACTTTAAAATTAAAATTCGCAAATAGCAGAATTAAATGGGTGGGGTCAATAACGCCAAAAATGATAAAAAAGTAATTAGAAGAAGAAAGGAGTAAAAAAAAAATGACTAGGAAATTTCCATCAGAGCATGCGGTCTATCGCAATTGAATTAAATTAACGTTTCAGGAGATTGATGTTCGAAAAACAATGGTTTTGGCGCTGTGGTGTATCGAAATTGTCCCCATACCTTCTGGTGTCCTAATAGTTATATACAACCCATTAGCCATGACAGAAGAAAAAAGATGAGGATCCATTTTCACAAAAATTTAGTTAAGGGCATACTTTAAATCTGAAAATCGTGTATAGTATAATAGTCGTTGCTAAAATTGTATTACGCTGATGGCTAATGGGTTGTATAACTATTAGGACACCAATAGTTACGGTAGCAAATTTCGATACGCCACAGCGCCCAAACCATTCCGTTTAGGACACGGGTCTCTAGAAACATGATCAGTTTGCCGTCCGCACAATCATACTAAATGTTGTTTTGAATCATCGTGTGCCTCCAACATCGGGAATGGGCAGACTTAATTAAACACTGGATTGTGGAAGGTGTGTATATGCCTGGTATCTCTTTATGCTAGCAATAATAGTACATTGAATATAAAGATAGGATCGGATGCAATAGGAGAAGTAAGAGACTTCTGTTACTTAGCGAGTAAACTAATGCCCCAAGCGAAATGACGTAAAAACTAGAATAACCCAAGCGAAAAAATTCTTGAATAAGAGATATCGTTTAGTTTCAAATACTAAGTTAGGACTCACAAACAACTGTTTAAGATTCCATGTTATGGTAGTGAGGCACGGACTTTAGGAATACCAGAAAGAAAGAAGATTGAAGCATTTGAGATGTGGTGCTGTAGAAGGATGCTGAAAATTAAGTGGACACATAAAATACGAAATAAATGTTTTTTTGGAAATCATGGGCGAGGAAAGAGGCTTACAGAAAGAAGAGACAGGAAGGTAGGTCAAATTTTAAGTGGTAAATTGTTAGAGGAGAGAACAGTCGAAGGTAAGAAATGAGAGGAAGACAGAGATTAGAATATGTGCAGCTGATATGGGGTATGTTGAGATGAAGAGGTTAGCAAATGGTAAGAAGGGATGGAGGATTGAATCATACCATACTGATTGCATCATATCATACTGATGACACCAATAATAATAATAATAAAAATTATAATATTTTTGAAGGGTTAAAGTCGCATTGAAGTGGAAGAAATAGCACCGCATGTTGTTTGGAGTCCGTCAATGTTCTGAAAGACTCGTAGCTGGAGAGTTTCAATGCTCGCTCGGCTCACGTTTCCAACAGAGCCATTGTTGTGGTCGCTCGAAGCATCGCAAGTGGAGCGAGACACCTGCCTCAAAATGTTTGGCATTCCTTCGGCTACTTCCGCTCCTCTTGCGAGACGACGGTGAAACTAGGAACGAAAATAGAGCTGCCTTATGACACGAACTAAGTCCTCGTGTAATAGAATATTACCGACAAGCTGAAGCAATGGGAAGAAATCTGCATGTTTATCTCTGTCATACGCCTCACAGCCACCATTTTTGAAACAAAGAAGAAGCTCAGACGTTCTACGCAAGTGGTTCTCAATCATTTAAAAATTTTGGGACATGCGCTACCCTTCTAGATTATTGTTAATTTAATTTAATTGCAATAGAGCGTGCGCTCCGGTGGTAATTTCCCTAGACACGCATTTTCCTCCTTTCCTGTACCCACCTACTTTTGTCCTCTACTAATTTCAACTTTAAATTCTTTCAATGTTTTTGGTAAATTTTTCTTCACTTCTCTCGATAATTTATTACAGTCCCTGACTCCTTTGCCTACGAAAGAGAATCTTCCCACCCCCTTGTGCCTGAAATCGAGTACCAGCTTGTGGCCATGGTCATCTTTTCTCTTCCGTGTACTAATTTCAATTCTTATATCCATATTTTTCCACGCGTAGTTACCATTATACACCTTGTACACTCCCATGACTCTCTTCACTCTCCTACTATCTTCCAATGAATCCCATTCCAGCTCCTTTATCATATCGATTACTGATTGTGAGGTTATATCTACCCATCCCATAATATCATTACCGAGCGTGGTGGGTGAACGGGTGGTCAACGCTCTGGCCTCGCATTAGGGAGGACGTGGGTTCGAATCTACGGCCGGGCATCCATAGTTATGCTTTACCTGATTTACATCCAGGCAAATACCAGGATGCTTTCTTCATAATGCCACGGTCGAATACCTTACCGTTCCTTACTCCTAGTCCCATCCCGTCTCTAATGATTTCAACCTCAAGGAGGAGTAAAGCCATAAGCAAAATAATAATAATAATATTTTGAAATACAAAAGAAAGTTTGTCATTTTTAAAAAATATATTTAGTTTTACTAAACATATTTGTGAACAAATACAGCGATTTTATTATTTGTCGTTTTTCTCGAAGATTTATGTGTTTACCAACTTTATGTACAGGTTTATTATAAATTTTGTACTCTCTAACATCCCCCCTCCCCCACCAATTCTCCGAAGACAAAGGACTTAAAAAAAGGAATGGCAGAAATGCTTGAGATATCCACACCTTCCAATTAATCAGGACACATAAAACTCCAAATAGACTAAAATCTAGGTATTAAAAGTGCAAGTTTGGTCAAGTGCTCGTCCAAAATAACTTCAGCATAGGCGTAGCATGGTGCGCTGAGTGGACCAATTAAAACCCTGAAAATTATGCACTAATCCAAGACCCTACACGACAGTCTACTGGATTCAACTTTCCTACGATGTCCTGGACGGCACTGAACCGAGTGAGAACAGGCCACGGTAGATGCAACTAGTGGATGTACAAGTGGGGAATGATAGAGAACCGTTCTTGTGACTGCGGTAACCATCAGCAAACCATTCACCACATCGCCATGAAATGCCCTCTTAGGAGATTCATTGGTACAATACATCAGATTCATGAAGCAGCCACAGACGCAATTGAATGGCTGCAATCGTTGGACATCAGTCTGTAGTAACATCTATGCTTGGTTCCATCAATTGTGATTCAATGTAGTTACTGTTTTTGTATTCTTCTGCTATACGAAATAAATAAATAAATGATTGAAGCGATTTCGCAAATTTATTTTAGCTATATTATTTGACAAATTGTCACAAAACTTTACGACCATACAGAAAATCGTTTTGCAGTAGCGTTTCAAATTTCTGTAACGAGAGCGTAGTCGATACAGGAGATTGAGAAACCGATGGATCGATTGCGTTGGCGATGATGATCAGCAATTCCTGTCACGGCCTCCACACTCTGCCGACCTAACCCCATGCGATTTTTTCATGTGTGGAGTTATGTGAAAAATTTATAGTTTGAGCCTCCACTACAAACAAACCTACCAGAGCTGAGAGAATGCAACAACAGTGTTTTGAACTAGGGTTGTAACGGAGGTGATCTTTGCGGATACGAATACCTATGCGGAAGTTCAGTGCTTGACATCCGCGGATGCGGATGTTTTGCGGAAGCAGATGCGGATGAGGAAAGATAAATTGATAATTATTTAGATTTTAATATTTTATCAAAAATAAACTTAAATCAAAATAAGTGAAGTTTTATCCCTAATTCTAAATTTTTTCATAAGCGATGTCTATTTCCATAAAATACTGCGATACTGATTTATTTTTAGCCTCATATTGCAACAACAAAAAAACTGGAGATGATTACACAAATGAATTAAATTATTTTCATAACTACGCAGATGTAAAAAAAAATTTGCCGTATGAACTTTGCATAGTTCGTGGCTCTACTAATCAAGACTCAAGAACGCCACCGCACATCACCGTGCCCACCACCGCTGCTCTAGCAGCTCTAGCTGACCATTTTAAGTCCAACTTGTAGGACCTACGATGAATGAATAATTGCGTTTGACATAATGCTGTATAAAATAATCAAAACGATAGAGGATTGTAAACAGTTGCAGGGTGATCTGGACAGGATATCTAATTTGGTTGATAAACATGGAATGAAGATAAATGCAAAGAAGAGTCAGCTTATTAGATACACAAATAAAAAACAAAAGGTTAATTATGAATGTAAGGTTGGGAAAGAATTGCTTGCTGAAGACTTGAAATGTAAATACGTTGGAATTACTTTTGATAACAAACTTAACTGGGCAGGACACATAGGACAGGTGGTAGGAAAAGGTTTCAAAGTTCTGCACTTGTTGGAGAGAGTGATGAGGGGATGTACGAGAGAAGTCAAGGTATTGGGTTACAAAACTTTGGTCAGACCATTGCTCGAATATGGTAGTGTAGTATGGGACCCTCATTTTACGTATCAAATACAGGAGTTGGAGAGGGTGCAAAGAAAGGCTGCTAGATTTGTTTCTGGTAATTATCGCAGAATGCAATCAGTGAAGGATATGATAAAGGAGCTGGAATGGGATTCATTGCAAGACAGGAGGAGGATGAGGAGGGTCATGGGAGTGTACAGGCGATGAGACATGGAAAGATATTGCAATAGGTATGAAAAGTAGTGCATGGAAGGGAAAAGATGACCATGACCACAAGCTGGCACTCGATTTCAGGCACAAGGGTGTGGGAAGATTCTCTTTTTTAGGTAAGGGTGTCAGGGATTGGAATGAGTTTCCAAGAGAAATGATGAATAATTTACCGAAAACTTTGAAGGAATTTAAAGATAAAATTTGTAGAGGGCAAATGTAGGTAGGTGCAGGATAGGGGGAAGATGGGTGTCTAGGGAAATTGCCACCGGAGCCTGTGTGCTCCATTGCAATTAAATTAAATTAAATTAAAATCCGATTTTCCAATGAACGAATCTTGATGGGTAGCGAAAAGGGTTGCAGGAATACATGTAGGACGTGTTGGATGTTGTTTGATTCCCAGACAACCAACACGGGTCCTTGCTGTCCAACAAGCTATGCCGTTGGATCATGATTGGAGGAAACATCCTGCGAGTGGGCGATAAGGTCGGTGGTGAGCGGCGAGAACGTACGAGTGAAAAGGATTGTTTGGGACGTTTTCTATTAGCATGAATGGGTGAGCTCATCCTACGGTAGCTCTGCACAGATATCCTTCAATTTTTACCGTGAATAGGCCGCTTTACTTTGCATGCAAGTTCAAACTTGTAAATTCGTCGCTTAGCTAACAACATCGTTCAGTTCTTTGTTACTTTTATTGCTAAATCGTAAGAAAAAAACAAAGATGTTATTTTTAGCTAAGCGACGATGGCCGAACCTCGTATAAAGAAAAAAGAATAATATATATTGCAATGTAAACAAAACATCCGCTATACATCTGCAATAAATATTGCGGATGCGAAAGAGGATGTAGGATTTTCTCTAAAAAGTTTTGCAATTGAGGATGCGGATATTTATTACATCCCTACTTGTAATGTATGTAAAAAAGACGTTTTGATTTTTTCTTTGTAAAGTTTTGTGACCATATGTCAAATATAGCTTCAGTAAACTTGTAAAATCGCTTCAATTTATTTATTTATTTGTCGTATGGCAAGCAACTAATACAATAATAAATATATACAATGACAAGAACGTTGGTAGCGTTCACAAGCTGATGTCCAATTCTTCCAGCCGTTCTAAGAAGGAACTTGTAGCTCCAAAAACATCTTCATATGGTCCATCATACTTCCGTAGAGGGCATTCCCTGATAATATGCTCCACACTCTGGGAAGGAGCACCGCAGTCACATGCAGGAGAATCCTGAAGACCCCACTTATACAGCATGGTGTTGCATTTCGCATGGCCTGTTCTTAGGCGATTTAGTTTGACCCACTGGTCTCTAGATGGAATCCTGGAAGTCCAGTTGTGGGATCTTTAATATCTGAATGTTTTACAGAAGCGGAGTTCCAGCTTTGTCGCCATTTTTCAATGACATCAAAATCAAATACATTTTGCCATACCGGATTTCTGGATTTAAGACGAGTGGGTGGTAAGTTATTTAGAACCTCGTGTATTGGGAGATCCTGTGGATGATCAGGATGGTGTAGTTTTATCCACTCACGTGCCGTTGATTCTTGGCGTCTTATCTCTGGAGGTGGTATTTTGCTGATCAGGTGCAACCAGGGGACTGGGGTGGATTTTAGGGTGCCAGTTATTACTCTCATACACTCATTCAGGTGGACGTCGATTCTTCTAGTATGAGTACTACGTTGCCACACTGGAGCACAGTACTCAGCAACAGGGTAAACCATGGTGAGAGCGGTTGTTCGTAGTGTGTTCGCATCAGCTCCCCACGAAGTACCAGCTAGCTTCTTCATGATGTTGTTTCGTGTTTTCAGTTTCTGACTTGTGTTTTCGAGCTGTTTTTTGAATGTTAGGGAGCGGTCTAAGGTGATGCCAAGATACTTAGGATAGAAATTATGTTTCACCCTCTGGTGGCAGAAGTTGACTTTGAGCTGCTGATGTGCTATTCTATTGCTCAAGTGGAATCGCTTCAATAATAACCGCTAATAATAACCCTGTATGTTTCACTCTTTGACACGCATCACTCCGAAAAATCTCCTACGCTTCTACAATGGGGTGCACGTCTCCCCCTCCCCCCATTTAAGACCTACTGCTGTTCACTAACTCAAATGTAGGGAACTGCAGCAAAGCTATAAATGTCAAAGCTTAGATGACGCAAGCTTCTGTGTGATACAGCGCCATTTATGGGAGAAGAGAAAATTAAAAAATAAATCTTTTAAAAGGACAGTGTTATGATTTATTGACTTATTTTGGTCTACAGTATTTCCTCTAAGGCAGACGGCAATCTTAAAAATTTTGTCACCGATCGTGGTGGATGAGCGGTAACGCTATGGCCTCGCATTCGGAAGGACACGGGTTCAAATCCCCGTCCGGCCATCTAGATTTGGGATTTGCATGATTTCCACATATCATTCCAGGCGAATACAATGCCAGAATTTATTATTCACAAAGCCATGGCCAAATTCCTTCCCGTTCCTTGCCTCCGGTGCCTTCCCGCCTCTAATGATCTCGACGTCGACGAGGCGCGAAGGAAGAAGCAAAGATAAAAAATAAATTTTGTCTGACCATATTTGTTTCTGTATAAACTGCATTCAACCTACATTAAAAACTAATTAATCTTTTAATCCAGTAGAGAAATGATAACTTTATCTTTATTACGATAAAAAAAAAATTCGGCTGCATAACTCGATATTTATGACACACAGTTGGGGGAGAACTTTTTCTGCCACTGACCTCTTCATCCGTAAACATTTGTGATAGATACCAGCTGATTGCTTTAGTCATCCTGAACCAGCGACGGCCTCTGTAAACAGAGTTCAGTAGATAAGTTGGATTGCTTTTGCCAAACGAAGAGGCGGCTAAGTCTATGCGCAATGAGTTGGGTCCCAATGGTATACCAGTAAGAGTATTTTCAGAATACGCTGAAGAAATAGAATCATTTCTGTCATGTATTCCGTAAATCTTTAGAAGAGAGAAAAGTACCTTCTGACTGGAAAATAGCCCAAGTGATTCCTGTTTTCAAAAAAGGAGATCGGAGAGATCCTAGGAATTATCGACTCGTATCTGTTTGCAGTAGAATTCTGGAGCATGTTATATGATGTAACATTATGAAGTTTCTAGATGAAAACGAGTTACTTATACTGTACCAACACGGATTTCGGAAGAACAGATCGTGTGAAACACAACTGGCACTATTTTCGCATGACTTAATTAAAGTTATCGACGCAGATTCACAAGTTGATGCAATTTTCCTGGATTTTAAGAAAGCCTTTGACTCTGTACCACACAACCGGCTGTTAGAGAAGATTCGAGCATACGGTACACCGGATCAGATTTGCGAATGGATACGTGATTTTCTAACTGATCGATCACAGTATGTCTTTGTTGTCGGGGAAGCCTCTTCTAAGCTAGATGTTACTTCGGGTGCTCCTCAATGCTATTGTTTGCTGATGATAAACTTATCTATAGGGAAGTAAGGTGCGTTGACGATTGCTTAGAAATTCAGCGCGATCTGGATATTATTTCGGAATGGTGCCATAAATGGCAGCTTACACTTAACTGCAAAAAGTGCAAGGCAATGCTAATAAGAAACAAAAAGACTCCGTTTGTTCACGAGTACAAAGTTAACAATTCAGTTGTTGACACGGTTCATTCCCTAAAGTATCTGGGTGTAATAGTACAAATCAACATGAAATGGGGCTTGCACATAACTTCCGTCGTAGGCAAAGCTAATTCTATATTATGATTCATAGGTCGTATTTTGAGAAGTTTTAATGCTCATACAAAGGAAATAGCGCGCAAAACACTAGTGCGTCCGTATCTGGATTACTGCTGTGGAGTTTGGAATTCGTATCGCAAGGGATTGATTGACACGTTGGAGAAGGTATAGAGGAGAGCCGCTCGATTCGTGACTGCTTGCTTCAGTGCTTACGAAAGCGTCACAGAATTAATACATAAATTGGGCCGGGATTGATTGACAGACAGACGACGTCGTTTTCGTTTGAATTAATTGGAGAATATTCGAACTACTTGGCTCGCGCGCCTTTGAGCCGGGGGTGTCATTGTCATAGTTGGCTCGTTCGGCACAGCGGCAGTTTGCTACCATGGATAACTAAAAGAGTCGCCTTTTAATAAATTGTACGGGGCCAACGATTTTTTGTGGAATATCAAATATGCATAATTAGACTCAGATAGTATCACCTCCATTATCACCACAACCAACACATGAAACTTCAGGCAAAGAATCTACAGAATCGATTGATGACATGATTAACTCAATATATTTTACGTAAGTAAGAAGTAAGTTCTCTTTAAGAATGGCAACAGAAAATTGAATAACAATCAAAACTAATATAAAATGGGTATTATTTCGTTATTTTCACCCTTCTTTTAGAGCTTCGCATAATGTGTTAAAAACATCTGGAACTATGCTCTAATATGATTATTTTGACACTCGAAAAAGTATTGCAGGATAGTACACTAGTCTCCAACTGCTAGAAATCTTGAAGTTACAGCGTCTTTCAATAACTGAAACCGCTTCCCGAAATGCAGTGTTCACTTTATTTACACTTGGCTTTAGGAATGATTAAGAACTCTAACTCAACCGTTGTCACTCTAGTAAAATTTGTAAATTGTATCCTCGGTGAATTCATATATCTTCTATAAGTTTCACATCATACAATTTCCTTATCCACCGATGCACTTTTCGTTTAGGTTTCTACTTTACAATGTGACTCATCACAGTGAAAGTGACAGCTGCTCGTGCACGTAAAATTTCCACGATGGCTTCGCGAAAAGACCGCGGCTGGATAGTTTGCCGCGGAATCCTGGCTTCTGCGCTCGTCACAACAGAAACGGCTGGCTCGCGTGGCAATACAATTACCTGGTTTGGCGCCCTTGAACATGGCTCGCGCGGCAGCCGCGCATAGTCGATGCGCAGCTTAGCACCAACAAACTTTCAAATCTGTTAATTCGTGTCGTGCGGCTAATCACGTCAGAATACATTTCACACGACTCACGAGAGTACAAATGAAAGTCTCTTCCGCGGTGCTCTCACCATCCAGATATTTAAATCATCCTATCCCATGACTTGTAACACTTCAGTGTACTAACTCAATGCACCTTTCCTCCATTCCGTAAAGTTCCTCGAGTACGTTAGACCATAACACAGTTGAAGAAAACGAACATTTAGTATAAGGAACGCTCAAAAAGAAACTAGCCGGAGTCTGGAATGTGTGACAGAACGGTAATACCGTTGCGTCTGTAACAAAGAGGGTTTTCGAAAAGAGCGCGGAAGTCCACATGCCCGCCGCTATCGGGTCACGAGAGCAAGTCACGTGATTACAAAGCCAGCAGAAGCATGCGCCAGTTGTCCAGCGCTCGTTCATGTTGTAAGCAGTGAAATGGAGGCGTCAAAAGAAGAGCAAAGAAGCGTTGTTCGTTTTCTGAAAGCGGAAGGAACAGCACACCGCATTACCGATGACATCGTCCAGCTGATAGATAGACTCGTTACCCAGGACTAGGGATTGCAATCCAGCAAAGCGGGATCCCGCAATCCCGCGGGATCCCGCATCATTAGACAGTCTGGCGGATCCCGTACAAAATTAAGCGGATCCGCAATCCGCAAAATCCGGCGGAAACGCGTGTCAGTCTGCGTGACTCGCTGTCCCACTCGGTCTCTATCGGATATTTTGCACTGTTTGCCTGTACCCTTCCAGTTGGCATTTGACTCATTTGAACAAGTGTTTGTTTTTGTCAAACTTCGTCATTTGTAAGTAAATAAATACACTTTTACGTATTCATCAAAACTTACGTTTGTTTCGAGAACACATTTCTGTAATTTGAGTAATGGTGCGTATTTAGTACTATTTTCTAACTGTGTAATTATTTTTTAAGTGTCGCACACGTTATCTGAACTACACGGTTACAGCTTTTTATTCACGGTTTCATTATTCCCATTTTCTGTATTTGCAGATAAAGTAATTGTGACAATTTCCTAATTTGCGGCTGAAAATTTGATTATTCGTTGATATGAAACTAATTTTAACGATCGCGTACTTATTTATTTAACAGCTATCAAAAGGAAATTGTGTATCCTTTGACTTATTGTTGGTTTGGCCTCTGCATCAATGAGTTTCTTAGACGAAAGCCGCCTGCTTACATGTGCCGCTCAGACTTTCGATTAATCTCTCTTCTCCTTGTTATTATTTCGACTGAAGGTAAACAAAAAGTTATAATGAAATTTTGACGGGTGTATCGACGAATTGTGTTGTAGGAACACCATACTTCGACGGCTACCTCCGCCGTCTTCCTCATGTGTGTAATTTCGTGTGTTTGCAATGAAATCGGGAGATTCAACCTATGAGGACTTCACTGCAATTATTCGCCGAGAAAGTCTCCTTTCTTACTAAAAAATAATAATTTCCACTCTAAAAATGTCGTTATGCCACATAAGTAAATCTGAAATACTTGACAGTTTACTTGTTGGTGAGTAGTTTCTTTTAATAATATTGAATCAACTGTAATATCAATCAAGGAATCAGGAGATATAATAATGAATCACGCAAAAAAAGGCCAAGTCTCGTGCTTGTGCAGTGACAAAAAGTTATGAGATCTTGTTCTGAGCCAAGTCTACACTTTACAGAGTATATTCACTTCACTTTGTGAAATGGAATGCTTTTCTCGGTGTTATGGAACGTTTATTTAGAATTTAAAAAAAAAAAAAACTCTGGTAACTTGGCCACTAAGCAAACCATATTTTTAAACTTATGTGATGTATTGTAAGGCACATAATATGACTTAAGACTCAATATTTTCCATATTTATTATTTATTTATAAATTGGTTTAGATTAAAAAACAAAAATGTAAAACCTCGAAATAAACTTAAGACACGCTAAAAAGTTTTAATGTCATTTTCCAATCAAAATATTGTTAACTGTTAATTTTTATCATTTAACATTAAAAATTATTTATTAATTTAATTATTATTTAATTTAACAACGTTTTAAGTAACTATGTTTTAAATATATGCGTTAAAAAACTGTATGTACCAAACCCGCACGGATCGCGCGGGATCCCGCGGGATTGGCGCAAATCCCGCGCGGATCCCGCGGGATTGAAAACACTGCGGGATTGCAATCCTTACCCAGGACCCCCGAGTTACAGTGAAAGTCGTAGCCGCCGAGGTCGGATTGAGTGTCAGAAAGACTGAACTGGTGCAAAGTGTGCGCTCAGTGGGCTCACCATAGTCTTCAACCACACCAGGAAGCATGTCGAATGGCCCACTGTCTTGATCTGCAGCGCTATGGCAGGGAAGGAATGAGTTCCTGGCACGAAGTTTGCCCGAGATGAGTCTTGGTGTCATCACTTCGAGCCAGTATCGAAACGACAAAGTCTACAGTGGAAACATCGAGGATCACCACCACCAACAAAATCCAAGGCCACCCAAACAAGAGCAGGAAACGTTATGCTGACGTTCTTCTTTGACGAAGACGGCGCCCTTCTGATAGACTTCCTGTAGCACTTCCTGGCGCGGGGTTGTTCTGCTCAGGCCCGGCGCTAGGATTTTGGGTCCCGGGTAACCAGTTGGGGGCCCTTGGCGAATTCATCAGTTAGGACCCTCCCTCAGACCAATTTTCGCGCGGGGGGCCCCTACTGCCGGTGATTGGGCCCCCCATCAGCAGGGAGGGCCCGGGTACATTTTACCTGCTTACCCCTCCCTAACGCCGGCCCTGGAACTTCTGCTCCACGACAATGCAAGGCTTCATACGGCCAACACAATCACGGCACTCTTGCAGAAATTTATCCGTCACCCTCCATACAGACCAGACCTCTCTCCTTGCGATTACGCCATTTTTCATCCTCTAAAAAAGGCTCTGAGGGGCAAACGATTCACCTTGGACGATGACGTCAAGCAGTAAGTGCGGAACTGGTTCACATCGCAGTGCCAGGAATTTTACGAGACAGTAATTCACCGCCTTGTGTCGCAGTGTGACAAGTGCCTTAACAGCGAATACTTAACAGCGAATACTTCTGAAATACAGGTACTGGTTTCTGTTCCTAGGCCTCCGGCTTGTTACTTTTTGAACCAGCTTTATAATTTCAATTATCTATACTGTAAAATGAATGGTAAGTTCTCCTTCTTTTCAGTTTCGTTGCCTTAACGCTAGTCAAATGAGACGTCACTGTCTTCTGATTCTAAGATTTCTGGGGAAGGAATGAAAGGATATCACTACAAAGATGTCCCGCTGGTCTCTGTAAATCCTTTGTGTTTGAGACGGAATATGCACAGTGTCATCTTTCTGGTGTTATGGATTGCTCCGAGATACTCTGCTATGTGGGTATTCGTTGTTCTACTATTACGAGGCTTAAGAACTATTTAGTAGACGACATCTGCTTACAATATTATGAGGCGAGCAGCGACTTAAAGCGCATACAGTGACTGGCTAATAGCACCTCTCCTCAACTCGACTTTTTTTTAGTAACAACGTCACTGTTTTCAAGGAAGAACTCTTGAGTGTATGGAGTCAGCAGTGATGTTAGCTCCGTCGTCTTCTATAGTTATTTGGCACTCCCCTATTATTTGTTTCTGTCTTTTTATTTTCTACAATTACCTGTTTTTATTTTTCTGTAGCTGTATGGTGAGTGTTATTATTAGTTTTTGAATGTCTAATAATTATCTCTCGTGTAATTATTTTCTTTTTCTGTAATTTTATTCTGTAATTTGTTACTTTTTTCTTCCATTTCTTGTTTTCACGGTATATTTTGATCCTAAACAGTGATTATTATGTTTATTCTATAATTATTTATATTTCAACATAAAATGGTGTTTACATTGGAATAAACAGATTGAATAAATAAGATATCGGCCATTTCTAATTTTAAAGCAGCAAACCCACCTTTCGCTGTGGTTATTATATGCAAGATATCCTGATGGTTGGAGTGACACTTGAACTCGTTTATCCTTAATTCCTGAGCATTCCTTTCTCACCTACGAATAGCCTCCGTGGTCTTAAACACGCCATCTAACAAACCCTGAGCATTGGTATGCTGCGGGGATAAGAAGATTGTAGCTCCTATCTTCCCACTGTCAGTGAATGTGTGTTATTTGTTTATCGTGTTTACAAGGTTTCGAGACAACTGTGCCGCACGTCTTTCAGCCGAGTTAATGATCTCATTCCAGCGGTTATCTGAAAGCCACTTTGCCAATTAGGTCGACAGTCCATTGACTCCCACGCTGCAGTTGTAACCAGCTGTAGATTACCTCTATGTGAGTAGTCAAAGACAGCCAAATCAGACGTTTATCAGATCCTGTATTCAGTGTTTCTAGATCGCTATAATGATTTGTGTTTGATCGCAAATTAAAATACTGGGGCGGAACTGCATTCAGAATGTGGACAATGAGAGTAGCAGATGTTATCAGTATTAGAAAAACGTGGAATACTAACAGACATTATCACAGGTATTCATTAAAGAATATCAGATTTCTAGTAATAAATATTAAGTTTAGTTAACGCCAAGCGTGGTGGGTGAGTGATTAACGCTATGGCCTCGCAGTCGGGAGGACGTGGGTTCGAATCCCCACCCGGGCATCCAGATTTGTGTTTTTCATGGTTTCCCCAAATCATTCCAGGTGAATGTCGGCATGCTTCATTTAAAAGGTCATAGCCGAATTCCCTCAAATTCCTTGTCCCCCATCCTTTCCCACCTCTAGTGACCTCGACGTGATCGAGGGGTAAAAAAAAAAAAACGTCGGATTTAGCTGCCTTATCTAATATGTTAAATTAGAATTGCAAGCAGTGAAAATGAATGTTATATCTACACTAATATTATAAATGTGAAAATAACTCTGCCTCTCTGTTTGTTTGTTAAGTTTTCAAAAATAAACGACTAAACCGAACTTGATGAAATTTGGCAAGGAAATACTATGTACCGTTAGGAAGAACATAGGATACTTTTTCAGGAAAATTAACATATTTTATCATGAAATTTTGGTAACCGACTGAACGGTGACAGACAGACGGGTAACGTGTGTAAGTGTCTGTAACGTTCTATCGGTCACTCAGGCTTTGTCTCAATGAGCTGGCGAATGATTTGTTTAGTTTGTTGCTATTTTTGAACATATTACAAATTGGTTCTCTTCATCAGACAGCGTCAGTGGTAGAATGGTAAGGCAATAGCTTCCCCGTCATGTTATCCCAGCTCAATGCTTTTCAGACAACTTTTACCTAACTTACATCTTTCTATATCCAATTCTAGCAGTAAAATTATAAGTACACCCGTACGCTAAGTCGCGGGTAGCAGCTAAAGTATTATATAATTTTGTTGGTTCACTTCATCTGCGGTCACGGAGATAGCTATTGGCTGGAGCTCCATCGCATCATCGAACAATGACGTCACGCGTCCGGCTTGGACTACCAGCGGCCAGAGACGTTACTACAAAATCGAGATTATGAGCTTTACTTAATAGCTAACCAACTGCGAAGAACTGAATTACTAGAATATTTTAATTAAGTTTGCCTTTCGTAGCATTTCATTTTAAATTTAAATAATTATACTTGAGATTATAATATTGTAATCTAGGAGAGACGGGGCGCACTATAGAGGACAGATTGCGTGAGCATATCTGCAATTATAGATCCAATAACACCGAGAAGTCCACCATTGCACGGCAGTCAGCCAAAACTAATCATGCCATAAATTTCGAAAACACCACCCTTATAGTGCGCGAAGATAAATGGTGGCCAAGGAGTGTCAAGGAGGCATTGGGACTTGTCAAACGCCCAGACAACATAAATGAAGACAACGGGCTAAAACTACACGACGCGTGGCCCATCAGACCGAGCCGCGCCCCACCAGGCCAACGAAACACGTGACGGTTAAGACTCTGATTGGTCGGGTAAACCGAACTTTCTAGACGGGTCACGGGCCTCGGCTATATAACAGCGCCACACACAGACTGCAGAAGAAGACCACAGAAGGATGGTAGAAACGTCGGCGTCACCCGGACAGCCAAGAACCAACATACAGTAGACTTGTTGTAAAGGCTATTAAACGTAAAAACGTTGGTGATTTTGCTTTTTATGTTGGATGCATGTTTACTGTTGCTGGGTCACTTACGTTATTTAGCCTGCCATCCTTAGGTATCTAGCGAGATCGTTTGTCCATGTATGAATTCTTCTATTAGCGGTCTGGTGGCTCAGTGGTTAAGGCGTCTGTCTAGAAATCCAAAGGTCTCCAGTTCGAATCCTTGTCTCGCAGGAGATTTTCATAGGCACTTAACCCGGCCTTCACCTCTGGCACAGCTTGTTGTGTAATGTGAAGAACGCCAGAACGCTTCCGTGATTCGGGTTCAACTTTAAACGGCAAGTCCCCTGTACCCGACAGGATTGGCGGGGTAGGTTAAGGTGGCTACGACAGGGGCGGGATGCCAGCCAATAGTAACCCTGTCACCACGTCATTACGACCACACGAAATTATTATTATCTTTTTTCTGTTATTATTTCTAAGTCCCAACAGACTCAAGAGATTTTACAGAAATTTTGCAGAGGAAACCCTTAGGATTTATTATTCTCGTATCACAAACATCAAAATACACAGTTAAATACATTGCGCAAGTCAACAACTTAAACACACTTAGCCCAGTAGTTCGCAACCTCAACTGCATTGTATGTTGCTTGAAACAGGTCTTCGTTGTTGCAGGATGATGGGCACATAGGGCACTAGAGCATATGATTCACAGTTTGGTCTTCACCACATTCGCACTTAATACTGGTAGCATCAGTATAATCCCATCTCACTAGGTTTTCCTTGGAATGCCCACTCCTGTTCGCAATCGATTTAAGGATAGCCAGACGTTCCAGTCCTCTGGACGACCAGGTGGCAAACACTGTGCAACTGCCAGTGGTCCTGAGATGTTAGGAACCTTCATTTTCCATAACTGTACTCTTGCCTTTTCAGATGACCCAATTAGTTCCCGAGATGTTCTCAGGAAGCTTTTCCTGCATATGAGTCTCTGGGCTGGTGGTGTATGGCCGTGCAGTGGATGAGTGCTTTCCCGTTCTACGTTGGTCCTCTCCTTGTTCGCAGCCACTTCTCTGTGGATACTGAGTGGTGCAATGCCCGAAAGCTGGTAAAGCCTGTTAACTAGGGTAGACTTTAGGCAACCTGTCACTAACCTACAGGTGTTATTGAGGGCTACATCCACCTGATGATGAGTACCAAACTGAGCATGCATATTCTGCAACAGAGTAACAAAGGGCCACTGCCGATGTACGTATAGTTTATGTTTGACTGCCCCACTGTGATACTCTTAGGATGAAACACAGTTAAACGTTGTATTTTAGCCAGATCAAGTTAACCTGTCATGACCTTTGACCATAAAAAACGGTAACTATGCTAGATCCGTAACCATACCCACTGTCGCGGATTTAGTAGATTGTGTTGATGTTTTAGACCGTGATGTAGTAAAGGAGAACAGTATCAATACGCATACGCTACATCCAACCATGTCTTATCCTTTTATTGCCAAATCAGATTTTTTATTGTTTTAGGGTGTAGGGAATTCTTGGCTGGTGGATATATTAATTATTATTTTTATACAAACAAATTATTTCATTTTTATGTAAATTAATTTTGGTTACTCATATTATTAAATTTATACAGGGCGCTAATGACCCCGCCGTCGACGCGCCCTTAAATCCCAACAACAACAAATTTATGCAATTTAAATAATTGGAGGAAAGGATGTGAAATGATAACAATTTGATGAAGACTATTGAACGTTATAACCTGCCTATTAATTTTAAACCAAATCTGCGGCACGCAGACATAGGTGGTATTTAAATTTAAATGTTTTAAACATTGAAAACTCAATATGGAAATCTCGACACCTTGTCTTACAGAAAGCCGCTTTCAAATTCTAATGCCATCAACTAATCTATAACACAGAGGTTGCATAAAAAATGATGATGAGTTGGATTGATTTAAAACAAACCATGCAACAAAATGGGTATACAATATGTATTGGTTATACAAGAAAATTATGCTCGCGGTTAAGTGGTCAGTTTTTTAGTTCATCCGGGAGAGAGACTTCTTAATCGCAGCAGATCGCTCTGCTCAGGACCGTTAAAGGAAAATTATTCGAAGAACAAATCGTGCAAACACTATGTCTTGTACTGGCGTAATGTTATCGTATTAGTGGCAGTACCGACGATCATCTGTAGGACTATCAACGGCCGTACCACACACCAGAATCAAGCAACTGTTCGCCTGGTGTGAATGCAGATAGCGCCAAGTGAAGACCTGGGTCCTTGCAAACCGGCCGTGGTTGGCTGATGCAAGTCTGGTCTATCTCCTAGGTCCGTGGATGCGGATCCAGTCCCGACTATCTGCACTGCTCCGTGTGGCAAGCCAAGTCCCTCTTCGCTCGCATAGTCTCCTCTTTCGTCGCTTCTCCTCCCACCTTTTATTCTCTAGCTCCAATCAGCTGCCTTCGAGCGTTTTATATGTGAACAAATTCCAAGAAAACCATCGTCACATGTCTTAAGGAATATTCTTATTGGATTGCGCCTACACACACACTGATGCCATATGCCAACTTTATTTCCGGGGCTCTGATAGGCTGAAATCTTGGTGTTGGTCCGTACCTGCTCGGGATTGTTTCAAACTGCCTCCTCGCCTGTGGGAGTATTTTCCACGCGGTGCAGTTACCTGAGACAGAGAACCGAAAACTGAAGTAACCTGACGTGTGTTCATCCATGCGCGCTGCCCCTTTTAAAAGTCAGGATGTTAGTTATCCCTAGCTGTTTCGCCTACCCTTGACGGACCAAAGCAGCATTGGCCGGCCTCGGTAGCGCTGGCTTCGCGTCGCAGAGGTCACCGGTTCGAGTCCGGCCAAGGGCATGGGTGGTTTTAATTTAGTGTTGTGTCCGTCCTGTGTTGTCTTGTCACTGGTTATCATCAATAATAACACGAGAATAATCTATATACACACTTGACGAATAAAAGAAAAATCAGTTGCTGGCTGAATGGCTACACGGCCGAATCCAATTAAAAAAAAAAAAAAAAAAAAAAAAAAAAAAACAGCATTGCTCCTGTGCCACAGTGGCGACACAGTCCGTGTCTCTCCGATTTTAAGTCTTTGAGCTTGAAGAACCCTTAAAGTTTATAGTGGCTCGCCAAGGAATTTCGGGCTATAGTTGCTAAAACTGGGCAAGAACTGAATTCAGGGCAGTTACAGCAGATAGTCAAAACAGTTGGAGGCAATGGAATGTGGCTATACAGACAGCAATGACATCAAAGCGGGTCAGACAGTCAGCAGAATTGAGCTGGAGCAGGCCGTCACTGGGAGGAAGTTAGAAGGGAAGGAATTACCACTATTGGTTAGAGTTACTCCCCACTATTTGGGACATGGAGGGGAGAGTCTGACAAAACTGAGGTACACGAGGAGAGAGAGGTCAATTCGGGTCGGTCGGCTGTCTTGCAGAAGGAACGTCTTTTGGGCAGCAATGGAGCTATGGAGTGATGTAGCCGCAGTCTGCAGGAGAGAAACAGCCTACGACTACGACAGCCATTATAACAGGTGGGAGAAAGCCATTGAAGTACAAGTAATGTGGAAGGCATCTAATAGAATAAAGCAATGGGAGCTATAGCCTATGGACGAGTAAGGGGAGTTAGGAGTGTCATTATTGTACAGAACTGATGTAAATAAATTGCACATATGTGAATATCCTTGCTGAGAGTTTTCAAATAACAGTACTATTGCTCATATGACGGAAGTGTTTTGCCCACAATTTATATGTTCCTCTCGGAAGTGGCAGAGCGAATAGAAACAAAACTTCGCCCGTCCACCACATATTACTATAGTTAATAATTATTCTCATTAAAGCTGAGTCTTGTTACATAGGGCTTCACCAGTGTCTTACATAATTTTCTCTTCTTACGAACACCTTGCCGTGTCAGAGCGCAAGCAGTAACCATGGGGGATGTTTACCCCTTCATGGGAACATCTGGGAAAATGAACTGGGGTGGTTTCCCGTTGTGTGACAGTGTTGGTAAGAAATGTTGTTGACTGTGATAGTGTGTGTGTTCAGTGTAGAGTGTTGTTTGTGTTGTTGATGATAAATGAACGAAGGGAGAGGGTGAAACCAGGCGCCGGCCCATTCAGGCCTACTCTTCCGAAACACACCAACGGATGGCGCGCCAGGCTTAAAGTCCCCATCCTACGGACATTCACCATCCACAGTGTCGTATGCCCTCACTCCATACGCACTGCGGAGAGGTTTGGGATTTAACCCAGGACTCTGATGCACAATCTGGTGATAAGGAAGTGTGCACCACCACCTCTGCTACCCTGCCGGTCAAGTCCACCACCAGGACTGGAACCAGCTAACCCCGTATCAGCGCCAGACACCATCATGGGGCCGCAACCAACTCAGACAACGGGGCGAACTACATTTCCTTTTACACATCGAAATTAATAAACCGTTGATCATAACTTTGTAAAGGAAAAGAAACTCGTTCCTGCAACAACAGGACAAAAAATTTTCGGTTTTGTCAATGTCCAACGCTTTAATTTCGTGAAAACATATATTGGGTATATTGAAGTGAAATTAAATTAGAGGAAATAATTAAATGAATATAATAGTAAGTAATTTGATTAAATTTAGTCGTTTAATTCATTTACAACATAAAGGTTATTGAATAAAGGGTAGTGTGTTCTTTGCAAGAGATCTGGAGACTGCAATCAAACAGATAGAAGTCTTGCAGAAAACAGCTGTGAAAGCAGGACTACAAATATCGTTTCAGAAAACAGAATACATGAACATGGAAGCAAAAGACCAGACATGGACAATGAAGACTAAATATGGTGATATTAAAAGAACACAGAAGTTCAAAAACCTAGGTGAAATTTTGACTCCCAATGTTCATGAAAAGGCTGGAGCTGAAGATAGGGCGAGAAAGATGGAATCAGCTTTCAGTATTTGTCAAAGGACATACAAATAGAAATTACTCTCCTATCAGACGAAATACAAGCATTATAGTACGGTAGTGAAGCCAGAATGTTTATACGTAGCAGAAACACTAGCCGGAAAGGGATTGACGGAAATGGAAAAGAAAGAAAGAAAGAAAGTTTCTAAGGAAAATCTTGGGACCAAAAAAAGTGACAGGAAGCGAATTTAATTTCCGTTTGAGATCGAACCAAGAATTATACGACAAGTTTGAAAAGGTATCAAACACAATTAAGAAAAAGAGATTAGCTTTCTATGGACACATCAAGAGAATCGATTCAGAAAGAATGGCAAAGAAAATACTCGACTTCTCAGAGAACAGGAAGATTCAAATTCCATAGGTGAAGGAGGTTCCTCAGATTCTGAAAAGATGTGGAATCAGCACGGAAGAAATCAAAGATAGGAAATTATTCAGAGGAAAAATTGCAGAGGTAAAGGATCTGACTGAAGAAAAACCTATCAGGAAAAGGAGGAAAAAAGTAAGAGTGAGCCAGAGAATGAAAGAGAACTGGCTGAAACTCAGAAGAGGAAGTGAAGTTGCGTAATCGTTGTCCATAGATGGCTGAAACGAATAGGAAAGAAAGGTTAGTGTTCAGATTTGGCGTGATGTTGAAGGCTTCTTCCAACCATTGGGACTACGATCGTCATGTTAGAGGACGAATGCGCTGCAATATGAAGCACTGTCAACAGGTCGTTAAGGAATTTTTCCAACATGTTGTGTTCTAGTTAAAAGGAGTGGTGGGAAGCTTTCAGATAAGACGCATCCCGCAGCAGTAGTAATTACTACGTAAACATCGACAGTACTTTTGAAAGCGAAGGGTTTCACCTTTGCCTCATTCACGTTGAGATAAAGTGCGGTTGGTAATAGTAAATTGAAGCACTACGCTTCTGAATGTGATGTCATGTCAGACGAGTGAGGTTTTAATATTCAATTGTCAGTACAGATGGCGGCAAACCATGCGTGCACAAGCCTCCAGGAGCTTATTTTACTGTTTCTTTGTTTTTATTGATGGGTATATAATGTGTTATAAATGTTTTAACGGTTTAGACACGTTTTAATGATGGATTATAAGTGCTCGAATATGGTTGATGTAAAATTATGCTTTTTAATTAAGGCAAAACAATGAATTCAAAAAATTTATAATTTCTAATACAAAATATTTTTTTTAATGTTGGCTGTATAACTCAGTACAATGCTAGAATGTATTTGTTGCTAAATTAAGTTTTTAATAATTGATAAATGATATATTACTAATTTTAACGCCCGTCAAAAAGGACGGTTATGATCTATGATGGTAGTAGGAATTTATTCTGGGAAAGCTTTTAAAACGAATAACGATAATTTTAATGATATTTTTCTTGATATCAGTATCTTAATCTGGCTAGATTATCGAAGTATTTGGTTATGATTTTTTTTTAAATAAACACATTTTACTTTAAATAACGAAAGTATAATTTCAAAAACGGATAACTGTTATTTATTTGACTGATATATTTCTCGATTACGTACGTTTCGTGTAAACTTTCTCTGAGTTTTCAAACTTCCTTATTCTTACATTCCGCCAAAAAATATCGTAGTTTATGTTTTAAGCTATAACTGATACAGATAATATAGCATAAACATTGAATACCCTTCTCCTTACATGAATTTCTGCATCTAGTAGTCGTAAATAAACAAAAAGCAACATGTAAATTTAAACGAATGAACGATTGTAACTTTGAAACGTATGATTTCCTCGCATTAATTTTTTTTATCCCTGCTCTTCGTATGTTTGTGCAATTACTTTCACAACAGACAATTACCTTTTATCTGGCATCGCAATTAAATTTTCTTTTAACATTAAGTGCAAGAAAAATCAAATTCAATTATTTATTTGAAAATTACACTTGCTTTTAACAGTATAAGCTCGAATAAATTCAGTACAGTTATTCAATTGAATTCTTCTGATTAGCCAAGCAGCGCTGTTGTGGCAGACAGTGTAACTAACACTTCGGCCATTATCGAGACTCGCCGAAGGTTCCCGATCCATGGAGGTGAGCGCGCAGTCTCCAGACAACGCATTTTATAAAAGTGGATAAGTGTCTGTAACTTTTTGGTGCGAAATAGTGTTCTTTTGTTACCTGGGCAAAATGGGCGAATCCCAGAGATCATAAAAGAAATAAGTGCCCCCACAGTATAATAACTTAAATTCAAGTGAATACGTATTGTCCTGACTCCTGATGGCAGAGTTTCGATTTGCTATGCCTTCCACCTCTGTCGTAGTGGACTTACAGTTAAACGTGGTATCCAAACCACCGTACGTCCTAGCTTATGGAATAAGCCAAGGCATCCATACATCGACAAGCAATAAGGAAATTCAAGACTTTCTTCACAGTGTATGAAATAAATTAGCAGCTAGTGTAAGTTACAGGAGTGTGCAGTTACTAACGAAGAGCTGAAAATCATTTAAAATATGCGTGAAAAATATTTAATGGGAACGGATAAGAAGCCTTGGTGAAGACTGTAACCTGATAGCAAACTCTTCACGCCCGAAAATTGGGATTTTCCTCTCGAACGACGAACTTTGAACGCCGCGTACAGCTGTGAACTCTTAGGCAAGGTCACTGACGCCTGTCGGTCCAAAACACGCGAGCTTTCCATCCTCAGTGTCCTACTTTTTCATGATAACATTCATCTGCACGCGGCTGCTCGTATGTGACTAGAATCTTTGGCTCATTTCCGGTGCATTTAGGATTCCCATGAGATGGTAAAAACTCAGCAATTTAATTTAATTGCGATGTAAAAAGCGCTCTGATGACAATTTCCTAACACACCTACTTTCCCCTTTCTTGTACCCGTCTACGTTTGCTCTCTACAAATTTTATTTTGAAATTCTTTAAGAGTAAATCTTCGTGGTTTATTCTAATACATGACCCCCCCTACCCATGAAAGAAAATTTTCCCACACATTTATACCAGAAATCGAATGCCAGCATGTGGTCATTTTTTCCCTTCCATGAGCAATATCTTTCCACGCCTCATCACCAATATGCACCGTGTACAATGCCACACTTACATAGTTCCAAGGGAAAACTAAGAACATTAGAGGTCACTGCAAAGTTTCTATCAGCCTGTGAAGTTAGTGTGAATCAGCCAGCGACCCTAGTACGCGTTAAGTAGAATACAGTACACTGACGACAAAAGTGAAACGCTCAGAAGGGGAGAAGAAAACGAAAATATACTTTACGGGTTGAGAAGGTATGAGATGTTATTTCAGTGATTGCGAAATCGAGTTAAGTTTACAAAGAACCTGGCAGTATGAGACCACTTATCAGCACTACATTGCGTCCGCTTTGGCCTGGATGAATGCACTGATTCGGTTGGGAAGAGTGTCATAAAGCCGTTGTATCCTCTCCTGAAGCAAGCTGGTCCACAACTGTTGGAACTAGTCCTTGATATCCTGAATACTGGCACTGGGACGGAGTTGACGTCCGAACTGGTCTCACACATGTTCAGTCCGGTACAATCATAACCAGCCGTGACCTGAAGTCATACCTAATGGCTCCCCACACCATGACGCCAGGAGTAGCATCGCTGCGCCTCTCCAAAACATTGGACGAATGGGTTCTCTCCCTAGGTCACCATCATACTCGCTGACGATGGTCATCCGAGATAGGGCAGAATGGTTTAAAACAATGGAAGGCGTTGCGTTCAGCGATGAACCGCGGTTCTGCAGTGATTGACGAAACGTCACGGACATCCTGCGTCCTCGTGTGTTCTCTCTCGTGCGACAGTATCGTGGTGCCATTCTTCAGTGGGACAAAACTCGTCCAAACACAGCACGCGTGATGCTGCGGTACTCCCACGACCAGCAAGAACCCCATGGTGGGACTAGCTCTGACGTCAACTCCGTCCCACTGCCAGTGTCCAGGATATCAAGGACCAGTTACAACAGTTGTGGGGCAGCTTGCTTCAGGAGAGGAAACAACGGCTTTATGAAGCCCTGCCCAACCAAATTAGTGCATGCATCCAGGCCAGAGCGGGTGCAATGTCTTAAGGCCGCCACACACGGACGAGCCAACAGGCCAAATGTCCTCGCGCCGATCCAAAACTCGTTGTGTATGGGGCAGCGCGGACGGACTGGCGTGGCTCGGCAAGCCCTGCTGGATTTTTGGCGAGTCCAAAATCCACCGCGCCGAGCCAGGTAGCCGAGGGTCTGGTAGACTACCCCCACCATGACTGGAGTGGGATAACCCGCGCAACGAAAAGTGGGTACTAATTTGCAGACACTTTTGTCTTAAATATCTCAGCTTTCCAAATTCACATCAAAATGAAACTTGCCTTATTTTACTCGCGGGACCACGGACTGTACATTAAGCGAAACTCGGTCAAAATCTGACAAATATTTATTTTTCTTAATCCTGTTCATAATTTTCAGACAGACACAAATTAAAAAAATACAGCTCATTTCTTTCCTGTAGCGCGTTAATACTACCCGAACTCATTTTTTAAAGAATATCTCATATGTGCAGACTTTCCCGTTTATAGTTTTATTATATCTATAGATTAAACCCAATAGTTAGTTTAGAACGGCTAAAATATTCATAGAATTTCATCTGTTCGTCGTTTTCACCCTAGTTCTTTCATTCTTGTACACAGATATTTTTTTTTAAAAAATCAGTATTAATAGCGAATTAGTGCAACACCAAAAACAATTCTGAAAAATCGAAAATATGAGCTTTGGCCGCGGCTTCAAATAAAGAGTTTTTATCTCACGGAGATAGGTTCTATTTGGAAGGGTTTAAGTCACAATGGTGTAGGTCAGTCACATTTTTAATAAAAAAAGACACCGAAACCATATGTAGATAAATCAATCTCTCAATCTGTTAGTAAAAAATATGAAGCAAGTCAGATTTTCATTCAGCTTCCAACAGGAGGAACTGAAAATTCAAATGATGAACGAAATACGTGCTTTATTTATCAACAAAGTGGTATAAATCAGACTTAAATCATTGTGTTTGTAAACGCATCCTGCGTGCTCACTGTGTATCCTACATGCTAACTTATAGTGCACTTCCCAATAGGATTTCTAAAGACATAATTGATTCTAAAGAAACAATTCAAGATCTTCTTTCTTACAATTCAAGATACATTACGCAATCTCACTATACTGTATATCAGTTTTGGTTATAAATACACCAGTGTAAGTCATACACAGTAGTATGTTTCTTCGGTTTTTTAATAAACACTAGTTTCAGTCATCTTTGTCAGCAGTAAAATGTAACCATTTTATAGACTTTATTCAATTATAACCTTGGTGTTAAATTTGATTCCAGGTGACATCACTAAAATGAATATATTACAGCATATATGTTCCAGAATTTATTACAATATCTTTTGCATTATGTTAATTTCCATAAAGCTAGGAAAATTGACTAACACCACCGCATTTTGTATTTTATACGTTCTTACTAATTTTCTTCGTTTATGACAATTGTTTTTAAGAATTCATTTAAGAAGAATTTAATTTTTTCCCTGTAAAATAAAATTAAAAGTGAAAAAAATAGTTTTAAATGACTGCTGATTTTTTAAAAAAAACTTTCCATAACCTAGCAAAAAAAAGGCCTTCGGTCTGTACGATCATTTAGCCAGCTCCAGTTTATATTGTACTAAATATTGTATTTGGCTTCTTTCATGTAATTTTGGGACACATTTTCGAAGACAAAAAAAAACAACACTAAAATAAAACCAAACAAGCCCCAGGGCGGAGTCGAACGGGTGACCCTTAAAATGCCGAACCATCGTGCTAGCCCCTACACTGCCAGAGCCGGACTGGCGAAATTTGTAGGCACGCACTGGCTTGGCGCGCCTCTGTCGTGTGTGACCCCTTGGTTTGGACAGAGTCTAAATGGAATGGTGCGAAATGGCCTGGCGCCAGATGGACTGCTCGTGTGTGGCAGCCTTTAAAGATAAATGGACTCAAACCATTAAATTCGTTGGAAAACTTACTCGATTTTGTAATCACTAAAATAATATTACATATCCTCTCCTTTTATATACTTTACTTTTTGCTGTCAGACATTGTATAGCTAGAAAAGAGATGACCAAGAGAAAAGATGTGATGGAAACAGCAAGAGATGAGCTGCAAAGATGTAACGTTGAATAGTACGACTTTAAGTTGTCAGAAAGACGAATTGTATAGAGATTGCTTCGGCTGCGATCTAAAAGAGAGATATAGTTGTATGAAAATGTAAGTTGAGTGCAGTATAATGCATGTGAGGCTGCAGGATAAATGTGTATCTAAGTGAACTCGAAATGATTAATACTGGTCAAGAAGTTGATGAATATCTCTGTATAGACCAGACAAAGAAAGGTGGGATAACCCACATTAGATGTTGTATGATCTACATCTACATCTACATTCATGCTCTGCAAATCACAAACATTGTGGGTGGCAGAGGGTGCTAAGCACCAATCCTAAACCCGCCCATTCCAATCCCGAATAGTGCGAGGAAAGAAGGAATACATATAAGTATCAGTACGGCATCTTATTTCTCTAATCTTATCCCTCCGGTCATTGCGACCTAAATAGGTTGGCGGAAGAAGTATTTCATTGCACTCAAAATTTAAATTTTTTCGCATATTCTCCAATAAATTCGAACGCAAGCTACGTCGTCTGTCTTCCAAACTATCCCAGCCCAATCTATGTATCAATTCTGTGACGCTTTCATAAGGGCTGCAACAACAAGTCACGAATCTAGCGGCTCTCCTCTGCACCCTCTCAACTGAGTCAATCAGAACCTTGCGATACGGATCCCAAACCCCACAACAGTAATCCAGATGCGGACGCAATAGTGTTTTATACGCTACCTCCGTTATATGAACATTACAATTCCTCAAAATACGACCTATGAATCGTAATTTAGAATTAGCATTGCCTACGACGGAAGTTATGTGCATGTCCCATTTCATGTTGCTTTGTACTATCACCCCCAGATACTTCACGGAATCCACCGTGTCAACAGCTGAATTGTTTATTTTGTACTCATGAACAAACTGATTCTTCTTGTTACTTATCCGCATTGCGTTGCACTTTTTGCAATTAAGTGTAAGCTGCCATTTGATGCACAACAGAAGATCCAAAATGTACTTTCTTTGCTAATAGGATCCAGAGAAATCGATAAGAAGAAAGGTAGATTATTGTATTTGTAACGAGAGACGGTTTACAGTAGTAATGATATACCAAGTAAACGCTGAGAAAGTTAAACAGCGTTCCAGCAGAGAATGACCGTCATACTTAAAACAAAGCTGTGTCCCAAATCATATTTTTTATTGAGAGGGATTTTCCTCACTACAGAGTTTTTACACCAACATAACAATAAAAACTCGGATCACAGAACTTGACTATATCTTCTCAAAACATTTCTGCAGATACTTCGGTTTTGTGTATCTTCCTCTACTGCACCGTATCTTCTCATTGCTATTTGTGCTATTTGGAGCCAGGTAAACATAGGCAATCCTCTTTTCCTCCTTCCTTCAACTTCCCGTCCCTGTAAAAGTTTTTGGTATCATAGTATCATCCATCCTTTTTACATGACCATACCATTCCAATATTTTCGTTCTATAACTTCCTACATATCTTCTTTCACGTCTATTAGCATTATCATTTCTTCTTTCCTTGAAATTCTTGCTACTCTTCTCCAAAAATCCATTTCTAATGCTTTCAACTTCTTAATATGTTTCTGGTTGATTGTCCAGGCTTCTGATCCATATACGACTATATGCGATTCCAGTATCTGTGACGGAATATACCGAGCGTGGTGGTGTAACGGCTAGCGTTCTGGCCTCGCATTCGGGAGGACGGCAGTTCGAATCCCCGTCCGGGCATCCAGATTTGGGTTTTCCATGGTTTCCCCAAATCACTCCAGGTGAATGCCGGGATGCTTCCTTCAAAAGGCCATGGCCGAATTCCTTCCCATTCCTTGCTCCCCATCCTTTCCCGTCTCTAAAGACCTAGTTGTTATAGGAGACGTTAAGCAGTTAAAAAAAAAAAAATGTGACGGAATAAATTACTTGTTTTGGAGTGGTTTGAACCAGCTCAGTTTGCGATGTTCGGTAAAGTGAGAGATTTTTTATTTCAGATATAGACAGAACATTTGTCACATATATTTGTCATCTTATCAGCAACACTTCACTAAGCGGGCAGTCCAGAATAAATGGACAACTAGTATTTCGTAATCAGATAAGATTACAATGACCTCAGCGGCCGTTAAAACAACTGAACACCTGTCTCCGTGCAGCCATTTCTGTGGAAATGGAAAATACATTACGATTTAAAAAAAAAAAAATTATATCATTGTAGCGGGTGGAAGCCTAGGGGCGTTAATATTTTTGTAGTTGTTAGTTATGAATTTAATAACGTTGATTCCCCGTACTATCACTATTAATTATGAAATTAAATAAGGTAGTTTGCAAATTGCATATTCCATATTTTACATCAACTATGAATTGCGAAACTGTTACAACCTAGAAAAAATGGTGATAAGCGACAGTTACTCTAAAACTGTACTGACTAAGATGATATTTATTGATTACTCATAAGGTTTACAGACTGAGGCGTATTCACAGTTAATATTAATACAAAAATTTACCAAAGATTTAACAAAACAATGCCCCATCTTACATTGAACCAGAAAAATAAAAAATATAAACGAATACGACACATTGACAAGAAACAATGTAATGAAAATACTGTGTATGATTTCAACTGGAATTTAACACTTAAATTATAAAATAAAATTTAAAAAAATAAAATAAAAACCGGTAATTAGATGACTGGGAGAATTGCCACCGAAGCGTTAGCTCCATCGCAATTAAAACTAGTAAATCTCGTTTACTATCTTCCTTAGCATGTACGCTAGGTCCTCTTTATCCCCTGGTACCTCTACCTGGTCATCTGGAAATAAATAACTATATACACAGATTCCATCAATTTCTACCCCCATTCTTAAGCATTTTACTCTCCATTTCTCGATAGAGCCTTGGATGTATATTTTGAAAAGTGTTGGATAAAGGCAACAACCTTGTTTTAGCCTCTTGTTATTTATAAAAGGTTGGGAGACTTTCTTTTTGCGATCCTTACAACTCAGAAGAATACTTCCACCTGTAATATAAACTGGAGAGACACTAACTTCTTCATAAACTTTTAGCATCAAATTAATTTATAGAATGCTATTCACACAAGGTACCGATTAATTTAATAACAATTCAAATTTAACATTCATGAGGTATTTCAAAATTATATTTATGAAACAGTCGTAATCTACTTTTACGAAAAAGAAAAAACAGCAGTTTAACAAACAGAATATTCTATATGAGGAAGGAAGACAATACGGTCTGTAGAAGATGTTAGAAGATTAGCAACTTGGTAATCAGTTAAGGTACTGTGTGATGAACGCTTTCCCGGCGTATCATTGAAATGTAATCTTCAAGGGTTCGATATCGGATTATGGTCAACTATTCCTTATAGAATTTAGGCAAGTTTATGTCTAATTTTATTTTACAAATGCATTGCTTTAAAATATTGTAACCTTACTTGAGTTGTTTGGATTATTTGACTGCTGAGAGAATACTCGTCAAGAGTGGCTGCAATGTGCTACACTGATTAGCCAAAACATAATGACCCCTGCACAACGTGACACTGAATACCGTCAAGGTGTATAAGCGGAGCAGACGAGCAGGGAGTCATCCTAGCCACGATACGTTGTGCCAGATTGGGAAGTGCACTGATACAAGTGCCTTTGATACGGGCAGAATGGGAACGAGCATCTCGGAAACGACGAGCCTGGTCGGCTGTTCGCGTGCTGCTGTAGTGAGCATCTGTGGAAAGTGGTTGACGGACGGTGAAACCACGAGTGGGCGACAAGGTGATGGACGTCCACGCCTCATCACAGAATGTGGAGGTTGGAGGCCTTCCCAGTTCTGTAAAGCGATCTATGGCAGATCTGACGGCAGAGTACAACGCTGATACAAGCACACGGATGAAGTGTTTCGGAGCACACCGTTCAGCGCACATTGTGGAACATGGTGCTTCGCAGCACACAGTTCATACTAGGGATGTAACTGATCTCCGCGTCCGTAAGTGCGGAACTTTCGCATGAAATCCTACATTCGCTTTCGCTTACATTTATTGCGGATGTAAGCGGATCTTTTGTTTACATTGCAACATTTTTTATTCTTTTCTCTTTATACGAGATTCTGCCCATCGTCGCTTAGCTAACAACAATTGTTTTTTTCTGACGATGTTGCAATAAAAATAACAATTAACTAAACGGTGTTATTACCTAAGCGACGAATTTACAAGTTGTAAAGTAAAGCGGCTTCTTCACGGTCCAACTTACAGGACATCCGTGTAGAACTACAATAGAATGCGCTCACCCATTCACGTTAATAAAAGGGGCCAACAAAGTGCCCCAAGCAATCTTTTTCATTTTTACTTTCTCGAGCCACACCATGTGTCCTTATCGCACATTCGCAGTATATTTCCCCCAATCATGTTCCAACGCCATAGCTTGTTGGACGGCAAGGATCCGTCTTGGTTGTTTGGGAGTCCAACAACATCCAACACGTCCTGCATGTAGTACTCTGACCCCTTTCATGGCCCATCAAAAGTTCTTTATCGAAAATCGGATGAACGTAGGTCCTACAAGTTGCTCTGTGAATGGGCCGCTAGAGCGATGGAAAGGCGGGTGGCGGGCACGGAGATGTGCGGTGGCGTGACCTTGTGCTTGACACTTGAATTAGTGGAGCCGCGAAGTTCGCAAAGTTCACATGACCAAGATTGTTTTTTAGACGCGTGCGTATTTATGTAAACTAGTGATTGCCCAGGGGTCTAAATTCGACCGTAGTTCATTAAGTTATGTAGTTTCTTTCGGGAAAGAGTAATAATCATTATTTTAATTTGTTCTATTGCGTTTGCAAAGATTTATTATATACTGCATACATTGACGTCGTTGGCTGCGAGCGTGTACCAGTACGTTATTAGGTTGTGTTGTTTGCCTTAATTCCCTGCAATACCTATAAAATTAAAATGATACACTCCACGCGTGACTGTATCCGAAATTTTAGCTTCTGAACTAACCATAGCAAATTATGAACTGTGTTTATCAATGTTTTTAAAAATAATTTTTGACTTTATATTTATTGATGGTTTATTTGAATTTAGTGATTTAAAATATTCGTTTTGACTTAAGGCCAGTAAAACTGCCTTAGCTTTATGACTACATGGAATAAATGCAGTCCTTTCACCTGACGTGACTTCTGATTCCAAATGTTTTGCATTGCAAAACCTGGATTGTAAATTCGAAACTATCAAAATATCTTGGAATGACATTTAGTGAGCATTTAAATGTATCCATCAAAATAATTTCATCATTTTGTGTGTTCACTATTTAAATTTGGTCTATTATTATTTTGAATTTCACGCAATTAGGTATTCCTTCCTTTTTGTCTCTCTCTCTCTCTCTCTCTCTCTCTCTCTCTTCGAACCTGTCAGTGTTCTATATCGAGGCATAATGGAAGTAGGTGCAAATATCAGAATAAAAAAATCCGTAATGAAATTACTGAAATTCAAAAATCAAAAGACCGTTAACTAAATAATAAAAATACCATACAGTATCTGGCAGAATCACTACATTCTTTTTCAAAATGTTTCTTTTATAACTTCAAAAATTAATCTCTACTTTATTCTACTCTTTTGTTTCACCAAAGATGACAGAGTCAAATAGTTGGTTCGGATCCGATTCACGCTCACACACACCTTCGCGAATTTATTTTTTTATTTAATAATGTATTTGTAACTTGTATTAACTATGTTTATTTTTTTTTTTTTTTTCTGTTGACCAAAGATCAGATATTGGCAGAATTGCTAAGTGTCGTTGCAACTAAAGAAATAATTGAATGTAAACAACGAATGTTTTATTTAATTTAATGTATTTGTAACAGATATTATATATAGATTTTAGCTTTCTGCACTTCTTCTCCATGTAAACTTTAACTATGCCAAATCTCACACTCCTCCGTGCGCGCAATATTCTTAAAAGGGGATCCGAAGTTTTCGATTAGCGTTTTAATTTATAGAAAGAAGAAGATAATTTAATTCACTTGTGAAACCATCCCATGTTTTTTGTTATTGAAAGATGAGGCAAAAAATAAATCAGTTTGGAAGTATTACATGGAAATAGACGTTACTTCTGAAAAAGTGTAGAATTTGCCATAAAAAAACACAGTTATATTGATTTTAAGTTATTGTTAATAAAATATTAAAACCTAAATAATTATAAATTTATTTTTCTACTTCCGTTTCCGCAAAACATCCGCACCCGCGGATGTCAAGCATTGAAACACCGCATCCGTAAAGATGACTTCCGTTACAACTCTAGTTCCTATGTTGGCCCAACGACATCATCAAATATGATTGCATTTTACACGACATCATCGAATGTTGGTTAGTGGAAACGTATCGGCTGGTCGAATGAATCGCGTATCTAGCTATACCAGGCAGTGGCGTAGCTAGGTCATCAAGGGCTCCGGTGCAAAAAAATTATTTTGGGCCCTCAGGCTAGATTGGCGACCTTTTTTTGCTTTGTGTTGCAGGTAGGGGCCCCCTGAGCTGAGGATGGGGGCCCTTGAGTTGTGCTTAGGGGCTTCCTGTGTCCTATGAGGGGCCCCTTAGAAGACGGTAGAGGTAAAAAAAAGGTCGCCAGTTTGCCGTGAAGGTTCGTGGGCCCTCTGAACTGCGCTTTGGGGGGCCCCAGGGATACACTTTGGTCCCAGAGGTATGCTTG
>JARYHS010011408.1:201224079-201493122 GCA_031002005.1 Vandiemenella viatica
ACACACAACACATAACATCCATGCCCGCGGCCGGATTCGAACCGGCGGCCTTCGGCACGCGGAGCTAGCACTCTAGCCCCTACGCTAACGAGGCCGGCTACTTTTAATTTAGTGATGTAGTAAAAAATTCTTTTTGACAAATTACTGTCACTAATTCTCGTAAGGCGTCCATAAAATTTCAGTCTTCTCTTGTGCATTGTGTCTCTAACTTTCTCTACATACGTAGATATTCATACTTTCTCTTCCACCCTGTTCCACCTTTTCTCATAGGGCTTCCCCCTCTTTTTTCCCTAACTTCTGAGAGCTACTAATCATCCTCGGAAATGGTCAGTCCAGTGTTAGCTAGCCACTCCTTTAGTGAATTACGGCGTGTTAGACGACAATGGCCCAATTCTCCTCTCTCAACACAAGCAAGCCGTTAACTCGGATAAACAAATTGAAAGGTATTTTGATATAGTTTGGAAATGAAAAACTCACTGTGCTGGTCGAAATATTATTGAATTTAATGAATACCGTTTACTGACACAACTTTTAATACACTTACATTACATTGAAATAAGTTTGCTATTTTAGCTTGTGTACAGAGCACATGAATCGCGACATACAACCTTCTCCAAGTAGCGTGGCACACTCACTGTCCCGCACCCAGTGTTGCCAACCCTGAAATCTAACTGATGGTAGAATTTATCGAAAATTACGGTAGATTTTCCGAAATTATGTTGTAGTTTATATTTAAAATCCGGTAAAATTACGTTAGTAAATTTAATGTTACTACAGCAAAAAATAAAGGCCAGAATTTGAAAAAATTTCTATTTTTAACCTGAATCAGATAGTATCATCATATATATTATTTCTATAAGGTATTTTTTTGTCACAAGCCTGTATCTTCCTTCATACTTAACCGAAATCAATGAATGAGGTGTCATTTTAAAGCTTATGGTCTTCCCTTTGGTCACATCATATTTTAAGAAATGAAGTTTTCGGAATTAGGCCCTTAAAGGGCGAAAATGTCAATATTTCTAAAATGCTATTTTCTGTGTTATGAGTCAAATGTCTCTCTGGATACCTATCTGAGATCGTTTAATGAAGTATCATTTTAAAGATTAAGATATCCGCTTTAGTGACGTCATATATTAAGACAGAAATTTTTCGGAATTCAACCCTTAAAGGGCAAAAGTATCAATATTTTTGCAATTCGTTTTTGTGTCACGAGCCATTTATCTCCCTTAATATCTAACTGATATAGATAAATGAGGTATCATATTAAATATTAAGGTCTCCGCCGTGGTAACATTATATTTTAAGAAAGGAATTTTTCGTAATTCGACCCTTAAAGGGCAAAACTGTCAATTTTTCTAAAATGGGTTTTTTGTATCTTGAGCCATTTATCTCCCAGGATATCTAACCAAAAAGAATAAATGAGGTAGGATTATGAGGAGTATTGTCTCAGCTCCGTGACATAATATTTTAAGAAAGAATGTTTTTGGAATTCTACCCTTAATGGGAAAAAGTATAAATTTTTCTATAACGCATTTTTGTGTCACGAGCGATATATCTCCCTTAATATCTAACCGATACAGATAAATGAGGTATCATATTAAATAATAAGGTCTGCGCCGTGGTTACATTATATTTTAAGAAAGGAATTTTTCGTAATTCGACCCTTAAAAGGCAAAAATGTCAATTTTTTTAAAATACGTTTTTTTGTATCTCGAGCCATTTATCTCCCAGGATATCTAACCAAAATCGATAAATGAAGTAGAATTATAAGGAGTAATGTATCAGCTTTGTGAAATCATATTTTAAGAAAGAATGTTTTTGGAATTCAACCCTTAAACGAAAAAAATATAAATTTTTCTATTACCAATTTTTGTGTCACGAGCGATTTATCTCCCTTGATATGTAACCGATATAGATAAATGAGGTATCATATTAAAGAATAAGGTCTCCGGCGTGGTAACATGATATTTTAAGAAAGGAATATTTCGTAATTCGACCCATAAAAGGCAAAAAAGTCAATTTTTCTAAAATGCGTTTTTTGTGTCTCGAGCTACTTATCTCCCTGGATATCTCTAAAAAATCGATAAATCAAGTACGATTGTGAGGAATAATGTCTCAGCTTTGCTGACATCATATTTTAAGAAAGAAGTGTTTGGAATTCAACTATTAAAGGGAAAAAGTATAAATTATTCTACAACGTATTTTTGTGTCACGAGCCTTATATTTCCCTTGATATCTAATCGATATAGATAAATGACATATCGTATTAAAGACTAAGGTTTCCGCCGTGGTAACATTATATTCTAAGAAAGGAATTTTTCGTAATTCGACCCATAAAGCGCAAAAATGTCAATATTTCTAAAATACGTTTTTTGTGTTTCGAGCCATTTATCTCCCTGGATTTCTAACCAAAATCGATAAATGAAGTAGGACTATGAAGAGTAATGACTGAACTTGGTGACATTATATTCAACTTCACTATTCATCGCATTTTATTCCCGAAATTTTCGCCCGGGTCGTCTAGTAATTGTAATATCATCATTTTTATACATATCAATATTATGTTTTTGTATCATAGCGTTAGTAGGTTTAAAATCGATGCAGTTTTTCCCGTGTCGCTGTGTAGCCTGCTGCGAAAAAAGATTTCCCTTAAGGTATTTTGTTATGAGTTTATTGCACTTTTTTTGTTTTAATGTCATTAACTTTACTGAACAATCGTTCGCACCCAGCATTCGAGGGTGGTAAGCTCAAAATAGCCAACATAAATTTCGGCAAGTGCTTAAAAGAATCATCGTTATCACAATATTCTTTGTTCAGCAACCATTCTTCCCGAAACTTCTGCTTATAACGCTTTCTCTTCGCTGGTATTGGTGTTACGGTATCATCTTCTCCAGAAACGCTGTCATTATCATTCACCATCTTTTCAAATTCAAATCGTCAACTACGAATACTAACAGACTTAATTCAAAAGTTCTTAGTATTCATCTACAATCAAATACGGCAATTACCTATCAAACTTGTTCGGGTAATATCTCGTAGCTCAAATTGGGGAATTCTCAAAAATTAAAGGCGTATAAAGGAAAAGATAGTGTTGTCAACATAATAAAAAATAAATACCCAAATAAAACTAAGGATGCATTATCATCGGTCGATAAACTCTTGAAATTTGAAGAATATATCACAATTACGATTCCTTAAATTACGGTATATTTTGCCACCGCAGTTATAACCCCATCCTGATCTGGGTTTTCCATGGTTTTCCCAGATCACTCCACGCGAATGCGGGGATGGTTCCTCACAATAGCCCATGGGCGCCTCCTGCCATATCCCTTATAACCCTTCCAAACCATAACCCTTCTCGATAGGTGCTATGCACCCTCCGCCACACACTTATAGTGAATCGCGGAGTAATAATAATAATAAAAAAAGTAGGTGGTAGTTCTATGCTGAATACGGTGTTTTTACCGTAATTACGGTGTAGTTGGCAACACTGCCCGCACCAGGCCACGCTACAATCATGGAGGAAGGCTACAATGCAGGCGCACAATCAACAATCCCTGCCTCAGCTGAGCTGGACAGCGTCAAAGATTGTTACGCAACTCAGACAACAACACTCATGGAGGAAGGAAATATATGGAGGAGAAGTGACGTTAAACTGGTGAAGCAGGCTCGCGCATGCGCTGTAGCGGCAGCAGCGATATTGCGCTTCCAAACAATTGCGATGTTCCCAGTATATCCCGAAAACTAAGCAAGATATCGAAAAATTTTATTCTTTATTTCCGATTTGTCTCGTCGTGTTACATAAGAATCGATCATTCAATCTGACTTTTGCGAAATTTTTCTTCTCCATTTCAACTCAAGACACCCCACTTTTGATACAGTATATCTCTAGAACTAGGTGAGATATCGAAAATATTTATTCTTTATTTTTCATTTGTCTCGTCTTTTTAAATAAGAATCCCTCTTCAAATTTGACTTTGACCAATTTTTTTCTTCTGAATTTCAACCAAAACCATTTCATATTTGGGACAGAATATCTCGAAAACTAAGCAGGATATCAAAAAATTTTAATCTTCATTTTTTATTTGTCATATCGAGTTACATAATAATCCATCACCAGATTGCGGCGTCACCTTTATCCTAGAGTCCCCATGAGGTTTTTGTACATATTCCCCGTGTCTGTATGGAAGCGGCCATGCCCCCTCCACTCCGGCCATGCCCCCCCACTCCTCCTCCACCCTGCTTCACATCAATGCGTGGTGAAGGTCTCTTGCGTCGTCTCCATATATTTCCTTCCTCCATGACAACACTACGCTTGCTACCCCGATTTACTAAACAAACTACGGCCTGAGGAAGCCCAACGTTATTAGAAATCAAGCTGCAAACATTAATATTGCTTAGAAATACAGCGCGATCTGGATGTTATTTCGGAATGGTGCCGTAAATGGCAGCTTACACTTAACTGTAAAAACTGTAAAAAGTGCAAGGCAATGCAAATAAGTAATAAAAAGACCCCGTTTGCTCACGAGTACAAAGTTAACAATTCAGTTATTGACACGGTCGATTCCCTGAAGTATCTAGGCGTAACAGTTCAAAGCAACATGAAATGGGACTTGCACATAACTTCCGTTGTAGGCAAAGCTAATTCCAAACTACGATTCATAGGATGTATTTTGAGAAGCTGCAATGCTCATACAAAGGAAATAGCGTACAAAACACTAGTGCGTCCGCATTTGGAATACTGTTGTGCAATTTGGGATCCGTATCGCAAGGGATTGATTGACACGTTAGAGAAAGTACAGAGGAGAGCCGCTCGATTCGTGACCGCTAGTTACAGTCCTTATGTAAGTGTCACAGAGCTGATACGTGGGTTAGGCTGGGATTGTTTGGCGGACAGACGACGTCGTTTTCGTTTAAATTTGTTGGAAAATATGCGAAAATCTCTAATTTACGAGTGTAACGAAATACTTCTTCCGCCAACCTATTTAGGTCGCAATGATAGGAGGGATAAGATTCGAGAGATAAGATGCCGTACTGATACATTTATGTATTCTTTCTTTCCTCGTTCTGTTCGGGATTGGAATACTCTAAAATAGGATTGGTGCTTAGCACCCTCTGCCACCCACAGTAATAGTGAATTGCAGAGTATAGATGTAGAATACAGTTATTCGGGATACCAATAGTTAATAAATGCTATGTAATTCATATATTAATAATTAAATTATAATAAAAAATGAATGGGGGCTAGTGATAATATTACACCTTTCAATCTCATTTTTCTTTTTCAGTACCAGGCATTCTGAGCTGAACATTGCCTCTGTCTTGACAACAGTTATCTTTGTAGGAGATCGCTTTCTTGTAGTATCTGTTTTGTATTACCTGATATACTAGTTCCATCTTTCTAGCTCTTGTTTTATTAGCTTCCTTATCAATCCATTATGCTGGATCTATTCATCCAGATATTTAAATTTCTCGACTCTCTTAAATTTTCAAAATTTAGTTTCTAGATGTTTTTCACTATGTTTGCATTCTATATACTGTTTTTTTTTTTTTTTTTTTTCATCTGAGACCATAAGTATTGCTTTTTCTGCAATTTATTGCAATTTTTTAACTAATATTTTAGCTACTTTTTTATTTTCTGTCACTACTTGCTCTAGCCTAAACATATCTCTTCTGTTCCTTCTTCTCTTATGGAATACTAGCAGTTACCCCGCGACTTCGTCCGCGTTGAAGAGTGTTGTAATATAAGATTTTCTTGAGAGGTTTGGTTGCTCAGTGGTTAGGGCGTCCAACTGAAGATGGAAAAGTCCCCAGTTTCGGAGAGGATTTTCAAAGGTCCTTAGCTCGACCTTCACATCTGGCATAGGTTGTGTGACGTGAATTACGCCACAATGCTTACTTGGTTCTGATTCCGTGTTGAACTGTGTCCGGTAGGATTACTGGGTTACGTTAAGAGGCTACGAAATGGACTGATTGTGGAGACGTAAAGAAGCCTTGTCACCAGGTCAATACGACCATACAATTTATTTTAGAGCTATTTTTATTAGTAATAGTAGTAATAAATGTTGCAATAAAATAACAAAAATCTATTTATGTTCCACACTTCATTGAATTTTTAAAACAGTAAAAATATTCTGTTTGTAAGGAGTATTTTCAGTTTAATATATCCGTATATACAATATTGAGGATTTGCCTCCTAGGTTTTGCCTATTTTCATAGACCTAGTTTTCTTACTTTTCTTTGAAAGATTTGAATTTCGTTTACCCAGCATCTCTTAAAATTACTTATTTCATCTCGCGAATAAAAATTAATATACTTTAATTAATGGAAGCTCAAAACGTCAAAATATAAGCAATACATTGATGGAATCGACTAAATATCAACAACAACAAAATACTAACATCCAAACAGCAAATAAAAACTTAAGTGGCCCAAGGACGTTCATTTCCGTTAGTAAAATTGCGATTTTAAAAATGAATATTTTGATTTGCATTGGATATCTGAAAAAAAATCTTTAACAAAAGAGAACTTAATTTTCTCTTTGAATATTGTTTTTTTTTTTTTTGAGGATATATTGGTTCCAACAACAGAAATTTACATATTATAGTAGTAAGTATAATAGTAATTGATTCTTTTATCCAAAATGATCAATGGTATTGTGGTAAGTGGTTTCTCTATCTTTGGAAACAACTGAATTGCCTGTAGACCAGTTTACTATAGTTCATTCGTTTCGAACATTAATTCTGCGCTAAAATACAAATTTCAATGTTAAAGTAGTAATAGATTGTTTCTTCATAATTGGTTTCTCACTATACAAACAGAATTGAATGACAACCGGCGAATTACCACTCCGCTTGTCCGCCACTCCATTATCTGAATAAAACATTGATAAATTTCAAAAATTTACTTCGGGCAACGCCGCATGGTTCTGCTAAATCGTCCAAGCTTACTATAGATCTTTTGATACCATATCGGTACAAAGCGATACATGATATCACTAAAATGGTGCTCATGTAAGAAGCTTAAATAACTAATAATGTTTCAGTTCTCATTTTGGCCCAGGCTGCGTTTTAAAATTACCGCTAGAAAATCAAAGCTTCTGTCACTCACACATTAATACATTCACTATATTGTATGTTAGTGACGTCATGAATAGCGAAATAAAATTGACTTATTATTAAAACAGTAAATTAAATATTGAATACATCTAAAACTACATTCAGCCGCATGAACTATGTCGTCAGCTTTATGACAGTTATTGAGGTAACGTAATAAAAATAAAAAAATTCAGATGAATTGAGAACCTCCTCCTTTTTTGAAGTCGGTTAAAAATTATACTAAAATGCTTTTAACTTACAGTGTACAACGGAAAGTCCAGAATTCTTTACGGTCGTTAATATTGCTGGTCAAATTTACATCGCGATAAAGTGACTTTTATTGCTCGTGATTTAGTAAGGTGTATAATGAAATTAATTATGATAGTAAATTATGATATAGAAAATTCTGTTACTACTCGAAATGTAGTTCCAGAGCATTTAATGTGCTGAGATGTGTTCGTATCGTTTGATTTTCTAGCAGCAATATTAGCAGAAATAGTGGTTTGGTTGAATTGCTGCCTGGACCAGAATGTTTTTGTTACAGCAGAAAGCAGAAGGAATTTAGTTATTATTAGTAATAAGTAAGCAGCTTTCATATGCTCCGTGCAAATGAGGAATATTGTGTTGTAAACGACTTCCAGTGTTACTTCACGAAACAATAAGTTTATACATTAGCCCATTGAATACATTCGTTTTAAGTGTAGAATTCGATAGATATTTGCAGAAAATTGAACAGTAAGTAAAAAGCAGTACTATTTGTACAAAAATTCTGAACGAAAAATAAAAAGGGTTAGTTTAGTTTTAAATTCCGGCAAAAGTAATTTGTAATGCAGAGACTGTATAGTAACAAAAAAGAAACACGAAATAAATTAAACCGAGATAGAATGGAATCCGTAACATTTTTATAAATACGACCTTTCGGGCACCGGCATTTTGCACTTTTAGTAAATCGGCTTTCGTGCTGGTATACTCACTCATAGCATTTTACGTTTTTTTTTTCCAAGTTCTGATTTTTTACATTTTGTATGACGCATATATTAAGATCGAAATTATGGTGTAATATTTGATATGTCATACTATTTTATGTAAGCAAATGAAAACATCTCCTTGCGAATTTGACAACAGTACCTACCTTTTTTAATTTAATTTGTGGTTAAGTACAGATTTATATTTCCTGCTTCCAAACTATTATTTGTCAAGTGCGTCGGTTTTATGGCTTTTAAACTAAACACAAACTTGCATATGTAAGAAGGTTCTGAAAAGTAGTGTTTGCGATTTACGTAAACAGCAAAGAGTAAACGTGGCACGGCTATCTACGAAGTAGGAAACTCTTTGTTCTTTCCGAATTGATATTAACGGCAAATTCTAAAAGAACTATGCGTTTTTGCGGGATAAAATCTATCCTATAACACTTCGCACGCAATTAACTGACTTCATGCCAAATTTCATTTAAATATGTTGAGATATTAAGGCGTGATTGACTGCAGACGTACATCCAAACACACATCCGAACTTTCTTATTTTCTCATTTATAGATATATATAGATTTTCTTCTTATTATAATGAAAGTTTTGAAATTAAGCGTCTTAACTACTTTTTTAATTACATTCTACTTAAATAATTACAGTTTATCAGTTTATACAATGTGATAAACATGTACAGAGTTACTGTGATCTACCAAATCGCTATGAAAGAAATTAAAAAAAAAAAAAATTAAAAAAAGCATAAAGGGGTCGGTGTAGATAATATTACTGTAGATGTATTAAAGATAGGTGAATATTATATTGTAACTTCATCATCATCATCAGTTTTCTGCCCTCGGGCAGGTTTTCACTTGGCTGCTCTCCATGCTCATATATTGTAACTTACTATGTAATATTATCTGAACTGGGTCTAGAGACTTGATGTTTAACAGATGACTGAAAAATGTTAAAGTTGTATCGATCCGTAAGGAAGGGGAGACAAATAGAGTTAAAAATTAATGCCAATTAGTTTAACAATAGTGGTAAGTAAATTGGGTGGATGCAATCACATCGAAATATTTATGAAGAAAGAAACTGGTTTACAAATCGACAACATGTCTTTAGGCAAGGATATTCATGCGCATCTCAGTGAGATATACGCAAGTTATTTCGGTTAAAATGGACAATAGAAGCCAAGTTGATAGTGTGGTACTAAAACGTTGTAAGGCATTTGACAGAATGAAACATAAAAATGTGATCAATGAATTAAAAACTGTAGGGGTCGAAGAATGACTGTATAGAGGAATTCTTAAAAAGTTGAAAGCAAAGAGTTAGGCCAAATAAAGTGGAAATGGAAATGGGAGTGCCACGTGGTACTGGGACGATTGCTATTCGTTATTCTAATGATTTATTGAGTTACTGTCAGAAGTTAGATTGCTTCCAGATGATATGTATATGTGGTATATACTTGTAATAGGATCAAAAAGGTAGAGGACTGTGAACAGCTGTAGGGTAGTCTGGACAGATATCTAGCTAGGTAGGTCAACATGGGATCAAGGTAATTCTTAAGAAGAGTCAGCTTATCAGGTATAAGTATAAAAAAACGAAAGAACATTTTGGGTAGATGGCAGACGAACGAATCAACAGTATCATACACCCTCTCTCCATATGCACTGCGGGAAGGTTTTTGATCTAACCCAAGACTCTAGACACAATCTGGTGATTAGGAATTGTGTATCACCACCTCTGCTACCCTGCTGCCCTAGTCCCCCACCAGCACTGGAACCAGGTAACCCCGTGTCAGCGCCGGACACCATCACGGCGCCGCAACCAACTGAGACAACGGGGCGAGCTTGAGATACCATTGCCGTTTTGGAATGTCCAAGTAAATATATACACAGTGCTTGGTCATGCAATACCTCCCATGTTGGAGCCTGAGCATGGTGCCATTACCAATCCCTAAGTTCTAATGCCAAAATCATGACACGAAATCCGACCGCCCCTTATCAAATCGTAGATCTCAACAGTGGGATAAGATATGTAATTTACGTTCATAGCTTAAAAGTGAATTAAGGATACGTTGAATGCTTACTGATATTTTTCATTTTTAACTATAGTTTCTCTTGTCGCTTATTCGTTCCCAAAATTACTTCGCATCGTATTTTCGCTTATCTTGAGACAGAAGTACACGGGTCTACTGTCTTTGGTGGTTCATAGGCCTTCGAAAAACCAGCGCCAGAATATACTTCAGTTAACTCGTTTGTTATTTTGTAAATTTCAGGCTGGAGTTCGCCCGAGAAAAGATCTTCAGCCGATGGTGGAAATCTCTTGAAAAACAAAGGCGGCACTGAAGATGTACCAGGTGAGATACAACTCACAAAGCTAAAACCTTTTAATTATTTAACTAGCGTAATCCCGTGACCGTTTTTTGAGTATCGTCACGGGTCTAGAATAGTTCTAGTTTTAAGCATTAAACATTATGACAGTTTGAGCTGATCTGACCAAATGCGAACTTGACCTGCGTTTCATCCTTAGCATGAATAAAATATATTGAGCTTGAAGAACTCAGAAGTATTAATAGACGTAGTTATTAAACACGGATAGAGACAATCGCACTATCATTTAATTGTTTCAAAGGTCGTAGACTCTAACTTGCTGAAATACAAACTTTACTTGTATTTGACAAAGTTCACTCCGCAAAATTTGAACAATTCATGTTTGCTTCGAAAACATCAAGGGTTTTTTTTTTTTTTTTTTTTTTTTTTTTTTTTTTTTTTTTTTTTTTTTACGATGGGCATTCATAATTTAATTTTTCGTCATAGTGTCTCTAACGGCCAGAGAATTTAAATCAGATTATTAAACAGTTGAACAACTCTGAAGAAATGAGTTGCCTCGGTTCGGTAACATATTTGGTCTGATGTCCACTTGAAACAACTTAATAACTCACGTACAGCGAACATGAACAAAAACCATTAACGAAAGAGGTCAGTAAAATAAGAAAAATAAATCGTAATGTATAAACTCTGGTCAAGCAACAACATTAGTGAAAGTTTTAACTAAATTAAAATTTAGTCTAGGCCGGAATAATGTGTTAGGAATGCGATGCGCGAGGCCTTTAATGACTTTAGACGCAACTCACTTTACAAGAGTCTCAACGAAAACCCAAAGAAATTTTGGTCGTATGTAAAAAAAAGTTAGTGGTACTGACAATCAATATATGTCAGTTCTAATACAAGACGGTTGGGAAGTTGATGAGAGCCCGCGACAAGGCTACCGTATTTAACACCGAATTTAAAAATTCTTTCACTGACGAAAACATTCCCGCTTTTGCACGACGTGTAGAATTTGAGATGGATCCAGTTCAAATTGATAGTGTAGGTATCATAAAGCAATTAAAGCTCCTGAAGTATGGGAAGGTGCCGGGTCCTGATGGTATACCAGTAAGAGTATTTTTGGAATACGCGGAAGAAATAGAAACATTTCTGTCAGATTATGAAAGATAAGTCTTTCCCGGCGTATCTTTGATACAAATTCTTCGCGGGTTTACCACCGGATTACATTTTCTAATGACAAGCTTTCGGCGACTTGCACTGCCGCCATCATCGGGTCCGTTGTATCTTTAGATACAACCGACAGATACAACGGACCCGATGATGGCGGCAGTGCAAGTCGCCGAAAGCTTGTCATTAGAAAATGTAATCCGGCGGCAAACCCGCGAAGAATTTGTATTTCTGTCAGATATATTTCGTAAATCTTTAGAAGAAAGAAAAGTACCTTCTGACTGGAAAATAGTGCAGGTGATTCCCGTTTTCAAGAAAGGAGATCGGAGAGATCCTAGGAATTATCGACCCATATCTCTAACATCTGTTTGCAGTAGAATTCTGGAGCATGTCATATGCTCTAACATTATGATATTTCTAGATGAAAACGAGTTACTTACAGCAAACCAACACGGATTTCGTAAGAACCGATCATGTGAAACGGAACTGGCTCCATTTTCGCATGACGTAATGAAGGTTATCGATGCAGGATCACAAGTTGATGCTATTTTCTTGGATTTCCAAAAAGTTTTTGACTCTGTACCACATAACCGGCTTTTGGCGAAGATTCGAGCGTATGGTATATCTAATCAGGTTTGCGAATGGATACGCGATTTTCTAACTGGTCGGTCGCAGTATGTCGTTGTTGACGGGGAAGTCTCTTCAAAGCTAGATCTTACTTTGGGTGTTCCTCAAGGAAGTGTAATAGGACCATTTCTTTTCTTAATATTTATAAACGATCTCTGTGACAACGTTAATTGCAGGATGCGATTTTTTGCTGATGATGCACTTATTTATACGGAAGCGAGGTGCTCTGACTATTGCTTAGAAATTCAACGCGATCTGGATGTTATTTCGGAATGGTGCAGTAAATGGCAGCTTACACTTAACTGCAAAAAAGTGCAAGGCAATGAACATAAGTAATAAAAAGACCCCGTTTGCTCAGGAGTACAAAGTTAACAATTCAGTTGTTGACAGTGTGGATTCCCTAAAGTATCTAGGCGTAACAGTACAAAGCAACATGAAATGGGACTTGCACATAACTTCCCTCGTAGTCAAAGCTAATTCTAAACTACGTTTTATAGGTCGTATTTTGAGATGTTGTAATGCTCATACAAAGGAAATAGCATACAAAACACTAGTGTGTCGGCATTTGGAATACTGTTGTGGAATTTGGGATCCGTATCGCAAGGGATTGATTGACATGTTAGAGAAAGTACAGAGGAGAGCCGCTCGTTTCTTGACCGCTAGTTATAGTCCTTATGTAAGTGTCACAGAGCTGATACGCGGGTTGGGCTGGGATTGTTTGGTTGACAGGCGACGCCGTTTTCATTTGAATTTGTTGGCAGTGGCGTAGTTAGGTCAACAAGGGCTCCGGTGCAATTTATTTTGGGCCCTCAGGCCAGACGGGCAACCTTTTTTTTTTGCTTTGTGTGCTGGTAGGGGCCCCCTGAACTGAGGATGGGGGCCCTTGAATTGTTCTTTAGGGGCCCCTGATCAGTGCTAGGGGCCCCCCCTGAGCAGCGGGGGCCCTTAGTGAGGGGCTCCTGTGTTCTCAGGGGCCCCTTAGACGACGGTAGAGCTAAAAAAAAAAAAAGTTCGCCAGTTTGCCGTGAAGGCTCGTGGGCCCTCTAAACTGCGCTTGAGGGCCTCTGTAGGTGCGCTTAGGGGCCCCTTGAGGTATTATTGAACACTTTCCATGGAAACTTATTGCAATCTCTGTCTCCCTTACTTACAAAAGAAAATTTGTCCACTTCATTATGCCTGAAATCGAGTGTCAGATTGTTATCAAGGTCATCTTTTACCATCCACGCACAACTCTTAATTCTTTCGCCAATATCTTTACACATGTACTGTAAACACCAATATACTTCTTACACATTTCCATGACTCTCTTCAACCCCCTAAAATGATTCTCATTCCAGCTCCATTATCATATCGGTTATTCATTGTATTCTGTTGTTGTTTCTAGAGACAAATCTAAATGTTCTTCATTCCACCCCGTCCAACTCCTATATTTGAAATCCAAAATATGGGTACCATACCACAGCACCACATTCAAGCAGTGGTTTTGAAAAAGTTTTGTAATCCAACTCCCTTAGTTCTCTACACCCTCTCTAGTGAACGAAGGAGTTTGAAACCTTTTCCTACCACCTGCCCAATTTTTCTTGCCCAGTCCATTTTATTATGAAACGTTGTTCGTTGATATTTATAATTAATGTTTTCAACAAGGTATTTCTTCCCTACCTAATAATCATATAAAACCTTTATTTGAAACGGAAAAAAAGTTTTGTTTAGCATGTGCTCTCAAAGGGTTTTATATCTTAATGATAGGATGGAGAAATGCATAAGAACTTCTGCTTAAACAATAAGGCTGCCTACAGTGATCCAAAAAAAAACCTGGACGAATGGAAGATACAGCTCTGCCTTATAAACTTAGAAATGAACTCAAGTGGTAAACGTGCCGATCAAGTGGGTTGTGTTGTCTAGAGGAAGCTTTAGATGTTAGCTATAAACTTAAGTACAAATTTTACAGGATTGAGAGATATTATAAATGCTGTGGTATGAGAAATCAACTTCAGAAGGTGTAAACATTTATAATTCGGATATGTTGAATTTAGCAGTACATGAGCACCTAGTCATTATGCAACTACGAATACACATTTGTTACCAAGTTGCTTACTTTCAGGAGATAGGATTAAGTCAAGTTCTTAAACAAAACAGACAATAAACTTTGCCCCCTAGTAAAAAATAAGTAATATTTTCTAATGCAAAAGCGACGGTAAATTCATAGAAGTAATGACATATTGATCTGCCATGAAGGGTAAATCAGTTTTAAAAAAATAACAAGCAGTTAAAATTACAAGTACAAGCTGGAATTTTGTAAGACGAACGTTACAGAATTAACATTAAGCAAAGATGCTGATTCTATCATTTTCTAGTGCTCATCTTTTTCTTCATGAATTATTATATATGACGTGTACTGGTGCCTTGGATCACCTCTTCCTTGATCTTCCTATGTCTCTACTCAGAGCCGGATTAAAACAGCGCGGGGCCCGTAGCAAATGTAAATGTGAAGAAAAGGCCCTTGGTTTTCGTCGTCGGTAAATGCTAACTCTTGCTACGTGGCTAATCCGGTACTGTCTTTACTACCTCTAAGCTTATATTTTATATCCAACTTCAGGAGGTAATGACCCCTAATTCCTAGTACGTGTATGTGCAATTAATTTTGTATTCTTCTACAGATATAAAGATTATTATTTTGCGTTACTACCATTTCTCTAAGATTTCGACCGCGTGTACCTTGATGTGTGTATAACTGCGCGCACGACAGATGTTAGGATTTTCGAGTGGCAGTATTTGCACAGTGGTTACGTTGAAATGTAGTCTAGACCAGATTGAGAAATAACATTCTGTATTACAGCAGAAGACAAGATGAGTTTTTAATTTTTAATAATTTAAGTTAACAAGAAAACAATTAACTAAGGCGTGAGAAACGGGTGTAGCCTTTCCTCAAACTTTTTAACAAATATCTTAACGATCCCATTAATATGATGTAGAATGAATATCGAACAAGATAGTAGTCTTAGGTCAAGGCACGTCCCTAAATGTATTTTTATTTGCTGATGATCTACTGGTAATAGAGGATACTGAAAATTGATTACAAAGAGCCCTCTACAAATTACAAATATGTTCAGACCACTACAACCTGGAGATGACCACGAACAAAATAAAAATAATGGCTTTCTGTAGTCGAGAACCTATAAGAGCAGAAACAGTTATAAATGGCTACCTGGTTGAACAAGTTTCGCATTATAATTACCTTGGTTGTGACATCACATATAGTATAAGCAAAGATATTGATAAAAGAGCAACCAGGTATCGGATGATGATGTGGAACGATAGCTAAAACTTTAGAAAGGCTGACGCGCAGAGACACAAAGATGGAATTCTATAGAGTGATGGCAGTTCCTATGTTTCTCTATGGAAGTGAGTCTTAGGTAAGAGAAAAATTGCCTGGAATCTATTTGAGGAATGTCGAAAATATATACATTAAAAAGAAGTAGGGCAAGAACTGATCCTTGAGGCAGACCATTAACTCTTCTTACTTTGCTTATCTTATTATCTGAGACAACGTGGGAAGTTCGGTTAGCTAGCATTCTATTGATCAGGCAAGTGATTTTTTTTTGCATTTCTAGATGTTCAGCAATATGTACACCACGCCCTCCCACCTCACCATATCGAAGGCTACGCTAAGGTCAATAAATACTGCACCAGTCTTCAGTCCTCTCTCGAATCCTGCTTCTATGTTTTCAGTGAATGAATGTGCAACAAGACACCCAGTGAAATGGGCACTCCAATATTGTACTTTACGTTGCCCCCGTTGTTTAACTGATCTCCCACGCTGGATGTTTTGCAGATGGCGGTGGAGGTGGAGGGGTGCGACTCAAGAGGGAGCTGGGTCTGCTCAGCGCTGTCAGCCTCATCGTGGGAGTCATGATCGGTGAGTGAGTGGGGCATGAAGCTACTTCTGTCGAGCAGCCGAGTCGTGCTGTATACTGACTGATGCTGGTTGTTTGCAGGGTCGGGCATCTTCGTGTCGCCGACGAGCGCGCTGGAGAGGTCGGGCTCAGTGGGGCTCTGCCTCGTGGTCTGGGCCGTCTGCGGAGGAATATCACTGCTCGGTGAGTACTGATACACCGGCTCCACCCCGGAGATTGTATGTGGGAGTTCACATCCCCGTATGTGGGAGTTCACATCCCCTTTCACAGAAGCAGACTTTGAATCAAACCGGAATACACAAAAAAACTCCACTGCTTCCACGGAAAGCAGTGATGGGCGGGGGCTATTTGAAAGGGTGGCAGATTTTTTTGGGGGTCCCCTCTGCTAGGTCCCCTCCGGTTGGGGGTCCATGTCATTTTGCCCGTCCTGACACCATATTGTTACGCCGCTGCATTTGATGTTTCATTTATAATTGAATTGGTGAGATGCAGAAGGAAAACATTCCACTTTCTGGCCGTTTAAAACTGAGATAGCCATTTTTTTCGCTAACATAACCTTCATCAATTGACCTATAAAGAGAAAAAAATTCCTCGACTTCTAATGGGTTAAAACAAACTGATAAAATCTGAGTGACATGCAAAACGAAAAGATTCCAGGAATGTTTTCCTTCTTGCTCTCACTAATCTGTTAGTTCAGACTTTCTATGTAAAGACAAAATTGACGTAGAAGGAATAGTATTTGATTACATGAAAAATCTCCCTCTTTCTTTACTTCCAGTTCAGGAAATGTTTTATTTGAGGAAATATGAGAAATTTGAGGAAATGATCGCACATTGTGTTTTGTAACCACGACCTTGCAAATGGTAAACCTGTGTTTTGTACTTACTACGAGGGAACTTGTAAAAACGGACCTGACTAAGTTTGTCGTTTTCTGTGTGATTATGTAAACATATGAATACCACATGAAGTGAAAACTCTGCATGTGTTCATTGATGCCTGTGGCGGACAAAGTCGAAACCACACCCTCATCAGGTTTCTACTGAGTCTTACCATTATTGACCGGTTTAAAAAAATTCATCAATACGTGGACATAGTTTTCTACCGTGTGATAGAGATTCTGCCATTGTGAAGAGAACTGTGCGACGCCAAGTTTGAATAAACACACCGGTACAGTATTACACCCTCATTCAAAATGCAAAGAAATATCACCATTTGAAGTCAGATCTGTCAAAACTGATCAGATATAATGAACGGTGGCCATCAATATTCAAGAAGTATACAAAGAGTCTCCAGCATCGAGCTGATTTCCAGATTAGTCAATACAGACACCTCATATACAGGAGAGATCAGAAAGGTTTTCTGGAAGCATTCATATTATAAATGGATTGAACAGTAATATTTTTCAACTTTACAAACATCTTGGTGACCTGATGCTACCAGCTGACCGTGCCTACGAATATAAAGTTCCAATTGACCAGAAAAAGATCATGGATGTGGCCAAGTATGCAGTATATTACTAGATATTCTAGATGAACATAAAGAATCCTACTAACTCAATATTGCAATGGTCTGCGGAAAGTGACGCAGAAGAACTTGACTAAATGCTTGAGGACAGTCTAAGAAGGAGACACTATTCAAACTTAGTCACTCTCTTTTTGTTTATTATTTATATGTGTATTGTGATTTCTGCTCTTTACCTACATTTATGTGCACGAGGATTTCTGGATGTAATTCTGCTATAACTTTTTTTTTAAATTTACCTGGAATAAACTTCAAATTAATTGAATTATTTGAAATATACTTCATTCAGCAATCAGTGAGATGCAAAAGGAAACATTTCCGTGCTGTTTGGAATGTTCATTACGAGGCCATGGAGAACATTAAATAATATTGAACAAGTGTAAAATATTAGTACTACAAACCACCAATAGTAACTTTTTCCCTCCCACTTACTTTCCCTTTTATAATGTCTGTTTTTTTTTTAGTTTCCTGAAAAACTAAGTCACATGGAATGTTTTCCTTCTGCATCTCATTAATTTAATTATAAGTCAAGTAATAAAAATTTTGCAAAGTCTCAAAACCCCGATAGTCATTTTGAAAAGCGCTGTGCAATTAAGTAAGGAAATGAATAGTGACTCGTGGTTAGAGATGGGAAAAGTGATTTACTAAAAAGAGCGATTGTTCATTTGATCACTCAATGAAAAGAACTAGTTCTTTTGAATGGTTCACTTGCTCAGTAGCTCAGTTTTATTTGAGACCCTTTTTTTAGGTCTCACCCCTCACAATCCGGTTATACCCCCACTTTCCGTTGAAAATACCCCCTTATGTCGACTTCAATACAAATAGTAGACCTTTTTTTTTAGCTTAGCAGAACTACCGTTCACTTTAAATGGGCGTCTGCTCCATCTCTAATTCTTACGAATTTCTGAAATTCCTCATCCTCGACAAGAGAGAAGGGGTGATATTCTTTACACATCACTTTTAGTAACTGAATATCTAAAGCCCGTTTCCTAGTAATTGAGATTGGTTGATTTACATCAACGAATGTATTCATCGATGTCTGAGCAAACCGCGGCGTCGATAACGGTGACGTTCTCCGAGCCATGGTGTCGTCCAAGCTGCACCATTCCAGAGAAAACGTGGAGGCACTGGCATTAGAACTACTTGCTTTTGGGAGTGGATTAGAGTCACTTCGATGAGAAGTTCTAATCCCCGGGTTCATCCACTGAAGGCGAATGTGATCGCTGCGCATTTCCCTCGCGTTTTAATGGTATCGACCGGTGCAAAGTCTTAAGGTGTCTCTTCAAATTGGTCGTCGATCCTGACGATATAGATAAAATCGCCTTGCATTAGTTGCATTTCCCTTTCTTGTCCTTCTCGTTCTTTTCGAAATGATACCAAACATCACTGGTAAGTCTGCTCATTTTCTTGACCTGTTACAGACAAGGGGAAACTTGAAATAAACACGCAAATCTATGAAAAACGTATCGATAAATATTTGGTGTTACGATTATGTTTAAACGTTTATAGTGGTCATTTAAATAAACTTGGATCGTAGTTTAGATTAAAAACTTAAAATAACATATAGCATAACGCTTACCAGGGAGAGAGAGAAAGAGAAGCGGTTAGCGGAGCGGTAAAGAACTAGCTCTCCAGTGGCACTGCTCCGAGCTGTGCTGAGCGATTGAATTGAACGTCGCGAACGAACTAGCTCTCCAGTGGCACTGCTCCGAGCTGTGCTGAGCGATTGAATCGAACGTCGCGAACGAACTAGCTCTCCAGTGGCACTGCTCCGAGCTGTGCTGAGCGATTGAATCGAACGTCGCGAACGAACTAGCTCTCCAGTGGCACTGCTCCGAGCTGTGCTGAGCGATTGAATCGAACGTCGCGAACGAACTAGCTCTCCAGTGGCACTGCTCCGAGCTGTGCTGAGCGATTGAATCGAACGTCGCGAACGAACTAGCTCTCCAGTGGCACTGCTCCGAGCTGTGCTGAGCGATTGAATCGAACGTCGCGAACGAACTAGCTCTCCAGTGGCACTGCTCCGAGCTGTGCTGAGCGATTGAATCGAACGTCGCGAACGAACTAGCTCTCCAGTGGCACTGCTCCGAGCAGTGCTGAGCGATTGAATCGAACGTCGCGAACGAACTAGCTCTTCTCGATCTTCGGCGTTTCTTATTCTTCATAGCGGAGTGGATAAACAATGAACGGCGTGGAACAGAGAACAAACAAGGGTCGGGAGAGAATGGCAAAGCCGAAACCGACATTGTCTGCGCCCACTCGACTGAAGTTCAATCGACGCCGACACACCACCGTCATTACGGCTTCCAAGAAGAACTACCGCTCACTTTTAGTGAGCGACTGCTCACTCGCTCTTTCAAAAGAACTGTTCTAAAGAGCTGATTCATTCACGAACGACCCATCTCTACTGGTGGTATGTGAGCTGCCACTGTTTGTCGCAGGAGCGCTGGCGTTCGCGGAGCTGGGCACAGTGGTGCCTCGCTCGGGCGCGGAGTACGCCTACTTCGTCGAGGCGTTCGGCGGGCTGCACCGCTACTGGGGCCCGCTGCCCGCCTTCCTCTGCGCCTGGGTGTACGTCACGCTGCTGCGGCCCGCCGAGGTGGCCGTCATCATACTCACCTTCTCCGAGTACGTCGTGCAGCCCTTCGAGCCGCTCGGCCTCGACACCTTACCGCCCGACCACCAGCGCTACCTCAGGAAGCTCATCGCCCTCCTGGGGCTAGGTCGGTACTAATGATCGCCTCACAAACGCAGAGCTGTGTTTATTACAGTTTGGTAACACAATCTTTTCTCACAAATTTATTATCTTATGCAAGAAGGGACTTTAGTCAATCTGGAGGCATCTTGAGGAAAACGAGAAAAACTGTATTCAACCAAAGAACCAAAACATGTTCATTAGAGTAATAGGTATTAGAGAGTGTATTGCTTTTGAATCTTTAGTAAGTACTTTTTTTATTTTTTACCAAGAAACTCGATGTACCTAGGACCCTTTTTGCATGTACGAGAGTGGGTAAAACAAATCCAGAAAAAAAATTATACAGAAAAAAATTATACAGAAAAAAATTATTTAATGAAGAAAACGTTATTAGGAATATTCATTAGATCAAAGGATACTAAAAAGTGAATTGTTTTTTAATTTTAAGTAAGTAAGTTTTCTATTTTTAACCAAAAAAGTCTCTACACTTGTCTCCCTTTTTGCATGTACAACAGTGGATGTTATATTGAAAAAAATAAATAAAAGAAATTAATTTGAGGAGGAAAAGGTTATGATAGGTACAAAATAATGTAGTTTAACTTCAACTACATAATAATGTATGAAAAAATATTAAAAAGTACAAAACGAACTTAAGTTCAGTGTCGATGGCTTTCATAATCTAATGATTTTATAATTTTAACAGGCAGTGAAATTGAATGCAATAATTTCAAAGAAATTGCTGTTTTAAATTTTTAAATCATTTCCTTGATCAACTTAATAATAATAATTGATAAAATTGCGATGGAGCGTCCGCTCCGGTGGCAATCTCCCTACACCCCTTCCCTTTCTCCTTCCAACCTACTTTTGTCCTCTACTAATTTTTACTTTACATTCTTTCAGTATTCCCGGCAAGTTATTCATCACTTCTCTTGGCAATTTATTCCAGTCCCTCACTCCCTTTCCTACGAAAGAAAATTTTCCCACACCCCTATGCCTGAAATCAATTGCCAGCTTCGATCTCTTGCTTCTGGTCGTTATCAGTAGATAAATAAGTTAAAAAATTACTGCTCTTTGTTGGGGATTCATGGTTGCAGTATTCCCAAGTAATCAATTTTAACCTGCTTTATAGGAATTTCTCCTAGAGAGTATGTCTTCTGGGGTGGAAGCTGTAGTTACTCTCTTCCTTTCTACATAAAAAAAAAGAATGTCTTATACGCCGTCGATGAAAGAGTACGTTTCAACTGTTCAAGAAGATGCCGAAAGGAATTGATAGAAAGTAGATGTTCCAAAGTTAATATTACCTTATTTCTTCATGTTCGTCACTCTAGTTTCAACAGAGACAAGATTCCTCTTGAAATTTTGAGGCCACCATCCATTGAAGTCCATTGTATGTCGTTAACTTTTAATGGAGATCGAACCTCCATTCACGCAAGAAGAGACATAAGTCCTGGATTTCGATGTAACGTGATATCTGCTAGAGCCTCAAGAGTGGACTGCAGAAGGTCCTTTCCGGCACTTATCGATCTAACACCTCGAAAAACCTAAAATGCACCTATAACCCAAAATCCCCCAAACATCGTCTTAAGTGCTTTTGTATCAATGCAGGGGACTTTAGTGCTGTGTGTGCGATGATTGCCTCTCCTACCTAAGAGCGGAAGAGCATGGGTGCCAAGTTAGGGAGTATACACGTGGGATTTTTTTAGGGGTTTCATAGTTTTAGGGGAATTTTTACGGGTATTTTTTAAAGACTTTTTGATTTCTTGTATTTATTTGTTGAATATTTAAATAGCGACATCAAGTACAGTACATCATTAGTAAGCATTCAGACTTCTCTATGGCTATCTATGTTTCTGATCCATATTTTATTTTAAACGTCACCAAGGACTCACCCCACCTTATGTAAAGACGTTGGTTGTTACTAACGTGCAACAATGTTACCATTGTTATTTACATATTTCTGGTCGAATTAACTGTGCTGTTGTGTGTCGACATGAAATTTGTTGACTAACAATATTGAAAATGGTTGCTGATTTGCACTCAAAGGTTGCTACTAGTCATACCCGACATAAAAACAATACTAAATCGCATTCAGCGTACTCATATTTTTGGCAACAAAAATGACTGATTCCGAGTGGTACCAACTGAGTAATAAAAAACATTCGAATACTTTCACTTCAGCTAATTTTTATTCAGAAGTCTCCTTTGAATGTGACGCAGCTGGCTGCAAACATTTCAGATATTGGCCAAGTATTAATGACAGTTCCAATTTCGAATGAGACTGTCGAACGCGCATTTTCTATCTATGATATTGTTAAAAATAAGTTGTGTAATAGGCTATTTATTGAAATTCTACAAAGTGTGATGACGGTTCGAATCACATTGCAACGAAATGGTGGTTGTTGTATAAAATTTAATCCTTCTACTAAAATGTTAAGTTTCTTTAACGTCAAAAGGTATGATCTCAAAAACTTTGTAGGCCTACCACAACAACAAATGGAAATGATGTGCGAAATATTGAATAATTTATAAATAATAGTAAGCAAAATATGGTATTTAGTTTTTTAGCGATTTTACCCCTTAATTTTGGTGATTTTACCGGTTTTCCACTTAAGCTTTAGGGGTGAAAAATGTGTTGAGTTGGCAACCCTGCTGAAGTGTCAGTCGAGCGGGGTGGTCGAATTCGGACGGTCGCGCGATGGAGTGCCACCTAAGTTGTCAACTTTTAGTGTTGTGTGTTTATTCTTGCCTAAGACCGCTGAACGTGCTTCGTACTTTTCGAATCTAGATTTCCTCGGATATAAGTGAATGTACTTTTGTTAACTGATAACCATTCGGGATAATTTGTAACGAATATGAACAAACCGAGTGTGGCGAACAGTGCTTATCAAGTTTCATTGTTTGCTGTACTTTTCTATAGAGATCAGGGCCGGCGCTAGGAATTTCGGGCCCGGGGTAAAATGGGTGACCTTTTTTTTAGCTCTACAAACTACGACAATGGGCGGATTCTTGCTTCGAAGCCTGGGGGCCCCTGCAGCCGGTGATCGTCCCCCCCCCCCAAAATCAGCCGGCGGGCGCGGGTACATTTGACCCGCTTACCCCCCCCCCTCCCCTAACGCCGGCCCTGATAGAGATATATGTATCCACGTCAAATTCCGGGTAGGATCATATCATTCTGGCGACCGTGATAATATAGGCATACCAATAAAATTACATTTTGTGAATTTCCATATTCAAACATCGGTAGAACATTAACTAATACAAGATAGTGTAATTACACTTTCTTCTTTGAAGCGATACAAATGTTTTTTTCTATACATGAAATTATGTAGAGAGTGTTATCAACAATCAGTTTTTTAATTTAATTTAATTTAATTACAATGGAGCACACGCTCCGGTGGCAATTTCCCTACACTCCCAACTTCCCGCTATCCTTCTTCACTCACCTACATTTGCCCTCTACAAATTTTAACTTTAAATTCTTTTAACGTTTTTGGTAGGTTATTCATCATTCCCCTTGGTAACTCATTCCAATCCCTGACACCCTTACCTAAAAAAGAGAATCTTCCCACACCCTTGTGCCTGAAATCGAGTGCCAAAGGTAGAAAACAGAAAGTTAGGGTAGGAAATGCGGTATCAAAGGAAGTGGAAGTAAAAATGGGAGTGCCGCAGGGTAGCATATTGGGACCATTGCTATTCATTATTCTAATGAATAATTGTGTTGATTGTTTACTATCTGAAATTAGATTGTTTGCAGATGACATAATGCAGTATAAAAGGATCAAAACGATAGAGGACTGTAAACAGTTGCAGGGTGATCTGGACAGGATATCTAGTTGGGTTGGTAAACATCTGATGAAGATAAATGCAAAGAAGAGTCAGCTAATTACATACACAAATAAAAAACAAAAGGTTAATTATGAATATAAGGTGGGGGAAGAATTGCTTGCTGAAGACTTGAAATGTAAATATCTTGGCATTACATTTGATAACAAGCTTAACTGGGCAGGACACATTGGACAGGTGTTAGGAAAAGGTTTCAAAATCCTGCACTTGTTGGAGAGAGTGATGAGGGGATGTACGAGAGAAGTAAAGGAATTGGGTTACAAAACTTTGGTCAGACCATTGCTCGAATATGGTGGTGTAGTATGGGACCCACATTTTGAGTATCAAGTACAGGAGTTGGAGAAGGTGCAAAGAGGGGTTGCTAGATTTGTTTCTGGAAATTATCGCAGAACGCAATCAGTGACAGATATGATAAAGGAGCTGGAATGGGATTCATTGCAAGACAGGAAGAGGATGAGGAGGGTAATGGGAGTGTACAGGGCGTATACTGGCGAGGAGGCATGGAAAGATATTGCAACAGGTATGAAAAGTAGTTCATGGAAGGGAAAAGATGACCATGACCACAAGCTGGCACTCGATAATGTATCTCAATGTATCAGCAGAAAGTTAACAGCACTTCTTCCATTTGCGTTTGATTTTGTCAAGTCTAAGAACGTGTTAATTGCTGTACTCTGTTTGTAAACAGCACTAATCAATTGCATTACTCTGTTTGTGTACTAATATTTGAAATTTGAAGAAATAACGACACGTTTTTGTATTTCCTGTAGGTCTAATCACGTATGTGAACGCGGTCAGTGTACGTCTGTACGTGAAGGCGCAGAACGTGTTTACAGCGTGCAAGCTGCTGGCCTGCGCCATCGTCATCCTGGTCGGAATCTACCAGCTGGCCATCGGTGAGTACTGATACCTGCACCACGAGGTACATCACCAGCCGGGTAGCAGTCAACGTCGCCCACACACCACTCAAACCTCACCACAACGACAGGCAAAATAAAGCCACCAGTAACTACTGATACCACAACAACTTTACAGCTCCACCAAAGATTCCGTTGTTATTAGGAAAATCAAATTATCTCATGGCATTATTCGCCGCGAGATCTCCAAGAACTGTTCGGCATCCAGATGGCAGGGATTTTACTGGCTGCGCAATCCACCCCTGACGTAGCCCCGGTAATACTACTAGTGATACGGGTCCTACAAATTAACGTAGAATTCTAACCAAGGAAGCGTTCTTGCGTGCTGCACATTAATCAGCAAGCTGTGTCCAGGTGAAAGTCGGGTTAAGGGCCACTGAAAAATTCCATTCGTGACCGGTACTCGAAAGTGGACCTTTCGATCTTCGGTCAGACGCATTAATCATTGAGCCACCAAACTAGTCTTCGTAATTAGAAATATTAATATACAAGAAACACCACCAATGATTACCAATAGTAAAGCGACAAACTACCTAAATTAGGGTTACCAGAATTTTTTCGCCGAGTCCGAGGACGCTTTCGTCTTTTGCCTAGCGACGCATTGCACTCTTGGAAGATATATAATTAATGGTTGGGTTACCTTTAAAGAAACATATTTAACTTTGTTATATATTTTGTATTTTCAATGATACATTACCTGATTTTACATCCGCCTTATTACGTTATCAAGAATATTTCTCAGAAGAATGAACTTTACCAATCGCAACAATTACGAAATAGCTAGGGTTACCAGATACAGGATTATAATTTCCGGGACATTTCTGGGGTTGAAAGGTAGTTTAGTGGTATGTTGAAGGAGTGAGCAAATATTAAAATTAATTAAAAAAGTTGTATTTTAGGTAAAAACTATGCTAAATATATATATTATTATTATTTGCGATTATTCCCCTTTAGGAGAGCGATTGAACTGGAAATCAAGAGTTAATCTTCAGTTGTTTTTCTTCTTTTCTTCCCAAAATCTCTTCATCCTCTTGGAGGTGCTCTCTCTTCCACCGTGGTACCTTAAGTTTGAGAAAAAAACTTGTGTACAGTAATTCCGGGACAGTAACGCTTAATTCCTGGACTCGGGACCAGACACAAAATTCCGGGACATTCCCGGATTTCCCGACCATCTGGCAGCCCTAGCAATAGCTTGGCTCCGAAACAGAATTAACTAAAACTTATAAAATACCACTAGAGAAATTGATCATTTATGGCCCGGACACCAATAAAAAAAAAGAACTTAAAAAAAGTGACCAGATTTTAACATTGATAAAGCGGGATAGCATTTACGGGGCGGGGGAGTTTTCTTGGTTAAAAAGTTGGCCTACATGGAGCAACAAAAAATTTTATATAACGCAAAAATAGTACTGTAATATAATTTTTTTAATTTCAACATAAGTTCAATTTACAAATATAATACTTTAAAAAATTATGTATTTTATTCTTTGGCATATTTCTCATTTGAGTAGATTTTTTTCAGTAGATTGCTGTCATTGTTTAAAAGTTTTGACGACTCTATAAAATACAGTATAAATAATACGAGTACTGTCTGCTAAATTCAAGAACATTTATGTATTTAGGAAATAAATTAATTACCTAGATTATCTGAATAGCTGATTTGTTTACATCACTTGTTTAGCTAGCATTAGGACGCAGAACGATGTGCATCGTCTGAGAGGCAATTACAAAATGTTTTCTCTGTTGTCTGGTTTTCGTCGTTGCCAGGGTCAAAAATGTTCATTAAGTCTAAACAATGGTGGTCGAATATTAATAACTGATTTTGATAATCACTTCTCGATAGTCAGTTCTCAACAATTATTTGTTTTTATTAAAGTTTAATATTATAAAATTAACAAAAAATAGTATAAAACTCATATCCTGACGAAATAGCCACATGGCCGCCGAAAGCCGTATATTCCCTTCCCGTTCTCCTGCCGTTCCCTAGCTTGTAATGCATTCTTTCCAAAAATCGGAATTTTTTAAAACACCGCGGGACGCGGGACGAATTGCTAAAAATCGGGACTGTCCCACCAAAAGCGGGACGTCTGGTCACCTTAACTTAACATCACGCGGTAACAGCAACATCAAAACCATGTGCAGCTACTGAATGAATTTTTTACAATAGCTAGCTGTAGCACAAAATTACGTATTGTCAGTACTGAATAGAGATGGGTCGTTCGCGAGTGAACCAGTTCTTTAGAACAGTTCTTTTGAAAGAGCGAGTGAGCTGTCGCTCACTAAAAGTAAACGGTAGTTCTTCTTGGAGGCCGTAATGACGGTGGTGTGTAGGTCTCGGTTGAACTTAACTGCAATGGAGTGTGCGCCAACAATAAGTCGGTTTCGGTTTGCCACTCTCGCTCGACCCATGTTTGTTCACTGTTCCATGCTGTTCATTGTTCATCCACTCCGCTCGGAAAGAATGAGAAATCCCCAAAATCGAGAAGGGCTAGGGGTTTTATCTAACAGGCAATACCGCTGCCTCGCGCTTGTTAACGTGTCGTCATCGTGACGTCACGTTCACGTACAGTCTACGCTCGGTCACAATAATTTAAAGCTGTACAATATCAACATAAACTGATATGCCGAAGGTGGATCAGATGCAGGCGGCCGCTGGTAAGCGGCCGCAGATGTCCGATAACACATCAAAACTGAACATCTGGTTGTCGGGGATGACCTTGGTGCTTTTGGGGGGGGGGGCTTCAGTCCCCTAGCCCCCCCCCCCCTGGATCCGCCACTGTCTGTACTCTATTTGTGTCATTCCACGGTCTCCTCTCCGCTTGCTCGCGAAGTTTTACAGACCGCGCCTTTTCACCATGAAGATAATGAACGGGGGCAGATTCGGTTGGCAATGTGCGGAAATAAGGACGTATAGATTACTTATTCATCGCCTGCATTTCCTACCATTTATTTTGGCTCGTTGTGATTTATTATGTTTTTACCAACAGATTGAAAGTAATGTGGTAAAAGTAAAAAGAAATAAAACAATAAAATAAAATGGCTGTATAAAATCATTTTTAATTTGGTAGTGGATCCTCTGAATGTTCCGTGGTAGCACGTGCATAGTGAAGAGAGCGTTTGGAAGGTCATGCTTAGTGTCGTGGTGTAATCCTGTGTCCCCTGTTTCAGGCAACACGCAGAACCTCAGGAAGGGCTTCGAGGGTTCGAGCACTTCACCGAAGGACCTGGCGCTCGCCTTCTACAGCGGTCTTTGGGCCTTCGATGGTTGGTAAGTCTTATCCAGCGTCTAGACAATACTCACCGTCCAGCATGACCCATGGAAGAAAGAAAAGAGTTGAGGCTACGGACCGGTAGAGAGAGGTTGGGTGGGAGGTTGCCATATTGGATTTCCCTAGAAAACGGAATATGCACAAACACCTCAAAGGGATGATACGATAACCGTCGCACCGCAATTTGATGATGGATTGCTGTGTAACTCGACGAGACAAATCAAAAATTAAAAATATTTTATATATATGTATCCTGCTTAGTTGTCGAGTTATACTGTCTCAAAAGTGAGGTGTTTTAGGTTGAAATTCAGAAGAAAAAATTTCCCCAAAGTCAAATTTGATGATAGATTCTTATGTAACACGACGAGACAAATCGAAAGCAAAGAATAAAAAATTTCGATATCTCGCTTAGTTCTCGAAATGTACTATCTCCAAATTCAGATCGGTTAGGTTGGGACACGGCATGGACCAAAAAATAATTTTGCCAAAACTATTACCAACTACTCGCTAGACATGCAGAGAGGGTGTTATATTTTTTTACTATCCCTTGTGGTTAGGTTGAAACGCGGCCTGGACCAGAGTAACAACGTCACCAAAGCCACCTATAACTATTTTCTGATAGTAGATATCTCGAGAACAAAGCGAGATATAAAAAAATTTGCTCTTTATTTTCGATTAGTTTCGTCAATTTACATGAGAATCAATCATTAAATTGTATCAATACATAATTCATTGCGAACTACAGACTTTCAACACCCGTTTACAATAAGGCTAGCCTATAATGTGCAAAGTAGTAAGATATGCTGATTGTCTACAATACACCAACAAATATTTGAGAACAACGTCATCCTATTGACAGCAATGAATATATCTATAATGATAGGCCCTGCTCTTGCAGATACCTGTTAAACAGTTCAAAAACAATAATTATAATGTGACTAACTTATGAAACGATATTCCAGATCGTTTCCTATCTGGTGTGTTTGTGCAGCTGTATGCAGTATAAGTTAGCATTATAAAAAAAAAACTTGAAAATATTAGAAAATGAAATATTCACAGCAGCAAATACAGTGCAAACCGCGCAATGTTGTGGGGTTTCTATTATGGCTGCCGCGCATGCGCAGTAGGAGTCGAGTGTTTACAGGAGGCTTCACAGGTTTAGCTGTCTTTCGCTTCCACTCCCTTCCTTCCTCCATGGCATAACCGTGATGATAAAATGCTACGTCACTGGCACTGTCGAAAGTATTGTAGTTTCATTATTATTATTATTATTCATGAACGAGAGAGTGATTAACAGCTTTAAGTTTAATGATTATTTATATATGTGTACATTGCAATTACAGAATCAAGGGGGGAAAACTGTATTTATTAGTATCACTAATTTTGAGTTGAACTACGATGGGTGCTGTAGTTCCACAGTGCATATCCATGAGCCACTACTGCTAGCGTCTCTCATACAAGAGCTTTCTCATCCTCGCACTAACATCTCTTCCACACAACAGACATCTTTCACACCATCATACAACCGGCCTTCCGTCCCTCTCTCCAGCTTCCCTGGAAGAACTCCCGTCTCCCTCCAATTCGTAACGTTACTACTCCATTGGCTAATCTTATGCCGCTAAAGATGACATTGTGAGTTGTGACCATAGGCCGAGCAAATCCCGCCATTGCTCCTTAAAAACCTAATCTCCCAATGGCCTCTGGAATATGGCTGACCTGCCTTCAGAGAATAACGTCCTACAGGATAGCCGCCCCGCTGACACCAGCGAAATAAAACAGATTGACCAGTTTGGGTCCCTCTGCCTATTAACATGAAGTAGCATTAATTCTACCACTGTGGTAAATTGCTTCCTTTGAGTTTTTATTCTGGCTCGGTTTTTTACCATTTTTATCTGGTGTCTGTCACCAATATCAATTCAGTTTGGTAGTCAGTTACACCAGTCTGAAGCTGTACGTAAAGATGTATAGAAATAGTTGGCACAGTTTTCTACAGTTACTCTTTCAAACATCTACTTTTATCATTACTTTTTTTTCCACTCGATGATGCTGCCTGCCTTTCAGCTACAACACAAATAAATACAAAAGCGTAGTACTAGCAATCTGAGATGTTTCTTTTCCATTGGTTGCCAAATCAGCCATTTTACCACAATAGTCAGTTATTATGTATTTCGGTAATTTTCATAAGCAAATAAACTGCTCTTTGCACATCCTGTAACTCTTTTATTTAATCCACATAATATAGGTCTCGTGCTACGTCACCGTATTCAAGCAGCGGCCTGATCAAGGATTTGTATCTTAATTACCGCATATATGTGGTTCAACCCTCATCACTCTCTCGAATAAATGAAGGATTTTGAAAGCTCTCTTTACCAACTTTCCGATGTTTCCTTCTCAGCGGAATTTATTATCAAATGATATGTGAAGATATTTACTCGTTATATATTTAATAAGCAATTCCTTCACCTTATAACCACACATAACATTCATTTTTCTATCTGTGAACATGATAAGTCTTCATTTTGACAGTCTCAGCAAGATTCCCTGTCCAGATACCTCTGTAGACATCCCAGCTAACAATAAGTTTGTTGCTCTGGCCTCGCCTTAGGGAGTACGCGGGTTCGGATCTACGTCCGGCCGTCCAGATTTGGTTTTTCCATGTTTACCCCAAATCATTGCAGGCGAATTTCGGGATGAATCCTTTAAAAAAAGGCCATTGCCGAATTCCTTTCCCTTTCTTGCCCCAGGGTCTTTCCTGATGACCTCGACGTCAACCAGGTGTAAAGCCAGAAACAAACAAAATTTGTCAACTATTTATATGTCAGACACATCTGGAAAAGATCAGGAGTCGGGCAGGTTGAATGGAGTTCCCAGCTCAAGGTTGATGGCTCATCAGCGAAGGTAGGCCGTGGACATCCCTCGGACAGTGGAGAGTAACTACGAGAACACAGCTGATACAAGGATCCGGTTTATTAGACTCGGTCTCACAATACACAATGACAGATAGCGGAATGATGTTGCCTCGGTGGTCGAACATGAAGAGAGCCAGTCTGCTGTGTGCTGCGGTTAAGTAACTCCTCGTAGGTCATTCTGCCGTCGCTGTGGCGCTGGCATCTTACTCGCTGCGTCTGTGGCGCCATCTAGTAGCGTAGCCCCATACTCCCGATCCGACATATAGAGTAGACAGTACCAGCTGTGTCTTATTATGGTGTTTTTTTCTGTTTCAGGTCTACCGTGACGACGGTGACGGAGGAGGTGAAGAGGCCTGAAGTGTGAGTTTATATCAATATTTTCTTCCTACATATCACCAAGCCAACCAAGACGTAACGGCTCGCAAATTTATATTAAACGTTACATAACGTTACATGACCAGAATGAGCGCGATTTGATTTTAGTTCCATTGTATATCCATCACCGCCATCAGTGTTTTACCCTAAGGCAGGTTTTCACTTGGTTACTTTTCCAAACACTACTAAGGAAATATTAATGTGGTAGTATCCCATTATTGTCTACATATATTGGTAGGATGTTCTGTTGCCATTTATATGCGAAACGTGTAACTATGTTCTGTGTGTGATAAGTGTAGTTTTTGTTTGTGAAATGTGTTGTCTTTGAAGCGGAGATTGGGGACTGTCCAGCATTCGCCTATGACTTTAAACAATAGCGGTAAATCGCAATCAGAGCGGCCGGTACGCCGGGACCACGACTTGATATTGGCCCCGTTATACCTTCTCTATCCGAAGCCATACTGGCGGGTTCCTGGAGGTTAAAATCTTACAAATAGTCCGTTGAGGAAGATCAGTGCTGATAGAGCGACAGGAGTATAGCGAACTGTATGAGATTAAGGTTAGTTTGATGCTTATTTTTATTTCTCGTGTCCATGACCTAACATTACAAGTTGAAACAAAACAAATAAAATTAATTAATTAATATCAAGCTTATGGAATATAGTACACAATTAAATAGAATGTGACCAGAATTTCGTAATCCTTATGGCCTTCCTGGTGGTGGAAGGATCTGCCATTAGGATTATTCCTAATGTTGCCCAGGGTACATCCGATCGTATTAGCTAATATGTTAGAAATATAAACAACAATGTCAAAAATGAATTAAAAGTGAAAAAATGTGTAGCAGTCAACACCTACACATATCGTAGAGGACCGATAGCCAGCAACTTGTAAAACTTTGCCACTGGCATTAAGGCGGTCTTCGAAAGAGCCTGTTGTTGGGCATTTCACGCAATCGAATAGATGCCGGATGGATTTGAATCACACCTGTCATGCTGTAACGACACTGTCTATGAGATGTGCGACTTTATTGTTTTTTTCTCCCTCAATCACTTTTGTGTAGATTATGGTAGCTACTAATTTAAACTTAAAAATGAAACATCAAAGCCTGCTTTAGATATTTCTTAAAAAAACAAAGAAAGGGAAAGAAGTTAGAGAGAAAGTAGAAATGGCGTTGTGTGTTTTAGCAACATCCTGCGCAGCATTGTGATCGCAGTGCCGCTGGTGACTCTGCTCTACTTCATGATGAACCTGGCCTACATGACCGTGCTCACCATTCCAGAGATGATATCTGCACCAGCGGTCGCCGTGGTGCGTAGCAATATCATCTTTGTATTACTTCTATCTCTATCAACAGTTCCTTACCCGAATGGAAAGGGAGCTCTATTGCTGTCGATTCACTATCTGTCTAATATTGCCAACTATTTTGAGAAAAAATATTGCATTCTACGAACACAGACATAAAAAAGTAGTATATTGCATAAGAAAGGAGTATGTTATACAGCGAAGAAGTTAAAATTTTTGATTTATTTAGCCTTAAAAAATTATATTTATTTTAGTTTTTCTGAGGTTTTTAACAATAATATTGAATGTTATTCAAAAAAATAATACTAGACTTCAATCTTCCGATTCAAATTTATATTTTTGCAATCGTTTTTCAATTTTACGCTTCTTCGGCAGTGTTTCCACAGAACAATAATTAATTTCACTATATAACTCTCAACTCACCATCGCTCAATGTTTTTACAGTAGTTTTATAAAAAATTTACAAAATTAAAAATCCAAAATAAGAATATAAAAATAATATTATAATTCTAGTGCCGAAATATAACTGAGTTTTACCATCTGAATTAGTTTAAAGCTTTGAATTATAATGTAAATAGTTAGGATTATTGTTAGTGAGGCAAAATACAATATCGCATATTCTTAGTGGTTAATTTTAATTTCTTTTTCGCTAGGTTTACTGATTTAAAATTTAGCTGAAAGCTTGATAGTTAGATTAAATACAGCAAATTGTAGTTAAACTTTTTTTGGTATATCTGATTTAACATCTTAAATTTGTTACATAACTAAAAAAAATAAGTATTATAGATTCTAATTGTTGTAAATTGCCGCTAAAACATATTGTAGACATTTGTCCTGTCTAAAATATACAGTTTGTTATTGTCATTAATATTAAAGCTTAAAAATAACAATAATCTGTTAGTAATACAACAAATAAATATAATAAATAATACTAAATATCTGGCTTCTGCTGCTCAATAATATCAATCCTTAAAAATCTGAATGTAGATGTAATTTCCGTATATCACAAGATATATTTATTGATTATTTCAGTCTTAAATAAAATAAGTTTCTTACTCACTTATTTTCCAAAAATATTAAAGTATTAACTTATAAATAAAAGTCTTTCTTGGCGTTGAGAATGTATAAACTGCTCTCGGGTGACTAGCCGAGTCAAGAGTGCGTTGTCACACGATATTTCGGCGACTAGAAGCATTGCCGCCATCTTCTGGTGAAGACCACTCTTGACTCGGCTAGTCACCCGAGAGCAGTTTATACATATAAATAAAAGTATCATAATTAATGTATTTTTATTTACTAATTAATTAAAGAAACTTGATTGAAGAGTAAAGTTCTAATCCAATTTTACAAAAACGTTGAGAACATAGCATAAATTTTATTAGACTGCTTTAGCAAATAAATTTAAGGTTTGTTTAGAAGATACTAGAAGAATTTGGGAAAAATCATGACTGGAAATTGTGGCACCTGTCGCGAAGGGTGTGGTATGTATCTGGTGAAGGAAGTGGCTACATTGGGTATGTAGGGAAGAGAGAACGTGGGAAATAAATGAAGCTCTCCCATGGTTTTGTCCGCTTTGTCTTCGGGATGAAGGATGAGAGAGCTGGCTGAAACGATCAGGGAGTTGCGTGAAAGGGTCAGGGTTCTTGATATTCGTCGTTTGGAGGCTCAGCCTGTGGAGGCGTGGCCTGTGGTAGCTCCGCTTGTCGAGGCTCAGGCTATAGAGGCAGAAAGTAGAGATGCATGGTTGGAGGAGGTTGAGAAAGATTAAGGGTGCTGGTAACAATGTTGTAGGAGAGATACCAATAGTGGGATAAAGAACTCAAACAATTCAGAAATTGTGAGGAAAAATAGGTTTTACCTGTTGCCAGGAGTTGATTAGATGCAGCAGGCCTTAAATATAAGGACGTGCAGGTAAAGAATAGGGAAAAAAATGGTTCCGCGGGTAGGTAGCAGCCTTTGTAGAGATATAGACTCTTTTCTGCAGGATCAGTTAGGCGCAGGTGATGATGGTGATGATGGGGTTACGACTGTGCCCTTTTTAAGTAAAGGGCTCCTGGTGTGGGGATGGAAATAGATGATCAAAATGGTACTAGTTGCAGGTCCACGATAGAAAAAAATCTCAAATGCTGAAGGAATAACACACAAATGCTGAAACAATAACTGACTGGTGCAGAACTGTAAAGGAGGAGGTTAATGCAGAAAATACAGTAACATAAAGCCAGTAATAAGGTGAACCATAGAATTATAATGAACATAGTAATAGAATTTTCAAACTTAATAGATACACGAACAACAAGTAATTATAGGTGTAGAGTACTGGCCAAAAGAAGAAGTACTAGACAGAAAGGTTTGCCGACGGTTACGTAGTTTACACAGAGATAGAGGAGCATACTGGTTAGAAAAAACTTTTACATTTCACTGGTGTTAATAGACCGTGACAATGAGTTACATGAGGTAGATGTCTTGGGTAATAAAATAGAAAACGTCAGGGTCTTGGCTACTTACCGCTATGTAAGAATGACTGATGAAGATGAGGCTCTTGGGGAGAAATAAAATTCATACTCAGATTTTAGAGGTGAGAACAGAAAGGGAATTATTGGGTGGGATTTTAATTTAACACGTGTAAACTGGGTAGGAAATAAGATTAATAACACAAGGGAACAAAAATTTTCAAAAACCTTAATAAGAGAAGGAAGGTTTACACAAGTTGTAAAGCAAAACACTAGGGGGCAAAACAAGTTGGATATCTTCCTAATAAAGCTTGATGATAACCTTGTGGCGTGTCGAGTAACTGAAGGAATAAGTGATCACGAAGCAGTTCTGATGGATATTAGAGGATTCAGTGAACTAGCAGCCAAAACTGAAGAGAGAAATAGTTATAAAAAGGCACAGATTTTGAACTTGAAGAGATATTTTAGGGGAAGTTTCAGCAAATGGAAGGATTGCACAAGTACTGTAGAGTCAAGGTGGGAAGAGTTCAAGGAGATAGTAAGAAAGGGAAGAAAAATTTATTTCAAAACAGACAATAATTAGAAGTAGAGAACCTATGTACTATAATGTAGAGAAGTCGGGTGGTTAAAAAAGTTGGTAAGAAGAGAAGATAACAAAGTTAAGAGACAGCAGCGTAGTAGGGGATATTTTAAACAACTAGAAAAGGAATTAATAACAGGAAAGAAGGGGACTAAAGATGGGTTTATGAAGTGTATTATCAGTACAGGGGGGCCACTGACTGAAATTTCATGGCTAAGTTAGAAAAATGAGGGGATGGGAGGTTTTGAGACTATTATAGATAAGGACGGAGAAGTTACTGAAGATTTGAAAAAGGCATAAAGTAACTGGTTCAGTGAGACCATTAAGGACAATGAATCAGAAATGGAAATGTGTAAATCGGATAACGAACTTAATGACACAATTAGAAATGAGCAGACTAGACAATTTGAAATTCATACTGAGGATATTATGAAGGAACTAATAAAGCTGAAAAACAGAAAGGGGCTGGTGTAAGTAATATTATTACAGATAGCAGGATGATACATTGTACTTTATCTTGAAATATTATTTAAAATGAATATGGATACATGCTGCTTATCAGAGGACTGGAAAAGTGCGATAGTAGTACCGGTACATAAAGGAGGGGTGAGAAATAGAGTCGAAAATTATAGGCTATTAGGTTTGAAATCACTGGTAGGTAAATTATTGGAGATTGATGTGAAATAATGTGAGGAGAAAAAGTGGTTTTCAAGTCGGCAACATGGCTTTAGGCAAGGATATTCATGCGAATCTCAGTAGGATACATGCAAGATATTTCAGATGAAATGGACAGGGGAGGCCAGATTGATATAGTGTTGCACTAGACCTTTCAAAGGCCTTCGACAGAGTGAGCCATAAAATCGTGGTAAATAAGGTAAAAACTATTGGGGTGTAGGAGAAAGTAATTTGCTGGGTAGAAGAATTTTCGAAAGGTAGAAAGCAAAAAAAAAAAAAAAAAAAAGTTAGGATAGAAAAAGTAGTATCAAAAGAAGTGGACGTAAAAATGGGTTTTGCCACAGGGAAGCGTATTGGAACCACTGATATTCATTATTCTAATGAATGATTGTGTTGATGGTTTACTATCAGAAATTAGATTGTTGCAGATGACATAATGCTGTATAAAAGGATCAGGGGAGCGGACAGGATATCTAGCTGCGTATGTCACCACGGAAAAAGATAAATGCTAAGAAGAGTCAGCTTATTAGATACAGAGATAAAAAATAAAGGTTATTTATGATTATAAGGTGGAGAAAGAATTGCTTGTTGAAGACTTGAAATGAAATTATCTTGGCATTACATTTTATAGCAAGCTCAAATGACAGGATCCATTGGGCAGGTAGTAGGAAAAGGGTTCAAAATCCTTGGAGAGAATTGGTTTACAAAACTTTGGTTATACCTTAGCTTGAATATCGTGGTGTATTATGGGACCCACATTTTGGGTATAAAATGCAGGGATGGTGGGGGTGCAAAGAAGGGCTACTACATTGGTCTTTGGAAATTACCGTAGAACACAATCAGTAACAGATATGATAACAGAGTTGGAATGGAATTCATTGGAAGAGGCCGAAGAGGGTCACGGGAGTGTACAAGGCTTATATTGGTGATGAGGCTTGGAAAGATATTGTCGTAAGAATTAAAAGTAATGCAGGGAAGGGAAAAGATGACCACGACCACAAGCTGGCACTCGATTTCAGGCACAAGGGTGTGGGAAGATTGTATTTCGTAGGTAAGGGGTCAGGGATTGGAATAAATTACCAAGAGAATTGATGAATAATTTAAGAAAACTATGAAACAATTTAAAGTTGAAATTTGTAGAGGGGTACAGGAAAGGGGGAAAATATATGTGTAGGAAAATTGCCACCAGAGCATGCGCTCCATTGTAATTTAATTAGTTAATTAATTAAAAACTGTTTTCTTGTACCCGCGGTGTCTAATCATTACGTGACTTTTGTTTATGTAAGACGAAAGAACCTTTGAATTAAAATCACAGATTTCTGTTTTGATTATTATATTTTTAAATTACCATGCTGTGCAATGGGTTTTTATTTAATTGTTGCTATTTGATTAGATACAAAACAGTCTTCTTGGTTAACTAGCCAAAATAATCTTGTAGTACTTCCGTATATGTTTTATTTTTCTAACAATATTTATGGAATTAATTTTTCTGCATATTTTTTGCGTATTGTTAATCCGAATAAGTGTACTGTATTTAAAACTATGTAAAATTATATACTAGGAATGTCCAAAACAAGTAAACAGGGTCGAAGAAAGAAATTTCTACCGCAGCAAATGGTGTGTAATTATGTATAGCCGGAGAACCACAATACAGGATATGCATTCTGGAGGTCGAGTAATCTCTATAAAACTAATCAAATAATTTATAAACATCCTCCTTTTTCTATACATGGTGTAGAAATTTAATTTAAAAAATATGCCTCGTATATTAGTAAAGGAAACAATATTTCATGAAATTACTAACCAAAAAACTTCAGTATAAAAAGCCACAAGTCATCTTTTTCCGTTTATGAATTTACGCCTTGTCGACGTCTAGGTCATTACAGGCAGGAAAGGAATGAGTGGCAAGGAAGAGGAAGGAATTTGGTCATGGTCTTTTGAAGGAACCATCCCGACATTCACTTGGAGCGATGGCGCGAAACCATGGAAAACCGAAACCATAATAGACGGCCAGGTCCTCCCAATTGCCATGAAAAATCCCAAAAAAATTCAACATTTCGTTACATTCTCTTGACTGAATCTTTGGATGCTGGAATTTTGGTTAATTGCCTAGTAATGGACAGCTATTTTGAGAAATATTACGCATTTCAAATTAAATGGCTGTAATGTTTATTTCTTGTATACCTTAATCAGAACTTCCCTCAGTAAATGACACAGATAATGAAAGTTTGTGCAAATACACATTGTGTTAATATTTTATTGTTATCCTCAAACGAAACCAACACCGGTATATATATGTATATATACTAGCTGACCCGGTCACGCGTTGCTGTGACTCAGTAGTCATAGTACGTTGGATCACGTTTTTTCAGTTTCATGCATGGGAAAACTAAAAATATGTCAGATAGCTTCGTTGCTGCTGATGTATCTACCTATCTGGTATCGTATTATTTCGTCATTTTTATTTACATTTTTTACTTCAAATACGGCCAAATCACTGCCTTTATTAACGTTTTTGCAAATGTACTTAATGAATTTTACAGAACTACAAAACTCGACATTAATATGAGCCTTATACGTTTTTGAAAGCAATGGTGAGTATGGTACCACCCACTGATTGTGAATTTCAACTTGGTTTCTAGAATTTGACATTCGCATCGTAAATGTGTGGCCACCATTCTCAGCGTTTCTGTGGCGATACAACGGATAACCGTCGATATCCATAATAGTATCATTCGTATGTTCCTTTGGGAAACGCTTCTTACATCTTCCATGCATGGCAATGTCATGTTAAAAGCACCGCATGGCCCGTGGATCATGTGACTGGTAACAATATCAAACAATTCTAGATCAATTACCGGGTCCGGAATTTCGGCTGAAATTATTTGACCAATTTCTTCTGGACGGATTTTAACTTCAATCCAAATCAAAATGTGAGAATGAGGCAAACCTCGCTTTTGCCACTCAATCGAATCCAGATAGCAACGTGTGTTACCGAAAACCGAATATTTTACGGTTAAATCAATCAATGATTTTATTTTTTGTTTGAACACACGTGCCGTGATATCATGACGATGCATTGATTGTTGGCCTGGTAATAGCAAAGTTTGTATTTCCTCCCAATTCGGATTACATGTAAATGTAATAAAAAAAATCTGGACGACCATAATGACGTACGTAAGTCATCGCATCTTGTATATATTCCTGCATGTTCCGTGGACTGCCGATGTAGCTTGAAGGTAAAATAAATGCATTACCGATATCATTGGTATTTAAAGTTTCATCTATATTGCCGATTATAGCATCTCGTAAGTGGATGTATTCCTCCGATCGTAATTTAGCCTGGTTGTATCGAATAAATCGCAAACTTTCGTTTTCAATCTCAGCGTACATATCCACGGCGTATTGATGGTACAGTTGAAGATATCGAAGGATATAGTTCTCCTGATTTCGTCTAATCATCAACCGGTGGGCGTAGTATTTCATTGAAGTCACTTTTTTACTTGTTTCATTACATGAAAAAATAAGAAATTAAATAGGAAAAAAAATTAGAAGAATAAGAAATTAATGTAGTGGGCCCGCGATAATCCGGCCTCTGTTCGGAATGCCGCGGGTCTACTGTATTAATAAAGTAAGGAATTAAATAGTTGAATATTAAATTTACCAGTAACTGGATCACACTGTTTGATGTTGATGTGATATTCATCCTGCCCTTGCCAGAATATCAGTGGATACTGGAGTGCGTCATACGAACGGTGTAGATCCGAAATTATACTAACAGTGCTATCTCGTCGTGTGATTTTAATGGCTCTATTGTCAACTGGATCACCAACTATAATAACTGCAACTTCATCTACAGTTGCCGCGTTGAACCTGCCAGCGTGTTCTCCTGATGGTAATTTGTCAGCTTTGATGACAATTTGATAGTTGTCATTTTTTAATTGTGGCGACACTCTTTTAAACAATTGAATAAGTTGATTATTATTTTCCAAAAACTTTTCCAACAATACCACAATTGCTCACTCTTCTGATTGTTCGATGAAATTATACTGGCATCGAGTTGTCACAACTTCCCATTAAATAGATTTGGAGAAACTTCGGGACATCATTAGGCATCGGCATCGACGACTCAATCTTATGGTACACCAGGCTTTGTATTTTGAATGTATTTTCAAAATGACGTCCATCAGATGTGAGATCGCAAATTTTTGTTGCTCCAAAAGACGTCATCTGGAAGCAGGAATTGATTTGCGTGTCTTGCGCAGAAACAATTTCGAATCATTTGATTCGCCAGCTAGAAGTGATTGCAAAGGTTCTGGGGGAGTGGGAAGTGATAGTAATACACCTTTTCCTGATGCACAACACATGCCTGCTGCTCCATCGCGGAATTTCAACGCCTGACCATATTGGCATAATATGTCCGTTGCACCGATTGCAATTTTAGAATGTGCAGAGTAATCAATGTCTGGTGCATATTCGAAGGCAAGACGAACAAATGATACACGTGTTAATGCACGGCTGATTTACTGTCTCTCTCGTTCTCTTTCTCTAAATGTAGCTATGTGCTGTTCTCGTGCCGCTCTTGTTCTCGATATATTCTGTCACAGACGTTCATCACGCTGTTCTTGAGATTCTTGCATACGACGCTCAGCTGTCCTGATTCTTCGAACTTCCTTACTTGCCGCGATTTGTGTTGCTGATTGATGAGCTCTCTCGTCGTGCGTCTTGCCTCTCTGCTACACGCATTGTCGAGGTTAGATTCTTTGGCGACATTTCACTGAAAAATATTTGAATTTCAGCAAAAAGTGCCTTTCTGAAAGCCTTAAAATAAGACACTATAATACAGTGGGTCCATTGAAAAATACAGTAAAATGGAAGTTAAGAACTAATGAGGAAATATAAAATAACATTGAAAAAAATAACAGAAAAAGAAGAATGATATTTTTGTTTATACATTTATAGCATGGATGACACCAGGCTTTCAAGAGGTTTAGAAAGATTTGAAATGAAATAATACCAGTGAACTGTATGGAAAGAAAATTTTTTCGATAGCCGACTTTGAATATGGCAGGATTCAAAGGTAGAGAGGAGTGCAATAATGAAGGAGTACTGGGGAGGAAGAAAGAAAAAACAACAGGAGAGGAATTGAAATTGACACGTCGTCTCTAGCTGACCATAACAAAAAGAAGAAGAAAAATGATAAGATAGCGAGAAATGCTTACACGATTCGAATTTATCGTAACGTTTTCTTCAATGTTATATTCATGTGTGTAATTAATTGGTCGTTAGGTATAAAGACACACAAACGGTGAACAACAATACAGCATAACTATAACACAATACACAGCACAATTAAAATTGAAGAAACTCACACATATGGCGTGGAATAGACCGTAGCATAAATAAATCGAAATACAACGCCATCTACTGGATTGTTCGATAAATTAACACACCGCCATCTGTTAGGAATAAACTGTAGCATAAATAAATTGAAACAGAACGTGATCTACTGGATGATTACTCAACCTAGCTAACCAAGTGTTGTATAGATAAGTTAACACATCGCCATCTGTTAGAAACTTATGGAACTATAATAATAATTACGTGTGGTCGTAATGACCTGGTGACATGGTTTCTACTGGCTGGGCATTCTGCCCCTGTCGTAGCCACCTTTACCTAGCCCGCCCATCCTGCCTGGTACAGAGGACCTACATTTTAACGTCGAATCCGAACCACAGTACCGTCCTGGCGTATTTCACCTCATACAGCATGCTGCGCCGAGGGTTAATGCCGGGTTAAGTGTCTATAAAAATCCTGGCCGAGACAGGGACTCGAATCGGGGACCTTTCCATCTCCAGTCAGACTCCCTAACCACTTGGCCAGCAGACCGCTTAGCGTTGGTGGCTTACAAATAATTACAAACCTTTGTCCTATGACAAACATTTAATGAACATTTATTTCGCAAATAATAAATATTGAGGGCTATAATCCAGATAAAAACTATCCTATCTTTTAAGTTGTACTAAATTACACACATTAAGCTAAATTTCATCTAAATCGGTTATGTAGTTTCGGAGTTCATCCCGGACGAACATCGTGACACGAGATATGTTTCGTATGAATAAGAATAAACATTCCTCTATTAAGTGAAATTTAGTTTAGAAAAATGGTATTGCTGATTGTTGAAACAGATGTAACACTTGTAATCAAAATATCTCATGCATGCTTGTGTTTATACACTATTCCCGGCGTCAGCGGTTTGTTGATTTCTTTCCTTTTTTTTAGCTGTATTTTTTTGGACTATAGATAGTTTTTCTGTATCTTTGTTTTTTACTGGAATAAACTATAGTGCAAGCAAATGTGAAATAATGAAAAAATATAACCGTTGAAAACTCCTCAGAGAATGAAGTGAAACGCGTTTAAAAATAAATAAATAAGAAAAAAATTTAATTGCTTTGGTGTGATATTCTTTACCCATACATATTTATTATATCGCAATTCAGAAAATGGCCCACAACATCCAGCTGTTAAAAACTAATGTTTAATTTCACCACACAATCAGTATATTTAATTTAATCTAATTTAAATGGAGCGCTTACTCCGGTGGCAATTCCCTACATACTCATTTTTCCCCTTTCCTTTTCCCATCTACTTTTGCCCTCTAGTAATTTCAATTTTAAATTCTTTTAGCGTTTCTGATAAATTATTAATGATTTCTCTTGGTAATTTATTTTAATCCCTGACCCCCTTATCTAGAAAAGAAAATCTTCCCACACTCTTGAACCTGAAATCATGGTGATCTTTTAGTTTCCGTGCACCTCTACTAATTCTTCCGCCAATGTTCTGGTATTGTGTGTCGATAATCTGAAGTAGGTTCAAACTCGCGACACGCCGCACCATCAGTCTCAAAACTTCTCAAAAGTTTCTGAAAGTGTCTCACATTTTGCTATGAGCTGGAGGAGAATATCCTTGATGCAGAGACAGTTATCGTTGCCTTTGTTGGCAGGTGTTTGGTGAACGAGTGCTGCGGCCGGTGAGTTTCGTCATCCCGCTGGGAGTGGCGCTGTCTACCTTTGGATGCGCTCTCAGCGTCCAGTTCAGCGTCACCAGGTACAGCAGAACTTCCTCCAGTCTTCATACTCGTTATAAAAACTTAAAAAAATAAGTAAACCTTACTTTAGAAGTAAAGATCGCGTTTATCTTTTAACCCGTAACAATACCAAATTTCCAGCACAGAAAAATGGCTATGGGAATGAGTATTCCTCTAAACAAGAGGCCTCATAATTATATATCTTCAAATTTATATAAATCACCAATCTATCTGGTCTGTTGTTAACTGAAATCGAAAATTTATGAGTAGGTGTTATATACAGTATATATATATATATATATATATATATATATATATTAGGCGATAGTTTATGTAATTTGCTGAAATATCAAAACAACTCTTAATAAGCGTTTATAGGTGAAAATACATTTCTATTCGATAGATGTAAAATACAGTCAACCAGTTGCATCAGTCAGGCTATTAGTCTTGACCGGTTTCGACCTTTTTAAGATGGTCTTCTTCAGAAGTACATGTTAATATACTAGTGGGTGGAGATGACCATGTGCTTGCACCAAGCACGCTGGAGTCAGCTGACGAAGCGTGCTTGGTGCAAGCACATGGTCATCTCCGCCCACTAGTATATTAACATGTACTTCTGAAGAAGACCATCTTAAGAAGGTCGAAATCGGTCAAGACTAATAACCTGACTGATGCAACTGGTTGGCTATATTTTACATCTATCAACTATTTACGGTTGCTGAGAGCAGTATGTTTAAAATCATACATTTCTAACTATTCTTTCATATCGATGCGACTATTTGGTTAAACAGGAATGCACAAATGATGCGAGACATGTGCGTTAGTCGGCAGAGTTTGGCGGATTTCGGTTGAATAGGTTGGTCGTAGTGTAATCACTAGGGTTCGGATCTTTAGGAAAATTCATATTTTTTCCTGCCTTCTTTTTGTGCTTAAATGCAGAAATAAATACTGATTCAACGTTTCTGATTGTATTTAAATGTATTTTATATAGCCTATAAATGCATATTTGGGCCATTTTCCTAATTATGGTCATATTTCAGCAATTTTTATGGTCATATGGTCATATTTTGAGAAAAAAACTGGTAATTTTTGATAGAAGTTGTAGATGAAAAGAAATTAAGATAATTATTCAGAGAAATATATTCCTGTTATACATTTGAGAAAGAAATGAAACTAATTGTAACCAAATTGTTCAGAATTCACCAGTCAAGAATTAAAGTTATAAATTATTGTCACTCTCTAAACGTTAATGTTCCGCCCGCTTTTTAAATTCGACTATGCAGCAGCAGCATGCCTGTGTCGAGCCGCGTCAATCAATGTCTCACTTCCGACGGTTATCGCGGGAATTGAGTCCACTGCAGTGACCCACCGATGAGTTGAGAGGAATCAATTGTCTTCCTATGATTCAGTACGGCGAAACTACTGCTTAACGGGAAACCCGTCCCTACCTGGGTCAGGTATTCCCCACATACCAGACTCTCCGCGTCGAAACAAGCACAAAGTCTTCAGCCACTCACGCACTGTCACCAATGCTTTTGAAAATAATCCTGAACCAGTGTTAAATCTGCAGTGGATCAGTGAATACCGCCATGCCGAAAACAAAACTTTCTGAAAGTGTAAAGTTACGGAGTTACCTAAAGGAATTTGGAGAGGAGTATTTTAGCACAGATGAAAGAGTTCTTTTCTGTAAATTATGTGAAACAAAAGTGAATGCAACAAAGCGATTTCATGTGCAGCAGCACTGCAATACATCAAGACACAAGAATAACGTAATACGACATTCAACTCGACAAAGCAAACAGCGACTTTTCTTGGATACATCTACAGCTTCGTCGTCTTCCAAATTATCAATTTTTTCTAAAGAAAGTTTTTCAGGCATCACAACTGCGATTTCGCGTCTTGAAGAAATTGGTCTAGAACTGAACGAAAGTTTGGCGGTCGTTAAAAGTGTGGAAACCGAAATAGGCCAAGCAGGGGGCAGTGTGGCTAGTTTGCTGAAAAACAAATTTGTTAAAGTTTTGTGTGGGAATAAAGGATATAAAACAATTTGTAAAATTAGTGAAATTTTACATGGTGGCGAATCTGTTTTGACTGAAGACGACCCACAATTAAATTGCAGTGACCTGACTCTAAGTACGCTCCCGTCACATCTTGCGATGTCGAACGAAGCTTCTCACACTACAAGACAGTTTTATGTGACAACCGGAGAAAATTCCTCTTCGAGAACTTGAAGATGCATGTGGTGATATACTGCAATGCTGGCATCAACAAGAATAAAAAATGGTATGTAGACTAATTCGCAACAACTGTATTTTAAATTTCCATTTTTAAAAGTAAAATTCTAGTAATCCATTCTTTTACAGGAACAAGAAAATAACTTTCAACAAAATTAATTTCCCAATCGTACAGTGAGTGCATAGAAGCAAATTATGCTGTCTAATTGAAAGCGACACAGCTACATAAAATAAATTATGTACATTTGAGCATTTTTAAAGAATAAAAAATTTAATGTTTGGTCATATTTTGTCATTTTTAGGTCATATTTACCTATTTCTAAGGTCATATTTGCCTGCATATTTCGCGATTTTTTTGGTCCTAAAGATCCGAACCCAATCACTTCCGCCGGAATCCATATCGTTGCGTACTTTTGTTTGTTTGGCCGATATTGGCCATATTCGGCAGAGTGTAAAATCGGCTGAAGTGTAATTGTAATCTTTAGACTTAAGGCAGAAACTCAGTTCCTCCCCCACTTTTTTCACACTGGTCCTTGGTGGCCGAATTAAAAAAAAAAAAAAAAAAAAAAAAAAAAAAAAAAAAAAAAAAAAAAAAAAAACGGCTACTGATTACAGATTTGTTAGTTAATATTCAAAAAGCACACACTATTCCCAATGTTAAGTACATAGACGTAATATTTGTTGTTACCTATATTTCAAACCAGTTTCCAAAGACTTTTGTTAATACTTTTTCTAAACAAATTTATCACTTTCGCCAACTATATCCCCAAAACATATATTATTTTCTGAGGATTTTTTAGTTAGCAAATTCGAAGCAAATTCTTCCACTGATTAAAACGCATTCTGAAGCAAAAAAAACCTTCAGTTTGGATTCAAAAGTCAGGTTTTTGTAGATTTTCATTTTCCGGGACTGAGCCCTGTATAAAGAAATTCCAGAGATTTCTGCTCATTTCTCTGTTTATATCACAACGACCTGAACACTTTGTGGGAGCCGTTTTGATTCCTGGTATTATAGCAACGTATGCCACCATTGAAAAGATGTTCAGGATTTTTTGTTACATTCGACAGTAAGGAGTATTTAAATACTGTGCTGGCAATATGATTATATCTAAATTTCTAAACGGATTTATACATGCTGTATGAAGACTTATTCCGAAGATAATTCGTAGAGAATGTTTCTGTGATGGACGCTCATTTTATGTTTCAAACACAGAAGATGGAGGGGGTGCAATGAACAGCAGCTAGATTGAAGTGTGAAAATTACCGCAGAACACTAGCTGTAACTAATATGATACAGAAGCTGGGATGGTATTTATTGGAAGACAGGGAATGTTGGGAATGTGTTTGCCGTATATCGGTGATAAGGCGTGGATGCATATTGATTTTTTTTTTTTAATTTAATTTAATTGCAATGGAGCACAGGCTCCGGTGGCAATTTTCCTACACACCCATCTTCCCCCTATCCTGCACCTACCTACATTTGCCCTCTACAAATTTTATCTTTAAATTCTTTCAAAGTTTTCGGTAAATTATTCATCATTTCTCTTGGTAACTCATTCCAATCCCTGACACCCTTACCTAAAAAAGAGAATCTTCCCACACCCTTGTGCCTGAAATCGAGTGCCAGCTTGTGGTCATGGTCATCTTTTCCCTTCCATGCACTACTTTTCATACCTATTGGCTATTGCAATATCTTTCCATGCCTCATCGCCAGTAAGGATTAGGAATAGTAAAAGGAAGGGAAGAGATGACCATAATTACACTTGTAATTGATTTGGGCATAAGTGGGTTAGAACAAATTACCGAGGGAAAAGAAAAACAGTTTACTAGAAACAGCGAAACAATTTGAGATTAAAATTAGTGAAGGTAAAAAGTATTTGGGTGATGTTATTGCAATCAATGAATTTTAAGATTAAAAATATAATAAAAATGATGGAATTGAGGTGTGTAGTGAAATTGCTACGCGGTATGTATTCCATAGCAATTAAATTAAATTCATTGCCTTCAGGTCTTGTGAAGAATTTCCCCAAAAGAAATACAAGAACTGAAAAGTGAATACACCAAATCAATTGTTCCCATATCATATATTCGAGTATAATTTTGAATTAGACAGTCGAGAGAACGAATGTGTAGCTTCTTATTTGTTACGATGCGTACACCCCAGAATTTTTGTACAACAGTTTTCCGCGAATCCTTCCCCAGCAGGCAACACATTATGGCTACCCTATTTTAATTTTCGATACAAATTAAAGCAATTATGTCTTTTCTGTACAAATTTATTCGCATTGAAGCACCTATTTATTTTCTCTAGAACATCTTTTGAATTATTTTACAGTTTTTGAATTAACGTTTCTTTTAAAGAAGGAATTTGCAAAGAGCACAATAATTTCCCTACCTTATACAAGGAGTGGGAGATCATTTATTTAAGTTAGGAACAACATAGGACCAAGAGTTGGCCCCTGAGGAGCACCATTTTTAACTATTAATTCACAGACTTCTCGAATACACATTACTTTCTAGATACGATTTAAAACAAATTCCACCTCTACCATTTTACCGTCCTGACTGAAACTTATGAGTTACTTAATCGAAAGTCTTTGCCAGAACACAGCTGATTGGTCTTCTTTTTCCTCAGACTGTGTTATGTGGCTGGCCAGGAGGGTCACATGCTTTCCGTGCTGTCCTTCGTTCACGTGCGGCGCTTCACTCCCGCCGCAGCTGTCGCTCTCCAGGTAACAAACATCTCTGACCAAATCAACGATATGCTTTATTCTGTCCGCTGAGAACAGTTTCATTATTCTGGAACCCACTATAATGGATTTTCTACTGGACAAACATATATAATATCAGAGAGCGACATTGTATTCTTTAAAATATCTCTCATAATGATTATTTATCTTACCATGGACATCGAATCAGACATAAGGATCGTTCTAGGGTATGCGGCAACATATGCTACAATCGAAAGAAAGGTCGATGGCCATCGAATATTCTTGCCACCAGATAGCTCAGTTGTAGAACCTGAGATAATGGTCGATGCTACCATATAATTATTGACTTTCGGTTCTGTTCTTTCACAGCTGTGAAGATTACCAATCTTATCTGAGTTCCTTGGTTCTGACAGTCCAAAACCACCCAAAGGCCTGCCATAATTTACCTTATGATACGACAGCTTTTTATGGCTTTACGGCTTATCGATGTAGAGGTAGGGAAAGCACTGCGGGCTAGGAACGGGAAGGAAATCGTCCATGGCGTTTTGAAAAACCATAATCTGGAAAACCATAACCTGGATGGCTAGAAGGGATTCGAAACCGTGTCGTCCATAATGCGAGCTTTACCGACGGTGATAGCTGTTTCTGCTTTTTCCATTTATTTGTGTATGCAGTGTGTGGAGCGCAGTTCACTTCACAGGTGAAAATGTTTTGCGGTTTCAGATGACGCTTTTTCTAGTGGGAACTGAAAAGCTTTTAATCACATATTGAAAATTTCAGAACGTGCATAATTTGATGGTTGTATTGTTGCTCGCTTTGTATTTCACCCGGACACTGTAAGTCGACCTAGGCTAGATGGGCGACCTTTTTTTTTTTTTTTTTTTAACCTCTAACTTCTTCACATTTACTACGGGCCTCGCGCTGTCTTAATCCGGCCCTGGATCCTCCCAGACGTCCAAAACAGAGCCTGGAAGAAGTGGAGTCACGTTACAGGAGTCCTTTGCGACCGCAACGTGCCACTATACCTTAGATCAAAGATTTACAGAACCATTGTATGACCAATGGCACTATATGGAACCGAATATTTGCCAGTCACGAAAACACATGGACAGCAGCTGAATGTCACAGAAATAACCGCACGGACTCACTAGATTGGGCCGCATCAGGAATGCGAACGTTCGGGCGGCATTTGGTGTGGCTCCAATCTCTGAGAAAATGTGGGAGGGTCGTCTGCGATGGTACGGCCATGTAATACGCAGCAACGACCTTTCAGTTGGGAGAACAGCACTCGATATAAGTCCGGAGGGCCGAAGACCACGAGGAAGACCCAGGAAACGCTGGCTGGATGCCTTGATGGAGAGGACATGCATCTAGTCAATGCCTCACCTGAAGATGCACAAGATCGGCATAAATGGAAGAAGTCCAGTAAAGTAGACCTACAATGCGGGATTAATGCTAAGAAGACTTTTCCCAACATTTCATTAAACAATATACAAAGTTTGGTAGACCTATGTATATAACCAAACGAACGGAAAGAATCAGAAACTCTTGACTTTTGCTGATTTCTGTACATAGAATAATGGTTGAAAGTTTTTTTTCTGTCTGTCTGTATTTAAATGCCAAGACTTTAATGCAGAGGTAATTTCAAAACTGCATAATTTCATAGGCTTATATGTCAGTACGAAATGTATCAGTAACGATGCCACGGAGGGAGGAAATCCTCAATGGCAACTATTTCAAGAACTGAGGAGTTTCCACTTGCTTTTCCAAATGCAGAAGTATGGAGGACAGTTATGCATGTGTTCAGTGTAGTGTTAGAGTTCCAAATTAATGAAGAAATGAAGAGGTTGAAAGCTGGCGAGAGACCCCAATATTTTAGTATTCCTCATTCGCTTAGAATTTGGGGAGACACCTCCACTAACACATAGTCACTAACACAGATCTCCGAGCGGTCCCAAATCTACAGTTCAGGGGCTATGTAGGGTCCCAGTGTTAGGTAGAACAAGCGTTAACTGTCGCTTGCAAAGGGTTAACTTGCAATAGTGATGTTCCCAATAAGGGTCCATCCACTAACAGGCTATTTGACAGTATTAAAAAAATATTATAAATTGAACTCACTCTCGTAGATTAATGCTTCAGGAAGCCAATTTTTTTCAATTTTGAAAAGAAAAGTGGATTATTTTTAATAAAAAAGCGAAATAAAAATTATACTTTTCTTACCTCTGGTCACGTGACAGAAAACGTTCTAGGATTGGTGGTCGCTTGAGTGACGTCACACGTCTGTAAACGCTGTGGCTGGGAAAGGAGCGTTTCCTATTATCCAAGTTTTCAACTATTTTTATTGTTTGTTGCTGGTCATTTCTTGTTATTAATAAAATTTCATTTTGAATACAAAATCGAGAACAATTTGTAAAAGCCTACAACGGAAAAATATCGAAAATAGACGCCTTATTTGTTGGGCTGGCTATAGAAAAAACCCCTGACTTTTATTCTGCTGAGCTTAAAAATGTAACGCCTTCAATTTGAGACTCATTTATATTTAAATTGAAAGTTAGAGATTGATTGTTTTGCGTTAGAAAACCATACGTCGAAAAATTCTGTACGCGAAATTTGTGAAATAAAGAAAAGTTGTATGGGTGTTGCAAATATGCACAAACAAATGAAGGTATTTCTTGTAGTTAATAAGCAGCTCTTTCAAATAAATATAGCAAGAGACCGATATAAGGTGGTATAATGAACTAAAATTCAACGTGAAATTGGCTCAGTAGTTTTTTTTTTTTAATTAAAAATAATCTCGCTCTGTTTTAATGATGCTAATGTATCGCGGAAAAAGCATGCATAAACTTAACTTGAGGATCGCCAAAAGCAACAGAAACACACAAGTCACTACTAACATACAGAAACACAGCGTAATCATCGACCAAGCTCAGTCAAATGGCGCGGCCGAATGGAACGCTTGATCGGTGGATCACATGAAGCCCATTGTTCAAACTATTAGTGAATTCGTGGAAAATAAACCTTTGTTCCGAGTAATATGGTTTATCTACTTTGAATATAAATAACTATTTTGCCTGCGTAGACTATTATCAAAACTGACTTTTGTGCTTCTAGATTTAGAAAATATCACACTGTGCCGCGTCCCTCCCGGATGCGAGGCCGAAGCGTCAACCGCTCACTCACCACGCTCGGAACAATTGGATGTTGTGGGCCATTTTTCTTAATTGCAGATTAAGGCTTACAGATAAATGATATTTTTTTGTCAATAAAACTGAATTTGTTTGTTTATTCATTTACCTACCTCGTTTCACTTCTTCTGACACGAAGAATCTGTGAAGTGTTTTCTATTAACATAAAGAGAAGCAATTAAGAAGTAGTGTCCAGGTAGCTGCGTGATTGAAGAGTGGTTATGGAATTCAGAACGTCCTACGTTCGAACCTTGGTTGGGATAATATTTTTTGCGTGCTTTTTTACCGTTTTTGTTTGCTGTTTTTTGCTCTACTATGTTTTTATTCGAAGAATTCATAATAGTTGCTAAGCGTCATACAAGCGTTTGAAACAAATTGCTACCATACATGAAAATTTTTAATTTTTAAACTGACCAGAGAGAGAATATCATGCAAAAAATACAGGTGCACGGCGGCGAATAATGGAATTTTTTTTAGAAGTGACATCACTTGTACAAATTTCATGCTAATCTTGCAACAGTTCCGGAACGCGTTGTGTCCTTCTCGTTGGAATTTTTACCTCACGATACAACTGTTAACTGCATCTATTAGGCGGTATTTACTTTTAATGTGCAAGTAATATTTATATCATATATATTATTTCTATAAGGTATTTTTTTGTCACAAGCCTGTATCTTCCTTCATACTTAACCGAAATCAATGAATGAGGTGTCATTTTAAAGCTTATGGTCCCCACTTTGGGCACATCACATTATAAGAAAGGAATTTTCGGAATTCGAGCCTTAAAGGGCAAAAATGTTAATATTTCTAAAATGCTGTTTTCTGTGTTACAAGTCATTTATCTCCCTGGATATCGATCCGAAATCGTTTATTGAGGTATCATTATAAAGATTAAGATTTCCGCTTTAGTGACGTCATATATTAAGACAGAAATTTTTCGGAATTCGACCCTTAAAGGGCAAAAGGATCAATATTTTTGCAATTCGTTATTGTGTCACGAGCGATTTATCTCCCTTAATATCTAACCGATATAGATAAATGAGGCATCATATCAAAGACTAAGGTCTCCGCCGTGGTAACACTATATTTTAAGAAAGGAATTTTTCGTAATTCGACCCTTAAAGGGCAAAAAAGTTAATTTTTCTAAAGTGCGTTTTTTGTATCTCGAGCCATTTATCTCCCTGGATATCTAACCAAAATCGATAAATGAAGTAGGATTATAAGGAGTAATGTTTCAGCTTTGTGAAATCATATTTTAAGAAAGAATGTATTTGGAATTCAGCCCTTAAAGGGAAAAAGTATAAATTTTTCTAAAACCCATTTTTGTGTCACGAGCGATTTATCTCCTTTAATATCTAACCGATATACATAAATGAGGTATCATATTAAGGAATAAGGTCTCCGCCATGGTAACATTATATTTTAAGAGAGGAATTTTTCGTAATTCGACCCTTAAATGGCAAAAATGTTAATTTTTCTAAAATTAGTTTTTTGTATCTCGAGCCATTTATCTCCCTGGATATCTAACAAAAATCTATAAATGAAGTAGGATTATAAGGAGTAATGTCTCAGCTTTGTGAAATCATATTTTAAGAAATAATTGTTTTGGAATTCAACCATTGAAGGGAAAAAGTATAAATTTTTCTATAACGCATTTTTGTGTCACGAGCGATTTATCTCCCTTATCATCTAACCGATATAGATAAATGAGGTATCATATTAATTAATAAGGTCTCCGCCATGGTAACATTATATTTTAAGAAAGGAGTTTTTCGTAATTCGACGCTTAAAGGGCAAAAATGTTAATTTTTCTAAAATTCATTTTTTGCGTCTTAAGCAATTTATCTCAATGGATATCTAACCAAAATCGAAAAATCAAGTAAGATTATGAGGAGTAATGTCTCAGATTTGGTGACATCATATTTTAAGAAAGAATGTTTTTGGAATTCAACCCTTAAAAGGAAAAAGTATAAATGCTTCTATAACGCATTTTTGTGTCACGTGCCATTTATCTCACTTGATATCCAACCGATATAGATAAATGAGGTATCATACTAAAGATTAAGGTCTCCGCCGTGGTAACATTATAATTTAAGATAGGAATTTTTCGTAATTCGACCCTTACAGGGCAAAAATGTCAATTTTTCTGGTGATATCATATTCAACCTCACTTTTCACAGAATTTTTTTTTCGCGAAATTTTCGCATGGGTCGTCTAGTATATATATATATATATATAAAACCTGTTTATGGTGTGCAAGTAACGTCCAATTTCCTTTTTGAAATCTTCTTAGGTTGTTTCAAACGGTTGTAATTCGCTTGTTATCCAAAAAAGTTGTAAAGCCTTCAGAAAAAAAAAAAAATGATGTTTTGATGGATTTTCGGGAAAAAATGATTATGCTAGGCAACCAACAGCAACTAGTATCCAAAGAAAATGACAAAAGAAAACAAATTGAACATATTCCGAAGCTAGGATCGAACCTTAGGACAATAACCCTAATAATTCTCGCCTTAGACAACGTATTACATTGAACTCTACGAAATCGCGGTGTAAATTAGCTTCACAGAAAATCGTAAGTGACTTTGTCGCAATATCAAATTGAAGTTGTTACATTTTTAAGCTCCACAGGATAAAACTCAGTGGTTGTTTCTATAGCTAGCCCCACAAATAAGGCGTCTACTTTCAATATGTTTCCGCTGTAGGCTTTTACAAATTGTTTTCGATTTTATATTCAAAAAGAACTTTCATTAATAATAAGAAGTAACCAGCAACAAACAATAAAAATAATTGAAAACTTGGGTAATAGGAAACGCTCTATTCGCAGCGGCAGCGTTTACAGACGTGTGACGTCACGACTGTCGTTGCACGTGCCAGGCAGCGAAGGAGCGTTTTGACGGGCTTTTAAATTCTTTAAATTTTACGCAAAATAATGCCCGTCAAAAAATCTCTTCACTCGGTGAATAAGGTGTGCCATAAACAATTTAAAACCATTTTCAAGAAGTAGTCAAATTTCCAATTAGGTCACATGTTAAGGAGGAGCGAGGGATCAACAAAGTGTGACAATCGGAGGGGGGAATGAGTCATTGCTTCTTAGCGTCACGTGTAATTTCTATCACTTTATAGTATGTGGCGACCACCAATGTTGCTTTGTCAAAATATCACTTTCGCATACTTATTTACACAATCGTGTTGCATCTGTGTTCTATATGTTCCATCATACAAAGCCACTAACCAACACAAGCAATCACATAAGAAGCAACAAGAGATTTTGCCCAACACACAGATTCGTCCTCAAAGAATTGCAGCTAGACGTGACAGGGAAGTTCTTTGTTTGATAAACAATGATGATGCCAGTGGCAGATCCAGGATTTTGGTTTGGGGGCAGGTGGGGGGCCATGAGCAAATTAAAAAATTACGATGTCGGGGGTGGACCCAAAAACTTTCGGGAAGGCTTCAGCTCCATAGCACCCCTCCTCCTGGATGCGAAACTGGACGATGCTACATAGCTGGATGAAGATGATGTTGAAACATCGAATGTTCCTAACAACCAAGAATTAAAAGACTGCTATGCCAGTCATAAAAGAATGTGTTCAAGTCCATGGACACAAATTTTGTATCATTCATTTCATTTGTTATGTTTTGTCAATTTTCTAAAATGTTTGATTTATTGTTGATTTTACGGAAAAAATATTTTATAAATAGATAAATAATTTTGGAAGTGCTGTTTTAATTTAATGATTTCTGAATTTAAAATTGAACAATATGTGATGTCACACCATGGGATGGGGGTGTCATACAAATGTGACTACCTATGGCAAGGAGGGAGAGGGCCTCCAAAAATCATGAAATTCGTGTGATGTATGTTATGTATGGCCCCTAATGAACAGTTGAATAGGTCCTGCTTACTGTATAACAGTGCAGAGTGGTGCCGCACCAGCCAAGTTATCAGTATTTCAATGTCTCCCTCTGCTTCTGGTTAGAACTCTGTCGAACACTGCTATGGGGTAATCTTATATACTCTCAACTGGCACTGCTACAGTCTGTTCATGTTTTATAAGTGGTTCAAGGTCACACTCTTTCATTCACTCTCCGCTACACTCACCTCAGGATAAAGTGCCAAACAACACAATCACTCAAGCACCTGCGGCTGTTGAAAATAAAATTGGCAGTTAACTCGGAGAGATATGTGGCGTGAGGGGGCGATGAAGTATGGAGCAGGGCAAGCAGAACATGAACCGCCTCTACAGAGTTGGACTGTAGGTAAACACTTGCGCATACTGCAGTTGTTGAAAACTGTGACGCTTTCTTTCACAAGATCTGGCTGGCCCACGACAAGGTAAATGGTCCCAATATGCTCGACAAATCACAGCAACTATGTCATGTAGTAATGCGATATGATGTTGCCAATAGAGTTTCTCTATTTGAATGATGAGGAAATGTATCCTCTGCTTCTTTTTTTGTTTTTGGTATTTTTTGTTTTTAAACTTGATGTAATGTGTTTTATTGAAAATTAATTTCAATTAATTTCATTATATCATTTCACTACAACTCTTAGTACTTCATTTACATTTAATTCCAAATTACAGTTTCATGTATTTTTGGTCTTTTACAAACTGATTAGTGTCATCTGCAAATAAAATGCTGTTAGCTTTGTTGGATAAGTTTCTATGACACATTTCTATATCACTTGTGTATCAAATAAATAACTTGTTTGCTGAAAAACTGAATTAGCTGCAACTTGTTCCCATTCATCTAGTAGTGTTAAAAAATTCTGAATTTCATTTATTAGATGCTTAGTTCAAATCATAATTTACGTCTGAAAGTTACTCAATACATGGATAGATAATGGAAATTCTAGTCCAGTGAGACTTCCTGATAACATAAGACTAAATGATGCCTAGATTGGTGACTTTCCTTCTTCTGGAAGGAAAATCTATTTTTAGCAGGAAAATGACATCATGGCCGGGGAGTATGGCGGGCAGGCATCAATAGAAGAAATAGTGGCACTTCTAGTGACGGGCAGTAAAAAATATATTTGTTCTGTCTTAGTTCTAAAATTATGTTATCCACATAATTCAAAATGACTTTCCTCTGTCAACATTAAGTTATTAAAATATTGATACATATTATAATAAATAGTATTATTAATTGTTACCATAAATATTATGACAATGATTGGTATGTTTTAATTATTTTCACCAAGTTACATACACCTATGACTTATAGCTAATGGTCCTCTGCACAGACCAAAGCTATTTGCTCTGCTGAAATGGCTAGTAAAGAAAAGACTCAACATTAAGGTAGTTGACAAATCTGGCTCGTACAATAATATATTAATGTTGAAAATGTAATTTGAATTACCCAATGGTGGGTAGAATAAACGTAAAATTGAAAAAGTGACCAACAAGAGATATAAAGTTTTTATTTAACAATTCCTAGATTACTATCGATGCACTCATCAATTAATTTACATTTTGGTTGTGCCACATCCATCAATTCACACTACATGATACTTTAAATCTTGTCACACTTTTCAATTAACACCACCATACACAAACAAATTTTTAAATGCCTTCATTTCTAGTTTTATCTGTGCATAATCCAGTGTTGAACTGGGATTGTTTAGCACTGCCCTCATATGTATGTTCTCAGTGGGCATATCTGTGAGCTCTGCGTTTGAGCAAGAAAATAGACCTGGATTGCTTCAACAACAAATGATTTCACAACTCATACCAGCATTTCATAATTTGAAGATTCCACTGGTCACTGAAGGCTGAGAGTTGACCAAGTTCTTTCATGCTGATTTGCCAAGAAACTGCCAAATAATTTTCACTTCAGAAACTGTTTGGGAAGAGACAGCATGGTTGTCAAGTGAAACACTCATTTGGAACTGCTCCTTATTGCTAAAGATTCAGGAAATAGTTTTGACAACCTAAATCAGCACATCCCATTCTTCATTTGTAAGCTTGATATTATTGTTACCACCTTTTTAGAGTACAAACACTAATTCAAAGTTTTGATGGCAGACTGACTATAAGGCACAATCTATGCTTACGAATACAGAGGCACTTCACTAGCCTTTCAACAGACTGAACTAAATTGGATGGTGTAGAAAACAATTTTATATAGATCATAGGTGGATATAAGTTGGTAATAATAATTAAAACACACCAATCCCTATCATAATGTTGTTTATTGAAAAAATTGTAATGCTATTTGTGATGATAACATTTAATGAGTACCATGGAGGAAACTCCGCGAGAAGGTAAATTCATAACTTGTCACATCCCTTATAGTGCTGAAGGTTGTAATGGGAGTGCAGAGCTCCATGAACTCTACAGGAAGTGGAAGGACCCATAGAAACCCCATGACCTTTACCTTCTCCTTAGTAATAAATTAAAGTTTAAAGATAGACGTTATTTTGAATTACGTAGTTGGTTGCATTCAAAGTTTCTTTTCAAGTGGTCATGGCTCAGTGACAGGATATATGACATTTTTTAACGCCACCAGTTGATACATCACTGGAAATACTTATATTTTGTGTGACGTCACATTTATAATACAGCTGTGCATGTTGGTGCCTGCCCACCATGACCAAGCACCTGTGATGTCATATATGTGCCAAAGTTTGGATTTCACACCACCTGATGTGACGTAATGGATCTGGCCATCATTTTGTTTTATGTCACCGGAAGTTGCACTGCCTCAGAATTTTCTTCATCTGTCTATGGTGGTAATTGACTTATCCAGACATAAGGGCAAATGTGCAAAAGAAAAAGAGCAAGCAGGTATTTCGGATGTTGGCAGGGAGTGCTGGCTCTGGTGTTTGTGATAATCGGAGATATCGAGCCGCTGATCGACTTCGCCAGCTTCCTCATCTGGGTGTTCTATGGTCTGGCGATGGTGGCTCTCCTCGTCATGCGCAGGACCAAGAAGAATGTGCACAGGCCATACAAGGTTAGTCATCAGCAAAACGGGCTCCTATCTATCTGCAATTTCCATTTGGAGACCAAAAAAAAAACATAATTTTCTTTGAAATTTCAGGTGATGAAATCACCCATCTCTCTCAGGTACCCCATGATATACATTCCTCTAGTGCCTTTACTTTAAAACGGAGTTACTTGGTAGAAAATTAGGTTTCAATTCTTTAATTAAAATCATATCTCGAAATATTTCTATTAAAGGCATTTCAAATTAAAATTTAAAACTGTTTTGAGTTTAATTAGTATGGGCTGAATATATGAAATCAATCAAGCAGACTACAACATTTAATTGCCTTGAAAAATTTGGGTCTAATGCTATATTTAATATTGCAAATTAACCATGGGTTATTAAAATTTAACAGTGCAATCAATATCACTATGCAATAATAGATCGATAAATATCAGTAAGAATACAAAACAAATTAAAAACCTTCAGCAAAATAGATGATGGATGTGGTGATGCAAACATGACATGTCGAATATTAAAAACAATAATACTGGATGATTTGAAGTATTCTGTTCAGATTAACTTCTGTCTCTAAGAAATAGAGGGATCTGCTTGTATACCTGAATACCAGAAATAAGATTGTAGTCATACAGTACCGATAATTCCACAATGCTTAGACCTAATTTTTTTTAAAATTGAGTGTCCTGTAAAGAATAAAAGTTCTGCATACTTAGGAGAGTGTTCCAGTTTGTATAACATGTGTGTGTTTTAAACTGATGCCAGATATTATCTGAATAAGTGATAACTTTGGAATATACATTACAGTAGAACTCCAATTATCTGAATCAATTGGGACCAGACCCCATTCGGATAATCGAAAATCCGGATAGTTGGATTTTTTCTGAAAAAGGGTCTTTTTTAATTAATTACTGAATGTATATATGTATGTTGGGAGAAAAAAAAAACTATATTTAAAGAAAGAGAGCTTTTAATTAATTAAATGAAAAGGCAACACTTCTACATGTTAAGCGTACTTGCAAGTGCAGTACATTAGTACAGTATGCACGTAACGTAGTGGAAATAAAAGTCACTCCTAGATGAACATCTCGGTCAAAGTAAGCTGTTTGACTGCATTCATCCGTTTTTAGGCAGCCAAGTCGCGCATCCGCTTGAAAGTGGGAAGTTGCATATGGTCACACTTGCGCTGATGTTCCATACACTTCAACGCAGTTTCAAGGCCGACAAATGCTTGACTAGCTGATGGTCCCACATCTGCTTCAACTTTGACATTAAGATCACCTTCTTCCTCGACACTTTCTTCTCTCACACTTTCAGTAAGTTCATCATCATTTAGAATTTCATACCCAGGTTCTGACGAATCACATACCACCCACTCTCTGATATCTTCAGCATTAGCTTCTGAACATCCAGAAATTTTCAAAAGAATGTATCACAATTCCTCAAGTGACACATCATCCCCATCTTCTCTTGTCTCTTTCCTTTCCTTTTCTTGAGCTTTTTTTCCCTTTTTCTTTTCTTGTTCAGTTGGTATGCCTTTCAACTTGTTCCATGCGCATCTTAATGGCTCCAAGCTTTTGCCACCATGTAAGGGCAATTTTTCAATTTTTTTTTTTTTTTTTTTTTGTGGTTAGTCAACACACCACCTTTGTTTCGCCCTCCAAAAAAAGTTTCCCTAAAAGTTGCCTTCTGTGATGGTGTTTCATGGTTTCGATAACAGACTGGTCCATTGGTTACAATAAACTTGTGACTTTTGGTGGTAAAAAGAATGTTTTAAACTGGCCATTCCCTTTTTCCAACAATTCTTCAGTGGGATGAGTTAAAAAAGTGTTTAGGATATTCAGCAATTCGGATAGTTGGAGTTCGGATAATTTGAGTTCTACTGTACCTAAGTACACTGTTGTAAATTAATAAGACTACTTAATGCAGTACTCAAGAATCAGGTGTTGAGTTCCTAGAAAATGCTGTTAAGATTGTCAAACAGTCTTTAAGTTTTGGACAACTGTTCTTTTCAGAATATTTATCAAATCTCTACAAAAAATGTATAAAAATTCATTCACTATTCTAAAGTTTTTGAAGGTTCTTTGAGTTACATAACTCAGTTTCAAATTACCACCTTCATGATCCTGCAGTGACTCAGAATGAACAAGCTGTCCATATAAACCTTAAATTCGCCCTATATCACCATTAAATATATTCAGAAGCTATTTTTTTTTCAGGAAGGACACATGATAAAATTCTTTATCAACAGACTCCTACAAGACAATTCTTGTAAAAATAAATTAAATCTCGAGGTTAGTTAGTGATAAAAGGTTATTAATTTGTTCTGAGCCAAGTCTACTCTCTACTCTATGATATTCAGATAATATCGCTAGCCATGTTGGTTCTTTGACAACTTTTCCTTTTTGACCAGATCATATTTTTAACTATGCAGTTGAAAACACAAGGCACAACACTATTTTTGACAGCTTCAGCTAAAAGTAAAAAATAAATACCAAAAACAAACTAAATAAAATAAAAAATCAATTCTTTGTACAAAAACTATTTACACATAAATTGATTCACATCAAATATTTATAATCTCATGTAATTTTGTTTCAGGTTTTTGTAAGGTTAAGAATTTTCATAATCCATTTCACTCAATTTGCAAGAATCTGTATAAAAGAACTATCTTGAACAACTAAAGGCTTCTGATTATTCAGAGTTCTGATGAACAAATACATGCAATGTAACCATTAACACAGGTTTCTTTTTTTCTGGTCTATTCATGCGTTCTGATGTGTTCGTTACAACAACACTTCATCAGCATATGCATCCGTAAGCTGAAAATGGTTGAGAATGAGAAATACAGGCTCATAGTGCACCACAATCTGCCGGAATTTCTACTTCGATCAAAATCCTATGTTTGGAAATTATTGCAGTCAGTTGCCATTGCATAATCTACAAATCTGAAAGAAGTACAATCAAAACACTGATCTGTGTGATGGAAGTTCAGCTTCAATCAGAAAATTAAGAAATTCTACCGTATAATTGTTGGCATCGTTTAGATAATGCACAGAGTTTTATCAAAGTATATCTCACCTCATTTCCATCGATTTCTGACAAAATGGTCTTGATGAAGGCAGCTACTTGGTAAATTTCGGCAGTTGTAGATCTGATTTCCAGATCTTAGTGTTCTCCCTATGTATTATTTGTGAAATCTATCCTAACAGAAGAAAAATGAAAGTCTTCAACTTAAATTAAACACTTATAAAAGGATTCTTTATTTTTACGTGATTTTTTTTATTTAAGTGTACTACATATAATACCAACTAATGTGTCTGTTTGACTGCTTAGTAAATAGGTAGTTTATTTTGCAAGCTGATGCAATTTACTGTAAGGCATGTAAATTGCCACCAGAGTGTATGGTCCATTGCAATTTTAGTTAAATATTAAATTAAATAGGCTTAAGAGTGAATACTTACTACATCTGATTTTTACTTAACAAGCTGAAAATAAAACTGGTACTCCACCAAGTTTTGTCAGGATGCCAGAGAAAAGGGGGTTGTTTTGGGAAATTACAGAAGTCTCGAATCTTCAGAGCCAGAAGGCATTTAAGCCACTTGCTTCAAGTGCCACAGACCAGCCCAAAGTCAATTGCAGTCAAAGTAGGTCAAAAGCCAGTTAAAGACAGATTAGCAATATAATTTCTCCAGTCATGCAGTAAGAAGCATGAGTTGAGATGAAAATTCAGTCATGAGTAGATGGCCAATAATACTAAATTTGTGAAACATATGCTAGAATAAGCTGGAGGCATGTAGTTAGACAAGAGGAAGTGGACAGCCGGATGTTCAACAATAAATTATGGTAGTGTCACTGATCCCCAAAAATTGAAACAAACAATTCTCTGTATGAATAGAAGCTATTCTCTTCCGACACACTTGTGAATTTAAGAGTTCAATAGCATTAGAGTGACAAAATTCATTTTTTTACACATTGTCAACAATGATGTCATTAGAGGCGGGAGAAAGAGTGTTACCATTCACCCATAAGGCTCAGTAAATTCAAGAAAAGGAAACATTTGACAGAAAGTTGGTAAATGACATCTTAAGCACTGCTCCTAATCTGTAATAGTATCAGAAAGAAATTCCATTAATTGATGATAATAGTTTTAAAACTATAATTGACATGATAGCACCATTAAAATGTCAGAAATAATTCTACGTATCACTAACTTACATGGGCCTAATTTTTTAACTATGTGCATCTTATTAACACTTGGGACGTTGTACAATCATAACATAATAAATGTAAAAGCATATTCTGCAGTCATACAGAAACAATTTAATGAAGTTAGAAGTGAACTATCAAAAATGAATTACATGTCAAACAACTCTTAATATTTATTAACAAAATTATGCAACTAAGGAAAATGGAAGCGGCTTCTAGGCGATATAAATAAGAAAAGAAAGGGAAATTAACCCACCACATACCAAAGTGGACGGATGCGATGAGAGAACACTAATGCTGACAAACAACTACACAATATTTCGGCATCTGCCTTGCTCACAAATAGAAAAACGGGCCATTAGGCTCGGAACCTGTGCGCACACCGAATGTTACCTAATGACTAACCGTGAAGTGATGGAGGGGGGGGGGGGGGAAACGGATAGGGAGTAGACTATCGATATACAATGTCTGAGATAATATATTTAATATTTTGGCAGGCGATGGTAAAATGAGCAAATGTAGTGATGGTACGGTATAAACATGGCGAAAAAAAAAAAAAAGGTAGTGATGGGTTAATTGGATTTTAACGGTGGTTAAGTCCAGGTGGGTGTCTCGTATCCAGGATATTCTGGTACGCTAGTTCCCATCTCCGGAGTTCTGCTGCAGTGGTGCTGTCAGGGAAAACTCTGACTGCTCTCAAAGTGAAACAGTCGTTGAGGTTGTTGGAATCATGGCTATTGGCATGTTCTGGTACTGGAAGGTACAGGTTACGAGTATGGACTGTTTGTCTGTGGCCATTCATTCTAACAGAGAGTTGCTGTGTGGTGAGGCCTATGTAAGAACTGGTGCAATAGCAGCAAATTAGTTGGTATATAAGATGAGTGGTTGAACAGGTGGCATGTCCAATAATGGGGAAAGACACCCCCTGGACTTAACCACCGTTAAAATCCAATCAACCCATCACTACCTTTTTTTTTTTTTTGCCATGTTTATACTGTACCATCACTACATTTCCTCATTTTACCATCACCTGCCAAAATATATTATCTCAGACATTGTATACCGATATCGATAGTCTACTCCTTATCCGTTCCTCCGTTCCCCCCCCCCCTCCACCAATTCACGGTTAGTCATTAGGTAACGTTCGGTGTGCGCACACGTTCCGAGCCTAATGGCCCGTTTTTCTATTTGTGAGCAAGGCAGATGCCGAAATATTGTGTAGTTGTTTGTCAGCATTAGTGTTCTCTCATCGCATCCGTCCACTTTGGTATGTGGTGGGTTAATTTCCCTTTCTTTTCTTATTTATTAACAAAATTAGTAATAATGCTATATCTGCATACTATTTGCAGACCACAGGATGAGAAACACTGATTTAAGTATGAACGGAGACTTTTCCAGCAAACGATTGCAATGAAGTCTTCATAGATGTACCGCCGGTTTGTTGTCAAAATATCGTGTTTTCAAAACACAATCTGCCGGCATACCCGTGAAGACTTCATTGCAAAACTGATATAGATTTTAAAAGTACATGATCACTACTAAGATAAAACCACGTGTGTTCCAGTTTTTGAGATAATTCTCATTCAAACAAATTTCAGGAACTTTTAAATAAGGTATTCACTTTGAACAATCATGCTATAAAATGCAATTGGTCCGAGTCAAAAGAGTTACTGGCCGTTACTTTTGACCTCACAGGTGTATTCCCTCATACCAGTGCTTGTGATCCTGGTGGCAGTTTTCCTGGCTGTAGTGCCCATCGTGACAGACCCTTCTCTCCAGTACATCTTTGCACTTGTTTTCATCGCTGTTGGTGCAGCAGTCTACACAGTGTTCGTCTACCGACACAAGAGACCACGCTTTATGGGTAAGTTCCTTCCCCTTTTTGTTAGGAGGGTGGGAGGTGAAATATTGTTACCCAGTATTCTAACTTGATGCATTAGTGCTGCAACAAAAACTTTTTGCATGCACACTTTATTGCAAAGTAGTTTATTTACACCTTTTTGTAGTACTTCTTTCTTTCCAGAGTTAGATTCATCTGTTTCTATTAAAGTAATTACGTCTAGCATTAATGTTTCTCTTGATGTACATTAATCTCTGAATAAGCAAGATTATAAATAGCTACTTAGTTGGATGAAATCGATTTTAAATTTTTATCCATCCATTCGTGTTTGGTTTTCAAAAGATAATTCTGATTTCTTAATAATTGGTTGAAAAGTTTCCCACCCGTTAACAAACGATGGTCTTATGATCACAGTGCTAACAAAGCTATTATATTTTCATAGATAATTGTAACATGAGTGCTTTAACGGAAATCCAATTTTGTATGATGGTTGCCTAATTTAGTTCCATTTTGCTTTCAGATAAATTCACACGGTTTTTACAGTTGCTGATGGAAATAGTACCAACAGAGCGCAGCCTGGCTGACTGAAACAATACCAAATTTGAAATTACTGAATGTACAACAAGTTTTATTGTTTTGCCAAGATTGTACGAGACTTATGTGAAAATGTATTCACAGTTTCAATAAATTATTTAATTTTTTTAAATAACTTATATTTTATAGTGTTTTCATACGAGAGCAAACAAAAATTAGATACTTACATGTGAAATATACAAAAGAAAAAAAATTCACATATAAAAAAACTGATATAGATCATATTTTAAAAGTTTTTGGTTTCATAGTTGCTGAGCTTTGAATTAAACTGAGTAAACATATTTTTCAACTATAAATGTTAAGATCACAATCCCTATTTTATAATCTAATCCTCTAAATGTTATTGAAAGTAAGCTTGCAAAAGAACAGAAAAAAATCTCTTGTAAAACTAATTTCCCATTGAATGAAATATCAAAAATACTGTGAGACTTCAGATACTAATAGCTTTTCCATTAACCACTACTAATAAAAATAAATGTGTGTATATGTGGATTTTGCTTCAATTGATTACATGTGATATTGGTTAGGTTTATACTAGTGAAATTGAAACCCTGGAAACAATATGGAAAGGATATGGTATTTTTTTCCTGCCTCTAAATCATGTCAACATTGAGGCCATTACACAGAGGAAAGGACTGGGGGTAAGAAATGCGGCCATGGTCTTTTGAAGGAACCATCCGGGTGGCCAGCATTAGCCTGGAATGATTAGGGGTACTGTGGAAAACAAATATCTGAATGGCCAGATGGAGATTTGAATCCACATCCTCCAGAATATGAGGCCAGAGCACTCGCCAACACACTCGGTATGGTATTAGATGTAGTTGATTTGTGTTTTCAGCAGTCCTTTCTGGCTCAGTTTCTATTACATAGTTTAGCTCATTTATTTGCTTTAGTAAATAATATCATCGAAATCTGGATGGGGATTAATTCTAAAAAACTAAAAAGAATTGTGGAGAAGTGAAATCCACACTCAGGGTTCAAAGGTAGAGCATACAGGTAGAGTGGTCATTTTTGTGTGGTATTAAATTTACCAGGTCTTTACTGGGAAGGAAATGAGATTAACAAAAGGGAACAGTAATATAGAAGTAGGCTTACACAAGTGATAGAGCAGAGCAGAAGGGACGACAACATATTAGATAGCTTCCTATTATAAGTAAGCATATATTTCAAAACTGAAGTTATTTCAGAGGAAGGTTCAGTGTTACCTATGGTTATACGTTGAATTTCTTCATCCTTCGGGTGGGTGCGCAGACTTCCGCGGTCGTTGTCAATGTAATCTTGGTTATCCGGGTTGAACAGCGTCAATTTGTCGAAACCTAACGTTTCGGCCATCATTTTGTGGCCTTCTTCAGAGTACTGTCATGGCTGGAACTGCTGACGCCTATATATAGCTCCCGAAGAACGCACTAGCCGTTTGGAGTGACGTCACCCCAACTACCGCCGCCAGCGTGGCCGGTCCGATGGGGGCCTGCGTCCCGTGTTTTCCTGATCAAGCATGACCATATTTGGTCAAGTTGTAGCCCGCCACCTGCGTTCATATTATCTGGTCTTTTTTTGATTTCCAATGCTTCTCTGACATGCCGGGGCCACCATCTGCTTTCTTGAACCAATACACTTGTGTCACTGAATAAAATTGCGTGCCCACTGTCAGCAGAATATTGCGCTACAGACCAGATAATATGAATGCGGACGGCGGGCTACAACTTGACCAAATATGGTCATGCTTGATCAGGAACGCAGGCCCCCATCGGACCGGCCAAGCTGGCGGCGGTAGTTTAAGTGACATCACTCCAAACGGGTAGCGCGTTCTTCGGGAGCTATATATAGGCGGCACTGCCTTAAAGCATTTTCCTGTTCATTACTATCATTAAACTGTTTAATCTAAGGAATTAACATTAGCTAGAAATTGCTAACAAAGCCATCCTTTGTTCTGCTGCATAGGAATAACTTAGTACATTTCCAATTTTGCTGTGACTTCTTCTGAGATTAAAGGATGCCAAGATAATGTGAAATCTATTAAAGAATTAAAAATCTTACAAATTCACCAACAGAAACAGATGGTTCATGGTAGTTGGTGGAACTTATATCACTATTACAATTCAGAAAGAAAAAGTGATGGGTTATCTATTTTTTGAAACTGATAAAGAGTTCTTCCACAGATAAATGCGTTGCATCTTTTCAAGTAACAAACTTATAGTTTCAATGCTCCCTCGTTGACGCCGTATTAAATATCGATGCCTTTTTGGCCTTCTACACATAACTATGCCAAAATATGTTTCACACACTCTTTCTGACAATTAACTCACCATACGGAATGTTCGTTGTTCTGGAAGTACCACTAATCAGAAGAGCACAGCTGTCACATGGGACTCACGGCGTGAGTTGTTCCCTTTGAATCCAAATATGTCATGCATAATGAAGTGTTAGGCTATGGCTCATGTTAATATTAATACCATAATAGCAGCAACAAGGATGACAGCCTATAACTTCATGATGGCTTGCTACGAACAGAAAAATTCACACTAAGCCATCCAATATTTTACAGCTGTATTCACCTAATTGGATATATCAATCAAACATTCAGAACAAACCAAATTTGACAACAGATACTTTCCTGGTGTATGATTGGAATGAAGTCTTCATGTGTCTATTGCTGGATTGTGTTGCCAAAATATATTTTGATGATAGCTCCGCTGTCTTCCTCAGGTGCAGAAACATCTGTTGTTGTCTGCTGACCAACAGAAAATGAGACAATTCATGTGCAATACCTGTGAAGATTTCATTGCATACCAAATGTGTCATGTTTAGTAATACATGTAAACTCGGTAAAGTTGTGACCTAAAGACCAAAGCAGGTCAGGTGAAACATCAGCATTTAACACAGAGTGCAGCCCACGGAGCATGAAAACTATTTATTGCAGCTGCAAAGGCTGCAAAAAAATTATATAACTCATAACTTTCCAAATCAATTATTATAGCTTGTTTATTTTTTTATTTTTTTCTTAGCTTTGACTGTTCCCTCCACTAACAAATTAACCAATCCTGACCTACCATCTTGTCTCTTTTTTTCTGTAAGTCTTCAACAAACTTCTTTCTCACCTATAACTCATTCATTCGTCATAGCTAGGTGGTAAAGTTTCAGATAACCTTCCCAAGTCCGGGGGTAGGGTAATGCTAGCTCCCCACGACTGTAACCTACCTTTTGTAGTTGTAGTTTTAAGTTCCTTTCATATTTCTAGAAAACTTTTCCTGAACTTCAGTCTTTGCCTGTGTGGCAAATGTCGATGTAATAAGTTAGTTCTTTCATGATTAACTTTGGTCATTTTCTTGTTTGCAGCTATATCTCTTCAAACGGAACTAGTTAATATTTTAGCTCTATTTACAATACTAACACTTGCACAAACATAACAACATATTTCAACCTAACAATTATTTTTACCTTATGAATATCACAAAAGATTTAGAAACAGCATGTGAAATGGAAGAGAGGACCATGATAATAAATTAGCAATTGATTTCAGGTACAAGAGAGTAAGCAGGCGGAACGGGTAACCTATGGTGGTAATGACAAATATGCCCCAGACTGTGAAAACACGTAGCAATTGTAAGAAGGTGTTCAGGAATATTGTCACCAGAGTGTGAGCTCCATCGCAATTAATAATAATAATAAATAAGTCACTAAAACTGTAAAACAAAAATTAAATTAATTTATTGCAACAACTGGATAGGAATACACAGTTAGCTAAAATAATACACAAATATATTCAGTGCTTTCTGAAAGCAGAATTTTATTATATCAAATTTTTACAATGAAATACAACAGCACCATTGGCATGACATTATATGGCTCAGAATAATGGTAATATAACTCCATAATCATTTGTACACATTTTTGAGCTAACATAAAGCTACCCAAGAATCTATTCATTTCAATATGAAGAAAACTCTTTCTGAATTATGAATACCAGAGTGCAATCTTTCAATATTTTGTTAGACTTGTTTAGAAACAATTTATATTATATCATTTTAATTAAGTAAACTTCAATAACAATAGAACAATGGCAGTAAAATGTGATAAAAATATGGAAGACCATAAATTATTTGTGATAATATTATCTACAACTATTATTAAGCAACATACTCACTCTTCATATCAGGGCTGCCATACTTCCTTATAGCAGTAAAAATAAACAGCTCATAACCACAGAAAATTCTAGAGAAAAAACTGATTTTACAGTTACATGATCGGTAAATGATAAATAATTTACATGTATGCAGGCGATCTGAAAAATTCTTTTCTCTGGCAATAATTAGAAATACTACCAACCAACAAAACTATTTGATTTCATGAAAATTTGATGGTTATATTTCTCTGGAGATAAATGTAAATTTATTTATCATTTCAACACCATATGAATGAGGCTAGGAACTTTTCAAACCTTCCTTCGAAGTAAAAATGAGGAATGAATCATTGATGAAACTTTCAAATTTTTTCCTAAATAATGAAAGCTGCCAGGTACCTACAAAATAAAGTTTGTATAACTAGACTAAATTTTCCTAATTAACCACATCAATGCAATAAATAACTGTCCTTTCTATTGAGGTATTAAATTTCAAACAAAAACAGTTCTTTTGCACACAAAGTTTAAACATGTATGTAAAATTAGTGATAAAAAATGAATTCCTAATGATTAAAAAAAACTTAAGTCTTCCTCTAATAAACAAAACAGTTACTGATACAACTGTACCCCCCGCCCCTTTTTTCTTTATTCAACCAGATGCAGAAATTAAAGTGACATAACAAATTTATACATATTTGACATACAAACTTATTTACGATTTTCTTTTAAATCACATTTTACATGCATCATATTTTCACTAATATCCAAAGAAAACAAAAAATTAGAAAATAACTTGTATGATTAAACAATGACAAAAGATTTATTTTTAAGGTAAAAAGTCAGTAAAATAAAATGGGATTTCTAACCTAAACACAGGTTTGTAGAAGCCATTAGATACCCGTGGCAACCCCATTTTAACATCATACTGATGACGAGATCTGCTTTCTAGGCAGCAGCAACCACAAAAACTATGAAATATGTGATGTTTAATTCGATGACTACCACATTTGTAGATTACATTAACTTTTGTAATTGCTAAAATACAAAGGCACTGTGAACTGTTATAAGGACTAGACAAGAACCCATAAACTAGCAAACTAGAAAGAAGATTGGTGGTAAATGCATACGTTTTGGTGAAAAAGAACAGAATAGAACACCAGGTGGAGACAAATATGATAAGACTGCTACCCAAGTTCGAATGCAAAGACTTGGCGAATGGAAATTCCTGAAATCTCTGGAATACAACAAGTAATTAAAATGGGAGTAACACTGTATGCACACAGAAATCTCAAAAAAATCTTTAAAAAATAAGATGACAATCTGTGCCTAAGTAGACGATCTCAACAGAATCAGGTGAGTAGAAATGAGAGAAGATTAAGTAAATGAGGATGCCTCAGTACAATAGTTAGTTCACGTAGAGGAAGAAATTTATCTGTTGCAGATGTCTATAGCTAGGCTTGTCATAATTACTTGTTCACAATAACAGATTTTGGCTCAAAATATATGTGAAGGGGATTTTGATGCTCAATAGCTTCTTAACATAAAAATTCGGTAGGAGAAGACACGGGATTTTTTTTTTTTTTTTTTGCACAAATAAAACCAGAAGATTTCAGGAAACCAAAATTTTGATACATATGCCACCTAACTTGGTCCTCAAAATAAGCACTATTCCTAATAATAATTTTCAGTATCTGTAATATACGAAAATACTCTTTTCCTATTTAAAGAAATGACTCCTTATTTTACCAGAACCTAATGATCTCAAACTTTAAACTATCTTTCACAAGAATCATCATCATATGATACCTTTCTTTAGTCTCATTCTCTGACATTTTTCTATATGAATTCTGTTGCTTTTTACTCTAAAACAATTTTTATTCTTGCTTCCTGATATTTATGAGCAGAGTTTTATTTGTGCCTTCCACTTTGGTAACTGATAACATTTCTCTCGTCACCAAATACAGTGAGCAAAAGTTTTATAGCTATATGTATACAAATTTTCTGGCTGTATGAAATTAAAAATTCAATTTTTTTATCAAGCTATGAAACATTTCTGAAAAACCAAAGACTTGCAGCTGTTATCTGTCAGCAAAATAAAGCTCTGTGCCACAAATAACAGTGTTCTTGACATAGAATACCAATAATCTCTAACTTACTAGTAATTAAAAAAAAAATCATTTCACATGTGCTGTAAACAAATCAAGCACATAAAAACACAAATTGGTTCCATTTGGTCCCATTCCTTAAGCCTATAATTGAAAAATACTGATCAACTCACATTTCTCCAGGAAATTATGTTATTGTCTCATTACATTCAAAACAACAATCAATCAACAAGTACAATTAAATAATTATTTCAATGGACCTTTAGATAGCAGAAATAAGTAACTAGCTGTTTCACAAAAACAAAAAGATCATTTTTACTTCATAATATATGTTCATAAAAGTTTTGAGCTGAAAGGAGAAACCACTCCATTTAAATATAAAATGGCAGTATTTAAGTATTCGTATCTTTGCAGCCAACATTCAGTAAATTACAGAGAATACTACGATTACACATAACAATTAAACAAATAGTTTTGTACATTCCAATGAAATACACATGAACAACTTACAGTATAAACAGAGTATGTGAAAATAGTTACACCACCAATGATTAAGACAAGTTTGAAAAAGAAATGGTTAGGTTCACAGATGAACTGAAGATACCAACAAAGGCATACTGTCAATTCCAAAGTTATAAATACTAGTGTTTTTACAAAATGTGCACAAAAGAAGATACAATTCATTACAGTTAGTCTTTGTATTGCAGATAATCGGTATATAAACTAACTTTAATTTGTAGGGAAGTTATTAAGCCATAGGCAGCACAGTCTTGTATATACAGAAAAATATGCTCACAGCACTTTGGTCAAGACATCTTCCAGAAGTCTGGAAATACAACAGAGCTAACTGATATTTTCTGCAGCACCAATTCATAATATCTTTCCTTGAGTAATAATATTGCAGTCATATTACACTGAACCTTCCCTTTTCTTTAAATCATAACAATACAAGCAGGCACCATTATACTTCTGAAAACCATACTGTTTGTATTAAAATGTCATTATAATGGAGACATGTCAACGAAGAAAATAGTATTGATTTAAGTATCAAGAAAATACTTTGATTTTTACTTCAAAAGAACTAAAAAGATAGTTTCATCTAATGACGCACTTGTTTCAGTAGTTAAGTTCCCTCTTATTTGCTTTTCATTTCAATTTATAAAGTATAAATTGTACACTGCACAAATTGAAAGTGAAATATTCTAAAGCAAAACAAAATATATTTCCATTCCAAAACATAATTTTACAAATATATGTAGAAGAAATGAAATGGAAGATAAAAACAAAAATACATAAAAGAGATTAATTTCTGCAAACGTAAGAACAATCATAACTAGTGAGGTTTACTATGTTTTAACATACTATAGCCATTTGTTAGCAACATGTGCTAGATGTATAATTATATAGCACCTCATATATTTCAGATCTTTTCTTCAAAAATTTTTGCACTTTTCAAGGAATAAATACTGTTACCTCATATCTTCTACAGAACCATCCATAGTTTGAAGTAAATAAACTGCCTCAAGGGCAAAAGCTTTAAACATCAATGTTCATTGGTACTAGCTGCAACGCAAGTATCAGTATTCTTGATTGGTGTTGATGTAATAATTTGCTCATCTAGAGTAGGCAGTATTTGAGAGCATGATGAACATTGTTCAGTCGTCTCCCTGTAAGAATGAGTTTAAAGTTGTGTAAACTTCTGTAACTATGCATTGGATAGTTATAATAGCAAAAGACAGGAAAATTAAAAAGTATTACCACATAAAATAAAACAATACAATGTCCAAATTTATATTTGTCAGTTATGTTATGGAAACCTCTACTGAAAACAGAACTAAATCATTAATCTGGGATGGCTTTACATTTAATGTGCTAATATTAGCTTAGGGTGTTAATTTAATAATAAACATGGAGCAAACGAATCCAGTACTTAGATGGTAACTTAAATGCGTAGATAATATAAACTTGAGAAAATAACCAATATTATGACTCTTAACTCAAATATTTTAAGCAAAATTTCATTTTGCATATTGATTGACCACAAATAGACACAGGTATTAAATGTGGAAAAAATAGAAAAAGATGTGTGTATTAAATGTAAGAAGCTAAATGTGATAATACAAAGTTCCAGCTTCTAGGTGATCAGCAAAATGAATTGCTATTGCAGAAAAAAAGAATATATTTGTCGGCCGGAAAAAATATTAAAATTACACAAACATAAAAGTAATTTCCCACATGTGTGAAATCATTGGTTTAAGTTTTGATTTTAGAAAAGATTCAATTACCAGATATACATATCGAACATATATTTTATCTGGGGCAGTAACAAGTAATTTACAATGTGCGAACGAAAACTTTCCCAGCATATTGCTGAAATGTAACCTGTGAAAATTACATTTAAGTAATTTACAACATACAACTCAGTACACCAAATCTTAGGAAAGAATGGTGACAGTGAGACATGTTCTATACTTTTTACATACATCGCCTCCTCAATTTCAGATTCTGTGACTACCCTGTACTTATTCTCACAAAGATGTTCGGATTTAAACAAAAATCAAACAAGGAAGTTGTTTCTGTTTAGCGCTTACTAACAGTGGGTGTTTTTAAGGAGATAACTTATTATTTGCCGATAAGAGGAGAAGCATTCATCCAATGTGTTGGGAAATTTGGCAAAGCAAGTAGGAAATTGAAGAAATATGACCAAATTAATGTATCACAAGAATACCATGACATCATGCAAAACTCTAGTCGCAAGTATGATCTAAAAGAATTTAAAACTGAAGACATTTACAAGGCGTGTCTTGTAGGTACTATACCTCTCAGAATGAAGAGCACAATGAGCGAATGTCAACCTTCTAGAATACGATGCAGCTAGTAAGGTTGCATTATCACTCTAAGTCCATGCATTAGAAGGAAAAGGGATGCAGTTATCTTGCCAGATCATGGCAATGTGAGGCTAGCATAATGCATCAATCTGAAATTTCTTATTTCTTTTTAAGGGGCATAAAAAAATTTTGAGTGTTCAAAATTGTTGCAAGAGGTATAAATTGGTAGTGACATGTTCCGTGTACATGCCTCTGAAGAGCACAACCAATCTGCTGACAAACAAGAGAACTTTGGTAGACAGATATGTTCGCTTTGATACCATGTGAGAACAGTCTCGGGGATGGGTAACAGTACATACACTTATTAATAATATCGATTATATTACCAGCAATTGATAACAAGTTAGCTGCTAACAACCCATTAGTATAATCAGTATCCACTGTAATTTCCCATGTTATTTACAGCATATGTGGAACAGTGTATACACTTGTTATATAGTAACCAGTTAATTTCTTACACACAAATTAGCATAATAAGTTTCCAATGTAATCTGCAACTACATATGACGGTCATTCAATAAGTAATGCAACAAATTTTTTTTCCTCGGCCAATTTTGTTTGAGAAAACCGGTCATTTTTTGTGAAACATTTTCAAACAATCCCACTTCATCTTGTACAGTTTCATTGACTTCCAACAAGTGACAGCGCTATATGGGGCTGTTAAAATGGCATCTGTAATGGATGTGCGTTCCATAGAATGGGCAGTGATTGAGTTTCTTTTGGCGGAAAACCAGCGCATCTCAGATATTCATAGGCGCTTGCAGAATGTCTACGGTGATATAGCAGTGGACATAAGCACAGTGAGTCATTGGGCAAAGCGTGTGTCACCACCACCGCAAGGTCTAGCAGTACTGTCTGATCTCCCACTGTGCTGGCCAGCTGTGCACAGCTGTGACTCCTGCAATGTCGGAGCATGCGAAGACTCTCATTCGAGATGATCGACGGATCACCATCAAACAACTCAGTGCTCAACTTGACATCTCTGTTGGTAGTGCTGTCACAATTGTTCACCAGTTGGGATATTCAAAGGTTAGTTCCTGCTGGGTCCCTCGATGTCTAACTGAAGACCATAAAGAACAAAGAAGAACCATCTGTGCGGAAATGCTTGCTTGTCATGAGGCTGTGGGTGATAATTTCTTGTCAAACATTGTTACAGGCAATGAAACATGTGTTCATCATTTCGAACCCGAAACAAAACAGCAATCAATGGAGTGGCGCCACACCCACTCTCCTACCAAGATAAAGTTTAAAGACATACCCTCAGCCGGTAAAGTGATGGCTACAGGCTTCTGGGACGCTGAAGGGGTTATTCTGGTCAATGTCCTTCCCCATGGTCAAACGATCAACTCTGAGGTGTATTGTGTTACTCTTCGAAAATTGAAGAAACGGCATCAGTGTGTTCGTAGGCACAGAAATCAGAACAAACTTCTCCTTCTTCATGGCAACGCAAGACCTCACACAAGTCTTCGCAACCGAGAGGAGCTCACAAAACTTCAGTGGATTGTTTTTCCTCATCCACCCTACAGCCCCGATCTTGCACCGTCAGATTTCCATACGTTTGGCCCAATGAAGGACACAATTTGTGGGACGCACTACGCGGATGATGAAGTTATTGATGTAGTACGACATTGGCTCCGGCATTGACCAGTGGAATGGTACCGTCCAGGCATACAGGTCCTCATTTCAAGGTGGCATAAAGCCATAGCACTGAATGGAGATTATGTTTAAAAATAGTGTTATGTAAATGGAGACTTTCCCGGCGTATTGATTCAATAAAAGTTTCTCTTCAAATCACATTAAACATGGAATGGAAACACACAGCAACAGAACGTACCAGCGTGACTTCAAACACTTTGTTACAGGAAATGTTCAAAATGTCCTCCGTTAGCGAGGATACATGCATCCACCCTCCGTCGCATGGAATCCCTGATGCGCTGATGCAGCCCTGGAGAATGGCGTATTGTATCACAGCCGTCCACAATACGAGCACGAAGAGTCTCTACATTTGGTACCAGAGTTGCATAGACAAGGGCTTTCAAATGCCCCTCATAAATGGAAGTCAAGAGGGTTGAGGTCAGGAGAGCGTACTAACATACTAAGGAAACTAAAATGAGCTCTAACATGGAAAGTAAGTGTTTCCGGACACATGTCCACATAACATATTTTCTTTGTTTGTGTGTGAGGAATGTTTCCTGAAAGTTTGGCCGTACCTTTTTGTAACATCCTGTATACTCTGCAATTCACAAAATTGTGGGTGGCAGAGGGTGCTCAGCACCAAAGCTAATCTTCTTTGCTGTGCATTCCAATCCCTAATGGTACGAGGGAAAAAAGAATTCATATAAGAATCAGTCCGGCACGTTATTTCTCTAATTTTATCTTTCCTGTCCTTCCGACTCAAATAGGTTTGTGGAAGAAGTATTTCACTACACTCAAAAGTGAAAGTGGGAGTACGCATGTTTACCAATAAGTTTAAATGAAACGTGTGTCGTCTATCTACCAGAGACTCCCAACCTAGTCTACTAATCAGTTCTGTGACGCTTTCATAAGGACTGTAGCAAGCAGTCACGAAACGAGCGGCTCTTCTCTGTACTTTCTCTATACGTTTGATCAACCCCTAACGAAACGGGTCCCAAATGGCACAACAATAATCCAAATGTGGACGCACAAGAGAGTTGTATGCTATCTCCTTTGATTGTTCATTACAATTTTTCAAGATGACCTCAATGAAAGTGTGAGACAAGAAAGTGTCGATGAAGATGATGACCTTAACTGTCGAAGTCAATCAAGCATTTACCGGCCTTGAAACTGCGGTGAAGCGGATGGAGCGTCAGCCCAAGTGTGACCACATGCAACTTCTCACTGTCAAGCTGGTGCGCGACTTGGCAGCCCGAAAACCGATGAATACAGTCAAACAGCTTACTTTGACTGAGATGTTAAGAAAGCAATGACTTTTATCTACAGTATGGTATGCACATATTGTACTAATGGGCAAGCACATGTAAGTATGTTTAACATGTAAAAGTGTTGCCTTTTCAGTTAATTAATTAAAATCTTTTTTTCTTTAAAAATTGTTTTTTCTCAATTAAAATAGACCCTTTTTCGGAAAAAATCCAATGATCCGAATTTTTGATTATCTGAATGGGGTCCGGTCCCAATTGATTCGGATAATGGGAGTTCTACTGTACTTATTGAACGACCCTCGTATTATATCATGTTAGTTGTATATGTGAAACAATACATACAATTATTAACAATATCAATAACACTATCAATGACTGATAACCAGTCAATTACTTAAAAACCTGTTACAATGATGCAACTAAGGAAAATGGAAGTGGCTTCTAGGCGATATAAATAAGAAAAGAAAGGGAAATTAACGCACCATATACCAAAGTGGATGGATGCGGTGAGAGGGAACACTTATGCTGAAAAACAACTACACAATATTTCGGCATATGCCTTGTTCACAAGTAGAAAAACAGGGCCATTAGGCTCAGTAATGTGTGTACACAACTGAACTGTTACCTAATGACTAACCGAGTAGTGGGGGAGGGTGGGGGAACGGCTAAGGAGTAGACTATCGATATATCGGTATTCAATGTCTGAGATAATATATTGCAGGTGATGGTAAAATGAACATATGTAGTTAGGGTACGATATAAACATGGGAAAAAAAGTGATGGGTTAAGTGGATTTTAACGGTGGTTAAGTCCAGGTGGGTGTCTCGTATCCAGGATATTCTGGTACGCTAGTTCCCATCTCCAGAGTTCTGCTGCAGTGGTGCTGTCAGGGAAAACTCTGACTGCTCTCACAGTAAAACAGTCGTTGAGGTTGTTGGAATCATAGCAATTGGCATGTTCTGGCACTGGAAGGTACAGGTTGCAGATGTGGACTGTTTGTCTGTGGCCATTCATTCTAACAGAGAGTTGCTGTGTGGTGAGGCCTATGTAAGAACTGGTGCAATAAAAACCTGTTAGCATCATAATTTTCCACTGTAATTTGTAAATACATATTATCCCATGTTAGTTACTATATATGAGTGAATATTGCAAACACTGAAATTACTTCATTTGTCAGCAGTTTCAATAGAAAGAAAAACCAATATATCATTTTAGAAATTGTGGGCAACTTTGTCAGCTTACCACTCCATACACCAAATATATAGTATTTTCTCATCATTCTTAGTTACCAAATTCCAAGAAGAAAATTCTTTCATAGAATAAAGTGGGTTCTGAAGCAAAGACTCTTTCAGTTTGGACTTAAAGTAGTTAGGTTTTCATAGATAACATTTTATTTCTTTTGGTAAGACATTCAGTAAGGAAGCTCCAGTAAATGTTATTCCTTTCTGTACAATTGAAAGTGACTTGTAATCCTTGTGAATATTATATTTATTCATAGTATTATGGCTATGTATGTCAGCATTAAGATTGAAGTGTTCAGGATTTTCCACTACAAATCATAGTAGGTAACATACATTCTGTGCTGGCATTGTAAGTACATCTAAGGCGTGTATTCAATTGAGCATTCACCCCAAATGAGCATGTGTTCACCCTGTTTTGCTCAGATGTGTACAGGGTGAGCTGAATGGATCCGCATGCCTCAGCCCGATCCAAGAGTTGTCAGTACTTCAAAGTGAGCATGTGGTCGGTTCGTATGTGCTTCATCTGTGCGGTCGAACCAAACAATACGAGCCGACTGCCCCCTCTCCTTTCCGTCAATCATCTGTTGTTGTTTCTCATGCTTAATTTGTGTAAATAGGTATTACTATTTTGCTTTTATAAATATGTAAATTTCTCAGGATAATTCTCTGGCCCTTATCGGGTATTACCACAACCATCCCATGCTGTGGAACCCCAAGGATGAATTTTACTATAATAATTTGAAAAAGCAAGATGCATGGAATGAAATTTTTAACCTTATACAAATTTCCAAAGATGAATGTCACAATAAATTGAAAGCTTCAAGGCTTCCTACTAAAGGAAAAAAAGCAAGAATTAAAAAAAAAGAGAAAACACTGGAACAGGTAAGTTCTTGTTTAATTAATCATTCTTTTTGTTTGGGTTAATGTAAGTTAACAGAATTAATTTTTAAAAGAAATCATAACTTGAGAGGATATCTCAATAAATAATTTTTTGTTTGTTTGTTTGGCTTATTACAACCACGTTGAACAGCAAATATAAACAAATCACCCGACCTTTTGAACCCCTTCACATAATCCTTTAAGCAGGCTACGAAGGCCTGATACGTTTCAGGTATGATTCTGCCAATACATCATTTGGAAACTTTAAAGACGTACTGCAAACTCGAGTACGAGTCCCCTGTAGCCAGAAATCGCAGTGTCACAGCTAGGCGTTCTTCGGCAGTTATGGCTCTTCTAAATGTGTCTTACCTCTTAATCGTAGTCCTGACAATATTCAACATAAATTGAAAATCCCGAGGTGAAATTCTTGTAAAACTTTTGAAGTTGTCATTTGTTTCATGTCCAATTGTTTTAATAGTAAAGCATTACACCTCCTTGAAACAATTTTTTTCGCCACCACTGCTTTCTCCTTTTCTTGTTCAATAAGTGCAACAAATAACAATAACTGGTGATGATCAATTTAACCATTAAAGTGTACTCAACATCTACACAAAAGAGACCGAGTTCCCTGTTCAGGCCACAAGGGGTCAGAACTTGTGTTGTAAAAAAAAAATGTTTTTTTCTGACTTGAAAAAAGAACTTGGAAAAAAACTGTGAAAAAAGCGTTTTTTTGGGGACATGTTTTTTTCATAACTACTAAATTTCATATTTTTAAGGCATTTGACGTTTAATATGACTGTTTTAGAGTTTATACTAAGTACTTATCTTAATTTTTAAATCTACTATATTTTTCTGGTTCAGTAGAAAAAAAAATTACAAAAATATTGGCAACATTGACTGAAGTATTCTTTTACTAACGGAGATTTCCCGAATAGGCTAAGTTGCACGAGAAGGAATCCCCTTTGTTTGGTTGATACTCAGTATTTGAACTAGTGCTGCCAGCCCTACAAATTTATCTGTAGACCTACGGATCTTTTCAAAAAATTAGGAATTTTAAATTTATCAACTTTTTTTGCCTCTTTTTATTACTTATTGTGCTTTCCTTATATTCGTATACTTGTTAAACTCGCAGCATATAGTGATACTGAGTCATTAAATTGACAGTTATTATGAATCATTTCCCTGCAACCGTTGACATAAACCAACAATTGAAAAGAAATAAAGCTCCTATTTTGTATGATAATAGATTTAAATTCAAAATTAAAAGACTGTAATATGGAACTATCGGCACAGTCTTTATGCACAGTACGTACTTTGCTCACAATTTAAAACTGCAATCTCAAAATCTTTTGTGTACAATACAACCAGTAAAAGAAAATGTAACTAGTTTTGAAGTTATGGACTAGAGTAGACAGAAGAAGAAACAGAAAATTCTGACTCCGACCGCACTAGTGTTGGTATTACTGATACTAGTGAATGTGGTACTGACCAAGAGGATGGATAAAAAATTATGTTACCTATATAGATATATTTATGAATTATTATGTAAGACATTATATGATTTAGTAAGATTTAAAACACACATGTAAAATGTAACTTCCGTAAATAAAACTGTAATTTATCAAATGTATTGTTTTCTGGAAAAAAAAACAAATTTAGAAAAAAAACAGGGTGCTAGGTTTTTTTTTCATGTTTTTTTTCACAAATCTGGGAAAAAACTTTTTTTTTCAATTTGCAACACTAGTCGGAACACAGTGGCTCATTGCTGTTGCGGGGTGTGGCCATGTGCCCCCTTCTTTTCGGTGCGCATGCTCATTCGGGGTGAATGCTCAAGTGAAAACATGGTCCCACATTTCTAAATAGACTTCTGCATGATGTGTGTGGGCTTGCTCCAAAAATAATTTTTACAGCACACTTTTGTGATTTAAATACCCTCTGTGCTTGTGAAGAAATTCCCCAAAATGAGATACCATAAGTAAACAGGGAGTGAAAATATGCAAAATATACTAACTTTCTATATTACCTATTCTAGATAATACCCTCAGTGAAAATATTGCAAAATTCAGTTTTTTAAGAAGTTGTTGAATATGTTGCTTCCAGTTCAATCTGTTATCTATATATACCAACGAATTTTGTGTAACTGCTTTCACTGATTGCTTTTCCTTCTGATATCACATTACAGCTGTCCTTTGTTTTATTTTTTGTAACAAATTGAAGTAACTATGTCTTTTCTACATTGAGTATTAATTTGTTAGCACTAAACCACTCGTTAATTTTCTTTAGGCCATCATTTGCTGTGTTTTCAAGTTTTTTTTTTTTTTTTTTTTTTTTTACTTATGGGTCTTTCAATGATATGTTAGTATCATCTGCAAAGAGCATGATGTATTCAATGTCACCTAGTATATGTGGGAGATCATTTATATAAATTAAAAATAGCAGAGGGCTAAGAATTGAACCCTAAGGCACACCACATTTAACTATACCCCATTCTGAGTTTATAACCTCTCCTGTATTAACATCTTTAATGATACACATTGCTTCCCATTTTACAGGTATGATGTAAACCAAAGTCCCAGCTGACCACTAACTCCATAGTGTTCTAACCCCATGATCAACACAGTCAAAGGCCTTTGCAAAATATACCAAGGGAATTTAATTTTTTATGCATTGCTTCCAATATCCAAAGGCAAAAATTGCTGAATCTGTCAAAACACCTTGCCTAAACCCAAACTGTGTTTTACTGAGTAGGTAATTCTTTTGAGGAGCATATAACCCCCTGTACATTGCTAAAGATTTTTGAAAATGCTGATAGAAGTGATATGGGATTGTAATTCTCAGTCTTTGAGGTATCGCCCTTTTTATAAAGTGGTTTGATTATTAACATCTTGAGTGAGTCAGGGAAGATACCACCTTCAAACAAACTATTACAAATATGACTAACAACTCTACTAATGTTGGTGCTACATTGTTTCAGCATATGGGTTGAGACCTCATTATAACCAACATTTTATTTTTAAGGGATTTAATAATTTTTTCAACTTCATTTTGACTGGTAGTAAGGAGAGACACAGATGCTGTTTTTGGTGACAAGGATTTAAGTATTGTTATAGCATCCGTATTGCCAATACATTTTACTTTTATTGTTTCAGCAACTGTTAAGAAGTAGTTATTAAAAGCATTTCCTACATAAAAGGGGTCATTTATAAGTTTATTGTTAATATTTAAAGATATAGGTTTTTCTTTTGGGGGATGATACAATTGTTTATCTTTTAATAATGTTCCAAACACTTTTTATCTTATTATCTGAACTGCTAATCTCACTGTTTATAGCCAAAAGTTTAGCTTCTCTAATTACTTTGGTTAAAATTATACAGTAACTTTTGTAAAGCTGTCTGAGAAGCATATTATCAGTATTACTAGCTTCTACATACAGTTCCCTTTTATGCCTGCAAGATGTTTTAATACCAACTGTTATCCAGTTCTTGTTTACTCTTTTTTGACCAATTGGAACTAATCTTGTAGGTAGACTACTCTCGCAAATTTTCAAAAAGCTTTGGTGAAAGTAATTGAATTTATTGTTTACCCCTTTTAATTTATAAATAGTGCTCGAGTCCTCATTGAAAAGTTCATTGTTTAATGGTTTTATTGAATTGCTCTTTAATGGCCTAACTTTGATAAATCCTTTCTTTGCATTATTTTTATTTCCCACAGCATCCAAGGTAATTATTTGAGCACTGTGGTCTGACAAACCATTTTCCATTGAAACTGTTTCATATATTTCTAATTTATTGTCCTCTACAAAAATGTTATCAATAATGGAGCTACTGTCTTTTTGTATTCTAGTTGGGAAATTTATAATTTGATAGAGGTTGAATGATCTAAGCATTTCTAGAACATAATCTGTCTGTTTAGATTCTACAGAGGATAATTTCCCTTTAAGTTACTGATAAACTTCAAAGAATCCCTTCAAGGTTATTAAAAAATTTCCTGAAATCTCCAGTGGGAACCCTATAAACTGTCAGTAATTAAAAGTAGTTGTTACATAATTCTAACTGTATTGCACAACATTAAAAGTCTTGTTCTATACAGTATTTACTTAAATCTAATGATTTTGTCTTACATATATTGCTGCACCATCCATTCTCATCTCTGACCTGCAATAACATGAAGCTAACCTATTTCCATTAAAAGGAAGGAGACATATTTCAGCATTTTTCAGATGGTGCTCTGTCAGACATAAGATATTTAGATTCAATGATTTTTGGGTTTCTTTTATAGATATTATCAACTCATCAAGTTTGCTTGAGATACCCCTAATGTTCTGATGAAACAAAGCTATTTTAGAATGACATTATTTATTTTTGACTGTAATATCATTATGTACATTCTTTAAATAACTTCCTACTCTTGACTTTTGGCCTAAAACAGACTGAGGTCTACCACCAATTCCTACCAGGATGGGGTGCACATCCAACCTGCTCTCCTGATACTGCTGTCAATCAGTTGCATTAGCTTTAGCTTGCCCCGAACCTTCAGGTGGAGTCCATGGGAGATGGCAAATGGCTGGGTTGCCTTGTCATTGTAAAGCCAAAAAACCATTATGAAAATTATTGAAATTAATGATTAAGCATTCTGACAAATTTTACATTGCCACATAAACATGTGCAAAGTTTAAGTGAAATTGGTCATGAAAAGCCTCACTACAGATCAGAAAGATGTCTGGGAACACTTATGCAGGGTTGCATTTAGGCATAGGCTACCTATGCCTGTAGCCTAGAGCAGCGGTTCCCAAATGGTGGTCCGGGAAACCGTGGGGTCCGTGTTCCATCAGATAATTAATTAAATGTTCATTGAAAAGAGTCACCGCGCCGAGGGAAGGCTATGATGGTTCTGCCTCCATTTGTGACGACTTACTGATTCAAGACTGGTTTTTCAGCTTATGTTTATCAAAATGAGGATCCGCCAAATAATGTATGATCAATTAGGGTTCCGTGGCCAAAAATAAATTGGGAACTGCTGGTCTAGGAGCCCATACGATATACCCATAACAATAATAATCAAACATGTGCAAAGACAGTAACCTATTTCTGAAGCAGTTTTAACACCGAAAGTCCTTAAATGCTTGTGAAAACAATGTTCGTACATTTGTTTATAACTGAAATAGATGTACATATAATTCAATATTAATTCTATTTTTTAATTTGTTGTTTTAAGTAACTTTTTATTTCTTTTAAAACTTTATTTCGGCATTCAGGGATCTCGATCACTTGGTGTGGCGTGGGAAGGCTCTGATTAGTGCAGCCCTGTTTAAAAACAGTTTAGTCACTGTCTTCCTGTCAACAAGCATGTGTGAATAATCAATATTGTGTTTTTAATCTTTCTCTATTGCATGCCTTCATGATCTTAATAATCTTTTATCATTTGTTTTATCTTAATAGGAAGGCCTCCTACTCCTTCATAGTGTTATTAAAACTTTTGAGTTTGTAATTCTGCAGGCTTTAGCTGAGGGTGTTTGGTTGCAACAATACAACTACAATAGGCATGATCTCATCTATCGATCGTCAGTTGAAAAATTAAACATGCGCACATCACTTGCTCAGCTCATACATTTCAGTCTTGGAAACGATACAGAGAGCACATTTTGAACTTTCAATTCTTCAGTTAGTTATCTACATATAATTTCACTATCACTATCCAATATTTTGCATTAAAAGGTTTATTAACTTAATATTAAGTAATCAATATATATAAAAGGGTCTGCACCACAGTTATAGCCTAGGAGCCTACATAACCTAAATGTGGCCCTACACTTACGCACAGATTTAATGGAATAACTCAATGTGGAATCTGACCTACTGGAAAAGATTAGATTTTCCAGGGGTATCCTGAAACAAAGAGGTAATCCATGTACTGCAAAGCTCCTATGTCACCCAGGATGAAGTAGGTGAGACTGAGCAACCCAAAGATGAAGACAATGCTGGTTGTTTAATTTGATATCAAGAGTGTCACCATGGTAGAATGGGCACCAGAGGATCAGACATTGAATAAAGAGTATTAGCTTCGATTTTGGTCAAGCCGAGATGCACGAGAAAGATGAGGCCTGAGTTGTGGAAGAACTCCACACGAATCAGGACAATGCTCCCACTCACTGTGTACAATCAGTACAGCAGCCCCTTATGAGATTCCATACTGAAGGATATATCATAGCTTTAATAAAATTAAAAAATATCCAAATCACTTGAAAGATGAAATTCAAAACAAAAGTAAAAAAAATATACTAATTACAGTTCTATGTGTTCCTAAGAACATTTATTTTTTCTTCAGAAATAAATAAATAAATAAGACTGAGGTTCAATTAACCAGTCTAGAAAAAAATAATTACCTAACAGTTTGTATCAAACTGTGAATCTTCTTCACCTTAGTGTCCAGGTTAACCCTCAGATTCCTCAGTTCACCTTCCTTCTCCTTTAGCTGATTTCTGAGGTGATAAATTGTTTCTTCTAGAGCTTCGAATATTGGCTAAAAAGTGAAAAATAATTCAAGAAGTAGGTCAGTGTTGAAATCATTTCAGCAATGTAATTATATTCTTGCATGGTTCTTAAACAGTGTGTTCGCCACTACTAGCTTATATCTTTCACAAAATTTTAGCAACCTGCTTCCTCGCTCATTTCTTTCTCCTAGACTAAAACTTCCTACAGTATTCCCCTCTTTTCCTTCTCCCACTATTGCATTCCAATCACCCATGATTATTAGATTTTCCTCCCCTTTCACATACTGGATTAATTCTTCAATTTCAGCGTATATTTTTTTATATTTCTTCGTCATCTTCCTGTGACGTTGGCATACATACTTGTACTAATGTGGTTGGGACGGGCTTAGTTTCTAACCTCATCAAAATAATCCTGTCACTAAATTGTTCATAATTACTCACCCGTTTCCCTACTTTCTTGTTCATTACAAATCCTACACCAGTGACTCCATTGACAGCTTGTGTGCTAATTATCCTGTGTTCCCCAGACCAGAAATCCTGTGCATCCTTCCATTTAATCTCACTAATCCCAACAACATCTAACTTAAGTTGTTCCATCTCCCTTTTTAAGTTTTCTAACCTACCTGCCCTATTCAGACTTCTAACATTCCACGCTCCGACTCATAGAATGTTTCTATCCATTCTGATGACTCCTCCCTGAGCAGTCCCCACCCGGAGATCCGATTGGGGGACTATTTTACCTCCGGAATATTTTACCCAGGAAGAAGCCATCATGATATATGTAATTTGAGAGGATTACATGTCCTCGGGATACCCTTTGGGTCTTTAATGCAGTGGTTTCCCATTGCCTTCTGCATCCCCATGCCGTTGATCATTTCTGATTCATCCGCCTTTAGGGGCCGTTTCCAACCCCAAGGGCAAGAGGGTGCCCTGAACCGCTCCCGCTCTTCCGCCCTCCTTTCGGAGGCCGTTGGCAAGCAGTGGGTGACTCCTTATACCGGGAATCTTTCAGTCGCCAGAGCCTCGTCCGTGCAAACAGGGTGCACCACGTGAAGGAGAGGTTGACATTTGGTTGGAAAAGGCTAGTATAGTCTCTCCCAAACCCTTATATTCACTAACTTGATAATATAAACCCCATGCAATTCACCTAAGAGTAGCTACGCGCTCTTAAACAGAAAACAAAGCATTTAGTTCTTCTCTTCTGTCAATATTTATCAGGTAATAACAACCAATGGCTTTTGGTCATCAGCAATCTATTCAGAGCAAAATTGCCATGTCTTCCTCTATGGTAAATGATTGTCTTTATCTTGGCATAATGTACTGTACTTAGTGTGGACAGGAAAGATAAAGTAAATCCATCAGGCACCAAGGTTCAAGGAAGGAAGATTGCAATGAGAAAAAACACCAGAAATACAAAGAAAAAACAATATTTCGAGCACCGCCCTTACTCATGAAAATAGAGGATGCCCAAATATTGTCACCACAGTGCTCATTCCCCATTGATAGTTTATTTTTCCTTTCCATGTTAATATTGCTTTACGGCTTTTCTTACTTTATTTCTACACTGTATTTAAATTATAGGTAGATTTCAAAATCTATGCCAACAGGGAACAGAATAATGAATAATAATATATGAATAACAAACATGCTAGAAAGTTATATTAAATGAATACACATTGAAAAGCAATCACAACACATGCAAACAAAAGAATGTACAGCTGAGGAGGGGAATTGGAGGATGAGTAGAATGAAAATAGTAATTCCCTCTCATTGATCACTTGTGAATATTAAATTTTTCTCTACCATCATTCTGTCATGAATTCTGCATCTCACCCTACTCCTTAATAACTAAGGGATTTATAACATTATTTTTAACTTTCCTTTAAAGTCATTATTTGCTACCCTTCCATTTACTATGGTGACAGTTTTTTTAACTCCTTTCAGGGCCGCTTATATAGCCTAGGGGCCCACAAAGCCTAAATGCGGCCCTGACTCCTTTAATACAGACAGGTATTGTATCTTTGAGTCCTATCAATTTTAACCTACATTACAGTAGAACTCCAATTATCCAAACTCCAACTATCCGAATCACTTATGGCAGCCACATTAAGACATGTGGAACAAGTTGAAAGGCATATAAACTGAAGAAGAGAAGGAAAAGGAAAAAAAGAAAAAAGAAGCTCAAGAAAATGAAAGGGAAGAGACAGGAGAAGATGGGGATGACGTGTCACTTGAGGAATTCAGAAACATTCTTGTTGTTGTTGTTGTTGCTTTAGGGCGCGTCGACAGCGGGGTCATTAGCGCCCTCGGGAAACATTCTTCTGAAAATTCCTGGATGTTCAGAACTAAGTGCTGAAGATTTAGCAGAGTGGGTGATGTGTGATTCATCAGACCCTGGGTATGAAATTATATGATTATGAACTTATTGAAAGTGTGAGAGAAGAAAGTGTTGAGGAAGAAGATGACCTTAACGTCGGTCGAAGTTGAAGCAGACACGGGACCATCAGCTAATCAAGCATTTGCCGGCCTTAATACTGCCTTGAAATGGATAGAGCGTCAGTCTGAGTGTGACCACATGCAACTTCTCACTGTCAAGCAGATGCTCGACTTGGCTACCCGAAAACGGATGAATACAGTCAAACAGCTTACTTTGACCAAGACGTTCAGCAAGCAATGACTTTTATTTACTATATGATACATACATACTGTACTAATGTACAGCACTTGTAAGTAAGCTTAACATGGAGAAGTGTTGTCTTTTAATTTAATTAATTAAAAACTATTATGCTTTAAAAATAGTTTTTTTTCATCCATTTTCAACATATATACAGTAATTAATTAAACTAGACATTTTTTCGGAAAAAATCCAATTATCCGAATTTTTGATTATTCGAATAGGGTCTGGTCCCAATTGATTTGGATAATAGGAGTTCTATTGTATTATGCATATAAAAATCAACACATGTAAAATTCGATATAAATGTTAATCTTGAAGAAAATTTATCTGAACCAGTAACAAACAGAAATAACATCAGCTGCACTGTACTTACTCTAGATTCCTCCATACTTTCTGCATAAGATGGAGGCTCGTCCAGACAGAAAAAGTCGTTAATGGCTGGAGAGTCATGTAGTTCTTGGTGTTCTAAAATTCCATTGACAAAACCTTGAAGCCCTTTTATTCTTTCACTGAGAAAGTTTGGATCAAAGTTATCTCCAAACCAGCGTTTTCTCGGCAACGATAATCTTACATTTGGAAAGTCATTCTTCAGCTGCAATTTTAAGTACATACTTAAAAGACAGAAAAAAAATTATCTATAGGATGAAGTTTAGATACAAAACAAATTTAATTACCTTAGAATGCAAACGAACAAAGTCAGTATATCTTCGGAAAACAAACCAGCAATCTCCTGAGGATATATTTTCAATACGCAGCTTATAAACCTTAAAAACAAACACTGCATGGAACATAAACATAAAAATACAAATATTTTTAATTGCAAACACAAAAACGGTAATAGTGGGTTTCACGAAAACAAATGGTTAATAGACAATTTAATAAACACACACACACACACAAAATAAACAGACAAACATAATTAAACAAAAAATATACCTGTAGCTTAGCTCAGATAATGGATGAATTCATATAATAGTTGAACGTTCAGTTTTAAACCTATTTTCAGCAAAACATAATCCCACTGGGTGAAGCTTTCTAAAATCTAAACTTTTATATTAAAATACCAGTTCAGTGAAACAGTATCACATCAATCATGTTTTAATTTGTAACACAAGTTTGATTACTTCTGTCAGATTCTACATGCAATTATGAGCACAGCTCCACAAGTTCTACTTTCTAAATCTGGTTTTTATTCAATGTAGCAAAAGTGCTACAGAATTTCTTCTTATTTATCAATGCCAAAGGCGTGAGGACTGGTAAGACAATGTCATAGAAGTAGGATGCGGGAGGGGGGGAGGGGTAGTGGGGAGGGGGAAAGGGGGGGAGTGGGGGGTTGGGTGTGTATGTTTTTTACTTATGGCTTTATGCCTCGTCGACGTCAAGGTCATTAGAGGCAGGATGGTATGGGGGGCAAGGAATGGGAAGAAATTCGGCCATGGCCTTTTGAATGAAGCATCCTGGCATTCGCCTGGAGTGATTTGGGGAACCCATGGAAAACCCTAATCTGGATGCCTAGACGGGGATTCGAACTGGCGTCCCGCAAGTGCGAGACCAGAACATTAACCGCTCACCCGCCATTCTCGGTGTGTGTGTATTGTTATTTGGAGTCATCCTCATTTCAGCAGTCTCCTTGTTGAATCATTATTATTTCAACATGTTTTGGCACCCTTTAAGATTTCATGAAATTTTTTCATTTTTTTCATAAAATTTTCTGTTAAATCCAGTTCTAACGGCCGGTTCACCAAAATTTAGTTAGTTAATTCCTTAGTTAAAAATTTATTTTCTTCCAGAAATAACAACCAGCTTGAGACCTCAATTACGCTTTATTCAATCTGTTCAACGAAAGTTACCTCTGGTCACTGCCGAATATTTCCTCACGATTATACCGAAAACTGTCTACTGAATCTGATAAAATTGCACAGTTATCTCCTCTGACCACAGTTCTTCATTAATAATTCAAAATTAATCGGCAATAGTATTTTTAAATCACCATTATTGACATGTAAATAAACTGACAAATATTTAATATTCTTGCTTTCCTCCTGTTTTCAGTTAACGTTTGTTAAAATCAAATATATAAAGCAAGTGTGTGTATGTAAAGACACATGTTTCTCCATGAACACTGACTACCATCCACTCGCAGTTGTGGTGGTAGATAGCCCTTGGTCTCATATTGTTAGTAAGGAATTGTGGCCACGGTGAGTGGATGAGGGTGGGTGAGGAAGCCAAAAATGTGTAATCTTTATACATAAAAACTTCAGCCTCCATTTGCACAAAACTCGAAAAGTGATCAGTCAATTGACTTGAACTTATATATATATATATATATATATATATATATATATATATTAGACATTGGGATAGGAGAAAAACCACCGCTTACCAAAGATGAGGGCTCCAGCGGCGTCAAAACATGAAAAAACACACAAACGCAAACATAATACAAATTTTCGAGCTTAGCTCTTCATCAGGTTGTAGGATGAGGTGGCTGCCCCGCGGAAGCTAGCAGCCTGGGGCAGCCACCTCATCCTACAACCTGATGAAGAGCTAAGCTCGAAAATTTGTATTATGTTTGTGTTTGTGTGTTTTTTCATGTTTTGACGCCGCTGGAGCCCTCATCTTTGGTAAGCGGTGGTTTTTCTCCTATCCCAATGTCTAATATATCCGCTCTCAGCGCCTTTGTTTCCAAACAATCAATATATATATATAGACGTGTGTATTCATATATTTCACTTTTCAACCAATACTTTCTAGCATAGATCACTGGTCTTTGTGAAAATAGCATGGAGTTTCCAGGCGTGCACAACATTGGCCGAATGTCAGTAGCCGTGGGGATGTTGGAGATATGATGGTAAAAAGTGGTTGATGCAGGGCATTTTCGTATTTCGACCAAAGACATGTATCTCCGTATATGTCACTCTGCTGTTACAACTACATAGCATAGACCAATGGTGTTTGTGTGTGATACTGGTATCGTGTCTCATATCGTGTAATATGGTGGTTAGATGTCGGTAGCTATGGGGCTGTGGGATATATGGTGGTTGAAAGTGGTCAACCGGCGGCACTTTTATATTTCTTCCAAAAACGTATGTGTCATGGTGTATCACTTTTCAGCCAAAACTATCTACCGCAGATCACTGGTGTTTGTGGTAGTTGCACAGAGTCAACCGTCGATAACAACATTGGCCGAATTTTGGTAACCGTGGTAGTGTGGGAGATATGATGGTTGAAAGTGGCCGATCAAGGATATTTTTGTATTTCAACGAAAGACATGTGTCTCCGTTTATGTCACTATGCTGTCACAACTACATAGCATAGACCAATGGTGTCTGTGTGTGATAGTAGCACAGAGTCACCCGTCGATAACAATGTTGGTCGAATTTCGGTAACGGTGAGAGTGTGGGAGATATGGTGACTTAAAGTGGCCAATCTAGGATATTTTCGTATTTCGACCAAAAACATATGTGTCATGGTGTATCACTTTTCAGCCAAAACTACATAGCACAGATGTCTGGCATTTGTGTGTGGTAATAGCATTGAGTCTCCCATCGTGCACTATGATGGTTAGATGTCGGTAGCTGTCAATCCAAATTCTTTACAAACATGAACGAAGTCGTGGACACCAGCTAGTTTTGGAACAATGTTTTTAATACCACCACCTCTTCCCCTTTACACCCCTTAATTTTTATACAACCCACATATATTATTCGATTTCGATGGTTCTTTGCACACATATACTTTAAAATAAACTGAAAAATACTGTCAAAATGTGGTTTGTAAAAACTCAACCCCTCTTCCCCTTTCTACCCCCTTAATTTTTGTCAATGTTCTTTATACGTGCCCACAGTTTTTATTTGATATTGACGCAACTTTGTAAAAATATACCTTCAAACAAACAGAAAAATAACATCTGCATTTGGTTTTCAGAAATCCAACCCCTCTCCTTCTTTCCAACCCCCTTAATTTTTGTCAATGTTCTTTATATTACTGTCAACTTTGGTTTAGAAGAAAACCCACTATACCTCCCTCTTTACACCCCTTAATTCATTGTACATACCCACAGTATTTATCCAATATCTTCAGAACTTTGCACACGTATACTCAAAAACAAACAGAAAATACTTTCTATGGTTTGTTTGTAAAAGCTTCCTGATCCCCCTTTCCTCCTAACCCTCTTAATTTTCAATGTTGTTTATAGAAACCCACAGTTTTTATTAGATTTTAATGGAACACTGCACATGTAGACTTTAAAACAAAGAGAAAAATATTTTCCACATTCCGTTTACAAAAACCCAACCCATTACTTCTTTACCCCATTTAATTTTTCAAATATTCTTTATACAAAGCAGCAGTTTTATCCGATTTTGATGGAACTTTGCACACATATACTTTAAAACAAACAGAAAAACACGGCCTACATTAGGTTTAAAAGAATTCACCCAGTCTCCTCCATCACCCTAATCAAACAAAATTCATATATGAAACCATTCAGTTTTTTTTTTTTTCTTAAATATCTTGAAAATGGCAGGAAATCAGCCAAAGTGGATATTGATAGTTTGAGAGCCCATAACATGTCCTTTCAGTCGGTGTTGAACCTATTCCAATTCAGACAATTGCTGACCAACAAATAGGATTTGTTTTAAAGTTTTTATAGTGACATACAAATCTACAGTTTTTATCCAATCTCAAAGATAATGTGTGCATACAGCGGAGCCGACTTTGTGGGTGCTCGGGGGGCTCCAACACAAACAAGAGGTAAGTACTGGGTGCTGAGCACTCCTGAACATAAGACATCAAAACCAGCCAGTAATCGAGTGATACGTCAGTACCTACATCAAGCACGGCGTAGCGAGACAACAAGTCTCGACAAGATAGCCCTTGCTTAAGATGCGAGTGTGAGCGAATGTGCGTCATGTCCAAGGACAATATAAGTACTACGTTAGTCCACACCTAACACTATCTAGTGTGTGGTAAGAGTAGTTCTGTTTTGTCAGCCATACAGCCAGCCTTCACAAAAGTTTTCATTGATGTGTACAATAGAATTTTCAATTAATTATTGGACTAACAACATGATTTATAACAGTTCGAGAAAAACACTTATGGTCGTACATTAAAATCAATCATCATAAATTGCAAATGAACATATGTGAAGATACACAGTACATTTTTTAAAAGAGAAGATGTTTAATGGATCCAATTTTATAATATATACTAGCAGAGTTCCAGGCATAGCCCAGACTAGTTGGCGTTGATTATCTCATACACTATTTTTATTCACGCAATGAGAAACGTGTACGAAGTTTCATACAATTCGCCCCATCAATTTCCGGAGTTAAAGCAAACCCAAATTCACCCGCACCCTACCAAGGAAGAAGTGGGTTGAAGCTGATTTAACCATACACTAATTTTATTCGTCAAAAAATAAAGTGTACCAAATTTCATTGATTTTGTTCCGGCCACTTCCAGTAATAAACTAAGCAGTGATTTAGCAGTACAGTTCTAAGAATAAGGTGGTTTGGATGCTTCGATATGGAATGTCAGTTTTAATTTTAGTCCTTGTTACATTTTAACCTAATTAAGAAGGCTTTGGCGGAGATTAAGAACAAGAAAGCCTAAGAGATCGATGAGTTACCTGTAGAAATTCTGAAAAGTATGAAAGCTGAGGGAAGAAGAGAAATACTATATTTGTGCAATGAGATATATGAAAGAGGAGAATGGCCAAAAGACTTTTTAACAACAGTGTTGATACCAATTGAAAAGAAAAAGAATGCAGTAAAATGTGAAGAGTTCAAAACTATTAGTCTCTTATGCCACGCTGCTAAGATATTACTAAGAGTGCTAAATAGACGAATATCTAGCAAACTGTCCATGTCAATTGCTGAAGAACAGTTTAGATTTCAAAAAAGAAGAAGTGCAAAAGACTCTATTGGTTTGCTGAGAACAATAAGAGAAAGAAACGTTGAAAGGGAAAGAGATTGTTACATGGTTTTCATAGACCTGGAAAAGGCTTTTGACAGAGTACAATGGGTGAAGTTAATGACGATTCTAAAAATAAAGGTATTGATTGGAAGGAAAGAAGGCTAATAAATAAATTATACATCGAGCAAGGAGTGAGAGTGGGCAATGATCTTACAGGAGAGGGAAAGATTGGAAGAGGTGTAAGACAGGGATGTTGTTTGTTACCCATATTATTTAACATATGTTTGGAGGAAATTATGAAAAGAAGTTTAAGAGGTAAAGGAGGGGTATGCATGGGTGGACGTAGGATTATCTGCAGAAGGTTTGCTGATGACATGGTTTTGCTGGCAGAATGTATCAAGATACTCAGAAGAATGTTAGAGACTTTAGACAAAGGGTGTGAGAAATTCGGGATGAGAATCAATAGGACCAAAACTAAATGTACGATGGTGGGAAAGAGTAGGAAAGAAATGATAACGCTGCACAGAGAAATAATTGAAAAAGTGGAGTCCTTTAAATATCTCAGGAGTATTGTGAGTAGTGATATGAGCTGCAAGAAGGAGGTAAGAACTAGAATATCAATGGCAAAGGAAGCTTCCAATAGAAAGAAAAATTTACTATGCGGAAGGCTGGACAAAACCTTGAGGAAAAAATTAGCTAAATGTTTTGTATGGAGCGTAGGACTGTATGGAGCAGAAACATGGATGCTACGCAAAGAAGATCTAAAGAGGTTGGAAGCTTTTGAAATGTGGGTATGGAGGAGGATGGAGAAAATAAGTTGGGAGGACAAAGTAAGGAATGAGGAAATGCTGAAACGAATAGGAGAGAAAAGGTCACTAATAAAAACAATAAGAAATAGAAAAAAGAACTGGTTTGGGAATGTGCGGAGGAACGAATGTTTGCTTAAGACTGCTCTGGAGGGGACTGTAAACGGAGAGAAGAGGTCGGCGAAGGATGAAAATGATGGATGATATAATGATAAATGGAGATATATAGAAACTAAAAGAATGGCGGAACAGATGGAGGCATGGAGGGCTGTCACTGTGTGTGGACCTGCAGAGAACCCTTGATGATGACATCTTTAAATTTGTTAATGTTGCTGCTCGAAAATCAAAACGTAGACAGTACGCACATTAATACATACAACATACATGAAAATGTATCTGTTTATTCCAGTATCGTACAGAAAGTACAGATTTTGAATGTATTTTCAGAATTTGAAAGCTTGTGGTCAAAGCTAAATTTAACGTATGTGATAAGACGTGACACATTTATTTTATGAATACTCTAGCATTTCCAGAAAACTGCTGAATCGATTTTGATCGAGTTTTCACACTATCAGACATTAGATACTGCTTCATCTGCCTTTGGAGCTAATTATGTTCCCATTGTGCTAGTTCATCTGCCACTGGAGCTCAAAATTAAAATATATTCCGTACTTGTACAATTGAATATCTGGCATTCAGAATCGCATATCAAGTATTCAGAACTATACGAGATTTTTTTAAAAAAATCTTTACTTTCGATTTGTTTCAGGAGTTACAAACTGCGGCGCCATTTTATGATGAACAGAATGCTCAAGACGATTGCCATTGTAGTTTTTTTTTCTTCGTTATTAATTTCTCGCATTCAATATGGCCATCTAAGACGTTTAAAGATTGGACATCACGAATTAAAGGAAAGAAATAGTGTGAAAAATAGTTATTTTTGTAAAGTTATCTTATTGCTTTCATTAAAGGCTATGGTCAGTGGCATTGTAGTTGTGTGTTTAGTGCGAAGTATGCAACATCTAGTCATTCCATCTTTGGTATTTGTCACCATACGTTCAGAATTTCAATTAGTGCTCCTGTGTTATTTAACGTTAAAACATAACAAATACCAAACAAGATTCTAAGCTTTAAAACAGTGAAACCCCCATTGAAATCTGCTCAGTAGTTTCTGAGGTTTTATAGCTCAAACTTATGCAGTTTTCGTTTTATAGATAAAGGTAGAGAGATAAGAAAAAGTCAAACAAATATATTTCCATCCTTAAAATATGTCATTAACATGCTGTAAATTTTTTGTTGTTAGAAGATAGTAAAACAGTCTTTTGGTTGATAGAAAGGGTATAGCAAGGATTTTTAATTCTTTTAGCCTTTTGTTTTGTGGTAATCTAAACTTTTGGCAGGAAAAAGGAATGTTGTTTAAGTCACCCACTGCTGTGCCTGAGCAGTCACAATGGGGACTTTCTCTAAGCCGTATTCGATTTAAATGGTTGGGGAAGTTAGCATGATGGAATTGGCTTCAGCTAATGCATCAGATGTAATGCCTGTGAACATTCCAGTTATAGTACCAAGGCTTCGCGGGGATGGTTATTGTTTACTGCCGCAGTGCGAACCTTTTTGCTGTAAAGAACTGCTCCATTCTGTTTGCCATAATTCCTTTGATCGCTGTTTAATGATTTGTATTAGTACACGATTCGCCGAAAAGCCAAGTTTGTTTTGAATCACTATAGGCAGCTTGCGATGTTCAAAACTTTTCTCTACGGCCGTTTTGCCTTCCTTGAAAACTATTCTAAAAAAATAATAAGGTACTGCTATGTTTTTTGAATGACACAAGAAGTCAGAAACATGATGCCGGCACGAAAGTTAAATGGTTTTTAAAGTCTTCATCCTTTAGAATTTCTTTTCATTAACAAATTTCTGATAGAAATTCTCATTTCAAGGCTCCAAATGTAACTCTGTAGATGTTTTCATTGCATCTGCAAAAAGCAGAAGATTAATACTGTCAGTCACATTATATCGTCGCAAAGAACTGACGGAAAATTTCAAAACCTTTGGAAATTGACTACTGATCTAGTTCTTATCTTATTATTAACTTAAAAAATAAGTACGGTACGTAAAAAGATAGACGATGCATCAAGTGAACTGCACCAGTTTCCTCACCAGCTGACTTTTATCAAAAAATGTAGTTTGAAGTTTTAGATAAAGTCATAGGCTGTAGTGACCAGCACTTTACTAAAAATGCTATGACACATTTGAGTAACGCAGAACTATTTCCTACTGAGCAAAATGATTGTAGTAGCAGTTATGAGAAAGAGTTATACAGAGATGATTTCGATGTGGATCCTTTGGTTCTTCATCGTAACATGCTTTTTGATATTAGACGAATAAAAAATATGAGACTGAGCAATGTGAAAAACATTTTTAAATATATAATTTGGCATTTCGAATCTATCCAAGATATAATACATGAAGTCATTAAATCGTTCAAAATCATTATTCCAGTATTTGTATGCATCTCAGTATGATCATTTTCAGCATTGCAGAGACAATAAATAATTTGAGGAGTATTATGAGTAAGCAAAGATTGAATGATCACATGGTAATGCATGTAAACCAATGAAGAATGGATGATTTGGACCTTCAAGAAATCACCAATATTCATATTTATAAATAGAGCTAGAGTTTACAAAAAAAAATAATAATAATAATAATATTGCATTGAAAAAAAATTGATAGCATTAATATAAATTATAAAATGTTTCTTCTTAGGAAGGCTTGTTAACGTTGATCATACAATTCGTAATAAAACTGTATACATTAAGTAGGTACGAATAAATATCTCCAGCTAATAAAAATTATGATACTCACTGTTAATGAAATGATTTTATTTTTATATTTCTACTACTATTATTATGTTAGGTATCCATTATTTATTGTTAAATTCAGCATTTTTATTGTATTTTTTCCTTCTTTATATATATACATTAATTACTAGATGTACCCGAGATTTCGTTCATCTTGTAATGGCAGCCACGGACACAAATCAAATGCGATAATTAAATTCCGATTTCTGTTAGAGGAACAAAAAATCATTAGTTATCTATATACTACGAGGGTTGGAGCATAAGTCATGGCAACTAATTTTTTTTATGGAAGATACCAGTCTGGTTGGAAAATGTGACATATACAGATTAAAAGACAAGGTGTTAACTACATGTGTGGACAATGAATAGCACTGAAATATCGTAACACACAAATTTATTATGATAGTATACAGGGCAATATGGCCTTCATGGTGCAAAAGAATGACAACACAGTACACAGTTGACATGACAAACCTGGGCCTAAAGATCCTCAAAGCAGTCCCCTGCTACTGTCAACACACGCTGCCAACGATGTGGGACGCGCCGAATACCATCAGCCTCAGCATGTGCCACACCATGTGTGAATCAGGCCACCTGTTGGCGCACAGCATTAGCAATGTCATCTCGTGTTGCAAACCGCCTACCACGTAGTGGTTCCTTAATCTTGCGAATGAGATCAAAGTCACAGGGCAAAATGTCGGGAGTGTACGGTGGGTGCTCCAATTTTTCCCATCCCCAACATCGCAGTAGCTGCCCTACACACTCTGCTTTATGTGGTCTTGTATTGTCGCGCAGGATTATTGCACAGTCCAAAGGATCTGGACGTTTATCCCGAACGCCCCGTCATACCTGTCGCACCAGGAAGTCCCTGTAGTACTGTACGGTCACTGTTCTGCCATGAGGAACAAAGTGGCAAACAATGACACCCCTGACATCATACGCAACAATCACCATCAGTTTGACTGGGGAAGGATTCTGCCAGAACTTCTGCCTCCTTGGTGATCCAGCATGTCGCCATTCCGCGGACAGATGCAACGTGGGTCCGCACATTGACCGGACGTCCCGAACGTTGCCTATCCCTGATTGACACACGTCCTATCTGAAACATTTCTACCCACTGTGCTACTGTACAGTTTGGTAGGGCATTATTCCCAAGGGCTTCCACTAATTCACTGTGACATTCCATTGCATTTCTCCCTCGGAGAACGGCTTTTTTGATGTAAGCGCGCTGCTCAAGATGGGTTACTTCCATTTTGCACGACACTCACCAACTGACTGATTTCACAGTCCTCTCTGTGCTACTACCAGCTATCACAGAACCATCTGTTGTTTTGCATACACACTATGCCTGCAGAACTTCCACACGGCACATATAAGTTTGTGACCCGTTCACATATCTCCAAGAAAAAAAATAGTTGCCATGACTTATGATCCAACCATTGTATTATTATAAACCAGATTTTCATAATCTGTAACTTTGTTAATCACATCAAATAGGCAGAAACCATTTAAATCAAGTACGTTTCGACATGAAACAGAAATTACAAAATGCAAAATATTTCTTTTGTATTCTGCCTGTCTGTTCACTTATAACTTCAAATCTACTGGACGAATTAAGATGCGAGTTTCATTATTATGTAAGACTAGTTGGTGCCTGCAATTTCATTCATGTCTGCCAAGAATTTTGAAGATTTTTATTTAATTTATTCAGAACTCTATTTCCAGGATAAGATGTAGCGTATTTTAATCCCTGTCACATCAGTAAGTAACCCGCCTGATAAAGTCCCATCAAAATTGATTCACAGACATTGCCAGTTATTTTTTTAAAAAAATTAGTCATCAAATGAGTACCCACGAGGTTTTCCAAAAGTCGGCACCCCTGTGTGCATATATGATTGAATAACAGCGAAGCGTGGCGGGGCTTGGCTAGTATTTAAGTAAATTTTCACAACTCCTTCAGCCTAAAACTATCTTTCTTTCAATTAAGGCTTGCGTGAGCTCAGCCACCTACTTTCTACTTGACAAAGGGTTTAACCAGGAATATAGTATTTTTTGTGTGTATGTGTTGTTTTGTGTTGCTTCTGCCCTCCTCCCTTCAACTTTGCCGAGTGTTGGGTGTATTTTATCTGTCCCTTCGATATGTTGCCTCGCGGCACTTATTTCTTTCCATTGTTACCTAAATAATATTAATAGCTCTACTTCTATTCCCAATCTTTGTCAACCCACATTTCTAAGACACCAGCATACTCAATGAAAACCTCTTGATTCAGAAACCATTTTCTCTCTTGTTCTTTGTCCCAAAAGACTCTTATATAAAATAAGATTCGTTCAATTTCCATAACCCATGCTAACTTAAATTTAGTTTACTGTAAACATTACTTATCACTTGGTAGTGATAAAAATCTAAGTACCTTTAAATATTATTCACACATATTTCACAGCCATCACTGCTCCCAGTGGCTGATAAATTACTACCAAGACTTAGCCATGTAATAATTGTAATTCGACATCCTTACTTTTACATCTACTGGATCTATTTGGCTAGTTACTATAATAAACACGTAAATGTAAAACAAGCACAGTCTGCATATTTTATTTATTTCTCGTGTCCAGGACATAAGATTACAAGTTGAAAAAACAAATAACATTAATTAATTAATATCAAACTATAGAACACAATTAAATGGAATTTGACCAGAATTCCGCAATCTTGATGGCCTTCTCGTTTGCACTAAAAAGGTCACCGATAGTGCAGGGAGATTCCTGCATATCATAAGATGTTGTGGGTTCTGAAGCTCACCACATTCACATAGATCACATTGTCAGTAGTGTAACCCCATTTTTTAATATTAGATCTACATCGGGACACTTCAGTTCTTAATCTGTTTAGAGCCTTCCATATAGCATATGACTGATTACACCCCGCAGCCGATGCCTCTGATGTTCATCCACTGCTCTTCAGGCAACGAATTTCACCACAGTTCTAGATGGCGTGCTTCAGGGGAAGATGTTATGGCTGTAGTTGACTGTACGAAGCTCTTTCTTCACTTCAGCCTTGTGGGTTGAGGTTCGTGTCCAAACAAAGGGTGTCTGGGGTCTGTTTACTCTTATCCATCTCTACAGCTGTTTTCCTAAGAATGTCAGGTGGTGCTATACCAATGATTTGGTATATTTTACCAACAGAAGTTGGTTTCAGGCAACCTGTTACAATGCGATCAGTATCATTCAATGCTATATGAACCTGCATAGCATGTGCAGAGTTTTGCCAAACTGGTGCTGAGTATTCTGCTGCAGAGAAACTAAATGCCAGGGCAGATGTACGAACCACATTTGGCTGTGCTCCCCAGGAGGTACTTGTAAGTATTCGGATGATGTTGTTCCAGGCGGATACTTTGAGTTTCAGATCCTCACAATGGGCTTTGAATGTAAGAGAGCAATCAAGCTTTATATTTTGGAATATCGCAGTGTAGTAGTTGTTGCCCCATCCAGTTGATGTTCAACTTCCTTTGGCTTCTCTGTTTCTCAGATGGAATGCACAGACCTGTGTTTTTCCATGGTTGGGCTTCAAGTGATTGGCATCATAATATTTGGCCATATCCTCAAGAACTGTTGTCAGCTTCACCTCCACCACCTCAAAGGTTGTGCATGAGCTGCAACTACTGTGTCATCAGCATAAACAAATGCTTTTGTTCCAGGAATAATTGGTTGGTCATTTGTATATATGTTGTACAAGAGCGGGGCCAACTCACTACCCTGAGGGAGGCCATTCTTCTGAGTTCTCCATCGACTCTTCTTATTGTGGAGGGTGACTTAAAACCTTCTGTTTTGTAGTAAACACTGGATGAATTGTGTAAGATGGTAGTCTTTTGTAGTGTAGTATACCTTACTTATCTGCATATGATTCAAACTATAGTGCCAGTAATAAATAGCAAACATGTCACAATCTTACTTCCTCGACTCTTCTACACTTTCAGCATTATACAGATAAAATAACTGGACATCTATATTTCTGAAGTAAGAGACAATGACAATTATAATAAAAGAGCTGTAGCAATGCAAAACAGAAAAAAACACACACAGCATAGTGTCTGAATCCTCAATCATATGACAAATGAAATGACACAACCGACAGGTTCAACCACACTAAGGCAGACTTATTGGGTACTTCATACTTTCTTGCCCACTGTCACCATTCTGCCTCATATTTAGTTTTTGATGGGTTACAGTGCCCTCTCGTTGTTGTTTTATTCAAGTGACTGATGGTTAATTTTCTCTCAACACTAACGAAAGTCCTCCCTATATGTGTTTGAGTTCATTGTCCATGTTGTGGTACTGCCTCACTGATATTTTTTTACTGTACTTTATACACTAGGCTTTGGAGGCATAATTTTCACCATGTTTATATCTACACATTATTCTTAAGGAGAACATAATATTAAATGACACTATCTACATTAATACCAACTCTGTTAATAATTGATATAATCCCTGTCATAGAAATTTGTCTAATAGGCAGATGGTATTTTAAAGTGATGTATACAGTATACTAGTTATCTGTGATATTTTTACAGAGATCAATGCGCTATTCTTTCTACAAGGACCACCTGGAAAGTAGTATCTGTTTGCACCGTGTAAAGTGATCATGTCTCAAGTAGACGCCATCCAACGTAAAAAAGTTTCAGTCAGGTGTCTTATTACTGTGTGCAAGATTATGTTCCACCTGTAACTCTTTTCTAGTTTTTATGAATGTTTAAAAAATTAAGAACAGCGTCAATTGTGAAGTGAGATCTGAGATTCGATTCCGTAATTGAGAAATGTGTGACTGTGTGATAACCGTCAAATCTAAAATTTTGACTCAGGGAGAGAAACTTCCACTATAAACAAACATATGCCCGTTGGTCATTACAGACAACTTGCTGAATTCAATAGATGAATTCTTAGAGAATTGTCATCATTTCACATTCAATGATATCAGTAAGCAATTTCCGCATGTTTCACTTTAAAGAAATTGTGGAGTGCAATTCAGAATCAGCAGCAAAGTCTGTTGTCTGGTGTGATCATGCTTCTTAATGACAATACCAGACCTCTCACTACTGGAGAAACACAACTTCTGAACAAGTTTAAATGATAAGTTTTAAATTACCCACCTAACAGCCCAGATCTAACTCCCAATTTTCACCTTTTTTAAAAAATTAGAAGAATTTTTGGGACGAACATGTTTACAGAGTTATGAAGATCTGAAAGAAAGAAAAGTCTCAATGATCTAGCATCAGATTGAAAAGAATAATAATAATAAAGAATTACATGATCTGACTAATGTTTTAATTTGAAATGTAAAAAAGTAGTGCAAGATATATTTACATAAAAAATTTCTTTTAAAAAATATTTACTGATTTTTAAAAAAAATATTATATGGCTATTACTTTCCTGATGTCCCTCATTTTTGAACAGGAATATCGTGCTTAGAATTTAATTACTACAAAAACAAATGGATACCAAAATACAAAACTTACAGTGAAACGAGCACGCTCTTCCATTACTTCATAACCAACAATTGGAATCCGAATGCCTGGCAAGATACTGGCTTGATCTGATTTGCCAAGTGCACTATGTACATCAGAGTTCATCATTCTCAACCTAAACAAGAAAAAACAAGTACTGGAACAACTAAAATGCTTGTGCATTAACATACAGATCTCTCACTTTGTCTGAACTATCCCAACCAATTCAGAAATGTTACCGTATGCTTTGTGTTTCACTTTAACTTACAAAATGGATGAAACCAAGAATTTCTTCCCATTAACCCTAAAATATTCAGTAATAAAAAAGTTTATGTTGGCTATTAAGATAAACTAATCTAATAAAGATAACTTCTCCCTGATAAATTCAACAGTGTTTTATTTCTTACCTTACAGCAACTTAAATAACAAAGAATGTGGAAAATGACTCATCACTCACCAAAGTCAAAGGCTGCAATGAGTGAAATACGTATGAGGCAAACAAAAACATATTCAATATTTCGGTTTTACATATTAATCACGTGCTAGGGACCGAATCATATGATTTGGGAGGTGATGGACCAGACTGAATATGATATTGACAAATAACTCAGAATAAACAAAATGTAGCTATGTGAAATCACATTCCTAAAATTGGAGAAGGGTTAAGAACTGGGAAGACAAAACGAACAAATAGTAAGCTTATAGAACTGCTGTGAAATCTTATATATATATAAAAATAGACGTGTTTTTTCCTATATTTCACTTTTCAGCCACCACTACCTAGCACAGATCACTGATGTTTGTGGGTGGAAGTAGCATGGAGTTTCCTGTTGTGTACAACGTTGGCCGAATGCCGATAGCTGTGGGGATGTGGGAGATATAATGATTAAAGTTGGACAGTGCAGGGCGTTTTCATATTTCGAACAAAAATTCGTATATCCGTATACTTCTCTTTCCTGCCACAACTACATAACATAGACCTTTGGTGTTTGTGTGTGGTAGTAGAATCATCTTTCCTGTCGTGCACTATGGTTGTTAGATGTCGGTAGCTAAGGGGGTGTGGGAGAAATGGGGGTTGAAAGTGGTCGACGTGTGGCAATTTCATACTTCTGCCAAAGACAAAAGTGGCATGGTGTATCACTTTTCAGCGAAAACTATAGATCACAGATAACTGGTATTTGTGAGTAGTAGTAGCACAGAGTCACCTTTCGATCACAACAGCGGCCGAATTTCAGAAACTGTGGTACTGTGGTATATATGGTGGTTGTAAGTGGCCGACCAAGGATATTTTTCGTATTTAGACTGTCTCCGCATATATCACTTTTCTGCCACAACTACATAGCATAGAGCATTGGTGTTTATGTTTGGTAGTAGAATAGTATCTAATGTAGTGCACTATGGTTGTTAGATGTGGGTAGCTCTGGGGGTGTGGGAGAAATGGGGGTTGAAAGTGGTCGACGTGTGGCAATTTCATACTTCTGCCAAAGACAAAAGTGGCATGGTGTATCACTTTTCAGCGAAAACTATAGATCATAGATAACTGGTATTTGTGAGTAGTAGTAGCACAGAGTCACCTTTCGATCACAACAGCGGCTGAATTTCAGAAACTGTGGTACTGTGGTATATATGGTGGTTGTAAGTGGCCGACCAAGGATATTTTCGTATTTCGACTGTCTCCGCATATGTCACTTTTCTGCCACAACTACATAGCATAGAGCATTGGTGTTTGTGTTTGGTAGTAGAATAGTATCTCATGTAGTGCACTATGGTTGTTAGATGTGGGTAGCTCTGGGGGTGTGGGAGAAATGGGGGTTGAAAGTGGTCGACGTGTGGCAATTTCATACTTCTGCCAAAGACAAAAGTGGCATGGTGTATCACTTTTCAGCGAAAACTATAGATCACAGATAACTGGTATTTGTGTGTAGTAGTAGCACAGAGTCACCTTTCGATCACAACAGCGGCCGAATTTCAGAAACTGTGGTACTGTGGTATATATGGTGGTTGTAAGTGGCCGACCAAGGATATTTTCGTATTTCGACTGTCTCCGCAAATGTCACTTTTCTGCCACAACTACATAGCATAGAGCATTGGTGTTTGTGTTTGGTAGTAGAATCGTATCTCATGTAGTGCACTATGGTTGTTAGATGTCGGTAGCTATGGGGGTGTGGGAGAAATGGGGGTTGAAAGTGGTCGACGTGTGGAAATTTCATACTTCTGCCAAAGACAAAAGTGTCATGGTGTATCACTTTTCAGCGAAAACTATAGATCACAGATAACTGGCGTTTGTGTGTAGTAGTAGCACAGAGTCACCTTTCGATCACAACAGCGGCCGAATTTCAGAAACTGTGGTACTGTGGTAGATATGGTGGTTGTAAGTGGCCGACCAAGGTTATTTTCGTATTTCGACTGTCTCCGCATATGTCACTTTTCTGCCACAACTACATAGCATAGAGCATTGGAGTTTGTGTTTGGTAGTAGAATCGTATCTCATGTACTGCACTATGGTTGTTAGATGTCGGTAGCTATGGGGGTGTGGGAGAAATGGGGGTTGAAAGTGGTCGACGTGTGGCAATTTCATACTTCTGCCAAAGACAAAAGTGTGATGGTGTATCACTTTTCAGCGAAAACTATAGATCACAGATAACTGGCGTTTGTGTGTAGTAGTAGCACAGAGTCACCTTTCGATCACAACAGCGGCCGAATTTCAGAAACTGTGGTACTGTGGTAGATATGGTGGTTGTAAGTGGCCGACCAAGGATATTTTCGTATTTCGACTGTCTCCGCATATGTCACTTTTCTGCCACAACTACATAGCATAGAGCATTGGTGTTTGTGTTTGGTAGTAGAATCGTATCTCATGTAGTGCACTACGGTTGTTAGATGTCGGTAGCTATGGGGGTGTGGGAGAAATGGGGGTTGAAAGTGGTCGAAGTGTGGCAATTTCATACTTCTGCCAAAGACTAAAGTGGCATGGTGTATCACTTTTCAGCGAAAACTATAGATCACAGATAACTGGCATTTGTGAGTAGTAGTAGCACAGAGTCACCTTTCGATCACAACAGTGTCCGAATTTCAGAAACTGTGGTAGATATGGTGGTTGTAAGTGGCCGACCAAGGATATTTTCGTATTTCGACTGTCTCCGCATATGTCAATTTTCTGCCACAACTACATAGCATAGAGCATTGGTGGTTGTGTTTGGTAGTAGAATCGTATCTCATGTAGTGCACTATGGTTGTTAGATGTCGGTAGCTATGGGGCTGTGGGATATATGGGGGTTGAAAGTGGTCGTCCTGTGGCAATTTCATATTTCTGCCAAAGACAAAAGTGTGATGGTGTATCACTTTTCAGCGAAAACTATCGATCACAGATCTCTGGCGTTTGTGTGTGGTAGTAACACAGAGTCACCTTTCGATCACAACAGCGGCCGAATTTCAGAAACTGTGGTTGTGTGGGAGATATGGTGGTTGTAAGTGCCCGACCAAGGATATTTTCGTATTTCGACGAAAGGCATGTGTCTCCGCAGATTTCACTTTTCTGCCACGACTACATAGCATAGAGCATTGGTGTTTATGTGTGGTAGTAGAATCGTGTCTGTTGTCGAGCACTTTGGTTGTTAGATGTCTGTAGCTATGGGGGTGTGGAAGATATGGGGGATGAAAATGGTTGACCTGCGGCAATTTCATATTTCTGCCAAAGACGCATGTGTCACGGTGTATCACTTTTAAGTGAACACTATCAATCGCAGATCACTGGCGTTTGTGTGTGGTAGTAACACAGAGTCTCCCATTGATCACAACGTTGGCCGGAATTCGGTAACTGTGGGAGTGTGTGAGATATGGTGTTTGAAATTGATCGATCATGAATATTTTCGTATTTCATCCAAAGACTTGTGTGTATCCGTAAATTTTACTTTGCTGCCGGAACTACATAGCGCAGAAGACTGGTATTTGTGTGTGGTAATAGTATCGAGTCTCCCATCGTGCACTATGGTGGTTAGATGTCTATAGCTGTCAATATGAATTCTTTACAATCACGAACGAAGTCTTGGGTACCAGCTAGTATATAACTAAATAATGAAAATCATATAAGTCTCTATATCTGATCTGAGGTAATAATCAGTATGGTGCAAAGGCATTTCCAACATTCACCGCTTGTTATTTGAATATACCACAATACAATATTAATGTCAATTGTAGCAGATGCAGTCAGCGTCTGGGCAATACACCTCAGAAAAGTAAAAGCCAGCAAACTTTTGAGGAGGACACAGCAAAGTATTCTACTCAGGCTGAGTTGTGCTTACAAAATAACAGCAACTGATGCCCTTACCGTGGCACTTGTGGTGTGGCCACTGGACTTGGAAGTTTGTAAGCGGGGAGCATTATACTGGCTCAGGAAAGGAAATCTGGAACAGGTAGAGAAAATCACGGGAGCACCAGCAACAACAGCTCCAGAGGTAAACAAATTGTTATTGGAAGAATGGCAGCAAAGGTGGAATGTTAGCGCAACATGAAGAAGGATGTATGATAAGTTTCCAGGTGTCTGTGAAAGGCTCAAAATGTCGCATATTCTCCCATCGCTTGGGCTGGTACATTACATAACAGTTAATGGACCTTACAACAGTGAACTGCAAAGAAGAGGAATAGTGGACATCGGTAACTATGACTGCTTAAACGAGGGCACTCCGGAACATGATGTATGGGAATGTGTTTCAACAGCAGAACAAAGAGAGCCATATCAGCAAATATTACAGGGCAGGCTGCCAGCCACTTGTGTAGAGCCATCTCATTCCTACTGATGAAGGAATCCTCTTGAAGGGGATTCCTGCGGCGTTGGTACACGAAAAAACACGAACACACAAAGAATAGAATTTCCGAGCATGGCTCTTCCTCAGTAGAAGTGAGATGGCTGCAAGCAAGCAGGTGGGGGAAAACAACATGGCAGGAAGTGAGGGTGGGGGTAGAAGAGCACAGGCTGGAAAACGATGATGAATAGCAAGTATGAAGCAAAACTGTACACAAGGACCCGTCGCAGAAGGGCAGTATACCTCAGTTAATCGAGTAATGGACAGGTGCAAACAACTGAAAAAAAAAGTTAAAACTAAAAATAAGCAAAATTTGAAGTCACAAACTATAAAGATAGGCTCTGGTGAGCAGTGGTTCTATGAGGAAAGGTGGAAGTGAGGGGGATGGGTGGGAGGAAAATTACAGCTATCTTAAATTTAGACCTGGAGATTGCCTGGTCCCCAGCTGGTACTGATAGGCCAGTTCCCACCTTCTATGTTCTGAAATACTGCTTTTATCTGAGAGGACTCTGATGGGGCGGACCGAGAAATTGTTGGTGTCATGTATAGTGGCATGATGAGATACAGGGTGGTCAGGGTTCTTGGTGTGTACTGATTGTCAGTGTCCATTCATTCTTATGACCAGTGGTTTTGTTGTGAGTCCAATGTAGGAGGCTGGGCAATGGTTACAAGTGAGTTGGTATATAAGGTGGGAGGATGTACAAGTGGCGAATCCTGTGATGGGAAAGCTTTCCCCAGTTACGGGGTTGGTAAAGGTGGTGGAAGGCGGGTGCATACTGCATAATTTGCAACGGGATCTGTTGCAAGGAAATGAACCTTGGGGCTGTCTTGCAGGCTGGGGGACCCCATGCTTATGGACCAAGAGTTGGTTGAGGTTTGGAGGTTTGCTGAAGCAGGTTCTGGGTGGGCGAGGGAGGTTTCTCATATCAGGGCAGGCTTGGGTAATATCAAGATGAGGATAACACTGCGGCCTCGCGTAGTAAACACACAGATCATGGGGTATATATGGTGTCATTGTGACGTATTCACTGTGCATGTATCAACACAGTAATAGCTATAGATATGATCTGAAAATTGGAAATCTGCAATATCGTGCATTATGGTTACGTTTCACTTTGGTCCAGGCTGCATTACGACCGAAACACATATTTATAAAATACGATTTCGTCAATCATCATTTGAGTTTATGTTGTAATGCAGCCTGGACCATATGTCACAGTGATGTCATATATACCCCATGATCTGCGTGTTTACTACATGAGGCCGCAGCGGTATCCCCATCTTGATATTACCCGAAACCTCAAATGTCTGTGTATGTAATGCTTGAAGAGACAAACACATTGATTGTGTAAACTTCCTTTGTAATTCTAATGTTTAGTTGGTTATCTGGGTGGAACCATATCCATTTTTTAACCCTAAACTTTCAGCCATCTTTCTTGGATTTTATGAGAGATCTGCCATGTTTGAGATCACAGATGCCAATAAATAGCTTCTGAAGTGTGAACTAACTGTTTGTAGTGACACTACAGAAGTTCCCACCACGAGCATGGTCAGTCAGATGGGGGCTTTTGTTCTGTGTTTTCCTGAGTAAATAAGACGATATTTGGTCAAATCATAGACCACTATTCACACCCATATTATCAAGTTTTTGTTTTTACACTTCCATGACTCAAAAGCTACCAACAAAACATTTACAGAAGATTCAATACAATTTAGCAACAAAAATACAAGAAGCATTCTCTATTGAACCAGAAACCAAGAAAAAATTAATCAAGTCCAATCATCTGATGTCATAATTGCACTCTCCAAAAAAAAAAAAAAAATTAATAATAATAATTGAAGACCGTGTGTCATTATGGCTTGTTGTAAGCAATTCCATTCCATACTGAAGTTTAAGGAGAAATTTATATTAATGAAAACTACCGATACTAAAATCAAAATGATTTTAGTTCCACCACACCACTACATGGCCAATATAACTTCAAAATTATTCATTTATCACCAAAGACATACAGGCATACATAATACTAGCATGAAGTTATATAAATTCCTCTCAATTGGCATCATGTTGTTAAACATATTCTTGAAGACAATGCAGCTTTCACCTGCCTGGACCACATTACTGCAATAACACAGATATGTTCACAGTAATTGCCCACTGTGTACAAGTTTCGATTGTAAAATAACATTTAAAAAATTTCATTTTTGGCCAGGGGCATTAGATTATTTAGCCTCATGCTATTTATTCATGGTGTTATAGGTGCCAGAATTGTAACAAACAAAAGAGTCGGAAAATTAGTTTTTGGTAAGTTTATTGACAAGATTTTTTTCGTCAGAGTAGAAACTAAGCCTGCACCAGTCTCATTAAAATATGTGCAAATGCTTACTTCATAATATTATGATGAATAATCCTTGGAGTTTTAGAATATCAAAAAACAACAACAACTAAATTTAGGTTTAGTCTATTCATGTTTTGGGCTTTTATAGGTCTTTATGCTTTCCTACTAACCTGCCCAGAAATGAGATTCATTCTTCCAAAAATCCTCCCTGGCCCTCCCAGAACTTGATTCTGCAGGCCTCCCAACCTCAGCCAGCTACTAATCCACAAACATAAGTCTTCCTCGTCCCATCAGACAGCCCCGAGGATCCATCCACTTGGGAGATATTGAAACACCTATTGTGAATGTCCAGGGGTTTTTAATCTAACAGGCAATACCGCTTGCTTCGCGCTGTTAATGTGTCATCATAGTGACGTCAAGTTCACGTACAGTCAATTTTTGTGACTATTCGGCCACTGGTAAGCGGCCGCAGACGTCCCATAACACATCAAACACTGAACATCTGGTAGTGTTATCGGACATCTGCGGCCGCCTGCATCTGATCCACCTTCAGGTTATCAGTTTATGTTGATATTGTACGCTCGGTCACAATAGACTCAAAAATTGACTGTACGTGAATGTGACCTCACTATGACGACACATTAACAGCGCGAAGCGAGCGGTATTGCCTGTTAGATAAAACCCCTGGACATTCACAATAGGTGTTTCAATATCTCCCAAGTGGTTGTGATTAGGTGGAAATACGGCATAGTCCAGAAGAAAAACATCACCAAAGGACAAGTAACTAGCTATAATTAATTTTTGACATTCGATATCTCGAGAACTAAGTGAGATGTCAAAAAAAAATTATTCTTTACTTTCGCTTTGTTTTGTGGCATTACATAAGAATTCATCATCAAATTGTGGCACCACGGTTATGATGGTGCTGCCCATCTGCCTCCCACTGAAACCATATTCCACCTTACAGACTAATAATGAGGTCAATCACCAGACTATTATTTTCAAGCAGAAATTCAGTTGTAATAAACCTTGGACACGAATGACACATAGTGGTCCACGGTATATTATAGCTTAAGTACTATCCAAAAATAATACATCTTGCAATTGACTAAAATGTAAGTCCTTGGGGAGGAATGCAGTTACATCAGAATTTCTTCAGTTAAACAGGGATTTCATTAGCTAGTTGATAAAAGGAATGTAGCTCCAACAAAAATGTGTATACTCAATTATAGGTAAAAAATTTTCTCAATACTGCACATCAGCTGAAAGAAAACTAACATTCAATCGAGTCTTTCCTGGTCAGCTGTATATAATATTCTCGGGGTCCCGCCAATGGAATGCATGAATTTGATGCCACATTTGTCTACCCAAATTGATGCGCTCCCCCAGTGGAAGGTCTGAAAACATATTCTTTTTTTTTAACAAAAGTAATGTTGTTTACCTGAAAGAATCGGTCATCTGATTGTCGGGCATGCCATGTACTGGCACGTCAGGTGAATGTGAAGAGGATGTATCATACTGCTCATCTGGTTCAATGCTCGAATCTTTCTTGCCAAACTTATTCCCCATTTTCATTCTGCTGATGGCCGATGTCACTTCACTAATGCAAGTGCTGCTGTGCGAGTCCATATTATTAAAATCGGTCTCTTTGGTACCCATTTAAAGCGGTTATCCATAATCGCCTGAGCAAAAACACTGGTGATGTTCCATTTCGTTTGATGTAGTAGTTCTGCAACAATGTCCGTAAGAATTCTTACAAAAAGTGAATTAAAAATATCAAAACAATATTGCTGCAAAAACATTTCACATCTGGATGACAATAATTTAAGTAAAAATTAAACAGCAAACGTCAAAATAGAAATACTCCAGTGGCAATAAGGAAGAAAATATGACTTAATTCAATTTCAACAGCAACGTACAACTGAAGTGAAATGGTTTCCCTCAAAACCACAAACAATCAACGACAATTATTAACCATCTTTCTTTCACTATTACTTTACGTAACAACCACAACATTGAATAACATACATACGTCACTATTCCAACTCTCCGAACATGTCAACACAAAGATATTATTCTACCAATTCATAGTAAAGATTCATTAACAATAAGAGAAAGAATATTCGCTACCGAAGGAAAGACGTTCTGGGGACGAAAGATGTAATACAATAAACTTGAAAGATGTGATAGAAATAATTAAATTATTTGAGACAGAGCATCTGCTTAGATGTCAGTTTCCGTACACACATAATTCTCCGTTTCACTAATTTTTCGTTTAACTCTGCCACTGTTTGAGCTAAATAGTTCACCACATTTCTGGTAATTATTCCAATCCCTGAATCCCTTACATACTAAAGAAAATATTCTTCTCCCTTTTGCTTGAAAACAGGAGCCAGTTTATGATCATGATCATCTTTTAATTTCCACGTACTATTTCTAATTCTTTTATCTATATCTGTCCGGGTCTCCTCACAAATACATCTCCAAAACATTCTGTACTAGGGTCTTATCTTCCAATGACTCCCAACCAATCATTTCAATTAACACCAGATATAGACATAAAAATTGCAAGCTAGTCTATTCAAGAGGTAAGAATATGAAATTTCTTGGTTTGTATATTGATCACAATTTAAATTGGAAAGTACATGTTTCTGACTTATTAAAGCGATTGGGTGCAGCCTCATTTGCAATTCGTACAATTTCAGCAATAGGTGATATCCGTATGAGGCAGCTGGTTTATTTTGCTTATTTTCACTCCTTATTGTCATATGGAATAATATTCTGGGGCAATTCTACCCATAGAGACAAAGTGTTCAGAGCGTGTGATAAGAATTATGTGTGAGGTTAGCAATAGAACTTCACGTAGAGAGCTGTTCAAGAAGTTAGGGATTTTAACATTAGCGTCTGAGTATATATACACATTAATGTCCTTTGTAGTCACAAATTATACTTTTTTTGAAACAAATAGTAAAATACACAATTATGGCACTAGAAGTAAAAATGATCATCACAAGGATTACAAGTCATTGTCATTTTTTCAAAAAGGGGTCCGATATTCAGGGATACATATCTTCAGTAAGCTCCCAACACATATTAAATATCTAGCAGATGATAAGAATAAATTCACGAAAAATTGAAAGAATTTTTAATTGACAACTCCTTCTACTCTGTCGAAGAATTTATTTCTAAGGTATCTAAAAAATAACTGCCAGTAGCTTGTGTAAATGTAGTTTACATAATTAATTTACCATGTATGCTATGACTGTACATCTTGTGGTGTATGTATTATTTTGTTATGGAATTTTTTTTAATATACCATGTATGCTATGACTGTACATCTTCTGGTATATATATTATATTGTTATGGAATTTTTTAATATACCATGTATGCTATGACTGTACATCTACTGGTGTACTTATTATTTTGTTATACAACTGTTTATCTGTAAACAGACAACTTTCCACATCCCACAGAGCCAGTCACTTATATTGGGATCAATGGAAAATGAATGTATTGTATTGTATTGTGTTCTACTGTTAATTTTCGCAAATAAATTTAGTTATATTCCCTTCCACACAATAGGTATGAAAAGTAGTGCATGGAAGGGAAAAGATGACCATGACCACAAGGTGGCACTCGATTTCAGGCACAAGGGTGTGGGAAGATTCTCTTTTTTAGGTAAGGGTGTCAGGGATTGGAATGAGTTACCAAGAGAAATGGTGAATAATTTACCGAAAACGTTGAAAGAATTTAAAGGTAAAATTTGTAGAGGGCAAATGTAGGTGGGTGCAGGATAGGGGGACGATGGAGGTGTACGGAAATTGCCACCGGAGCCTATGCTCCATTGCAATTAAATTAAATTAAATTCCAAACTCTGTATTTGATACCCGTAGGGTGCAGCCCATACTACACCACCATGCTCAAGAAATTGATTGGTGGAGCTTTGCAGTTCCATTTGTTGCTTCTTATTCACTTTCATGTGATTCGGCTATAATTTAATTCAATAGCGATGGAGCGCACGCCCTGGTGTCAATTTCCCTACATACACATTTTCCCCTTGCATTCCTATATCCTGGTAATTAGTTGCTTGGCACTAACTAACCGGGCAGTTCTTTTGATATGGTGAACCGTTACGAGCCTTATATAGGACCCACGTCTTCGTGTTCTGTTGAACGATGCGTCACATTTGTTTCTATGTTTGACACTATGCCTCTTGTTACGGCGTGTTTTCCCTGTTACTTCCTGCCTTGATCGTTCTAGCATCTGACGCACCTTACCATGCTGATGCATACATGTGCATTGTCCCCGATTTTCTGGCACCGGTAGCATTCGTCGTGACTTGGTAGGACTTCCTCTTTGTCTACTGTAGTCTTGCGCATAATAGTTCGCAACTGGGGGCGCTCAGTTTCCCTTCGTGAACTTGGTTGCTCTTTTAGCTCGTTAGTTCCCTTCTCGAATTCCAGAGAAACGGATCGTTCGCTCGCTTTGCTACCACTGCTGTACGCGCGCTTTTGTTTGTTATGGTAGAGTTTTTGGGTGGGGTGGGACTTTCTCCACCAGCGAAATACTGTTACTGACCTGTTGAAATTTGGATTAACTGCTTCCTTATAGTGTCCTTTTCACGTTTAGCTCTCTCCTTTTCTGGAAAAGTCGCCACGAATTAAATTAAAAATGCCGAAATATGGGATGTTCTGCAACTGTGAAATGTTAGCAGCACTGAAAAAATGGCACAAAAATTATCGGTACAGGGATCATATCAACCTAAATAGATTCGTTTTGTTATAGTGATCATGGTTAGGTTGAAATTCGGCCTGGACCAAGAGTAAAAATTTTACGGGTAATTCGTTCTGCGGCAGGCCATGTCGCAAACCAGAGACAAACTGTGCATTTGTTTACAACGGAAGCAATCGATTATCTCTGACTGCTTATATCGATTCCAAGATGGTGAGCCTTATAGTATTGCATTTCGAATAAAAATTTTGTATCTGTTAATTTTATGCGACGTTTTGCGTGAAGCTAAAACGGCAAGAAAATATTACAACAATGAATTAAACCAACATTTCAAGAGATTATCATTGATTTCACAGCGCCGGCGGCAACTAATAGCAGCGCTGCAGTGTCATATTTAGGCATTTTTAATTTAATTCGTGGTGACTTTTCCGGAAAAGGAGAGTGTACAACGTGAATAGGACATTATAAGGAAGTAGTTAATCCAAATTTCAAAAGGTCAGTACCAGTATTTCGCTGGTGGAGAAAGTCCCACCCCACCCGAGTTTTTTTTATATAATGATCACGATCAGTGTTGCCAATGCCTGGGTTATTAAGGACAATGGACCATGAATAATTTTTATATTAAATGTTCGGTTGTGGTCGTAAAAATATTGTGATAAAATAAATATGTTCATCTAAAACGACGTGTTTGTAACACTATAGTTTTTAGGCTCTTTGCACGTTTTTCCTTGAAAATAGGCGATTATTTAAAAACATGGCTATTTTTTCCTACAATATTGAGAGGATAAACTGAAATATGTATTTCACAATTATTAAAACATATCCTCTCGTCTGCCGATCCGCTTATAATGACCTCGACATCGAAGAGCCGTAAAGCCCGAAAAAAAAACAAAAAATTAAAAACATCGTCTGTAGAACAGTAAAATTGATGTCGACTCACCGGGTCCCGGTTGGTCATGTAACCAGCGCGGTCTGTGTCGTATTTCACGTTTCACCGTGTACGAGTACAACAAGAATCACTCGACAGCAATGGGCATAATAGTTCGCGACTGGGAGCGTTCAGTCTAGTTCGCAGCTCCTTAGCGATCTAGGTCGCTGTTTTAGTATGTTAGTATGTATTCCAGAAAGACAGATCGTTCGCTCGCTTTGCTACCGCTGCTGCCCGCGCTCTTTTGTTTGTTATGGTAGTTGTAGTTATCGGTGGTTGTCCTTTAATTGTTAATGAGACTAAAGCGTGTTTTGTTTTCATACTCCTGGTTAAATTTCTGTTTGAGCCTCCTGCAATAGTAATTAATGTTGAACAGTTTATATATATATATATATGTGTCTACAGTGAAATGTATCCACAGGCAACTATGTTTCCTTTTTGATGACATCGTAATAAATAACATAAAACAAAACATATTCACCCTCTAATCAAACTGATAACATCACACTACTTCAAATCATCGTATTATACCATAGAAGTCACATAATATTTTGTATTCATTTTACATTACAAATATAAAGTAGTTACCTGTTAGCAGTTTTTTATCATTATAAACCAACATTTGCCACGTTGCGCCAAAACTAGACAGTCTTGCTACTAACCAGGGATAATACACTCCACTAACTGAACTGAACTAAATGATGAGAAGCGCATGTGCAGTAGGTGGAGGTGGTGGTTTGACGAATTGAGCTACTATCCTTCTTGAGCTAGACTTCCGATTTCAATTGATAGACATTCAAAATCTTCCATATAAAGTTTGACGGCTACTTGGGGGTTCGGAATTGACCTCATCCAGACCTTCCAATTTGAATTAAGTAGATATTTTAAAAAAAAAATTAATTTAGATCCAGCGTTGGGACGACATTTAATTACTATCCTTTTATCGGATACAAATTTCCTTATGAATTATGTATCTTATTTAATATTTTAGTTTTAATTTTTTTGTCATTGAGATCATTACAAATTTCTCTTGCCTGTATAAATATGTTGAGGTGAGATAGTATCGGATAACCTTGCTAATTTTAATTCGTTTATATGCAGATGACACACTGTTCTTCAACCAAGGGCGTTTTAGTGATCAGCGATATTACAGACCCTAATGTCGGTCTGCAAAACCTCAATGTGATCCAGTATCATGAAAATATGTCTCTTATCATTGTGTAAGTTTTCATACATCCTATGAGTAGTTTGATTCCGTGAAAGATATTTTATCAAGCCATAAATTTATTAAATGGTAACACTAACCATAAGTCTCAGTTGAACGTGCGTATAGTGAATTTTTTGTAATCCATATATCAATTGTGGAACTGAAATGGGATGTGTGATACACCTTTTTTCAGATTTGTTGTAACAAGGTGAGATCCACATACGCGACTCGGTCAGGAGGATACACAGAGGCTTTTGGTAAAAAGTGGCCACAAATTATACTGACGTAGCTAAAACATCTGACTAAACGAAAAAGGAATAGTTGCGATGGAACGTATGCCCCAGTGGAAGTTTTTATACATATTTTCTTGTAATTCATATACACTTTTAGTGTAATTTTTTCAGTCAGAGGTACATAGTTCAACACCTCTTGCAACATTGATTAATGTCATAAGATGGAATGGTTCCGAATGGAATAATGTTTAGTTCCAACAGTTGCTGGTAGACGAGTGATGCGATGATCAATAGAGCTAAACAAAGTGTTCAATATGAATTATTAAATACTATGTATGTTTTCTTCTCTTAAGAATAATGGATAAGATAAATTATTGTAAAAGCTATATATCTTGGAGCTACCAAAGAGTGTAAAGAAAAGGATACTAGAATGAAAGGAAACTTGACTCACAAATCCTGGTAATGAAAAGCATTTTGGGCAGAGGAAACCAATTGTGGAGAAAGTGAAGAGGATTGTGCGTTGAAGTTTCGCTCAAGTGGCTGTAGTTTGGAAACAAACGTTGTGAGAGTAGAAATTAGCCGCGTCATTGGATGTGATTTTAGCAGGAATGGCACTATCGATTTGCGATAACAGCCTGAAGTAACGAGTGGTTTGTCATTGAAAGAACGACGGATTAAATACCGTGTCGGTTTGTAAGCAGATGCAACATTTTTCTATCGTGACAAAGGTTGGCATATGGTTTCCACAAATTAATAAGTGAAGATTGAGAGATAATATTAATAGATAATATTAATCCAATGAGTGACATAAAACTTTTTTGTGTGTAAATAGTTGTGCACAGCGTCAAGTGCAGAGTGTTTGATTGTTTCTCTTTTAAAAGAATCAGAAATTTTCAGTTAAGTTAGCTAAACAAGATGTTATTATCATATTTCGCTAGTAGACCAGGTTAGAGCATTGCATCGGTGGAATAAAACAAACTTATGTTTAAGTCCATTTCCTTTCGTCATGAACATAGTGGCTTAACACATTTATTCCATTATCTATCCATCCATCAACATGGTAACCAGCTTAATTAAACAAAAATATAGAATAATAATTTGCCACTTGAACTATTACAAATAAACTCCCAAAATTTAGAAGTCTGATATAAAGGTCTTAATTTAGGAAAGGTGACAATAAAAAATGTGCTGTGCTGTATAATTGAATCGTCTTATATAACCATAATATTATCAGGTACTTTCGTATGGCTCCCGTATTGATTCCTAATCAATTGTAGTTTGAAACCCGTTAGGTATTTTCTTTATGTCCCTCACTCCTTTGTTTAGGAGATTACACGGGAACTTTCTTATTCCCTTCTGCCTGAAATCCATTGCTGATTTATGGTCGTGATTCTTTTTCCCTTCCAAATGTTGTTCCTAAACTTATTCAATAACAAATCAGACCTCACCACGAGCATATGATCCATAAAATCTCACCATTCTCTCCAGCCACCTACTCTGGCATATAACACTCATATGACAAGTGACAACACTCTGTGAAGGGTCAACCAAAGTTCTGTTACTTTAGAGGAGTAAAGGACTGGAGGCAAGGAATGGGAAGGAATTCGGTAATAACCTTTTGAAGAAACCATCCGGCATTGGCCTGGAGTGATTTGGGAAAACCATAACAAACCCAAATCTGGATGGCTGGATGGGGAATATAAGTCACATCCTCCCGAATGCGAAGCCAGAGCGTTACCACTTACCCATCACGCTCGGAACCTGACCTCCCAGTTATAGCCACAGATAATTCTCTCCGACAGATGAGATGCTTTGAAAAAGCCCCCGTAATCACTGTGTTGTGCTCAGAGTGCGTATGGTTGCGGAAAGGCAGGTCTCCGGCTGAAACTTTTACGGTCCTTTGTAATACGTAGTTTGGGTAATACCCTCTGTGCCGTACCCTACATTGTCAATTGGTCTGAGCGGATGGGTGTTGATTTTGTGGGTTTTGGGGTGGAAGTTTGACTTACCGGTACCTTCAGGATCTTTACTAAGCACGTCTCACTTTTCTTGAAGATGACTTCTGTTGTAGAGTCGTTTTATCTTGGATCTCTGAATCTAAACAATATTTTGTGGGCTAGAAAATACGTTAGTACACTAGGACGTTAGGCTGTGGAGGACTAGTGCTTACTGACTGCCTAACTGAGAATGTACCTAATAAATGATGGTAGGTGATTATCGACTTAAAAATCTCATTTATTGATCACTGAGTACTAAATACAATACAGTTGATAGCGCAATCTGTAAGGATAACTCAGATAGTCTTTATAATGTTAGAACATGTTAATCTACTGACTGAATGGTGAGCTGAACAGAATGGAACGCATGTTGGTAAGTCAAGCTACTAAGACATGGTTTAGTTACTAGATAACCCATCTTGCCTGGTTCTTGTCTATCGGCGAAATGAGGACACGTATTGTCTGCTGTGGTGAGGCAATACCTCTAGTTCTACATCATTTATCGTAATGCTACAACCTCTGTGTCGACAAGTAAGCATTCTATCGATAAAAAAAACTCTCTTCTTTGCATCTGCAAAAATGGCTTGACTTCAAGCTTAACTAACTTCACCAAATATTGTATCAAACTATAAATCATAATTCCTTTCCATTAAATCTATTTGGTCTAAAAGGGCCTTCAAAACTTAAAACTGGCGTTAAACTCTGGAAAAGATTTGCTTTCTTCATGCGAAGTACGGGAGGACACTATATGGCTCGGATTTCACGTAAAGCTGTAGGTTCCCTTTACCCAGTAGGATTAACTGGTCAGGGCAGCCACATTAGAGGCACGTGCGCTATTAACCGGAATTTCAACCCATCTTGACTTTCCCAGCTAGATATCCTGTCCAAATCACCTTGCAGCTGTTCACAGTCTTCTAACCTTTTGGTCCTCTTATGTTGCATTATGTCATCTGCAAACAATAGTTCTTCAGGTTTAATTTAATTTAATTTAATTGCGAGGGAACGCTTGCTCCGATGGCAATCTCCCTAGATACCCATCTTCCCCTTTCCTTTTCCCACTCACTTTTTCCCTTTACTAATTTCAACTTTAAATTTCTTTAACGTTTTTGATAAATTATTCGTTTCATTTGGTAATTTATTCCATTTCCTGATCCCCTTACCTCAGATAAAAAAAATCTTTCCACACCCTGATGCCTGAAATTGAATGCCAATTTGTGGTCGTGGTCATCTTTATCCTTCCATGCATTTCTTCTAAGTCTTCCACCAATATCTTTCCACATCACCAATATATGTCTTGTACACTCCCATGATTCCCTTCAGCATTCTCCCCTCTTACCAAAGTTTATATAATATGTCCAGGAATCAAAACAATATCCTTCCGAAAGCCAGGTCCGTGTTAAAGTGCTTACCTGCCAGGTTGGAAAAAGTTTACTGAGAAATAACCAGTATCTTGCGATTTACTGATTACGTTATAGGACAAGAGTGAAGATTTTGATAAATTACTAAAAGAAATACTGGGAGAAGAGTTTGAATTAAATATAAACTAAAACAAGATATGAAAAAGATAATGATAGCTATAATGGTAGATGAAAACAAAAAATGGAAACTGATGCAGAAAAAGAAGTAAAAATAATTTGTCATTCGGTGATTTATGGCAGAAGGAAGAACAATTTAATGCTTTCATTGACGAAGCGCTAAGCTAGTAAAAGAAAAGAAAAATGTTCGTACAGAAAAAATTTAAAACTTTTGACGAGCTGATAACATTACAACTTTTTAAGATATTAAAGAAGAACCTGAGAAAGTTTTAGAACTTGTAGAAGTATTTGACTAAGTAAGGAAAGAAATATCTGCCTAAATATACCTTTAATAGGTTGAGGAGTATAATCACTGTGATGTAAGGATTAAAAAAATTAATTGTATGATAAATCAAGCAAAACGTATTTTTAGTGAGATGAGAAATTTAGACGTAGTCCACAGTAGTAGCTTTACGGTAAAGAAAATGTTGATAAAATTTGTATATGGAGTGTGGCACTAGATCTAGATAGAGACGAGAACTAGCTGAAGAAGCTCACAGTTTAAGTACGTGTTATCAAATTATTTGGTACAAAATTTAAATTGTTGCAAAGAATTTTTGGCGACTGTTTAGAGATTGTTATGAGACGTTACTGGTAATGGTACTACGTTTGGCGGAAGAAAGGCATCAATTCTGGGAGAGATTTCAGGCAAATAGCAGTCGGACAGCGATCATTGAATGGTGTTTTAAACAGTTGCCACCTTGGTTTTTTAAAATTCATTTAAAACCATTAACAAAAAATATGCTCCCGTAACCTGATGAACTATTCAGCAAATGGCTTTTGAAATTAGAAAATGGCCATTTCGAAGAAACAAATGATGGACCAACGGACAGTCTAAAAATGCCAAACCAATTTCATTACTCTCAAGATTCTTTAGTGTAAAAAGTGTTTTGGCATAAGTATTAACATGTCGCAGGGATCAACATTCAACACACAGTCAGTTGCTGTGTTGCTGTGTGTTGTGCATAATTACAGAAAACTATGTCCAAAAATTATTGATGATTCCATTTCAATTATAAATTTTGTTCATAAACGGATTCTACGATTTCATTTTAATACTGTTCGCGAATATTGTTCATTCAATTTTTGCCTGCGTGTAGTAAAAAATATAGATTTTTGTAGAAAACATAATATTCCAGTCTAACATTACCTTCTTTTAGCAAAACTTCAAACTAGGAAAGTAACAGCAAACAGAAGTACTATTATATTGTCTCCGCTGACGCGCGTTTCAATCGCGAATGTCTCTTTAGTAATCATATACACTGTCTCTGCTAGTAACAATAAACAGTTATGACTTATATATTGTTTCTGGTTACCACATGCCTGCGAAAGATAAAGAATGACGCAAATTAATTGCCAGCAACTGGATAAGTGAAGGGTCGAGATGCTCAGCCGGAGGCACAATTACTTATGCCTGTGATACTAAAGGCAATATTACAACGATTACTTTTTGTAATAACCCTCGTCGGATCACTTAAAATGAACTGAAAGTTAACTGGTGAATCAGCCAAAGTGATAATCCATGATAAGCAGGAAGGAAACATGGAGGAAGGAGATATGGAGATGAAATAACGCCAAATCAATGAAACCTCATATAAAAATTCGTCTCCTACTGCAAATGCGCGGCGGCCACTGACGGCCATAGCAATCACCCCAAAACATTGGGCTGTTTGCACTGTATATGCTGCTGTGAACATTTCATTCTCTAATATTTCAAAGTTTTTTATATTGCCAAGTTGTGTTGCATACAATTGCACAAACAGACAAGATAGGAAACAACCTGGAATAACGTTTCGTAACTAAATCACATTGTAATTATTGTTCTTGAAGAGTTGGATAAATAAATGCAAGATTAGAGCCTATCGCTATAAATTTATTCATTGCTCCCAATAGGATTATTTCGTTCTCAAATGTTTATTGGTGTAGTGTAGACAATCAGCATATTTTACTACTTTGCACCTAAAAGGCTTCTAGCCATATTGTAAACAAGTATTGAAAGTTTAATTTAAGCGGGTCAAGTTTACATCGCGATACGGTGAATGTGCATACTTTAGTCCAGTTTCAGTTTACACTGAATGTGTACGATGAAATTAATTGTGATAATTTGTGCTGTGTGAACTACTAAACTTGATGAAGCAAACGTTATTGTTACTCAAAATATAGTTCGCGATGCATTTCATGTGTTTAGATCTGTACACATAGTTTGATTTTGTAGCGGCAATATTATTGAAAATGTGGGTAGGTCGAAATGCGGCGTGTACCAGAAGGGTACAAACAATTTATTTATTATTAGTTGTTACTAATTTCATGAGCACTATGTTAGTGACTCATTGTGTATAGCGATATAAACCACTCCCAAGCTTCTGACTTTTGATGTATGGTAAGAAGATAAATCCACAGATGTTGCTAGCAAAGTTACATAGGCCATTAACAGTACAATATCTTCTGAGGAAGCTCAGAAGCTATGAGGTCTTTTGAAGGATTGAATTATTTTTTTTAAAGTTCTAAACTTTGACTTCACCTCACCTAACCACCCTAATTTGGAGACAGCATATCTCGAGAACTAAGCGAGATATCGAAAATATATATTCTCGACGTTCGATTTATCTCGTCGTGTTACATTGTGTTGTAATTCACTTTTAGGAAAAGTTTCGAGTGATATACATAGGTTTTTAACATTTTTTGTAGAAGGCTACTTTTGCATTTCTTTGGCATTTGACACACAAGTAGTTTATTAAAAAGTAAAAGTTTTTAAAGTTCCTTTGCTTGTAAATTCTTAAGTTGTTTTGAAAGTATCACAATGGATACAAAGTGTGGAAACTGCCGAAGGATAGTAAAAGAAGGAGTGACATGCCGGGACTGAGGGCGCTGGTTTCACTGGGGGTGCAGCGATGTATCTAACAGTGACTCTTGTGTCAGTATTTCCTGGAACTGTCACTCCTGCAGAATTAGTGATCAGGAGCAGCGGATTCTGAAACTCCAGTCAGATTTGGCATCTGCAGAGAGGGATTTAAAGGCCCTGAAGGCAGAAAACTCTGTTCTTAGGCATAGGCGGAACAGTGAATGGAAGGAAGTCAGCTCTGGCAGGAGAGGTAGGAGACGCTGTCTGTCTGATGGTTTCCAGCTGGAGACTTCCAATGTGTTTCGGCCATTGGAGGATCTAGATGGTGACTCTGAAGACCGTCAGGTTGGACTGAACGATCTGGGTTCTTGCAAAGTAAAAGGGAAAAGTTTTCAGGGTGTATCTAAAAGTAAACGCAGGAAGGTACTGTTACTTGGGAGCAGTCATGGGAGGGGAATCAGTGAGATGATTCAGTCTGACTTGGGGCCAGATTATGAAGTCTGCAGTATTTTCAAACCAAATGCAGATCTTGGAAGTGTGGTAGCAAATGTGAAAGACCTAGTTAAAGATTTTTCAGATGAGGATTGTGTTGTAATTGTTGGGGGACCAGGAAATAGCCTTGATAAAGACCTCAATTATTCAATTGAGGGAGACATTGCCCACATTTCCAAGAACACTCGTCAGACAAGTGTGAGATTTGTTGGTTTGCTTGAGCGTTACGATAAACCCTGGATGTGGCATAACATCAGGCGTACAAATGCATCCTTGGAAAGGGTTCTCTGGCAGCCGGCTAATTCACACATTGGTTTGATTGGTGTGGCCTGCATTGGTAGGGACAGTTATACTCGCCATGGACTCCATCTGAATGTCAGAGGTAAGAGGAAGCTTTCGCTTCTTATTGCTGATGAGGTCAGAGGATGCCAGGTGAGGGAAAGAGGTATTCCTGTGATAAATGGTGTTAAGTCGCGGCCTTTTTTAGGGTAAATAAAATAGATTTATTAAGATGTCTTAAGGAAATTAATGTCTCTGATGATCATAATTTGTTGAAATTAAAAATTCCAACTGATATACCAGTATGTAATAATAAAATAAACAATTCAAAGTCATTGCGTCAAAGTGTTCAGACCAGTATTTTCCACCAAAATATAAGAGGAATATTTAGTAAAACTGATGACATTACCTTAAGCCTAGAAGAGATTCAAAATTCCAGAAATTTTAATGTAGACGTTTTATGTATATCTGAGCATCATTTGTCTGATACAGGAATATCTCAGCTGTCCATCCCAAATTATAAATTAAGCTCTCATTTCTGCAGATGTAAAATGGAGAAAGGGGGAGTTGCCATTTTTGTTAAAAATAATATTGAATGCAGTAGTGTAGTTGTAAGTAAGTATTGTATAGAACAACACTTTGAATGTTGTGTTACTAAACTAGAATATGATAAGGAAGAGCTGATAGTGATAGCAATTTACAGGGCCCCCTCAGGTAATTTCAGACTGTTTTTATCTCATTTAGAGTCTTTGCTACTAAGTTTTACAAATAGCAAACAAATAGTATTATGTGGAGATTTCAATGTTGACTTTCTAAATCACAGCAATGATAGAGTAGATATGGAAGCCTTGATGTTGTCTTTTAACTTAACAGCACTTGTAAATTTTCCTACGAGAATACAAAATAATAGCAGGACTGCAATTGATAATTTTTTTATGGATATTTCTCAGTGCAGTAATTACAGCATACATCCAGTAATAAATGGTATCTCAGATCATGATGCCCAGCTATTATGTATCGAGTCCAGGAACACTGTTAAACAGATAAAGAAAAGCTGGGTTTATAGAAGAAATATTAGTGAAAATAATATAAAACACTTCATAGATACCTTAAACAATGAAAACTGGTTAGAATTATATAATGCGCAGGGTGTTAATGCGAAATTTGATTCCTTTCTGAATATATTTCTAACACTTTTTGAAGGTAGTTTCAAAAAAAGGAAAATTCTCAACACTCCAAACAATGAACTGGGCATGGGATGGATAACAAAGGGTATTAGAATCTCTAGTAAAACAAAGAGGGACCTTTATTTAAAAATGAGAGAATCAGATAACTATGCGCTGAAAGTTCACTATAAACTTTATTCTAAAATACTAAGAAATGTAATAAGGAAGGCCAAGAACAAGTACATATCGGCGAAAATAGAAAATTCAGACAATAAAATGAGAACAATATGGAATATAATAAAGAATGAAACAGGAAAAACTGTAAATCACTCTAAAGACATAAAAATAGAACAAAATGGACATGTGTATAGCGAAGTAGGGGAGGTTTGTGAAATATTTAACAAACATTTTACGTCAGTAGTAGATAAATTAGGCATAGAAAAGCAATCCCCACATAGTGCTCTAAGGCTTCTTGAGACTGCTTTCCCAAATAGCTTTGTGGAGATGAAATTGCCACCAGTAACAGTCTCAGAAATAAATAAACTCATTAAACAATTAAAACCTAAAAATTCTTCCAGCTATGACAATATTTCAAGTAAATTACTGAAAAGATGTTCAGACTGTATCAGTCATGTACTTGCTCACATTTGTAATGAATCCTTAATACAAGGTGATTTTCCCGATAGACTAAAATATGCTGTTGTAAAACCATTATTTAAAAAAGGAGACGTAACATGTGTAGACAACTATCGTCCCATTTCATTACTTTCAACATTCTCAAAGGTTTTTGAAAAAGTCATGTATAGTAGAGTAATAAAACATGTTACACACTATAATATCCTAACTAATTCACAATTTGGGTTCAAAAAAGGATCATCCATAGAAATGGCTATATATTCATTTTTAAATAACACATTTGAGGAACTGAATAATAAAATGAATCCTGTAGGAATATTTTGTGATCTTGCAAAAGCATTTGACTGTGTAAATCATGAATTACTTTTGAAAAAAATGGAATACTATGGTATTTTTGGGACCGCAGGTAAATGGTTTAAATCATACATTGAAAGCCGAATGCAAAAAGTTTCAATTTTTGATTCTAAAATAAGTAAAGATGCTTCATCAGACTGGGAGAAAATAAAACATGGAATTCCACAAGGCTCTGTCTTAGGTCCCCTCCTCTTTCTGTTATACATCAATGACCTTCCTGGAAATTTATCCGACAATGTTAAGAGTGTTTTATTTGCAGATGACACTAACCTGACTGTGCGTAAAACAGCAAACAGTACTATAGAATTTAATGTAAATGAAGTACTTAGAGTAGTAGCAAATTGGTTTAAGGCAAATTCATTAAAATTAAGTTTTGAAAAAACACATTATATTAAGTTTAAAACAAAAAACTATGCACAGCCAGATATATGTATAAACTATAAAAACAACAAAATCTTAGAAACAGAGAGTATAAAATTTCTTGGTATTAAAATAGATCAGAAACTCTGTTGGCATGATCATATCACTACACTACTGGCAAAGTTAAGTAGTGCCACCTTCGCAATACGAACACTTTCTCTAACAGCAGATCTAGAATTAATGAAACAGGTGTACTCCTCATATTTTCATTCAGTAATGTCATATGGCATAATTTTTTGGGGAAACTCTTCACAAAGTAAAAAAGTTTTCATAGCACAGAAAAGAGCTATTAGGTTTCTGTGTAGGGTAAAACCAAGAACTTCTTGCAGACAACTCTTTAAGAAACTCAATATTCTTACAATGTATTCTCAGTATATATATTCTCTCATGAGCTTTGTCATAGAAAATTTTAACCTGTTTACACCTAATTCACAGGTACACAGTTTCAATACAAGAAACAGAAATAACTTGCATAAAACACAAACATCTCTGTCATTAGTACAAAGAGGAGTTAATTATTCTGGGATACATCTGTTTAATAAACTACCTAATCGTATAAAACAGCTTTCAGATAATAAAGATGTATTCAAACAAAAACTTAGAGATTATCTTATTGGCAACTCCTTCTACTCCATTCAAGAATTTGAAGAAAATAATTAATTGTACTCATTATGACGTTAGCAAAACTCAGTTGCAAAAATGTATGTTTATTATTATTTCTTGTATTTGTAAAATATGTATATATATATATATATTTACTATGATATGACTCATATTATGTGTATATGTATCAACAATGACATGTTTCACATCCCAGAGGTACTTCCTCAGCAGGGATCCATGGAACAAGATTGATAAATAAATAAATAAATAAATAAGATTCTATTATCAAATTTGACCTTAGGGAAATTTTTCTTCTGAATTTCAACCCGAAACTCCTCTCTCTCTAGACAGTATATCTCGAGAACTAAGAACGATATCAAAAAATTTGATTCTTGATTTTTGATCCGCCTCGTCGAGTTACATAATAATCCATCATCAAATTGCGGTGCTACGGTTGTCTTATGATTCCCTTGCGGTTTTTGTGCCTTTTTCCCGGTGTTTCTATGGTCGAGCAATATGGCGGCCTCCCCACCCCACTTCTCTCTACCCGGTTTCTAGGGATGGCAATTTTTTACGAAAAAGATCGATTCTTGAATCGATTCGAATCGCAGTATGGAAAATCGAATCGCAAAAAAATCGAGGTCTGAAAGATCGATTTTCTAAAAATCGATCTTTTTCGTTTTGCTTTTTGAGTACGTAGTTTCAAACAAATCCAGAATTATCGATCTTCTATCATTTTTAAACTATTTAAAGTTTTTTTTATAACTAAATCAAAGTATCAGTTATACAAAAAGACATTTATTTTACAAATTTATCGGTTACATAAAACAGTTTTGAAATGATAATTTACATTTCCCAGTGCTTAATGTCCAAGCTTTTCAAGAACAACAGTCTGTCCAGTCTACTAGGATCCAAGCGATTCCGTTCATCACTTGCGATGTTGCCGGCAATCTAAAAAAGGCGCTCGCAAGGTACTGATGACCCAACGATACACATATACTTCATGGCTGTTGAATAAACATGATGATAAATTGATTTTTTTTGTTCTTGCCAGTAAAGAATAGGATCATACTTGAGGTGCACAACTGGTTCCGATAAATAATGTTTAAATTCTTCGTTTAAGCCATGTCTTTCTTGTGCATGTGCATTGCACGTAGAGAGTTGTTTTTTCACAAGTAACTTATGGAAATTCCAAATTCCTTTTTCTATATCATTATCTTCTGCTTCTTCCTCATCACAACTTTTTTCTTGTGGGAGTTGTTGCTGCGATTTTAAATCTAGAATTAAAGTATTTATTTTATCTATAGCTCGAGAACATGCTATTTTGTCAGCAAAATGAATTTTTTTAAATCTGGGATCTAAAATTGTCGCAGCTGCTAACAAATGAACTTGTTCGACATGTCCAAATCTCTTTTTCAAGCCTTCAATAATTAAAGTTCTTGTTTTAGCACCGACATCAGTTGAGGTTTTCATTGCATTATATGTTTCAGTCAGACAAGATACGATTGGTATAATTTTACTGGCTGTAACATAATCTTCTCCTGATATTTCTTTTATTATTGTTTCTAACGGTCTCAATATATTTATTAGATCTTTTATGAACTCTAACTACTTTGCAGTTAGCATTGTCGGTGCTTTTGGGTACTTTAGTAGTATTGGCGCAATTATTTCTGATAACTCAACAAATCGTTCCAGTTGGTAAAATACAGAATTCCATCTGGTACATACAGACTGAATTAGCGCCAATGGCTTTGCTTTGTGTTCCTGAGCTTTCTTCAGAGAGTCAGCAGCATCTATATTATGCTTAAAATACGTAGTAATATCTTTCACAGCTGTCAGCAAATTTTTGGCTTCTTCCAAACCATCCTTACTTTCAAATGGTTTTGATGCTACTAAATTCAAGGTGTGAGCAAAGCATGGCATGTGTTTATTTTTTACATATACATTTGTTACAGCTTTCACAATGTTTGCCCCATTATCAGTGATAAATGCTATCACTTTGTTAGTTGTGATATTCCATTTTTCGGTCATTTTATTAATTACCTCAGCTAAATAATCAGCATTGTGAGGTTCTGTTAAAGCAGATACACCGAAAATTATGCTCATTAATTTATTTTCATGTATACAATGACCAGTTAAGCCCATGTAGCTTTGGCTATTATGCGGGTCGGTCCAGACATCTGCAGTTAAACATAATGCTTCTACCGATTGTACTTTTTGTTTGAGTTGTGCTGAAAGGACGTCATATTTATCGTCAATCATTTGCGTAATTGTTTTTCTAGTTGGAATTTTTTATAGTGGTGCCACTACTTTCATCAAATAATTGAATCCTGCTTTTTCCACAGTATTCAGCGGCAAACCATCCTTTGCTATCATGAAGACTATTGCATTGTTTATTTGTCCACGCTTAACACCATTATCTAAAAATAAAAAATCATTATGATAATTGTATGTACTGTATGCTCCTCAACTTCAGATTAATAAATTCAAAGGTACCAGTTTCATATCTTACCTCCAAATGCTTTTATGTTTGTTAAGCAAGAAGTAAATGTTTGCTGTGTGAAGACTGATACAGATGCAGTAGAAGAAGCCACACTTTCAGTATCCGAATTATCAACATTTCGAAGATATGCAACGTTGTATGTCTTATCGTTATCAACAGCCTAAAGAAACAGAAAAATGCTATTAAAGAACATTCCTATTTCTTAAAACTCGCGTAGGGAAACGAAAAATGCCATTAAGATATAAGGAATACAGGATTCACTGACTCGTACATTTCCATCACCATTTCGTGCAATACCATAACTTCTTTTTTTGACTTATGGTCTTGATGGTTGGGTGACGTCTTAACAGATGATTTCGCAAATTTGTCGTGTTCCCTTTAGTTTTCACTTCCAGGTGACAATATTTACAAACTTTTTTTATGAAATGATTCCATAGATCGCTTTTACGCGACATCCTGAAAAAATATATCGACAATCTATTTGTAGAAAAATAGCGGGCTAGACACTTCACTATTTTGCATGTAAATGAAGGACATATTTTTTGGTTATGTAGATGAATAAACATAAAGCAATAGAAATCAATTAAGAATTACACATACGCATCTAATATTTACTAGTACAGTGAATGAACTAATACAAACGACTTGCATGATTGAATCTGGCGATAGCGATTAGCATAACAATTAACAAAATTAAATAGATAGCATTAAAGTAGATAACAAACAGCGATTACTTACCCTCAAACACTTATTATTCTATAACAAGCACTACAAAAAATCAGTATTTATTTCTCTATACACAGAACACACCAAATTCAGTCACTCAAGACTTAAACAAATGATGCAATGTCAATGCCAACAAATACAACAAAGCAGAGAGTAAAAACATATTTCGTTCTTAGATCGCCATGCCTAGAAAGGCGCACGCTTGTATTTTGTAAACAATTGAAATTTTAATTGTTGTTTGAGTATGCGTGTTCACATTATTGTAATATTGGCGCCGACATCAATAGATATCTACGCAAAAAACGTAATAAATTAATAATTTTGTTAATAAACTTTATAATAAAAATAATAGCTTTAGGTATATTGCTTATGGTTAGTGCATTTACATGTTTTTTGTTTTATCAATACACTATCTTATATCTTTAAACGAGCAATTCTTGTATATGTATATTTCGGATTTTCGTATTTAGATAACGTTCTGTTTTTTAAGTTTATCTAAATAAGTATCTTCCCTACAAGAATGCGATTTTACAAAATATGAACAATTTTTTCACTTGGTATCTTGAAAACGGCTCTAACGCCATTTCGTAGACGATTCAGGTACCAGAAAGACTACTAATAGTTTCTCTTTGATTTGAATGAATATTTATACAAACAGTTCTTGTATACTACCTGACCCGTGGAAATACTAGTAGCATTGCATGTTTAACTGTAAAACATTTTAAAAGGAAGATTAAAAAGAAACTTCTTTGAAAATCATATTATCAGTTATAACGTAAAAAGTGGTTTTCTTTAAATACTACCAACTTAATTCTAAAATATTAAACTAGAGGAAGAGATCGCGAGTCTCGATTTTCAAGGGTGAAATATCGATTCACTAGATCGATTCAGTACTAATAATCGATTTAAAAAATCGATTTTCTTGTTCGAAAAAATCGATTCTTCAATTAATCGATCTCAGATCGCCATCCCTACCGGTTTCACTCCAGTGAGTGGTGAAGGTCCCTTACATCGTCTCCATATATTCCTTCCTCCATGGAAGGAAATTGCTGCGGGCTCAGCTCTTTGTTTACTCTCGATGATTCACTCGGATGAAAAATCAAGAATGATTCTTGTAAACATCAATGCTTTGTTCTTACCGTTTGAATAGAAAACAGAAACTGTCATTACAACATTTTAATACTGCCTTATGTCGTTCATTGTTTTCTAAGTTAGGATTTTCAGACATGGAGTACCTCAGGGTTCTATATTGGGTTCCCCAATCGTTTTTAATATATATTAAGTAATCTTACCCTATGTTACACATGAAAATTTAAAATTTGTCCTATTTGCTTGTGACACTAACATTGGAATAAAAAATACTTCAGATTTCCGTACTGAACATATTGCAAATTATGTCTTTGATGATAATAATAATTGGTTTACAACTAATGGCTTGTCTTTAAACTTTAATAAAGCCCAATATGTGCAGAGTACATTACTCTGATTAAAGCCAGTCACTGACGAAAAATTTGCCGGCCAGTCGTTGGAGAGCTATAGTGTGGAATTTCTTGGTTTGCTTATTGATCATAATTGAAATTGCGTGTCTCTGACTTACTAAAGGGATTGGGTGCAGCCACATTTGCAGTTCACACAGTTTCAGGAATAGGTGATCTCTATATGAAGAAACTATTTTGTATATTTTCACTCCTCAGCAGTGGCGTAGATAGGTTAACAAGGGCCTCGGTGCAAAAAAATATTATGGGCCCTCAGGCCAGATGGACGACCTTCGTTTTTTTAGCTCCACCAAGTCTCGTGTGGTTTGCTGTTGGCCCCCCAGCCCCCCGAGCTGCGCTTGGGGGCCCCCGGTGTATGGCACCGCCTAGCCCTCCGATAGCTACGCCCCTGTGTAACACATCTTAGAATTTCGCATAACGAAATTAGTTGCTGAGATAGCGGGTTCAGTTGAAGTATATGGGACCATCCTTTTAAATTCATTTTTATAGTTAACTTCGATAGTATTTCCCAGTAATATGTCCAAAATAAGCATTTGTTCAGTGTTCACAGTAAATTCAATAGTTAAATTCATTTAAACAGCTGAAACTTAACCTTAGATTTGAATATGTAGTATTTGACTTTCATTTAGTTTCACTAAATCAATATATTTCGTTAGTTTAAAAGATGTTTAGGTAAATAGATAGCCAGTAGATGATTAGTTTTGCTGTTGAAAGATCTTACTTAGAGTCTGAATATGTTTAAAAGTGATTTTTTCGGTTTAGAATTTTATCACGTAATTTTCCACTACAAACTCGAAGTATTTAGCTATCAGAAAAACAGTTAAGAAGTTGAGTGATAGACAGAAAGCATCATAATTTCGATTTAAATAACATATTAAAATTTTAGAAAGATTAATGCAGCCTAAAGATCGTTTTTGAATATAATTTGATATAGCCAGACATGGGATTTAGGTAAAAGTTCGATATTTCAGTCTTTTTAGGGGATTAATGAAAAGATTTATTTATTTATTTATTTATTTATCAATCTTGTTCCATGGATCCCTGCTGAGGAAATACCTCTGGGATGTGAAACATGTCATTGTTGATACATATACACATAATATGAGTCATATCATAGTAAATATATATATATATACATATTTTACAAATACAAGAAATAATAAACATACATTTTTGCAACTGAGTTTTGCAAACGTCATATTGAGTACAATTAATTATTTTCTTCAAATTCTTGAATGGAGTAGAAGGAGTTGCCAATAAGATAATCTCTAAGTTTTTGTTTGAATACATCTTTATTATCTGAAAGCTGTTTTATACGATTAGGTAGTTTATTAAACAGATGTATCCCAGAATAATTAACTCCTCTTTGTACTAATGACAGAGATGTTTGTGTTTTATGCAAGTTATTTCTGTTTCTTGTATTGAAACTGTGTACCTGTGAATTAGGTGTAAACAGGTTAAAATTTTCTATGACAAAGCTCATGAGAGAATATATATACTGAGAATACATTGTAAGAATATTGAGTTTCTTAAAGAGTTGTCTGCAAGAAGTTCTTGGTTTTACCCTACACAGAAACCTAATAGCTCTTTTCTGTGCTATGAAAACTTTTTTACTGTGTGAAGAGTTTCCCCAAAAAATTATGCCATATGACATTACTGAATGAAAATATGAGTAGTACACCTGTTTCATTAATTCTAGATCTGCTGTTAGAGAAAGTGTTCGTATTGCAAAGGTGGCACTACTTAACTTTGCCAGTAGTGTAGTGATATGATCATGCCAACAGAGTTTCTGATCTATTTTAATACCAAGAAATTTTATACTCTCTGTTTCTAAGATTGTGTTGTTTTTATAGTTTATACATATATCTGGCTGTGCATAGTTTTTTGTTTCAAACCTAATATAATGTGTTTTTTCAAAATTTAATTTTAATGAATTTGCCTTAAACCAATTTGCTACTACTCTAAGTACTTCATTTACATTAAATTCTATAGTACTGTTTGGTGTTTTACGCACAGTCAGGTTAGTGTCATCTGCAAATAAAACACTCTTAACCTTAGAGAAATTATATTCAGAGTAAAGTTTATTTAAAAATAAAGACTTCTGAAAAAGATTTATTTCAAAATATTAAAGCATTTAATAGTAATAAAATAAAATGGGTTTTGGCGCGAGTAAGCGTTTGTACAAGATGATGCAATTGATCGACATTCGCCGAGGGTGATATTTATAAAAATTCATAATAAATCAGGGAATGAACTTAGGGATACCAAATTTTTACAGTAATAGTTTTTCATTAGGAAAATTTGTTTAGAGGTATTTTCAAGTTGATATTCGAAATATTTCAAGACATTAAATTTTATTTTCGAGTTTTAGACCACTTTCAAAAATAGGTAAAATTCTTTATTTAACATCGGAGTATAGATGAGCAATAGGAGAGTAGAATCAAATTTATTTCAGCTAAATAGGAGCAATATTTCGGAAGTTATGGCAATCGCATCTTTACGACTCTTTTCTGGCTAAACTATTAAAGTTACAAAAATTTTTATAATAACTTAATTTGACGTTTGTAATAATATCTTGCTACTATCAAAATTTCAGAAAGCTAGGATTATTTTTACTGTCATGATCAAATTAGATTCGTAACAATTGTCAGAAACTGATCAGCTATCGCATCAAATCCCTGGGAAAGTCGAGACAAGGAAATTCTCACGGTCCAATCCTATAAATATACCCCCTCCATAGTCTAAGGGCGGACACTCTAGAAGCAGCAGTTGGTCAATGTAGACGCATTATGTAGTAAGGTGGCCAGCTCTGGGCTCGTGGCGCGGCAAACTGTTAGTCTGTTTAACATCGGTAGAAATTTTATCAGCATAGGGAAGTTTTATTCTGAAGATTCATGTAGCTAAGAAGTAATGGTAGCGTGGGGTTTCGGTCGTGCTCGAATGGTCAGTCGAATCTGTAAATTAAATTTGGAAAGGTTGTCTGAATGCCTGTGCAGTACATTTGACTTTGTAATGTTTTGAAGAATATATTCATCTTAGCAGAAGTGAACTTTCATCATTGAACTATCAACTTTTCCTTAGGTTCTGGTCAAAACTACGGTGGCGACTGTGTTAAGAACTTAGTCAGTACTGCAATTCATTAGGTTTGCACGATCAAAGTTAAGATGACAGTTTGTGCACCAACCCCACTGCACAGCTAAGTCTTACACCTGCTCCTCAGTCATATGCAATAATATTCTGGGGCAATTCAACTCGTAGAGACAAGGTATTCACAGCCCAAAAGCGTGCAGTAAGAATTATGCATGGGGTTAGGAGTAGAACTTCATACAGAGAGCTGTTGAAGATGTTAGGAATTGTGATATTGGTGGCCGAGTATATATACACATTGATATCCTTTATAATTACTAATTATACTTGAAACGGATAGTAAAATACGCAATTATGGTACAAGAACCAAAAATGATCTTCATAACCATAAGGATAACAAGTCATCATCATTTATTCAAACCGGAGTCTGATATTAAGGGATACATGTGTTCAATAAGCTACCATCACATATTAAATGTCTGACATTAGATAAGATTAAATTCAGGAAAAATTAAAAGAATATTTGATTGATAACTCCATCAATTTATTTCTAAGGTATCTGCGCAAAATAATTGCCAGCAACTAGTGAAAATGTAGTTTATATAATTAATGTACGGTACATATTATTCTGTGCAGGGCCGCCGTAAGCGGGCGTGCAAGGCGTGCACCGCACGCGGGCGGCACATCGAGGGGGGGCGGCAAAACGAGTGATCGACAGTCGCCGCCCCGCGATAGTTCCACTCCATTGTCGCCGCGACGAAATTTGTGGCGTATTATGTAACAGCCGACCTTTTTTTTTCTCAACAGCTGCTTCGGGTGGCCGGCAACACTCGGGATGGCAACAATGGGGGCGGCAATCTCACAGTTTTCTGACCCGGTTCGGAAATTTCCTAAATCCACCACTGGCTGTAGTTAGACAGGAGGCGGCATAATCGGTATTGCACGCGGGCGCTCAAACAGCTAGCGGCGGGCCTGATTCTGTGACACTGCATCTTCTAGTGTGTAAATCTATTTTGTACAGTCTATCTACTGTAGTGTCAAACAAGGTTACTTTTTACTCTCATTAGTCTGTAATATTTATATGAATTCCTTAAACAGATAATGAAGATTGAATATTTGTGGAAGAAGAAGAAGAAGTTACTGCCTCGATACCCTTCTCCAAGCTGATGAGTCAGTATTATTAGCTGACAGTGAACATGATTTACAATCTTCAGTGCATCTCTTGTAATTGCCATCCAAAAAGTTTAACATGGAAATTTTGATCAATAAATCAAAACTCATGATTTTTCTAGCAAAAGCACAAATCATAAGCAACATAACTCTAAATAACAAAACTTTATAACAGTTCAACACATTTAAATATATTGGAATAGCATCTAACAAATTCAGGAGAAAATAAAAAATGTTACAATAAGGTACTGAAGTCTTTAACTCGAATAACATTCAAAGGCACATAAGAATTAAAGATGTATAAAATTATACAAACACCCATTCTTATAATTCTGCAGCCTGGACAATAAAAAAACAAGATTAGTAGCTGACATGAAGTTCCTGAGAAGAGCTGCAGGACATACACTACTAGATAATGTCAGGAACAATTATAATAAAAAACAACAGATCAATTAAAAGTAACACCAGATAATGTTCCATTACAAAAAAAATTTCTCTGCCACAGAAGAACTTATCTGAGAGAATACCCGTGAAGAATTTTTGTCAGCCACATGTCTGGAAAAACTTAATCCTCACAGTGTTCCATTACATCCAAAAAAAATCCTGGAGGATGAAGTATAAGATGGAGGCAGGCCCTATCAAGCCACTTGTCCTAATACTGTAAAGGAAGAAGATGATGATTTTACCGTCGTATTTATATTTACTTTTAGTTATCTCACTTCGTAGTCATTTTTTAGGTAGCTTAACTGAAAAAGTAATTATGAATATTTACAAATATGAGAGAAGTATTCAAACTTCTTATAAAGAAGCATTGAAATTTGTCTGTTCTAGAGAATTGTTCTTATGTCACAGAAATATTGAATAATAATAAGCTGATGTTGCAAAAAGCTTATGGTGTCTTCTTGTGTGGCACTGTCAAAAAATGATTTGAACAGCATTACTAGGTGTTCTAGTACAAAGAAATAGAGCATTTCAGAAAGAGAGATGAAAAAAAAAACAGAAGCCAATTGCCAAATATTAAGAGAAAAATCTTTCCTCTCTCAAATAGGTGCAGGTCTCTAAACCCTCTACCTACCACCTACCCAATTTACCCTGTCCAACTGACTAGTTAGAAGAAGGTGACGGTCACACAGCTTCTGTAGTTGGTTGCCACTTTCCCTAGGATTCCTGTTGATAGAGCTCTGTATTCACCTTCACAACCATTGACACTGGAAGGATGTGATGGGGTCAGCACCACACTCCACTCATTTGGTACTCACTGGACGTTCAGCTTCGAAAAGAAATCCTCAACTTTGTTGGGGATCAAACCCCAATTGTCTGGGACGTAGTCAGATGCTCTACCACCTGATCTTTGCGTTCACCCAACTGACTGTAGTATCAAATAATATTCCAAGATATCTACACTTTATGCCTTTTTCTACCTCCAATATAATATCATACAAAACTTTTATTTTTCTGTGTACCTAATAAGGTTACTCTTTCTGACACGTATCTTCATTCCATATTGCCTTAGCCAACTACGAGTTTACAGTCACAATCACCTCTCATTTTAATCCTCTTATATAACATCATTTCATCTAACTGTAAACCAGAATCACTCTTTATATTTACGACCAGGACTATGTCAGGCAAACCTGTTTTTACTCAGTAGGCTGCAGAGGCAAAAAGACAAAGTGTAGTTTGTATATGAAATGATAAAACTCAGTATTAGGGATCTAAAAATTTTCTATTAATATTAGTAATGCATTGTTGTTGTCTCAGAAGTACAGTACATTGTGCTGTGTGGTATTAGGAGGATGAGGAGGGTCATGGGAGTGTACAGGGCATAGTGGCGATGAGGCATGGAAAGATATTGCAATAGGTATGAAAAGTAGTGCATGGAAGGTAAAAGATGACCATGACCACAAGCTGGCACTCGATTTCAGGCACAAGGGTGTGGGAAGATCCTCTTTTTTAGGTATGGGTGTCAGGGTTTGGAATGAGTTACCAAGAGAAATGATGAATAATTTACCGAAAACTTTGAAAGAATTTAAAGATAAAATTTGTAGAGGGCAAATGTAGGTAGGTGCAGGATAGGGGGAAGATGGGTGTGTAGGGAAATTGCCACCAGAGCCTGTGCTCCATTGCAATTAAATTAAATTAAATAAAAATTCTTGGAATTTCCAAGAAGTTAAGCAGGGCCAGATTTAAACTTTTTTTAATGTAGGCTATTCATTTTGTGCCGCCCTTTTCTCCTTCATACTTATACTAATCACTAATTTGTATTACCTTTATTAGGTAGCAAATGATTATATGTATATGTGAATGGATATAGTTTAAGAGTGACTTCTTTACTTGAAATTATTCAGATTTAGTCATAAAATAGAAACAAGAAAAATGAATGTTTATTATGAAACAAGAATACAAACAAGAAAATAATAAATGTAATACATAATTGTAGTTTTCTAAGGGATTTTTGATTGGCGAAGTCATCTATGTTGTATATTGTTCTTTCTTGTATTAATTTTAATATGGGACAGAGAAATTGGGAATGCATGTAATTGTATATGCTATACTGTAAATTAAAGTCTGTTTAGTATTAGTGTAATATACGAAAACATAATTTTTTTTACAATGTAATGTATACGTCATGTTAACTCTGCTTAGTATTAGTATCTACAAATACATAATGTGAAATTGTATACATAGGATGGCTGTATGGTCAGGAAACCAAAAGCCAATAAATAAAAAATAAAAAAAAAAAATAAAAATCTATAAGGTCATCATTGTTTATGGTGTTCATTATCTCTGCTTCTATATATAGAAGAGCCAAAGAGTTTAGTTTTTCTTGAGATAATGAAGACCTCTGGTAATTCTTCATTCGTTTTAAGCAGGAAAAGTTCCTTTCTCCAGAACAATTTGTGGCAGGAGTGCAAAGTGCTATGTGGAGAGCTATATCCAAGTTCGGCTAACTGTTACACAGAGATTGCTTCCTCATTATTTGCTGAGAAATGACAAGTTTCAAAAATCATTGACTTTTTAATTATTTTTTCAATAAAATTAGAACTTTCGAGTGCTCGGGGACTTTCAACATCCAGATACTCAATTATTGAAATCTTAGATCATACTTAAGTATTTTTATCATAGAAATCATGAAATGTAAGTCTGTCAGCAGAAACTTACCTCTGCCTATAGAGGCTTCTTTCCGAAATATACGACGAGCTACAGACTGTGTTGAACAAGATAGAAAGTCGGGAAACTAATGAAGAATTAAATTAATAATTTAGCTAATTGTTCGCTGTCATCACTTACCTAAATGAAAATTGATAGTAAACATATTTTTCTTTTCTATTAATTGTTCCGAGTTTGTCACTTCACTACTAGATGTCACCACTTAAATGAAAATTTATAGTAGACGTATTTCTATTAAGTTTATAATCACACACAAATTTGACGGCTTGCTAAAGTGGGCACCCTACGAAATTTGCCACCCCTAAAACGCTGCCGCCCCTAGGCTGGAGCCTATACAGCCTAATGGGAAATCCAGCACTGGAGTTAAGCCTTTTCAATACATCTTTGACAGCTGTATTTTATAAACAATGTAGATAGTAATTGAAAGAAACACCTTCACTTACCAGCATTGGAGGTTTAACAGTGAGATACAAAAAAGATGAGGTAGTAAATATTTTGATTGACACTTTCTAATTGTACTACTTTAATATTTATTTATTTATTGCATACATGTGCCAGAGAAATCTTTAAATTGTGAATAACATCAAATGAAAAGTAAATAATCATCAGTTTTAAACACTGAATTTAATTGCAATGGACTCCAATTTCCGTAGTCGTATAATTATCCCTTTCTTCTCATTTTCTTATTTTTATTGTCTTATATACTTTGAGGGGTAATATCTAGATTGCGACACCGCTGCCATCTTTAAACGCCTTGCAATGTAAACACAAATATCACATGGTATCCATGACGTCACTGTTGCCGGGTGTCACTAGTGGGACTGCATGGAAACTAGGGGTTTTCGGGTGGGGAGAAATTAAACATTCAATTTTCCGTTATTATCTGAAGGAGTGAAAATATCAAAGGAAAATTTGAAGCATTTGGTATCAGTATCTAGAATAGAGTCCATCCGTGTAACTCTAGATTACGATACCATATCTATTACGAATTTGAACATTTAATTACTTATCAAGAGAAATCGATAACTTCGAAAGCATACTCGATTTCGCAACTTTGTTTGTGTATGCACTGTAGTTCCTGACTCTTGCCGAGGACACTGTCTGCAGTGTTTAAGGAGTGACTGAACGAAGTAATTGTTATGTGTTTTCAAAGTACACAAGTGGCATTTTGTACAGTACAGTGTAGACCTTTATTTCTTTCTTGTGGCGTCGAAGAGTGATCGATGAAGAAAATACCAGCTAACATCTACTATTACCTAAGAGGATAGTTTTCAGTTGGAATGCAGCATATACAACATCGAATATTACAACGCCGAAAACATTTGATTTCTATACCATAACAGGTACTTAAAAGGTAGATTTATTATACTAGTGATTTTCAGATTTCTGCCACATATTAGGGGGCTGCGTCAGTGATGCTGTATATTTGTGTACTTTTGATGAAGTTACGAATAAAATTTGCACTTATCAAACAACGGCACATAAGTAGTCATGTAAGAATTCGGAATATCAATCGATACTGTATTTGGCACAGTTTTTTCCAGCAAGAAAACTCTAAAACCATTCCCTTCGAATACTTAACAATTTTTTTTTCCAGTAGTTACGTTTGTAATAGATGAAAATACAAATGTGGCTTCGAACTTTTGTCATGAAAAACGTTGTAATAAAAATAATTAAATATGCATTACCCTTCTTACTTCTTCAATCAATTTTATGTCATCAGAACGAAAAACCCATACTTTATGTGAATAGCTTCGTTGTTGACATTTTAAGCAACGCGCGGAAGGTATACGTCATATTCAGCAACGTAGTGACGTCATATGCTGTCCATCTGGAAGTGTTTACTTCGTGTGGCGTTTATTGATTGCAGTGGTATCGCAATCTAGATATTACCCACTTTGAGAATTAAATTCCTCCAACCATCTATTTTTACCATTTACAAATTTTAATTTCCTCAGAGTTTTCAGTTTGGTAATTTATTCCAATCATTGACACACTTACCCCCAAAATAAAATTTACTCTTCCCTCATGCATGAAACAGCGCCACCTTGTGCTCATTGTCATCTTTCCATGTAGTAATCCTAATGCTTCCACCAATATCTTTCCACTCCTAATCACGAATATATGCGTTGCACATTTCCATGATTCTCTTCACCCTACTTCCTTCCGTCTTCGAATGAATCCTGTTCCAGCTCCTTTATTACATCGGTTAATGATTATGTTCTGGAGTCATTTCCAGGAAAAATCTAGCAGTCCTTCTTTGCACCCATCTAACTCCTGTCTTTAATACTAAAAACGTCGATTCCATACCACACCATCATATTCAAGCAATGGTCTGACCAAAGTTTAACAACCCAATTCCCTCACTTCTTCATCACATCCTCTCGTCACTCACTTCAGTAAATGGAGGATTTTGAAACCTTTTTCTATCACTTGCTGAATGTTTCTTGCCCATTTGAGTTTATTATCAAATGTTATGCTGAGATATTTACACTTCAAGCCTTGTAAACTGAGAAGTTTTTGCTATATTCTGGGCACAAAATTTTTTGATGGAGCTGAGACTTTGAGGCACATTCTGACAAACTTCCTCAGCATGAGAGATGGCTAAAGGTCTACATCACAGCACCTTTGTCTGAAAATTTTATATATTTGTGCAATTGGTTTTTGTTTCCACTTCACTGTGTCCTCTGCTATTGTATAAAGTTTTCGCCTGCTCTATTGTTAACCTTGGTATGCTACATTGCACCCTTTAATTTCATGGTCTCTGTACCAAACACCAATGACTAATCAAAGTTTTTGAAAGTAGAGCATATTAATAGATGACATCCAAATGTTTTCAGTCAATATTTGCGCATATTTAAGTAGTGTTTCCATTTAGATGATAACATCAAATATTTCATTTGTCTGCAACACTTGTCAGGCATATAGTTAATCCTTGTGCAATGTTTGGCAGATTTTACCACATAAATATAATCTGTTTAAACCTATTCAACAAGAATAATACTAATTTATTAATTTACAAAGTCACAAATAATAGGCTATTTGACAGTATTGAAAATATATTACAAATTTTAGTTATTCGCGTAGATTAATGCTTTAGGAAGCTATTTTTTTTTAATTTTGAAAAGAAAAGTGAATTATTTTTAGTAATAAAGGTGAAATAAAAATTAGATTTTCTTACCTTTGATGATGTGACCGAAAACGCTCTAGGATTGGTTGTCGCTCTAGTGACATCACATGCCATTAAAAGCTGCGATTGCAAATGGAGCATTTCGTATTATCCAAGTTTTCAACTATTTTTATTGTTTCTTGTTGGTTATGTCTTGCAATAAGTGAAATTTTGTTTTGAATACAAAATGGATAACAATTTGTAAAAGCCTACAGCGGAAAATACCAAAAATAGATGCCTTATTTGTTGGGTTAGCTATGGAAACAACCCCCGACTTTTATTCTGCGGAGCTTAAAAATGTAACAACTTGAGAATAATTTATATTTAAATTGAAAGTTAGAGATTAACAGAAATCTTTCGTATGAATGACTAAAACTATAAATTAAACTGTTTTAGAAGATATTGACGAGAAACATGCTAGCTATAATGTAGGTATAAGGTAAGCACAACAATTAAATAACTGGATGTTGTGGGCCATTTTCCTTAATTGCAGATAAATGATAATTTATTTCAATGAAACTGAATTTATTGATTCTTTATTTATTTATCTACCGTGTTTCACTTCAACTCACATGAAGAAACTGTGGTGTTTAAATGTTTACTATTAAAATAAAGAGAAGCAACTAATTAGTAGTGTCCATGTAGCTGCATGGTTAAAGAGTGCAACCGGAATTAAAAACGTCCTACGTTCGAACCTTTGTTGGGATAATATTTTTTGTGTGTGCATTTCTTTTTTCATTTCTGTTTGCTGCACTACAGAATCATATTTTCATTTGAAGGATTAATAAATTTTTGGTTGGTTACCATCTTGCAAACTTTTGAAACATAAATTTCTAACATACAAGAATACTTTTATGAAACGATATCCATCCTCTTTTAATTTTTAAACACACCAGAGATGCACAAAAAAAAAAAAAAAAAAAAAACAGGTGTATGGCGGTGAATAATGGAATTTATTTTAAAAGTAACATCGCTTGTAGAAATTTCACGCTATTCTTAAACAGTTCTGGAATGCTTTGATCCTCTTTTGTTGGAATTTTTACATGATGATACATCTGCAGGTTACCTTTCTGACATAAATGCATCTATTTAGGCATTATTTACTTTTAATGTGCACATAATTTTCAGTTTTTTTAAACTGTTTTTCGATGTGCTTGTAAAGTCCAATTTCCTTTTTTAAGTCTTCTTTGGTTATGTCTCAAATGTTTGTGATTCCCTTATTGCCTTTTGGAAGAAGAAGAAGAAGAAAAAAATGTGATGCAATCAACAGCATCTAGTATTAAAAAAAAAAAAAAAAAAAAAAAAAAAACCACAAAAAACAAATAAAACATATTCTGAAGCGAGGATTGAACCTAAGGACCCTAACATTAATGATACTTGTTTTAAACAACGTATTACATTTAACTCTATCAAATTTCAGTTTAAATGAGCTTCACAGACTTTGTAGCAATATCATTTGGGTTTCTACGAGCAAGTTGCAGTGACTTTTTTTCGTATTTCATCTATTGTGGAAACACTTAGTTTTTTTGTAGTTTTTATTGTTGTGGTTGCAGATTGATGTACTACACACTATTTACAAACCCTTTTTCCAACCATTTATACACAACTCCAAAGAAACAAACCAGACATTACTTATGTTAAGTAAGTACTTGCTGGCACGTGACATCACGAGTGTTGTTGGCCCGTGCCAGGCAGCAAAGGAGTGTTTTGGCAGGCTTTCAAATTCTAAACTTTAACATTGAATTTTATGTAAAACAAGCACTTTCGTTGAAAAATAAATAATAACTGGTGAATAACGTGTATCATTAAACAATTTAAAACCACTTTCAAAAATAGTCTATTGTGTCTTTAAGCTACGAAAGGCACATTATCAATGGACATGAAATTTAGTACATATCGCACAGTATGAATGAACATAAATTAGAGTAAACTGGAATTGCACTAATATTTTGATTATATCTTAACAACAAATAAACTGTTTCTTTAGCTTATACTCTACCATAAATCACCCACACTTATTTGTCTGGCTCTAACACTCTGAAAAATTGGGTTGTTCTTTGTGTTAAACATGGCTTATGTCAAATGTGCAAATGGTTTGAAGAATTCGCTAAACTTCATCCCAGTATAACAGAATTGAATTAAACAATATTAACCATCAATCTATCTGAAGGTGCAGGAAATGTAAATTTTTAGGAGCTTCAGTTCTAAAAACCAGAATCATTGCTCAGGAAAATATATGAAGCTAAGTTAAGTCAAATTTTGTATGTTGTAGGAATAGGCAATGTTTTTTAATTGCAGGTTATGGCAGCCCTTATCATTTTTCAATATATACAACAGCTTAGAAGCTCAGTAGTTATGCCAATAGGGATTCAGTATTCGAGTACCTACATTAGAATATAGCAGTGTAGCACATTTGATACAATATAATGTTTAGATCAAAGTTATCATTTGTGAGGAAGGAAGATATTTGTGAATATGCTAAATGAATATACTTAATTAAACTTATCTTCCATTTTGCATACACTTAGTTTGTTATTTAAAAATCTTTCTTACACAATAGAAATGAAATAAATAAAGCAAGGATTATTGTAGTTTATTCTAATCTTTTCAATCCTGATGCAATACATCAAATATTACATTAACTTGTACTTTATGGAATGGAATATTTAATTCTGCATTTTTCAAGTGCTCCACAGCCTCTAATTCCAAATAGTTGTGTACTGCAATATTTATTTTACAACTTTTATTTACAGATACTTTGAAGCAACAAACTGTAAGAGTTTGTTGGGAAATTAAGTAAAACAGTTCTTGTGTATGGAAAATTAAGTGAAAATATGTTCAAATGTAATTTTTCATTCAACATGCGTAGTTTAAGGCTTTTAGAATCTCTGCATTTGTACACAAGAGAAAAAATGGAAACATGTATGGAATGTATTCTCACATATACACACAAAAATAAATATTACAAAATCAGAACAACTTAATACCATGCATTCAAATGCAAGTGTGTCATGAATATTACAGAGTTTAACAAACATCTGTAGGAATCTCAAATCTGCACTGTGCATTTATAGAAATCTACACATTACTCTATACTAACATCATTTAGATAAAAAAAAGAGGAAATTCTCAGTTACTGTGTCTACACAAACTAAATTATAGTACACATTTGAAGTTTATACTTCATGACAGAAGCTTACAGACTTTCATCATTTTATAGCTGTACACTTTGTATGTGAAAAATACAGTCTCCAAAACTTACTTTGTGTCAGATTTCTAAAAAGTTACCTACTTAAGCACCTAAATTGTTTTCATATCACAACTGTCCTGAAAGTATGTGAAACTGTCTGTGGCACCATCAATCAAACCCTGTTATTTCATTACAAACTGTTGGAGACAAAAAGCAAACTGCATGAAGTTATAGTGATATCATGACAATGGCAGCACGCAATTATATAGTATACAGTTTAGAGTCACAACATGTACTGTACATAATTAAATTATTTAAGTTTGTACACACAATTAAGACTTTGATTGGCAGTGAATAAGAACTTGTTTTTGTGATGTTTGTCTGTCAAACTCCTGTCCCCGAGATTCAGTCTTAAATAACAGTTTAGAAATTAATATACCTATGTTTTACAATTCCTACAAAAAAGTGAAAACAGTCAACAAAAATCGTACTATTTGTACTGAGGTCTTAGAGGTCCTCAACACGTGTTCAAATAATACATTTGGAGTATAAATGTACAAACACAAGTCTACCAGCATATTTAACAAAGGTTTCAAACATGGACAGAGGAATGTGATTCTTTTTCATTGTTAATCTGAGATCATTGTTTCTATAATTCACATTGAATTCTAATAAATGCTAATACTATTTTATATTGGCATGACTAATTTTACACTGCCAAGGATAATCTCTTTTTTCTATATATCAAAATACTTTTTGCTGAAAATAATTTCAATTGAAAGGATGGAAACTGCTGAATAACTATAGAATTCAACTCAATAGTGGCAGAAAATCAGCATTTATAGAAATTCAATTTGCTAAATTGCACTTTCATGTCTTCATCTAGTTAATTATCATTAAAGGTCTTCACATTCCATTTCTAATGATTGTACATTATAGATAAATTTTAAAATATCATATGTCACTAAAAACAACCTTAACTTAATTAGGAAAGGAATCAGGTTCATAGGAAACGAATACATTAAACTTCCTTGCCATCAAACAACAGTCTCTATCTTCGGTGAGTTTGCCAATTGAGTTCCAATAGTCATATCACTAACATCTTCAGATTCAGAATCGGAGCTACATGCAGATGTTGCACCCTGAAATAGAAATTAAGATTTTTTTATGACTATTACTTATTGTGTGTGATATTTACATATTGTAGAAAAAAAGTTATTTCAGAGAAAACAAAACATGCCGAGTTAAAAACTGTCACAAATATTTATGTAAATTAAACCCATTGCTTATCAAAGTCGCCAGTGGGAGATGTGCGTTGATTAAGGGATCATCTAAAATATTATGTACTATTGTTCAAATTTTTTTTGTCATCAAAGCCTTATTGCCTCCAACTTTGGTAGGTGATACACCTACTGCCACTGTCCTTACCTGAATTTTAACTGCCTAAAAAAACACAATTAAATAATATTTGGTGAAGATTTGTACTAAAAAATTTCAATTATTCTGTGCCAATTTATTCCTTTCTCTATTATTATTTGTATTTGTTTGGAAAGGAAAAATAAAATACACCGCTTCCAAAACTCCAGTATTGTAATAAACCAAGATGTTTGCTATAGTCTGCATAAATTTACGCATGCTCTTAGATTACAATTAGAGGTAGTCTGACTAATGTGTGTGTTTTTTTTTGTACCCATGTCTTAGGAAATAAATGTTTATGGTAGCCATTTTTCAGTTTTTATCTGCCTTGTGTGCCAAAATCATGAAACATTACTTACACAGGCAGCAAGAATTCATAAATTTGTACAAATCTTTGAAATAAAACACTCACAAAAATCTTTACAACAGTTATCACTATGTAATTTGGAGCTAATATTTTCCTCATGTTACTCCTTGTCTCCAAGGTAATACAATTAACTCTAGTTTGTAGTTGTCACTGAATTCACCTTTTTGCTGAATATTTGAAAAGTTATAATAATGCTAATAGGAGCAGATGGATAAACCAAACAGCACAGAAATACCAACTGCCAGTAAATGCTGTTGCAGCCATGTTAGGTCAGTATAAGAAGAGATGGAAGACTGCATATAACCAGTTGAAAGACCAAGTACAAGGGGGGGGGGGGGACTAGGAATTAAAATCTTTGCCCTTCCCTTCTGCATTTAACTATTTTAAAAACATTTAGAAATGTCTTCATCAAAACAAAATGGAAGTTGATAGCCCATTTGTTAAAACAAGTGACAAGTGCCTACAGTGTAAATAATTTTTTTTTCAGCTCAGAAATTCTTACATCTTGGGAATCACTGTGCGGACGCTTGCAGCTCAAGTTAGTCATGGATTTCAGCAAATCTGGATTGCTCTCAAGAGTGGAGCACTGGCTTGAAGGTGGGTGACTGTACTCTGATGTATTCTCCTCATCTGACATATTGTTGAGCCTTGCTGCGATGACTGCTTGTTTCAATCTACGTGACCTCCCACCAGGTCCTATTGGTCGTCGGGTTATGCTGTTAAAAAAAAAAAAGTTTGCAACAATCCAAGATAGTAATAAAAACATTTTCAATTAATCTTATTCATTTTCCATTGTGTTGCAATAGTCAGATATTTGCTTCTCAGGTGTCTTTTATTTATTTAATTTCTGGGATGTGGAACATGGCATGGTTAATATAAACTGAAAAGCCAAAGATACTGGTGCATGTGCCTAATATCGTGTAGGGCCCCCGCAAGCACGCAGAATTGCAGCAACAGGACATAGCAGGGACTCGACTAATGTCTGAAGTAGTGCTGGAGGGAATTGACATCATGCATCCTGCAGGGCTGTCCAAAAATGCGTAAGAGTACGAGGGGGTGGAGATATCTTCTGAACAACATGTTGCAAGGCATTCCAGATATGCTCAATAATGTTCCTGTCTGGGGAGTTTGGGGGCCAGCGGAGGAGTTTAAACTCAGAAGAGTGTTCCTGGTGCCACTCTGTAGCAATTCTGGACATGTGAGATGTTGCATTGTCCTGCTGGAATTGCCCAAGTCCGTTAGAAGCACAATTGACATGAATGGATGCAGGCCATCAGCCAGGATGCGTACATATGTGTCACCTGTCAGAGTCATATCTAGACCTATCAGGGGTCCCATGTCACTCCAACTGCACACGCCCCACACCATTACAGAGCCTCCACCAGCTTGAACAGCCCCTGCTGACATGCAGGTTCCACGAATTAATGAGGTGGTCTCCATACCCATACACGTCCATCTACATGATACAATTGGAAACGAGACTCGTCAGACCATTGAACATGTTTCCAATCATCAACAGTCCAATGTCGGTGTTGAGGGGCCCAGGCGAGGTGTAAAGCTTTGTGTCGTGCACTCAGCAAGGGTACAGGAATGAGCCTTCAGTTCCGAAAGCCCATATCGATAATGTTTCGTTGAATGGTTCACACACTGACACTTTTGATGGACCAGAATTGAAATCCGCAGCAATTTGCAGAACGGTTGCACTTCTGTCACGTTGAATGATTCTCTTCAGTTGTCATTGGTCCCGTTCTTCCAGGATCTTTTTCCGGCTGCAGCGATGTCGGAGATTTGATGTTTTACCGGATTCCCGATATTCACGGTGCACTTGTGAAATGGTCGTCCCCACTTCATCGCTACCTCGGAGATGCTGTGTCCCATCTCTCGTGTGCTGACTATAACACCATGTTAAAACTCAGTTTAATCATGATAACCTGCCATTGTAGCAGCAGTAACCGATATGACGCCTGCACCAGACACCTGTTGTCTTATATAGGCATTGTTGACGACAACGCCGTACTCTTGAGTGTTTACATATCTCTGTGTTTGCATATGCATCCTATACCAGTTTCTTTGGCTCTTCAGTGTGTATATACAGGTACATACAATATCAAAAACAATCATATAAGTGTTTTATGTCACAAAGCAACACATAAAATAAACAATTTTTACAACTAAATTATTCAGGCATATTAGGTACAAAATTCTTTTGTACAAATAAGATAATCCCTCACATTTTTTCTATAAACTATTGTATACTTTAACTCCTCTTTGAACTAATGACAATGACATGTATTATGTACAAAGTATTTTTGTTTCTTGTATTGGCATTGTGTACCTGTGAATTTCATGTAAACAAGTTAAAATGTTCTATGACAAGGCATATGAGAGAGTATATTGAGAATATTGTGATGTGTTGGAGAGAAAGGGCACTGTCAAGTAAAGTGTATTTGGATGTAGAGACAAAAAGAAACTATTGCTTGCTGCTAGCTTAGTCTAGCAACAAGCATAGAAATTGAAAATACAGTTTTATTATTGTTTTCTGGATATTAGTGAATGCTAAAAACAAGGTCACTATACAGAACTAACCCAAACAATCTCTAATCACTACAAAATTAAAAGAGTGCTTGTGACCTGAGAACAAGTGTGTTATTATTAGACAGCGGATTATATGCAACACTAAAAGCTATAAATATTCATGCTTAAAATATGCATGGAAAGTATCAAAATATGCAACATTAGATAGCATAGAAATAGCAATTTTTAGATTTTTTATTTCAAAATCGGCATGTAATTGGTAAGTAGTAGAATAACATGTTCCAAATTCGATTACTAAAACTTATTTAATGTATTTTTTTTAAAAAATTATATTTTTGTAAACATAAACAATTGGGTACTGTTCCAAATATTTAATAGTAAGATTGTTTCTTCGATCTCTAAAAAAAAAAAAAAAAAAAAAAAAAAAAAATATTAGTGGATATGAACCGTTCCACATTCACTTATGTAACTGGGCACTATTTGAAATTGGGTTCTGTGTTAGCAGTCATTGTTTCTGGAAAAAATTCTCCTGTACCATAAATAAAACTATCAATTTAAAACAAACATTCAAGTCCTGAGTTATTGTTCAAGTTATTTTTCAACTTCATTTTAAGTTTACACAAGAATGCCTCTGGCAATGCAGATTTTATTAATTAACTGAATAGATTCAGTCAACCCCCAAGTTTCAAGCTTTTTAATACTCTCAGATATGTGGAAATAATTAATGCTAAACACGGCTGTGGTTTTATACTAGAATTGTTAAATGCTTCCTTGTTCTGACAAACTGTCGTAGCCTCCCCACTATCAAAGTCTTTTACTACACATTTAATGGCCACGAAATGTTCACTGTAAAACAGTATAGCTGCCCATAGAGTTACTACTATAGGTATTATTACGAGAATGTGCCTTTTTTTCTTGATGAAGTCAGTTTATTTACATTTACGGATGTGGGTCATAGTTCTTCAGCGAATCGTCATAGCTGTGCTGTTAGCAGGTTTTGCCAGCTACAATGTAAGATTTTATTTATTAAATAGATACAGTACCATATGGAATAACAGGTGAAAATTGACTTAATATGCAAATGTATAAGCAAACATGCAAATGCATATAATCCAGTCTCCAGTTATTATTAGGACACGATCCAAAAATTGTTGCTGAAAATGTTCTTTCAATTCCAATTTAGTGTTTTTTTTTTGTTTGTTTATGGATTTACACCTTATTGAGGTCATTAGAGGCAGGAAAGGACTTGGGGCAAGGAACAGGAAGAAAGTTGGACATGGTCTTTTGAAGGAAGCATCCTGGCATTTGCCTGGAGTGATTTCGGTAAAACCCAAATCTGGATGCCCAAATGTGTATTTGAACCAGCATTCTCCAAAATGAGAGGACAGATCATTACCATTCACCCATCCATTTAATAATTATACAAAAAATTTATTGAAATTTTGTTTGAACTTCATACTTTTTAACATGAAGTTATTTTGACTTTTTAGTTATTTGCTTGTGTGTTCTGAACTAAAGGTTTTTGAGAGGTTGACTGCTCAGAATTCCAATACTTCTGTTTAAATAATAAATTCTGATGTATACTATGTATATACTTTAAGTGCACAGTGTTTCATATAGTAAATCTTGTAACAAAATAGTGTCAAATCTTGATGTAGCATACTTGAAGCAGAAATATATGACAGGGTCATCATAACTATGTAAATGTAAAATCATTAGGGAAGTTTTGAGAATTAACAATAATAAACATTAAAAATGAATTCCAACTGTAAACTTTCACATTTTTTCTGAAAAGTCTCAGCCTTATGGAAGAAGATTTTTTTAATGTTGCTTTTTACAAGTCTCGCTTTACTATATTCAGGTACTTTTTAAAAATTGTGTTTAGTTCAGGTATATTGGTTAACATCGTCACAAATTTCTTTATGTTCAATCAAAAGGCTTTCCAACATATCCAAAGATTGCATAAAACATACAATTACAATTTCTGAATACTTTAAATCTTGTATTAAAATTATTAGGTTAACAGTGGTAGACAGATAACACAATTAAAATGTATTACAGTAATAATGTAGACATTGTATATGAAATAAGAAAGGATGTAGAAAGTAAACACATCACTCACAACAGATGGAGGCAGGATGGCTATAAGACGTGCCCTTAAGCCCAGAAAAAAAAAGATGGCTATAAACATCAACATACTTTACAATATTTGTGTATAAACCTTTCACTATCTTTTCATTGCCTAACAAATTTTTCACAGTCACTATCATGGAGAAAGTATGATATCAATACTAAATCTCCACTGAAATTTCAAATCTTGCAGAAAAATACTTTGTTGTTTGTTATGTAGTTATAATATGTAACATCCTGGACTGGGAGAGAGAATTTAATATTTAAAATATCTGGAGTCTTTTTAGCAACTAATATTTTTAACATGAAAATAACTCTTCTTACATTTTCATAACTAAATGGCTAAACGGATCTTGATGAAATCTGACAAACAAATGGCACTCATAAATTATCCTCTAAAACTAGTCCAAAAACAGATATCTAGAGTCAAGAACTGTCCACCACACTGACACACACACAACCCAAAACCAACCAGAACTCTGTTTTTCTCACACAGTTTTACCCTGGCCTGGAATCACTATGCCAAATTCTTAGTTTTGGCTACGACTTCCTCAGATCCTTTCCTGAAATGCACCGCATTCTTCCCACTATCCTTCCCACCACACCACGTGTAACCTTCGACAGACCACCTAACCTAAAAAAATATACTTGTAGGTAAATATCAACCCTCTGATGCTCCTAACCAGCATTCCGATCCTTCCCATTATAACATATCTGTTGTACACGGTGTAAATACCGTTGTTGATTATAATTCCTAATTGATTTTTTTGTGTGTATTAATTTCCTAATTATAAATAATTTGTAAGAAAAAAAAGAGATGTAAATGTTTAATTCTAAACTGCCTTCCACAGACAGTAGTGTTTATAATAATGTAGTAAACATATAATAATATCGTTGAATTCAACAAGAATATAGAATCTCTGTGTGGAGAGTTAAGAGATTAGATGTGAAGTTGGTTTTGTAAACTAATTTGAAGAAATTAAACCAAGGCATTTAATAACAGTAAAGTGCTATTATTTTATTTTAAAGAAATTTGAAAGAGAAGGGCCTTAATTATATAAATAATGGGGCTGGCCTCCCATGATGCAAATTAGGCATTAAAAAAAAAAAAACTATTGGTCGACACGCCAAAAAGGGTGTTGCATTTGGCGACCCTGCCAGGATCGGTTCATCAAGGATTTTTCTGAGGATGAAGTGGAGCAGATCGGCGCAGATTGGCAAGTACAGATTCCAGTTCTCTTTGGACTTGCGGTCTCATATTCAACAAAAGGAAGAAGTATCATTTAATATTAATGTTTCAATTAAAGCAATTTGTAATTGAGGCAAGAACTGAGTCAGCAAGAAAATAAAGTTCAATTGTTAGAAACTAACTTGCGAAAAGTAAAGACTTTACAATCAGAATTTATAATTAAATTGTAACGGTGATGTAAGAACTATTGTTTTGCAACGAATTAAGTAAAGACAGATTATCAGAAAGTAATTAAATTAACGAACATCAAAAAAATTTTAAAAGATTGTAAAATTGCAGTAGCATGTTTAAAATAGGTTCTAGGCCTCTGTGGAAGACTATAGCTAAGACAAAAGAATAATACAAGTTTTTAAAACAAAATAATAAGGGGAAATTTATTTTTCGAGGAATATCGTAACTGTAAAGAACTGATTTGGTTTTTTTTTTTGTTTGTTTTTGTTTGCATGTACATGGTAGCTTATTTGCAGTGCTACACCAAGTGGACTTTTGATATTTCTGTCATGCATTATAGATACTACGAAATTTTGTAAGTGTTTTTGTGGTCCAGTATTCAAGCCTATGCATAGTATTATCGGTGTTGCAATACATCGTTGTACTATTGGTGTTGTGCTGTACAAATTTGAGAGCAGTTATTGTTGAACACTATTGGGGTTTTTTTTCTGCAAAAATAAAATTTATTATTGTTTCTAAATTATTTTAATTTGTTGCAAAGATGGAAAACGGTTGCCTTAAATTGGTTAGAGAGGATGCGCAAATTGATTTGGGTGAGGACCAAAATAATACATCAGAATGGCAGACGAGTAGTTCTGGAATTGTTAGTTTTGATAATAAAGATGCATTTAGAGTCCGAAGTGGTAATAGTAATTCTGTTCAAGTGGAATTGGCTAGCAGTCCAAATATTAATGCTGAGGTAAAAGGGGTTGCAGAGTATTTTGAAAGCAGTAATATTAATAGTAATGATGGTTGTAATGGGTTAAATGATAGAGACAGCAACAATGGGAGAGATAATGATGTAAATGACGCAGTCTCACCAGAATTAAGTCAAACATCTGATGCTCGAGAAAGGAGTGTCGATCCCAACAGTTCATGTCATGTTTCAAGCAACTCCAAAAAATGATATTAAATCAAGCCATAAAAGAAAAATCGAAATGCAAGAAATTAAAACAGACTTGTGTCAAATCAAGAAAAAACAACTCAAAGAATGGAAACAAAAATTATGTTAGATCAGGAAAGAGCAATTCAGGAATTGAAAATAGAAATTATGTCAAATCAAAAGAAGAATGAAGAAAGTTTCCAGGTTATGAGGGATGAGATGAAGAGAATTCAAGAAAATTGGAAGCTAGAGGTGCGGACTGAATTAGAACGTTTCCAAGAAGAGGTTAGACAAGAAGTAGCCGGGAAAATGGATCAACGTATAGTAGATAATAATGAAAGACAAAACGCCATTATCGGAAACATCAGAGAAGTCATGTTCGAAAGTCAAAAAGAATGTCGGGAAGAAATAATTTTGGTGAAGCAACAAACTGCAGGCAGGATCATTCAATTGAAAAAACAGATTGATGAAGGAGTAGGACAAAAGATAGGTGAAGTTGAAATTGAACAGATTGGTTCTAGATTCAATCAAGTAGAAGAAAGATTGGAAAAGGTTGAACGCCGACCTAGCGCGGTTGTTACCGGAACGGTGAATACGTATACTCCACCTGATGCAGTTTTTAAACCGAATGGAAATATTCACTCTGCAGATTTTGTAAAGATCTATGATAAAGACTTACCATTAGAATGGTTGGATATAGAGAAGATTCGCTATGTCCGAGGTAAAATGAAGGACGAAGCTTTTTCCATGCAACAGACCCCAATGCAAAATGTGCATTATGCATCCATCTACCACAACCTGTTGCAACCCTGCTACTGGTGAAACCTACCCCATCATAGGCCATGCCACTTGCACCACAACCCACCTCATATACCAGCTCACCTGCCTCCACTGCCAAAAGTCCTACATTGGCCTTACCTCGAACTCATTATTCATCCAAATGAATGGTCCCAAAACCTAGACCTTCCTGTTGTTTACCATGCCAGCACTCACAATACCCACGACCTCAATAACTACTTCACAGTCAGAGCCATTAGAGTACATCCAGATACCACCTCCCAATCTGAACTCCGCAGGTGGGAATTGGCATATCAACATATCCTGCAGACTAGACATCCCCCAGGCCTTTATTTTTGACAATACCTTCCATCCTCACCTTGTACACCCATCTTTGGCCAATACAATAGATTCATACATATTTATAGACCTTGTTTCAAAATTTTCGATCACTTTAATCATTATTATTTCCCCTTGTAATCTTTCTTGTGATCAATACTTGTGGTTACATTATCGTTGCTCTCCCCACCATCTTCAACAGTCAATTTCATTCTGTGTATGGCTGTGTTACTGCAAGGCTCGCGCGAGCTCAGCCACTTGTTTCTTTCAACTTGACAAAGGGTTAACCCCAAAATATTGTGTTTGTGTATAATTTTGTGCTGCTGCTGCCCTCCTCCCTTCAACTTTTGTGAGCGTTGGGTGTATTTTATCTATCCTTTCCATATAAATAATATGTCATTCGAAAGGACATAGGATACTTTTTTCAGGATAAACAACATATTTTGTCATGAAATTTTGTAAAGTAACAGATACACGGATAGCAAGTTTAACTCTTTGTAATGTGTGTGTAAGTCTTTTTTTCTCAGTCAGTTTGCAGTGCTGGATATAGGGGGGGGGGGGGGGATCAAACCGAAGCGCTTACTCCTGGCGGTAACTTCGGGGAGCAGCATAATCATGTTTGAAGGGGCAGGAAATGGAAAATTCATGTTGTGACAACCTTTTTTTAACTCTACTGATGTGAGCGGCAACATTCAGGAGGGTGGCAAAATCAGGGAATAGCTGTATATTGCCCCAGGTAGCAAATTCATGCTGAATGGGTGGCAATCTCAAGTTTTTTTCTCTGGCTCGGAAAATTCCTAGATCCTCCACTGTCAGTTTGTATATACATAATCATGACACCAGATTATCCAGTGTGCTTGACACACACAAATTTTGTTGTGCTACAATATCCAATAATATTTAGCAAGGGACACGAAGGGTATCATTTCCAGATACCACAAATTGTGTGTAAAAGTAAATGTTTTCTTCTGTGAATTATATTTACAGCAATATTTACAAAAATAAAGAAATGATGATATATTAAGCATGCAAGAAGGAAGCTTTCTGTTGCTAAGAGGAAGCAACCTGTAACTATTCCAAACTATCAGCTTTGGCTACAAAAGAATAAAAAATTAATTTGTTTTAAAAATTCACTACCTAAATTTGGTCAACACGGTTAAATGGTTTCTAATACAATCTTTGTTTAATTTAAGTGATAGCAGCAATTATAATTAAGTGCAATTTATTGATTAATGAATAACACTGAGGATGTGTGTTGTTAAGGTATAAATAAATCTTAATATACTTAGACACTAGTATATTTTTGGAGGTAAATACACTGATCACAAACTAAAAGAAGATCTACTGCAGGAACATTCCATAAACTCACCTCCTGCGACGCAGGCTGTAATTATAGCCATCAAGTGTGTCCCCGTCTTCTTCAGACCAGCTTTGGTCCTGCGAGTCCAATGTCTCTGAGCTGTATTGCCTTCCAACAAGAATATCTTCTGAATTCCCATTGGTCGGTGATGGAGCACAGTTCCTATTAATAATCTCACTCACTTTTCGATCAAGTGTATCGAGGTGATCATCATCACTGCACGTTGTAAGGGGAATGTTACTGTTTGGTTCTGGACTTGAACAGTGAAGCCTACTGTTTCCATTAAGGCTTTCTGTACTTGGAGATGGACAGCGTTCTTCAGGAGACACTAGAGGAGGGAGTCGCAAATCCAGAGCCTTTGGCATTTCTGGCTCAACGATTTTTCTACTGGCTAAGAATGCATTTGGGCTCACTTCAGTTTCACTCACTTCCATAAGCATGTCAGTTTGTGTTTCACTATCAACAAGGCGATTCTCAATCTCACAACTCAGCTGTAACAGATAAAACAATATTTTACACAGTATAGTGTGAATTAATATAAATAACTAAAATAATATATAAAATTATCTCTTGAAATATTTTGTTAGAATCAAATTTATCAAGTTATCAATGAGGTTCATTAAAACAAGCATCTTTCTAGTGTTTGTTGCTTTTTTTTCAGAACTTAAAAATTCCCATTTTAATTGTTTCAGTGCTTACTATTCACAACAAATATGCTTTAGAAAATTTAACCCCTTAATTTGACCCCATCATAACTTCAGAATATTATTTTCAATGCTGCAGAAAATTTTGGTACCTTTTACATAAAAATTGTTTTATGGAAAGAATTAATAATTATATGAGGAAATGCAGGAAGATCAAAAAGAATTTTGAAGAAATAAAGAAAAGTTGGCAAATCACCTGATTCTCAGTCTGCTTGAAAGGGGGGTAGATGTTGATATTGATGACGTAGAAGATCCGGTTTTAAAGAAAAGAATCTGATAGATTTGAACTCAAATAACCAGTATTAATTGATAAGAATCCTACAGAACTGCAAACCTCTACAAGAAGAAAGAAAAAGATTATTCAAACTTGATCAAAAATTATGAAATGGTAGAGATTCCAACACATTTTTATGTGTGATCGAAGGCTTTCCCAGCATGTCACTGAAATGTAATCTTCGTAGGTTCACTGTTAAATTGTATTGATGAAAGATGAGATTTCGGCAACATATTCTGCCACCATCTTCAGGTCTTCACGTGACAACCATAGCTGCGTTGCTGTCTTTTGGTACCGATGCATCTTACATAGCTCCTTAGCGTTCCTATTGAGCTATTGGGATTCCGACATTGTACCTCGCTTCTGCATGGTCATCCATTACATTGACAGGACAAAACCACCCAGCAATATGGGTGCAATATGGAGCTGCAGCCAGGGGAACTACGGATTAGGGTGGTGGAGAGGGGGCGCTAGGCTATTATAAGACACGTCGGCACTGCAGCTCTGGTTGTTACAGCATGAACATCAGATTTGAAGATGACAGCAGAGTACATTGCCAAAAGCTTGTCTTTCATCAATACAATCTGGCAGCAAACCTGTGAAGTTTATATTCCAACACATTTTGATAAAAAGTCGTCTTCATTCTCTCAAAGGAAACTCAAACTGACAAATATGAAAATAATTAATATTACATGCATCAGTATTACTGAATAGGATAATATAGAGAAGCATATAAAGAAATATCAACCAGATAGTAGGTGGAGAACAGTTTGGCTTCACGAAAAACTGGAGCATGAGAGAAGCCGTTCTACCTTTGACATTAATATTGGAAAGATGGATCAAGGATTCAATTATGGCATTTATGAATTTTTTTTTAAAAAAAAGTCCTAGATAATGTTAGATGGGACAAAATGTTAAAGAAGTCAGGTTTAAAATATCAAGATGGAAGATTTATATATATATATATATATATATATATATATAATGTGTACAAGAATCAGGTTGCTGTGATAAAAGTAGAAAATCATGAGAGACAAGAATCAATATAAAAAGGCATAAAGCAAGGTTATAATCTATCCCCATCAATATTCAACTTGTATGCTGAGAAAATAATCAGAAATGGAAATATGAATATTGTCTAAGAGCAGAGAAACAATCAGAAATCTGCAGATGACATTGTCTTGTTAGAAAACAACAGTGAGAATATTAATAAATTACTGAACAACATGAATAAAATACTGGGAGAACAAACAAAAATACACGTAGCACATAGAATAAAAATTACATATTTTTTAGACAGACAGCAAAACATTCACTTTCCCCCAATAAAACTACAGCATGTTAAGAAAGCTGGTAGTAGATGGAATTAAACACAGCCTCTGGAAGTGGAAATGTTCAAAAAGTAATGATGATGATTAACTATAAAAACAGGATTGAAATAAGCAGAAGTAGTAATATAATTTTGATATTCATATAGTAAAATTAAAATCAATGGCCAAAGCAAAAATAATACCAAAAGTAGAATAGCAGTTTTGAAAATACTCTTCTTGTAGAAGGAAAATATGTTAGCTTCAAAACATTGACCTAGGAATCAAAGTATTTTCTAAAAGTGCTTGTATGGAGCACAGCACTTTATGGAACTAAAACTTGCTCTTTGGGAATAGGAGAAAGAAGTAAAATTGAAGCTTTTGAAATTTAGTTCTGTGGAAGAATGTTGAAAATTAGTGGACAGGTAAAATACAAAAGCAACATGTTTTTGGAGGTCACAGATTGACAAAAGTATCTGTGGAATAGTCTGACAAAGATTTTTTTTTTTAAATTTTGGTCTTACTGCTTTTTGACATTGAGCTGAAAGAAAATGGGGAAGGGGGGGGGGGAGGAGAGAGAGAATGGCAAGGAATGGGAAGTAATTCAGCATTCACATGGAGTGTTTTGGGAAACCATGCGAAATCACAATGGCCATTTGGAGACTTGAAACCACAGCCTAAGATAAGAGGGTGGCTCACATTTTAAGAAATGCATGGTGGGCTAATATGTTATTGGAGAACTCAGTCGAAGTAATAAACTGTAGAGGAATACGAAGATTATAAACATACAAAGCATGTAATTGAGGAAGTGGGTTGTATTGGATGTATTGAGGTGGAAGGTTTCATCAAAATGATCAAAGGACTGACTGCAAGAATACAATTAGAAATACTACAAGATTTTGATAACAGTGTTGAGATTAAAAAAAGTATCAGTAATGACTTAAACAATTAAAAAGCTCTGAAATATACCTTCCTATCATGCCTGGGGCTAGTTCTGCTAATGGCAGGACTGCTCCCACTTCCTGATCCAACTCTCCTGTGCCTGTACCTCCTCTGCCGAACTTGCTTGTCACCGGGACTTCCACAGGTAACAATAGACTTGGCCTGTGATACTCCTTTCACAACAAGAGTCGCCATGACTGGGTTCTGTAGAACAGGTTAATATTCTATTACTTGACAGTCTTTTGGTCACTGCTAAAGTATTACTAGAGTATTATAGAATCTTCATTTAGGAATGATATTTCACAAATATACGAGGCGTATTTTTCAAGTAAGTACCGTTTTGTCACACCGTGGCTGCATCGCAACGGTCGGCGTTCCGCGCATGTGCACTGGGTACCTGCATCTCTTGCCTACGCACTGACACCATTAGAGTATAATTCTTCCTTGTTTACGTTGTTTACTGAGTGTTGAAGATGCCTCTGATAATCGTGAGTCCTGTCGACTGTGAAGTACTGGCTGTTATAAGATTTCTTTGTGCTAAAGGCCTAAAACCGATCGATATTCATCGTGAGATCTGTGCATTTTACGGACAAAACATTATGAGTGATGGAATGGTGAGAAAGTGGGTGAGAGGATTTAAAGATCGCCGCACAAATTTGCATGTTGAACAACGGAGTGGGCGTCCTTCGGTTGTTAATGAAAGTTTGGTGCAGAAAGTGGACAATAAGGTGACAGAAAACAGACGCTTTACACAATTTCCTCCTTCTGTGATGACTTTACTAATGTTTCTCATAGTGTTTTGTATGGCATTGTGACCGAGCACTTGAATTACCGAAAATTGTGCTCACGTTGGGTACCAAAAATGTTAACGGATGTGCACTAAACTAAACGTTTAGGCAGTGCATTGACTTTCCTTGAGCGGTACCACAACGATGGTGATGATTTCTTAAGCCAAATTGTTATGGGCGATGAGACATGGGTGACCTATGTCACACCTGAATCAAAGCAACAGTCCATGGAATGGCGGCATTCAGATTCACCCAAAAAAGTGAAGTTCAAGCAAACGATTTCTGACCGGAAAATCATGTGCACAGTTTTTTGGGTCAGAAAAGGAGTATTGCTTGTGGAATTTCTGCCTCGTAATGAGACAATCAATGCAGCAGCTTATTGTGTTACATTGAACAATCTGCGCCGTTCAATCCAGAACAAAAGACGTGGCAAGTTGAGCAAGGGCATCGTTTTGCTGCATGACAATGCCCGTCCACATGTGGCTAATCAGACCAAAGATCTCATCACATCTTTTCGATGGGAAACTCTAGATCATCCTCCATACAGCCCTGATCTGGCGCCCAGTGACTACCATCTGTTCCTGCACTTGAAGAAACACCTGGGTGGTCAGCGTCTTGAAGACGATAACGAAGTCAAACAAGTTGTGATGCAGTGGTTAACAAGTCAGACGGCAGACTTCTATGAGGAGGGTTTTAAAAAACTGGTACTACATTATGACAAGTGCCGCAATATTGAAGGGAATTATGTAGAAAAGTAGAGTAAGGTATTCATGTAAAAAAAAATTATTGAGATATATTTTTAATTTCAAAACAGTACTTACTTAAAAAACATGCCTCGTATATCAATAAGAATTCTTGCTGGAAAACCATAATTACAAACAATATTATATGTTAATTAATCTTTTGTAATAATGGCTTTAAATTTGTATTTAACAGTCTTGTAATTTACTTGATGATATATTCCATTAAATTTATTAAGATGTCAAAGTTTCAGACCACTGATGTGACACTACAGAACAGCTTAGCAAAATCCATAGAATTTTTCTAAAGTTAGGTGACATATTTGCACCTTTTTCGATGGTAAAATCTGAAAATTTAGTAAATTACTTTAAAAATAAGGAAGGATAGGGAAAAAACCTGCTAATTACTACAGATGAAGACAGGAGGGCCAAAGGAACATGAAAATGCAAAAAAAAAAAAAACAACAACAAAAATACGAGCAAAGTGTGTTTGTGTTTTTTGTTTTCATGTTCATTTGCCCCTACTGCCTTCCATGTGTGGTAAGTGAATGGTTATTTTAGTCCACAACCCCAATCCTTTTTTTTTATTATTATGGCTTTACAACTCTTTGACGGCTAAGGTCATTAGAGGTGGGATGGGACTGGGGACAAGGAATGGGGAATTTGGCCATGGCCTTTTTGAAGGAAGCACCCTGGCATTCACCTGGAGTGATTTGGGGAAACCAAACCCCAATCCTGTCAAAGGAGGTATGCTAAGATTTGGTTCAGAGGAAGGATGACCAGCTCTTTTCCCCCGTGACCTACAGTTTAAGATGGAATCCGAACCAAGGAACGACTTGGCATAGTTCATATGATTAAACACAACTCTTAGAAATTCCTGCACCTGTCAGGATTTGAACCCAAGACTGGAGCAGTGAACTTTTGAAAGTAAGTGCTAAGTACTACTAAGTAATAACTAAGCTACCTACCCCCTATTTTCATTTTCCTTCCTTATTATTTTATTGGCTAACAGCACTTTTATTGTCAGCACCAATCAATAAATCATGTTTAACAAATGAAGTCATTTAAAAAATGATTGTTGCAGTTACATGGTTCTTTTGCAGAAAATTTCTAGGTAAAGAAGAAAGAAAAGAAGATAGGAGAAGAGGAAGAAGGTTTTAAATGCATGAAAGATTTTTCAGAAGCCTGGAATTTTTTATTTTACTGTTTCAAATTATAAAGAAAATTTAATCAAATTCAAATCAATCCTAACTAAAATGCTCTCCTTTCCAGTCTATGTTCCATGTGGCAGCAAAGGTATTTTCAACACAATGCATGTAATATATTTAGAATGATTCCAAATCAGTTGGTGTTGTTTGTACCTGCCCATACTGGTTAAGACATAAGCATGACAGAATTATTCCTAATGCCGTAGAAACAGTAATCTGTTCTGCAAAGAATTCAGTAAAATATCAGTTCAACCATATTTGTAAGCTCCATACTTTCTAAAACATTTGCAACTTTATTAATACATTTAATCCTGTGCACCATGAAGTGAACAACAACCAATATGCAGTCTTTGCAAATTTCTTTAGTCTAAATAGCAAATAAGTATATGAAATGCTTATTCTAAGATTTGTAAATTCATTGTCTTAAAACACAATTGCAAGGTAAAATACTAGCAATTGGTTTTGATATTGTATTAAATGCCTCAGTTAGCAAAATCACTTCATACCTTTTTTCTGTAGTATGTTACAATTGGCCATTATTTATTAATTACTGACCATAATTTAAGAACATACGTAAAATCTTGCTTCTTATCAAATTCTTCTTCAAGAAGTATTTATATTTTATCATTCATTATTGTTACTTGTAATGGAGCTAATGGTCCAGTGACAATTTTGCTATATACCTACTTATGTTTTACGAATCATGTTTAATTTTTTTCCAAGGTATATTGTTAATAACCTTTCTTCATAACTTATTCCAGGACCTATCTCCTTCAGCTACAAAATAAAAAATTTCTCACTCCCTTATGTTTGAAATCAAGTTAATTTTTTTTATGTCTGTGGCCATGGCCATTATTCTCATCCCTAATTTTTTGTCCAGTATCCATCAAAGCCTTATCGCCAACATATACTCACCCACCTCTCTCTTTGCCCCATATTATGCCATCCAGTGATTCCCAACAAGCATTTTTATCATATCTGAAACTGATTATGTTGTATGTTATTGAGACCTAGTCAAGAATCAGTAGATTAAAGTTATTCTTAGCACTAATATTTATAGCAATACAGGAAATTTACATTTCAGTAGGAAATGTGGTGAATCCAGATTCATTGTATGTAATGATTCTACCAAACTTTTGAGGAAATGAGCAATAACTATGTAATATGGTCCTGCATTTCTTCCTCTAGCAATTGGCCATTATTTTTTTAATTCTGACCATAATTTAAGAACATACGTAATTAAATATGATACTACTGACAGCCCTGAGGCTTTCTGTAAAATTAATCATCCAAGTAATTTCCGAGAATTACCAGCAATGAAGCTAAATTATACTTTAGCAAAAAACATTAATATAAATATTTTTAATTTCTAGCTACATACTCCTTCCGCCCAGTTCTTTGGGGATTCTGGACTTGTACTTTGCAGCTCAGGAGAAGTTGGTGTTGTTGACATGCTGCAGAGGGGATTCCGTTTCTTAATACTTGGTTTCTGGCTCTTCATTGATGCTTGCATTATATTTATATATTTCTCACGCCTGTTGAAAAAAAAAATTAAAATTATCATCACTCTTTTGTTTTTACCCTGAAATCCAAAAGCATAAATATCTTATAGATGCATTAAAACACAAGTTAGAAATATTCCTATTAGATAAGGTATAGAGGAATACTTTTTATTTCTCAAATATTTGAAGAGAAAGAAACATTCACTATAATGAAATGTTGTGGACCTTTTTTCTGCAGTTACTTAGTTAATTCAGTTTTTTAAATATTTTATCAACCTATGTGTTTGATCTCTTTTTGAGACATCAGTGATGCATTATACATATTGATGTTAGTAAGTTTTGTACATGAACTTTTTTTTGTGAAGATATTATGTTTGGAGAAACTAGTATCAGTTTTATTTAGCTGAGCTGTATAAACCTGATATTTGTATAGCAGATGTCTGAACATGCTCTGTGGAAAATCAGAAATGTACAGTTACAAAATCCATTAACACCAATATAAATAATTCGCCACTGACAATGCTTAAAAAAGGTGAAATCCATATAAATAAACATTTCTATTGGAATTTATTTTTGAACAATTCAATTAATGCATTACAATAGTAACAAATGGAGAGAGAAAAGAGAGAGAGAGACAGAGAGAGAAGGGAGAGAGGAAGTAACTGGAGCAAAATGTTCAACCGATAGTCCGTAACTGAACAGGATGTGAACTAATTTTAATTGTGATATGTTTGTTCTCTTGGTATACTGTAAATAAAATTTGTAATTGTCAATTTGCACTTGGTGATTTCTCTCTCTCTCTCTCTCTCCCCCCCCCCCCCCCTCCCTCACCTCTTCCTCTCCCAGAAATAACACTACTTCTTTAAAATAGCAGTTTGATTCTATCAGACAACTTGTTTAGTATTTCAGTATGAAGCCAATATAAATTTTTATAACCAGAAATCTTTTTATAAATTAATCTGCTATTATCATCGGCAAGAAAGATGATTTACACATATTTCTCACCCATACTAAAAGGAAATCTCATTGAATTGATTCTCCAAATGTGAACTTCTATTGATATTCTACAGTGCAGTCATGCTGTGAAAGGTAATCGTTTCTACAGAGTTGTAAAATGAAGGGGGAAAATAGGGTTAGAGTATCATATTTCGTAAGGAAATTTTCCTTCCCTCCTGAATGTTTAGTTTCCAATTTTCCCTTTGAAACATGCAGCACTTTTCTAAAACTAACTCACTTCCTCAGTTGCTGCTCCCACTGTTCAAGTTGCCTTGAACGAGTCTTCAGCTGTTTTTTCTGTTCTGCCACTTGCAAGAAATGGGCATGCATCTCTAGGTAAATGTCATTAACCCTATCAAGTTTCCGTTCGTAGTGTTCTCGAATATCTTGTGCATGCCGCAGCTCTTCATTTCTTCTCTTTACTAGGTCTTCCTCACATCGTGGAAGCTGTGATCCACTTGACTGAAGTTCCATCATCTTAGTGCGGACTTCCTCCTTCCATGTGGCCTGGGATATAGAAATTAATAGATAAAATTCTTCGTAATTTTCATAGAGTTCTTATAATTTTATGAGAATCAGATTATGTTTCTCTGTCAGATGAACAAAATATGAATACTTACTTGTGTCTTGAGATATTGCTCAGGTTCTGTGCCAAGAACCTCAACAGCAGCAATATCTAAATGCATCAGAATATGTTTGAAAGCTGGCCTGTTTCGGGGCTTGTCATTCCAACATTGTTTTATCAACAGTCTAAAACCATCTGGGCAAGTTTTTGGGATTGGCAGATGAAGGGAATGGTTACCAACACCGAACATTATGGCTGATGAATCCACATCCTTGTAGGGCACCTCACATGTTAATAGTTCCCAAAGCACAACTCCATATGACCTTTGAAACAAATACAATCTCTTCAGTTTTATTGCAAAAATAAGAATTTTGCAATAATCAACAAAGAATCAAAAACTCGTGCATCAAACATTAGTGACGTCACTCAGTTATTAGATGATTAAAATACAAGTAGGAGTTTCAGGTAGCTCTTATAGTGGGTGGAAAGTTTGCACAAGTGTTCCTGTGACTGTATGGCTAATATGTGATTGCAGTGATTAAGAATATCTTGTATATGATGCATGGAGTAAGAGAAAGTGAGCAGAAAGAGATTTTTTTTTTTTTTTTTGGGTGGGATAAGTGCATATTGGCCTTTTGAACATATTGCTGAAGACTTGGTGGTGAAGTACAAAGGACAGAACATATGCAGTATAGAGTGAAATGGTGGACAGGATTCACAGACATGAAATTTTATAGCTAGACCATTAGGCAGAATAGTTATGATATGATAAAAGAACTGTAATGGGATTCATTGGAAGACAGGAGTAGGATGAAGAGAGGGCTGGGGGTATGCAAGGTATATACTGGTGATAAGGCAGGAAAGATATTGGTCAAAGAATTGAGAGAGGTGCATGGAAGGGAAACGATGGTCATGACCTCAAGCTGACATTTCATGCATAGATGAATGGGAAAATTTTCTTTTATAGATAGGGTAGTCAAGGACTGGAATAAATTACCAAGGGAACTGATTCTCAAAGAATTAAAATTTGTAAAGGACAAAAATAGATTGCCAGAGGAATTTACACAGAAAGAATATAAGATAATAAATAATAAGAAGAGGAAGGGGACAAATAGATGACTAGGAAATTGCCACCGAAGCATGAGCTCCATTGCAATTAAATTAAATTTAAATTTAGTGAATGGCACAATTGCTGGTTTGACAGCAAGTGCTATTATGAATATAGTTACATGCTTCATCTTCTACAATGACAGTTAAGGATTTTGACCTATGACGTAAATATTGTGTTTGCACAGTGTTTTTTGTCACCACAGCTTTCTCACCTTCAACCTTGGTAAGGAGTGGATTTACTTTGTCTTTCCTTTCTATGTTAATATTGCTGCATAAAGAAGCATATTGTAATGACCAGCTGAATTCAGGTGTTTGATAAGAGATTTGGTAACACTATTTAAATAAGAAGTTCCTTATCAACATTCATATTCTAAATATTACTTTTTTTGACTCATTTATTCCAAGTTTTCTTACTTGTAATTAAATGCTCATTTAGACTGAAAATTTACTGCTTTCATGGTATAAATTTGTTGGGGATTTGCTGTTCGACTGCCAATTTGTTTTATGTATTTAAAATAGATGTTATTAAATACTGAGTATGCTGACAACCCATATTTTGTATCTACTTACCAGATATCAACTTTTTCAGAACATGGTTCATTTCGAATAATTTCTGGTGCCATCCAAGCAACAGTTCCAGCGAAAGTCATCTTTGTGCTGTTCTCATTCCATTCACGGCTTGTTCCAAAATCACTTATCTTCACATTTTCTTCATGGGAAATCAGAACACTAGAAATTGAAAAAAGATTTAAAAATTTATATTACAATTTTTATACGAGATTTTAATAGTCATTACTGCGTATAAAAGTATGAGCAGAATCAAGTATTCAGAAGAAGAAGAAATAAGATGTTTAGTGCCTTTCATTAATTCTTATAATAATAAATATACTAAAGAGCCAAAGAAACTGGTATATTCATATGTATGCAAACACAGAGGTATGTAAACACTCAGAGTACTGGCACTGCGGTTGATCAACGGCCTATATAAGACAACAGGTGTCTGGCGCAGGTGTTAGATCAGTTACTGCTGCTACACTGGCAGGTTATCATAATTAAAGCGAGTTTGAACGTGGTGTTATAGTTGGCGCACAAGAGATGGTACACAGCATCTCCGAGGTAGCGATGAGTGCCCCTTGAATATCGGGAATCTGGTGAAACATCAATCTCCGACATCGCTGCAACTGGAAAAAGATCCTGCAAGAACTGGAACAAACACTGACTGAAGAGAATCAGTTCAAGCGTGATGGAAGTGCAACCCTTCTGGATATTGCTGCGGATTTCAATGCTGGGTCATCAACAAGTGTCAGCAGTGCGAACCATTCAACAAAACATCATCGATATGGGCTTTCGGAACTCATGTACTCTTGCTGTGTGCATGACACATAACTTTACGCCTCGCCTGGGCCCGTCAACACTGACGTTTGACTGTTGATGATTGGAAACATGTTGCCTGGTCTGACAAGTCTTGTTTCCAATTGTATCGACTGGATGGACGTGTACAGGTATGGAGACAACCTCGTGATTTCATGGACCCTGCATGTCAGCAGCGGACTGTTCAAGCTAGGCTCTGTAATGGAGTGGGGCATGTGCAGTTGGAGTGACATGGGACCCCTGATATGTCTAGAAATGACTGTGACACGTGACACGTTCGTACACATCCTGGCTGATCACCTGCATCCATTCATGTCAATTGTGCATTCCAACTGACTTAGGCAATTCCAGCAGGACAATGCAACCATCCCACACATCCAGAATTGCTACAGAGTGGCACCAGGAACACTCTTATGAGTTTAAACTCCTCCGCTGGCCACCAAACTCCCCAGACATGAACATTATTGAGCATATCTCGGATGCCTTGCAACATGTCGTTCAGAAAATATCTCCAACCCCTCGTACTCTTACGGATTTATAGGACTGCCCTGCAGGATTCATGGTGTTAATTCCCTCCAGCACTACTTCAGACATTAGTCAAGTCCCTGCTACATCATGTTGCGGTACTTCTGCATGCTCAGTGTGGGCCCTACATGGTATTAGGCAGGTGTGCCAGTTTTTTTGGCTCTTCAGTGTATAATATTAAGCAAGTTTATAAGCACTGAAACATTCGTAAATTTCCACTAGACAAAATATGTTTATGTTTACTTGAATTTTATTAAAAATAAAATAAAGCTGTTACGAACTCTCATCAAATCATTTTTAGTAATAGGTAGATCATGATCTACAAAAGGGTTCCTGCTTAAAGCACGTTACTTCCATTAGTTACTCATTTACTTACTTAGGGCTTTTGAGATCCCTATGGATGATTTTATGCTGATGTAGGTAATGCATCCCTGAAGCTATTTGTTTCGCCCACTTTACGAGACGAGTAGGAGGCACTTCCTCACCTTCCTTAAGTAGATTGGAAAGAGGGCCATATGGACAGAACTCCATAACAATGCAGTAGCATGGAGCTTGTGTGCAAACACCTCTGCAAACAATAATTTTTAGTAAGTATAGTTACACACTTAAGAAAAGTTTCAATACAGTTTCATAAGGTTCTACATAAACTCTGCCTTATTGCAAGTTTATAGAGTAAGGAAATTTCATCTACCTTAAAATTAAATAAATGTGAACTAGAAAAAAATATTTTGTCCTTATATTGACTCACAATTTATATGATGAAGTTATAAGTAAACTTACTCTATTCTAATTACATACTTTGATGTCAGAAAGCCAGTATCTGTAATAATATTTTCCCCAATTTTTTTGGCGCATTGGTACATCTTATCCAACAAATTCATAATATGAATGAGGAAAATATTAACTTGCCATGACTTTGTAAAGTTATTTGTGGAACAATTTACTTAACTCAATCAGCTACCATGTGGCTGTCTGATAAACATTCAAAAAATTTGATATCAAATATTTACTGCTGATTTGGGTTTTCCATGATATTATAAAGACAAAAACAAATAACAATGCTTCAGAATAAGATTTTAAATTGCTTACTTGAACTGAACGATGTTAGGGTGATTGAGCTTCCTGAGATTCCTAATGTCAGTTTCCTTCTGATCTCGCACTTTCTTTACAGCCACCATCTCCTTACGCCATTTGCCGCTGAACACTGCACCTTGGGCTCCAGAACCCAACCACTTGAGGTCACTTATGTCCTCAAATGGAATCTCCCAATCATCTGAAAAGAATCCCAATATAAACCTGTCATTCAAATATTCTTTACTTTCTGATCATTTTTTTTTATTAGCAGAAGGAATATGTAACATCAATAATCTGAAATCATATCTTATGTAATGCTATTTCACAATTTACTTATTACAACAATGGAGACTTTTCCAGTGTACGAGTACAGTAAAAATCTTCACAAGTGTGCCACCAGATTGTGTTTTAAAAACACAATATTTAGACAGCTACCTTTGTCATCTTCCTTCATCAAAGAATTTTGTTTTTACTTATTCTCTTTATAAGTAGCATGCAATTCACTCAGTCCAGAGTGTGGAGTTTAGTCTGCTCATACAAACATTCTGTGAGTAATTCTGATTAATGAACTCATGGCAACACATACATGTTTGCATATACTGGTACCCGACGATGCACTTTTTTTAATAAACATCAGTTAAAGAAGTGATATTTTTTTAACTTGTAATTATATGAAAGTTGTTAGTGCATGAAAAGGATAATTGAACATTAAATGAAATTTGAAAAATGTTTGGAAGATATCTTTGGAATAATGAGAGGGGCTTATTCTTCCTAATAATATTAATTTTTTTGCTATTAAAACACACAACAAACTATTTGCATCAACAGCTAGAAAAGGAAAACAACAATTGGGCCAATGTCTGAGAGAATATGGATTCAAGTCAACACTATTCAGTGCTTGATAGCATTTTTTCAAAGAAAAGTTTATAACATGTAAAAATCAAAGCCGACTAAAAACAAGAGAAAAAAATTATAAAATCAGAACTTACTTTGTCATATCATCTGGATAAGAAGCCAATACTAATTATACTTCCTCCTCTTTACTTATGTAAAAACAATCTAATTCAAAATCTTTATTACAATGGAGCGCACGCTCCAGTGGTAGTTTCCTTATGCATCCTTTTTACTTCCTTTCCTGTGCCCTTTCCACATACAAATTTCAACTTTAAATTCATTCGACGTTTTTGGTAAATTATTTATAATTTCTCTCGGTAACTTATTTCAATCCCTGACACCCTTACCTAAAAAAGAGAATCTTCCTACACCCTTTGCCTGAAATTGAGTGCCAGCTTGTGGCCATGGTCATCTTTTCCCTTCCATGCATTCATTTTAATTCTTAACCCAATATCTTTCCATGCCCCAACACTATAGACCGTATTATATGTAACACAAAAAGCTAGAAATATACATGCAAATATGCATGAAAAATTTCGAAATATGCAACATTATATAATATAAAAATAGTAATTTTTAGATTTCTTTATTTCAAAATCTGCATGCAATTAGTAAGTAGTTGATAAATTTATAAGTTTGATAATTAATAATTATTTAACTTTTTTTACTTTAATAAACAAACAATCGGGTACTGTTCCAAATATTCAATGGTAAGATTGTTTCTTCAATTTCTGAAAATATGGACCATTCCACATTCACCGTTGTAACTGGGCAGTAATTGAAATTGGGTTCTGTATTAGCAGTCATTGTTCACCAGTCCCATTACTAAAACTATCAATTTGTCACAAAGGTTCAAAACCTGGGTTATTGTTCAAAATATTTTCAAACTTCACTTTTAAGTTTACACAGGAATACCTCTGGCAATGCGCATTTTACCAATTAACTTAATAGATTCATTCAACATCAAACCTCGAGTTTCCAGCTTCTTAATACTCGCAGGTATCTAGGAAAAATGAGTGATAATCACAGCTATGGTTTTAATTCTATAAATGTTAAATGCTTCCTTATACTGACAAACTATCACAACCTCTCCATTATCAAAGTCGTTTACTACCTTTAATGGCCTCAAAATTTTCATTTTAAAACAGTACAGCTTCAACCCACATCGCCCATTGAGTTACCACTGATAAAGGCACATTTGGCCAATTTTTGTAAAAAAGAAAAGAAAAAAATAGGCGTTATTACGAGAACGTGCCTTAAGAAATGATTTCACTGTTGATGAAATCAGTTTAGGGAGTGTCCATAAACCACTTAGCTCCATTTTGGCCTCATGTTAACCCCCGACGTAGCTCGTAGTTTTTTTCCATATTGATTTCAGAAGACTTTTTGTACCGTTTTCTCTTGTCAGACTATCATAAATTACGTAGGGGCATAATTAAATAATGGAAATAAATATTTACATGCTTCTGTGTGTTCTGTATCTCATTTTAACTGTGACAAATAATATGAAAGAAAATCTATGTGCCCTAGCTCGGACCCCCCTCGCCCCATTCCCCACATAGCCCAGTGTAGCTTTCCAGCCAACCCTTCCCCACCCTAGACAAAGCCACGTAGTTTATGCAAATCCCTTATTTACATTCCCAAACAAGGGTCGTAGTTCATCAGCGAGTCGTCATAGACTAAGAGTTGTGCTGTTTGTAGGTTTTGCCGGTTACAATGTACGATTTTATTTATTAACTATGTACCCAACCGAAAAATATTGTAAATATAGTGAAAATGTGCTTCATCCCTTGGTTTTAAATAAAATATGCAAAACCAGTGAAAATGGGCTTAATATGCAAATGCATATACAAAAATGCAAATACATATAATCTGGTCATCACCTATATATGCCTTGTACACTCCTATGACCCTCTTCACCGTTCCTGTCTTCCAATGAATCCCATTCCAGGATCATCATATTTCCCAACTCTTCCTTATATATATATATATATATATATATATATATATATATATATATATATATATATACATGCTGCCAGCCTCTAACATACAGCCATCTCACTACTACTGAAGAAGGATCATAGGCTCGAAAATTTTACTCTATATGTGTACGTGTTTTTTTCCATGTCTTGGCGCTGCAGGAATCCTCTTCTATGGTAAGCAGTGGTTTTCCTCCTATCCAAATGTTTAATATATATATATATATATATATCCTAATGTAACAAAATAAGCAGCAGTGTTTAATCATACACTGATGTGATCCATGGACCAGTAATGTTCAAAATTATAATTAGTGGGAATATGTATGTAGTTTGCTTTCTTTTTCTTTTCATGTCGACACATCAGATACAAGCTAGTTTTTCTGCCAATTCGCAGGCTTTGTGACTGGCTGATTGAAGGTCTGACAGATACATTTATTCCAAGTTGTGGGCTTAACAAAAAATGTACCATAGTTTCAACCCCGCCGCAAGAACATGTGGTATGTGATTGCTGTCCCAGGTATCCCCATGAAGCGAGAGTGTCTTTGCAGTAACCAATTCCAGCTCGAAGTCTGTTCAACAACTTCCATATGGGCCATGGTTGCTCAGACCCAGGAGGTAGATCCTCTTTTGGCTTGATCCAGTTGATGTTGTGTCGCATTCTCTTCTCCCAGGCTGTGTCATAATATTTTGTAACATCTGGCGTTGCCTGGTAACAGAAGGCAAGTTGCCTCCTGGCCAAACGTTGTACCACGATGACAGCTATAGCTACTAGTAGTTTGCTTTAACCTAAAAGAGTGGTTGCACTGTGGAACTGGAAATATCTGCTCCCATGTTGTGATGTCATTAGTTATTGTGGTGGACAATAATTCCACTTTATTCTTCTACAGTAATTATTTTTGCACTCAAATTTCAGAAATTAGACTAGGCCATACATAAGAATTTTCCCATTGATTGAAATAGTCTGCTTTAGTTTCACACATATATGCAATTCCTTGCAAATGAATGTCTTCTGACAACTACACAGCCCACTGAAAAATATATAAAATCAAGAATAAACAGAATTAAGTGAAGTAAGGTATAGGGTTACAAAACTTTTATCAGATGGCTGCTTGAATATGATAGTATAGTATGCAGCCCATATTTTGGGTATCAAATGCTGGACTTGGAGAGGATGCAAAGAATGGCTGTTAGATTAGGTTCTGGAAACTACCAAAGAACACAGTCAGTAAGTGATATGTAAAAGGAGCAGGAATGGGATTCATTGGAAGACAGGAGGAGGGTAAAGAGAGTCATGGGAGAGCACAAGGTGTATATTGGTGATGATTTGTGGAAAGATTTTGGAGAAAGAATTAGGAGAGGTGCATAGATGGGAAAAGATGGCTATGATCACAAGCTGCTACTTGATTTCTGGCTTAAGGGTGCAGGAAGATTTTCTTTCATAGCTAAGAGTGACCAGATTGGAATAAATTACCAAGGTAAAAGTGCCATGAGAATTTGTAGTTGAAATTCGTAGAGGGCAAAAGCAGATTGTAACAAGAAAGGAGAAAAATGTGTGTGTTGGGAAGTTACCACAGGAGTGTGTACTCCATCCTAATTAATTTGAATTAATTTAACCTGATAATCACTGGTAAGTCCTTATCATAAATTCATGTCTATGGAGAAAAAAACCAGGATATTAACTTGCTCTTTAAACAGCTAATCTCAGACACACCATTAATTCACTCCCACATCTTAATTAAGCTGGTTGCCATCAAGTTTAAACAAGTACCTTGCTTGCCCTTGATCTCGTGGTTAGCAGCCTTGCCGATGATGGTCCAGACGGGCCTCAGGCAGCCCAGCAGACCGTCAATCCAGCCAGCTCTGTGGGCTGCAGAACACCCCTCCACCGGAGACAGTGGGCTCGCCCCCGTAGACACGCCGCCGCCTCCACTGCCGCCCACCACGCTGCTACCCCCACAGCACTCGTCGCCTCCGGAGGTCACAGCCGGCAAGCTCAGCTGACCCAGCTCCTCCTGGATGCACAGGATGCTGCAACAACAATGGAAAAATCAATTGCTGTCTCGGACATTGATTGAGTATAGAAGGAGGTGTTTTGCATCAGGTTTGTACGTGCGTACAGCCTTGTCGAACCATAATGCTATTGAAGAAATAGCAAAAAATTCATTTCATGGTAGAAGAATCTTAAATAAGGTATCTTGAATAAGGTAAAAACAGTTAGGGCGGATTAAAAAGTGAGAGGACTTCTTAAAGGGCAAAAAGATAAGTGGGAGTGGGAAATACAGCATTTAAACAAGAGGTAGTGTATTGGGACCATCACTATTCTAATGAATGATTGTGTTGATGGCTTACAGTAAAGAATTAGCTTGTTTGGAGATGACAGTGTTATATCATAGGAGCAAATTGGTAGAAGACTGAACAGGTGTAGTGTGGCCTACATAAAATATATAGCTGAGTAGGTCAACATACAATGGAGGTAAATGCCAAGAACAGTCAACTTACGTACTAGGTTCACAGATATAAAAAAAACTAATGGTTGTTTATTATTATAGGAAGTAATTGCTTTAGAAGACCTGAAATATAAATATCTTCATGTAACATTTGATAATAAACTCAACTGGGCAGGTGGTAGGAATTAAAATTGGTATGGAGCAAAAGTAGGTGGGTGCCAAAAAATACACTCAAAGAATTTAGGATAAAAAAATAAAATGGAAAATGGATGTGTAACAAATTACCACCAAAACATTTGTGCCATTGAAATTCAAATAAATTATTAAAATAAAAATTAAAGTATTTCTTCAGCAGATATGATAATAGGCCAATTTCTGTGTATAACATCTGCAACACCTGTCCTTGTTAATTACCCTGCTATTTTCATCAAAATGGATAAGGGATTTTCGACAGTGATTATATTTTCTGAATGGTTTTATTTTCTCCGTACCTCACAATAATACGGTTTTAATTTATTAAAAAATTTCAAATTAATTTTATTGACAATGATTTTAATTTAATTGCGATATAGCTCATACTCCGATGGCAATTTCCCCACACACCCATTTTTTTCCTTCCCTGCACCTCTATAAATTTCAACTTTAAATTCTGGATAATTATTCATCATTTCTTTTGGTAATTTATTCCAATCCCTGACTCCATTACCTACAAAAGAAAATCCTCCCACACCCTTGTGCCAGAAACCAGGTGCCGTCTTGTGGTCATGGTCACCTTTTACCTAACATACACTACTCATAAATCTTAAACCAACATGCTCTTTTGGGGGAGGGGGGTGGAGAAATAAAATTTCATAGCTTCGCATTTAAAGGCAATTAACCTGCAATTAAGTGACGATCAAAAAGTGTCTAAATCAATCCTAGATGAGACTGCACGCACAATGCTTTGTGTACGGAAGTGTATCAACAGACGAAGCATTAATTACGAGTTACATGACGCAACTACTGAGCGTGGTCTGATCTCGCATTCGGAAGGACGTAGGTTCGGCCATCCAGATTTGGATTTTCCCTCGTTTCCCCACTCCAGGCGAATCCTGAATTCCTTCCTATTCCTTGCCCCCAGTCCTTTCCTGCCTCTACTGACCTTGGCGGAAAGCCAGAATAACTACTGTTCCAAAATTACTAAGATGGAACGTTGTTTAAATTAGTTGATTATAGTAAAAATTAATGAGAATGAATTCAGATGAATAGAATTGACTTAGAAAGCAGAATTCTGTTAGGCCTAAAAATGTGCAAGTTTTTTTATTCACAAAAACAGTGACACAATTCGCTACACTTACAGCTTTCAATGTTAACAATTTTTGATATCGTTCAACATATACCATGCTGGGAATCCCACAGAAGAATTGAGCGTGAGCTTCAAGTTTGGCACGATTACAGCATATTAAATATCTGTCACACTGCATAATAACAAATAGATTATATTACTTGTGTTTGCATAATCCTTATATAAGTGTAATTATTTCAAAGGTGAAATTCAGATCCAACGAACGTTCGGCTCGGACTTCCTTATTGATTGCAGATTCTGGAGAATTCTTTTTTACCGAAATCTAAGCGGGATGAGTTGTGTCAATGTATTCCATAACTAATTTGCAGCACTTACTACATAAAATACAGCTTTCCATTTTCACAATTTCGATCAGAATTAGCAGGTCTGAGGAATATGCCAGGGGAAGTCATACGTTAATAGTTTCGTGATCACTTCAATACTAAAATTGAACTCTCAGGAGTCGTAAGGGATTTTTAAGATTACGTTGCTTTCGCTACATTTTCCTTTCTTGAATCGGAATAAAGATGATTCTCTTTAACTGCGTCCACGTTGTCGTTCGGCGAAAGGAGCGTCCATAAACTACGTGGCTCGGTCTAGAGAGGGGGGTGGGGAGCAGGGGTTGAGTAGAAAGCTTGGGCCAAGCCACATAGCTTTTCATTCATGTTATTTGTTGCAGTTAAAATAAAATACAGAAAACACAACAGCTTGTAAATATTTATTCTCGTCATTTAACTATACCCGTATGCAGTTTAAGATAGTCTGACAAAAGAAAACAATACAAAATGTCTACTTGAATCAATAGAGAAAATAGTTACGAACCATGCAGGTAAAAGGGGGGGGGGTAGAGGCAAAAGCCACCTCAAGCTACGTGGGGGAGCGGGGTTCACTAGGATTTAATTTTTTTCTTTTTTTTTCAATTGTAATTCATCAAATCGTGTTTCCTGTAGAAGAAAGAGAGAAAAAAATATAGAGAATAATTTGAAAGAATGTAATTTTTAAAACAAAATCATAAGCAAACCCAATTATGGCAGTCGTTAAAATTGTAGTTACTTATGGTTGAGACTGTAATTTGAAACAAAACTTTCAATGGAAATGTTCAGTGGAAGCTGTTCGCATGATTCCAGTACTTAATTAGGACAAGCGTCAAGTGTATGTAGAATATTCGTACTTTTTTTTTTTTTTTAGATTGAGTTACTAGCACTCCATTCATTAAGCATCACTACTCCTTATCACAGTCGTTATAGCTGCGTAATATTTTCAAGGACAGTCAAAGACTTTTGCTGCGATAACGAACACCTATCTGCATTTGAAGAGTAGGAGCGTACTAGTATTAAAAATAGGTGGATATAACGATTTTCATCCAATCAAAACTGCATAATCAGTGGTTGACAGAACAAGTCAAAGTTTCCGTCTAAGAAATTAGATAGGAGCCTTATTAACTATTATTTTTCTTTCTTCCTGTAAGTTAATAATTTTTTAACAATGTGCATGTGTGTTTTTCAACTAGTATTAATCAAATTTATACCAAACTATGCTTTCAATTGAGTCCCATTAGGAGGAGTCTTAAATTTTCCCGGGGTATCATTTCGTAAGCAAATTATCGGACATTGTCAGTGGTTCAATATCAACTTTGTGGAACCACCTCTGCTTCGATCATAAGATTCCAAAGATGTTAGTCAGGATTATTTAGAACTTTGATGGAACAAGAGGGGCTGCGCAAAGTCTCTTTTTAATCATCTGGATGACATCCTGCGAAATGCTAGCCAGACATTTTGTGAATCTCGTAAGTAATTCACCATTGAAACAGTTATAAAATTTACATGTGCCGACCGAGGGTAACACTCTGGCCTTGCATTCTGAAGGACGCGGGTTCAAATCCCCTTCCGGCCATCCTGATTTGGATTTTCCATCGTTTCCCCAAATCATTCCAGGCGAATGCCAGGATGCTTCCTTCAAAATGCTGTGGCCGAATTCCTTCCCGTTCACTGCCCCCAATCCTTTTTAAGTGATGCGAGGAATGAATATTACAGCAATCTTGGCAACGAGCAACATCATACCACATTTTGTGATGTGATACGTGTTAATTGGTTACAATGCTGCCGTCAGCATATAGCATTTGAATGCTACGTCACTGTTTCACCATTTGATACAAAAAATGATTCTTTTTCCTTCTGTGCTTGTTTGATGCAATCCCGATTTCCGATTCATCAGCATTTTGGAGTGGTTTAGAAAGTGCCTTGGTTCAATCATCTCGCTCAGTAGATTTAGAAAAAGTTCTTAATTAAAAATATGAGTCAATGTCTGATTCGAACCTGTCAGTCAACACGAGGAATCGCTTGAGAATGACCAGAAACAATTATCAATTTACTGCTGTTTTAGCAAAATTTAACGTTGTTGGTTCGAAATCATTTTTCTCCAATGGGCTTATGGTTGGGCGCTATTCCTCGCTTACGTTAAGGAATAAACTTTATTATCTGTAGGTGTTTATAGACTTCTTGTAATATCTGGTGCAGATTGCATACTGTTCTTAAGTATTATGAAATTTTTAAGGCCTTGCCATATAGCTGCTGTAAGATTTGATCTTCGAGGGATAGTATGGTTTCTGTTTTGGTGTCCATAATCTCTGTGGAATTAAACTAGATTCAGAGGACGGAATCACGGCATTTTAAACCACGTTTCACAATGGTGTGCATTGAAAATATTATATTTCCTGGATGTATCCTACTGTCTTTGACACACATTTACACAGAAAATGTGAGATGGGTCTCTGTTGTCCAATTTTCGTCATTACACAACTTCTTCCTTACAGCCATTGATATAATACGAACTGTAAACAAAATGCTAAAAGATCTAAATAGAGCTTGTGGGGTGTATGAAATAAGAATAAATGCAGCAAAAACAGAGTATGGTAATTGGTATAGGAGGGACAGTGGTAAATATTAAGATAGGCCAAGCTAATATCAGCCAAGTAAGAGCGTTCAAATATCTTGAAATTACAATAACTGAAAATGAGGACTTGAGATGCGACCATTGTTATAGCGAAGGAAGCTTTTAATAGGAAGAGGAGCTTATTAACTGGAAAACTAGGTAACGTACTAAGGAAAAGACTTAGCCAATGTTTCGTATTGAGTGTGAAAGTTTAAGGGGCAGAGAACAGAACAGTGAGGAGTATGAAAAATGGATAGAAACGCTTCAGATGTGGATGTGGAGGAGAATGGAAAGAATGAGTTGAATGGAAAAAGCGAGTAATATTGAAGTACTGGAAAGAGTTGACGAGAAAAGGAAACTATTCAAAGTCATAAGAAAAGGAAAGAAGAACTGGATGGGACGTTCACTGAGAGGGGAGTACTTGTTAAGAGAAGCCTCGGAAGGACTAGGAGAGGGAGGAAGAAGGAGGTACAAGATCACAGATAACATCAAAGAAAACGTTCCTGAAGAGGGTAGAAGACAGGAGACCTACCAAGTGGAAACTTGTCGTTGGGGCAGGACACTGATGATTAGGGTTCGGTTCTATATGACCAAAAACAGAGAGAAATATGAATGCTAATATGCCCTTAAAACGGGTAAATACTATCTAAAAATAACAAAATATGACCAAACATTTAAAATTACTACACATGCTCAATTACGTATAACTTATTTCATCTAGTAGTGTCGCTTTCATGTAGACAGCATAAATTGCTACCGTACACTCACTGCACCATTGGAAAATTAAATTTTAAATCGCTTTTATGGTGTCACTTTAATTTCACATAATTTACAGAAAAGAATTCTTTCGCCTGTGCTAAAATACTCCTCTCCAGATTCCTTTATGTAACTTCGCACTTTCAGAAAATATTGTTTTCGGCATGGCGGTACTCACTGATCCATTGCAATTTAACACCGACTAAGGATGTTGCCGCTGCATTATCGAGATTAAAAGCCGACGGAACATTAACATTTAGAGAGTGACAACAATATGGTACTTTATTACTTCACTGGTGAATTCTGACTACTTTAGTAATAATTAGTTTGGTTTTTTCCTCAATGTATAATACGAGTACAGTTCTGTGAATAATTACTGTATCTTAATTTCCTCTCGTCTATAACGTCTAGCAAATTCCCGGTACTATTTAAAACACCAGATTTCCCCTCAAAATTTGACCCTAAATAATCGTAATATGACGAAAAACAGGAAAATGAACAACGCTATACAAAATACATCTAAATACAATCAGAAACGTTAAATCAGTATTTTATTCAGCATTACAGATCCAAAAGAAGACAGGAAAAAATATGACTGTTTGTAAAGATCGGAACCTTACTGATGATGATAAACTACTAGCCAGGGGTGTAGCTGTCGGAGGGGTAGGCGGGTACCGTGCACCGGGGCCCCAAGTTGAGGGGGCCCCTAAGTCTCTGCTACTAGCGTCGGAGTTAAATGAAACGTTTCTATTATAATTATGCTTACTCATATCAAACACCTGAACCTCTAATAACGTTTAATTTCTTCTCTTTTTGCTTAGTTAATAATCTTAGTAATTGAGTAATGTTGTCTTTCTTCGATCGAGATGGGCAGCTAACCTAGCGCAATTTAGGTCGCAATGAGGTCGGGAGCAGGCATGACTGACATTTTTCCAGAGTTGTCTGACCGACACACAGCACATGCCAGAACACGAGATAAGCAGCAGGTGTATATCTGGAGAAGATAAGCGCGGACAAACACGATACCAGCCGATATTGCGACGTCCGGTCCCTATTGGTCATAAATTAACATCACCTCACGCCGTTCCAACGTAGCACTGTCTCAGCATATTCGGTGAACACTAAAGAATGTAATGGAGAATAACCTCTTTTTGGTAAAGGAGCTGATACGACGAATTGATGCAGCTACTGACATCAGATATCTTTTAGATTGATAGTTATGAAAAATAGTTTGAATGAAAATAAGACAAGTCCCCCAGAATTTCGGCAATCGCGTAACAACATCTGATTAAGCTGAAGGTTTTTCGGCGAATCTTGACAGTCCTCAGGCTCACTAATCCTGCTGTCCAACAAGTATTGGTGAGGATTACGCTGACTTCACTCATGTGCCCACTTTACGAAAAGAAACATGGTCTACTTTATTTTACCCCCAACCCTTTTCAGAAGGATATGTAGAACACTACCTTCACCGTTAGTAGAGAATTTAATTTAATTATACAGCGAAATAATTATTGGTGTATGTTTTAAAGCCTGATGGGAGACTTAATTAAAGGGGGAAAGTCGAGTTTCCGAAAGTTGGTGTTAATGCATTACTAAACGGGTAGTTTTGAGACAGAAATGAGGAATTACTGCAGCATGCTTCTCGAAGGAGTGGTCTGGTGACTCATTGGTTACGGCGTCTGGCTGGAGATAGATAAATTCCTCGTTCGAATCCCGGTCGCAGCGGCGATTTTCTAAGGATCTTCGCCTGTTGCACAGGTTTCTGTGTAATGAACCAGAAACTTTCCGTGGTTCGGATTTCACGTTAAGTTGTAGGTCCCCTTTACCAGGTAGGATTACAAGGTTAGGTTAGGAGTAAATGAACTGGGCCAGTACCAAGGTTAGCTTCTAGATTCTAGAACAACTGTCCACAAATGGCTGATGGGATCTGAACCTACTTGGTTTGTGCCTGTCCAGTGCCACGATGACAACGCACTTATCCAAACTGCTCTATCATCTCCTGTCAGTATGTAGCTGATAGTTGCTTTTGTAGTCGGGTTTCCATCACCATTAGGATTGCCACCACAGGTGGACACAGTTAGTCAAAAGTTAACTTCGTTAATCGTTAATCCGCTACTTAAAAAGTTAACTTCGATAATCGTTAAAGCGTTACATTTTTGCAATTTAACGCAAGTTAAAGAAATCCGTTAAAAGTTACATATCCAAAAGTTGTACTGATGTCTGCTAACTTTTGAAATTTTGTTTCCGTAAAGACCCTGGACAGCAAAAATTGTAAAACTACATTTAATCGACCAGGAATTAAACATACAAAAATTTGTAAACAGCATATTTAATTGAAATCTCACACATTTCATATTTCTTATTTTCATATTTGTCTTATTACAGTATGAATGTTTTCATTGTCTGCCGCTTGATGCAAAATCTCTCCGAGTATTGCTATTGTATAATCAGCATATTGCTGTGTTCGTATTGTGATTTTCACTTCGTATAGAACATGGAATTTCTGAAGGGTGACATTCGTTCAGTAGCTTTCTCTTTACATTTCTGGAAAAAAACACCTCAAAATACGGAATCACTCAAAATGTGTATAGTACCACGTTTGTCATATCTGCATCTACATTCTGCAGTTCATTCAGCAGTGTGAAGCAGGTAATTCCTCGTACCAAATCTATTATCTTCTCCGTGTGTTGCAATCCTCAGTGGCACGAAAAAAGAAATAAGTATATTCCCTGTAAGCGTCGGTACGGTGCCCGTTTCCTTTATATTATCTGTCCTTTGTTCCTGACCCAAATACGTTGATAGGAGAAATATTATACTGCGATGTTAAATGAAAGTGGCTGTCTGGATATCAGTCAAATAGAATGTCATCAACCTCCGAGATTATCCCATATCTACTTCTGAATCAAGACAAAAAATAGCGGTAAGGATATTGAGCACACAAAATTTGTTAGGAAAAAGGGTTCATTGGAAATTAACTTCAATATTAAGTACAAAGTTTTTTAACATTACTTGAATAATTAGTTTTAAATGTAGTTGCGTAACTAGCCCGAATAGATAGGAGAGCAGTAACTCTCTGGCATCGCATTCGGGAGGACGCGGGTTCGGATCTCCGCCCGACTGTCCAGATTGCGGTTTTCCATGGTTTCACATACATTGCCGAATTCCTTCCCGTTTCTTGTACCCAATCCACTATGTCTGCCCGTCTGGTGCATGTGCACCTCATTGCGTCTGTTAGAACTCGGAACAAAAACTATTTTCCACGCATCCTTTGCACTCCCGTCCCTTCAGTTTACCCGCGCTTGTTGTGACTGTGTTATCCGCCGTGCATACAGATCAAGCGCAAACTTTAGTATGTCACTGACGCAGTTCTGCTCGCATTCTTTCGAGCGGAAAACTCAGATCCATACAAACGAAGTAAGGTCGAAAAGTTCTCGGTACGAATAAGTAAAAAACGTCAAATACGTTAAATCCAAACATTAATTGTTGCTACAGCTTCTGTTTCCTAAAAAAAAAAAAAACATTTTTTATAACGTGGAATTAACGGATTTAGACTGTCACCCTTATTGCGTTCCCTGTTAAGATGTAAAAAAAAAAAAAAAAAAAAAAAAAAAAAAAAAAAAAAAAAAAAAGAGAGAGAGACAGTTTGTTGGAGTTCGTCAACGAAAATAAAAATTCAATTTCGACAGCAAATAACCAAAGAAGTTCGAATATTATACACCAGCCATGTTGGAAGTTAAATGCCGCTTTTTGATATAAATATGTCTTCCAAGTTCGGTAGTGGAAAGCATCCAAGAAGTACAAGCGACATGTCTACTTTGAAAAGAATAGCACTCAAAAACAATCGGACAGAGGACAAAGGGGTGGACAGCATTCAACAGGAGACGTTGGCTGTATCTGGGGAGTGGTTCCTATCCCCCTTCGGCCATATCTGCCCCTACATTTACACTTAGTATTAAATTTACATTTCGTTTTTGGGCTGGTCCATTACTATTTGCTTTATGGAGTGTGTCAAACTAAGAGATCGATTTGAGCACCTAACAGTGAACTTCTACAGGAAAACGCAAGTGAGCGAAAACGAACTTATTCGCTCTCTCGCGCAATATGATAGAGAAGAAGGACCCCACAAGCGACCACTCCAGTAAATAACACAAGAATTAAACTTCAGAGGAAACGATTGAAAAAGAAGAAGTATATAAATTCAAACATATATAATAATAAAAAATAATTTAAAAATAAAAAATAATAATGATAAAAATAAAATAAAACAAATTAGAAAAAAAGGCTCAACAGAAATGAAAAACACAACAAGCTAACAAACAACTAAAACCGGAAAAACCAGTAAGTTAAAGAAGGCAATGCCAAAAAGGTAAGAACTTCTAAGTTAGAATTTCTTACCTTACGGGATAAGAAAGAAAGATAGAGCCGACGACCGCAACACGCTTGTTTGTCACGTGATTTGAGGCAAAATAACATAGTTTCGTACTAAATTCACTACGGCCGACAATTTAAGACTATTTGAAGATCGGTAAGAGTAAATTTCGAAAAATTGTGAAATTTTGAAAGTGAAGATGTCAAAGTAGGGGAAGTTCAGGTAGCCCCGGACACTTAAAATTAATTGCAAATAAACACGTTTTCTGTCTATATTTTAATCTTAAAATTAAACTGTCAACTTCTGCAATCATTTTAATTAGAAGTTAGTAATAATAACATTTTTTTTTCAACTAACCAAATTGAAATGGTTTTCACCTTCATCTTTTGGCAACACAAAATTTATCGAGGAGCCCCAGACACAGTAATAAACGATGGCCTAATCTTTTTGGTCTTACAAAATTACAATAATAATGTATAGGCCTATCTGAAGAATCTATATAAACACAGTCTTCATGGGCGCTGTCTTTGCTTCATAGCACGTACGATGAATTCGGTCTGTTTTACTTGATTTGCTTCGGAAAGACTTTGAATACTTTTCTTTGTATTCAACTTCATAACTCCTTTACCATTTTATTTTTTCGCTTCGCCCTTTTTATTGCCTTCTCTTTTTTGCCCGTCCTCTTTTTTTTAACTGCTTTACGTCTCTCAACAGCTAGGTCTTTAGAGACGTGAAAGGATGGGGGCAAGGAATGGGTAGGAATTCGGCCATGGCCTTTTTAAGGATGCATCCCGGCATTTGCCTGGAGTGATTTGGGAAACCATGGAAAACCCAAATCTGGATGCCCGGACGGGGATTCGAACCGCGCGCCGTCCTCCCGAATGCGAGGCCAGAGCCCGTCATCTCCATATTTTTTTTTTATGATGAAGATATTGAAATCTCGCCATTTTTTATTTTTTGAGCCCGCATTACTACGCGTTTATTTGACGCATCATATTCAATAATCTCCAACGAATTTTAACAGGAGCGACGAAGAATTCTGCCAGGAACAAAACACACATTAGTGTGAAACTCACTAGGCGCCCAAGCCGCAGCTGAGTTGCATTTGTTTTCACAGTAAAGTTTTACCGACGCAGTATGGTTGTTTTGCTACCCGCCGTGCAAGGCTACACGACCTTCCCCTACATTATAAGAAAATCAAAGAAGAACCAGCGGAAAGCAGGTAGAATTGAAACAAATTTCGATAGAAATACGGAAAGGTGTCGGGTCTACCGATTGCACTAGAAAGCACTGCGAGTGGAAGTCATATCCCAGGCGTCGATAATCTGCAGGACCCATCGCTGCGGGAAAGGGAGTGATGGCAACGGAACTGCCTCCGGTGGACGTCGACTGCCCAGAGGAACACAATGATAGAACGGTCGACCAGTCTGGGCTGTGTAACCTCCTATGCAACACGTGTTGCAGCAGGTAAGTACTGAGCAGTAGTTTCTCTTATGTACTTAAACAAAATGTTATGTTATAAACAATACTGAATTGAATTAAATTGAGATGGAGCGCACGCTCCGGTGGCAATTTCCCTAATCAGCTAATTACACGTTTCTTAGTATTTTATTATTATCTTCATCTGATATACTATGCCTTTTGTTATTTACAAATTTTAATTTTAAATTCCTTCAGCGTTTTTGATAAATTACGCACCACTTGCTTTGGTAATTTATTCCGATCTCTGACAACCTTACCTACAAAAGAAAATTTTCCCCACGCGTGAAATCGAGTGCCAGCTTGTGCTCACGGTCATATTTTTCCTTCCATGCACTACTGCTAATTTTTTGACCAATGTCCTTCCAAGTCCTATCAGCAACATACCCCTTGTATACTCCAAGAACTCTTTTCACCCTCCTCCTGACTTCCAATGACTCCCAATCCAGCACCTCTATCAGATCGGTTACTGACTGGGTTCTGCTGTAATTTCCACAAACAAATCTAGCCACCATCCTTTGCACACCCTCCAACTCCTCTATTTGACAGTCAAAAGGTGAGTCCCAAACTACACCACCATATTCAACCAATGGCAGCAGTCGTCCCAATGGTCCTAATACGCTGCCCTGTAGCACTCCCATATTCGCTTCCACCTATTTTGATACTGCATTTCCTATTCTGACGCTTTGCTTTCAGCCTTCTAAGAATTTCTCTACCCAGAAAGTCATTTTTTCATCCACTCCAATTGCTTTCAACTGATTTAATACATATTTGTTGTTTCACTGGATATTTGTTTAAACAAAGACTTACTCACTGACTACAACTATCCGCAAAAAGCCTATACCTTTTTTTTTAAGATTCCCCTTAACTTGCGATCAGAATTTTGGACAACCGTCGCTCACTTACCTCGTTCGTGAATATGTACCGAAGAGTCATAATCATAGGACAGGAAGATACAAAAAGTAGTTTTGCAGCAGCATCGCGGAAGAAACGTATAATGGCGGGTACACACACGTACGAGGCAACACACGTACGAGGCAACGCACGAACGGGACCGAGGCGGAACGTATGTACACTTTGGCTGCACGAAAGCAGTTCGCCGAGGCATCGAACGAGACAGGTATCCGTCCATTCGTTTGTTATGACGGGTTGTCAGTGCTGTGAAGTTAGAGCGTGGATATGGATCGCGGTGACAATTTAGCAGTTGCTAGTGCTGCATTCATGGCGATTGCTAGTTTAGTTAAAGAGAGAAATAAAGCATGGTGGTGGGCAGCTAGACTTTATTGGAAGTGGTAAATTATTTTTAAACGTTATAATGGAAGCAGAAAAGAGTGGCCATTTTCGATACTTTGTAAGAATGTCATCCACTGACTACATATTTTTGTTAGAGTTGAATCGAGAAAATTTTTCGAAGAATGATACAAATTTTCGAAAAGTAATCGCTGAAGAAAGGATAGCCATAACACTGAGATACTTGGCAACAGGTAATTCATTATTAGTTTGCAATATGTTTTCAACCTATTGAAGCAGCTGATTTCAAGAATTACACCAGAAGTATGCAGAGCTATATAAATATTTTACAACTGTAAAAATGCAAAATAATGCACTCACATTGGAAGCGTTGTAGTTTCAAGAAGAGTGCTAGACAGTCTGAGATACTGTTAATTTGTGATTCGTTGTTTATTTTGAGAAGACGAATGTTGTGTTTCACCGTTATGTATATTTTTTTTTTTAAAAAACGTCGGTCTCTTCTCCAATAAGTGCACTAATTTTGCGCCAAGCATACTCTTCTTTTTTATCGCATTATGATAGTTTATCGTCCTTCTTGCACAATATGGGACGTCTTTCACACTCTTTTATAAAGGAGAGCATCTTCAGCGGTTCTTTCTGTTGGGTATTTGTACATGTAATTAATTTGTCCTATGCTACAATTTATAAATGGAAATTATTGTATAAATAGATATAAGCTTACTTACATTTTCATTGATCACATTTGCTTGTAAATTGCACAGTATTTCGGTATCAGCTGTGTCTGTATCAACAGATTGTATCACAGATGCTTGTCGATGCCGAAATACTGTACAATTACAAGCAAATGTGAGCAATGAAAATATAAGTAAGCTTATATCTATTTATACAATAATTTCCATGTCTAAAAATTGTAACATAGGACAAAATAATTACATGTACAAACACCCAACAGATAGAACCGCTGAAGATTCTTCAGAAAATGAAGTGAAACGCGTTCGGAAAATATAGAACAAATTCAATTGCATTGGCGAGAAAATAATTATTCATAAAAATTGATTCTGCCGCAATTGAGGAAATGTTCCACAGTAACCAGATGTTCATTGTATTGTTCACCAAGAATCTGAGGAACTGTTGTTATCGACAAATTCAATCTCGCAAACATTTCTTTAGATTTCAGTCGTCGGTGTTTTCGTCATTGATGGTTGTACGATGGCGTCCATTGCCTGGTTTGCCGAGTGGTTCTCTTCCGAATTTAAAAAGCTTCACCGGTGAATGTGAAAGAGAAGCATCAGTGTAGACATTACGAATGGCATCGTTAATTCGAAATTAATCGTTCGTAAAATTGCTGCAAAGGAGGAGTATCTGATACCGAAATAACGTGACGCATAGACAGCTGTTGCCACAGAAGCATAACTGTACCTGATCATTCCCAGCCACCACATAGGTAATGTTGGTTAGAAGCGAGTAATTACATTTTTAAGTACTGTTTAAACCGAAGCTCATCACACGTAAAGAAACTTGTATAGTGGAGGTTAGGTTTAATTCGGTGCGATCATCTCTCCAAGAGAATTTCTACAGATAATACCTTTATTGCCTGCTTACTTTGCTATCAAGATAAAGCTTTCCAGCAACTCTTTCGCGGTCCATTCGTAGAACACAAATCTGTTTTTTACTACGCACAGAAATTTAAGTTCGATACGTAACCAGCTTTTTAGTTTTTGAAATCATATGAAATCGTTTTGACTACTTCATGCACGACTTTTTATATTACATCGGGGAACAATATCCAAATTCAAAAGAAATTTCGGGTTTAGTCGTTCATAACTATGGTACTGTCTATAAAACATTTGGATGGTTTCACTTACAGATCAAAGACATTGTGTGCTTTTCTTTTGGAAGACTCGTTTAACAACAAATGTCTACCAGATTAGAGTTACAATTAAGTTTTTAAGAAACGCGGAAGCAATGTTTTACAACTATTTTTCAATCACAGTAAACAATTTAATTGAACGCGATATAACCACAACTAATAAGATTTTATAGAAGCTTATATTTAGCAATCTCATTAATGAATAATAACCTTATTATACCATCCTTCTGTTAACCAGTTAAGACACAATAAAACATTTGCACATAGCTTGGCATCAATGCATTTACAAAAAGACCTGAAGGTGGAGTTTGTTTAATAACAGTATACCAGAAGTCTCATGCAGTTTATTTTTCCAAGCTGTGCTTTACAGAGATGTCTATATCATCTTCTAAATAAATTGTAACCAACCATTTTTGGTGTGTGGAACAGTTTCATTTCTGTCATTAGTTTCGTTTACGTCACCTGTTACAAAGAAATTAAATCACATGGATTATAAAGCGGGGATCTATACATATAGCGTAACCTTTAATACCAGAATTTACCTTTCCTGGAAAGACAGAATCTTATCTAATGTTTCGCTTATCACCAAATACTTTTAGTCCGACGTCGAAGAAATTTCATAAGCGAGATGCATGCAAAGTAAGCAGATATTGTGAAATCGCACACTTCACTAAACTAATGTCTTTAAGGCTAATATTTTGTATCAGAAGAACTCATAAATATTTGTGTATTTACAACAGATGGTGCCTCAGACTGTTGTAATGTCTCGAAACCTGGGACACGCATTTATTTATTTAAATAATGTTTGCAATTAAAGAATTTGTGACTGTGCATTGCGGAAATTTATGTAGGGTTTCAGTGATTTAAGTTAAGGTCGATAATTTTCGAATTATTTAAATGCTTTTTGTTTCAATGATATGTGCAATGTAAATAACGTACATCTCAGTGCCTTGTTTGAAATAAATCAATGTGAATGTCAATTAATGTTATTATTTGCATTGCAATTCCTTCTGTTAATTTCCAGGTAGATTTCATAATTTCTAACATGATGCTGCCTAATTCAGTTAAGAACTATAAACATAATTCATAATAAAACCACCTGACAAATGTGACGTTACACTGCATATATACCTTTTTATTATGGGACACCATAAATACACTACCGCACTTCCGAAGAATTATTTCTTTGGAACTATCAGCATTTTGTAAGGATACTATGAAAAACCTATTGAAATATTCTTACAACAAAAAGTGGGGTTGCAAAATATTCAACCAGAAACCTTATGCTAACTAATAAAATCTTTGCCCAAATTTTGCTTTGTGATTACGGTCGAATAGACTTAAAGTGGTTCTCAGCAAGTGATTCTAGAAAGATCATAATAATCTTTATTTCCAAAATTAGTAAAATCTCGGTATTTAAGTAACAAACCCTCCTTCAAATGACGTCTTCACAGTGGCAGAGATGTGGAGCGAGGATCTGTGACGTCCAGAACAAATAAGGACGGGATTAAGATCTGGAAATGTCGACACTGCTTCGCTGTCAGTTTGTCCTTCGAAGATCAATCACTTCTAATCTTCGTCAGAGAGCGGCAGTGAAACGTTTTGTGCGCTAACTTAAGCAAATATCACAAACAGATTAGATTCTTTAGTACTGGGTTATATCCGACAGGCTCCAAGAGAGACCAACGACATTATCAGCAGAGATTTATACCTGACTGGCCCGACCAAGAAGAGGTCGTAAACAAGGTAATTGCTCTAACTGCCGTGTAAACACCGCGTTCTCAACCTTTCACTTACGATACGAATGCGATGAAACCGTTAACTCAAGCATACAGTAGTGAAATACTTATTTTCCTTTATAGGTGTTGCTGGCTCATAGCCTGTATTTTGTCGTGAAGTCGCACTAAATACGACGCTACTAAAAATCAGATACATGGGATGTGAATAGTACCGCAACAGGATTGAATTTCGGTTTCCTGGATATAAACGATGTTATCACTCGAGAATAAGATACCGCTGGAACTGAGACAAAGGGAAAAGTTGAAATTGCACAGGGTTGCCAATCTAGTAGGTCACAAGGAACTGGAACCAACCAAAACTTTATTGCTGTATGAAACACCAAAGTAAATTCATAACGACCAAATTACAGTGGTTTGAATTGCTGCGCATTCCGTCCATATTGTGACAGTATAGCGTCCTAGCATACAAGTATGATCAAAGCAAAGCCAGTAAAAAATTTATGGTCCCACCACGACTTGAACCCGGGATCATTCATTTCACCCATTGAGCAATAGCTCGATGAGGTATTATTGGAGGTGATATCAACGTATTCTTTGTTCTATATAACACAACAAATATCGGTGCGAGCGTTTCATTTTTTAGCCTAAAGAATTCATCTATTTATATAACATTTTATTTTGGTTCGGACAACGTTTCAATCTAACACCACCTGCCAGTGGCGGATCCAGGATTTTGGTTTGGGGGGGGGGGGCCTTGAGTCGGGAAGGGGTGGGCTTTACAGTCATGCCGCCGTTAAAAGATCAGTAGAGCTAAAAAAGTTACCAAAGACGTCGAGGGTGGGCCTAGATACTTTTCTTTGGGGGGGAGGGGGAGCCCCTCCCTGGACCAGCCACTGACACCAGCCTCTAATTTTATTTTAGAAAGACGCTTGTTCGTATTTCGACTGTCTTTGACTGCGAGATTGAATTACAAGAATTAAGTTTCAGTTCTGCGTGTATCCTGTTTTCTAATCATCAATACCAGTTTGCTTATATCTTAAAAGAAATTAAAGACCACTCAAAGGGATGCTGACGATAGTGAAAATCGGGCTTTAGAGATCGCGACGGTATATTTTCTCCGCGCTCACAAATGACGTCATAATACTACGGTAGTCAATGGCAGGACGTTTTATTTTTAAACAGTAACTAAGTGGTAATACACTCTGCCATTATTTTCAAACAGTAATTACGTTCTAATATATAACGTGGATCAGCATGACACCATTAAAACTATTTCGGAAAGTATGTCTAGGAGTGTATTGCACTATTATGACTCCAATTCCTCGCGATCTCCAGTAATCCCGAAAACCATTAGGATGCTGCAGTAAATTATATCTGTTCTTATTGAAACATTTATGCACTCATCGTTTGCTTTTCATCTCTCGCCTTCACAATGTGTCTTTGAGTAAAATTATTTTTATTTACAATTTCTCTAAAGTTGTTTCTATGTATTTCATCGGACACGCAGCTCTAGTGTTTCAGAAAAAAATTTTAAAGAAAAAGCTGGAATATTATGTTAAATAATGTATAAAACTGGCTGTAAGGAATTTTTTTTTTTTTTTATTTTAATGGAGGAAAGTGCATGTACTTTACCGTAACAATGCAATGTGTGTTGGTAATACGGGGAATCGTGCAAAACAATATAAAACCGAAACAATCCTCTCGATTTTTACAATTCGAGTTCAGGTTTGCCCCAAATCTGTATAGAACAAACTGATCAAACAAATGCATCGCTTCTCCTGTCACACCGATTGGAGGCAACGTCAAATTTCTGCTTGTCTTTTGTTACTGGAATTGCTTTTCAACGGTACCGAGGAAAAGTATTCTTGTTGTAACAGTCAATCTGTGTTTAGCAACTGAAAATTGCTAGGTTTGGAAGTGTCGTCGCAAACACGCGATTTGAGAGAGGCTTACGTCAAGGATTGGGTCTGTGATGAGCGGATTCAGAAGATTATCGGACAAAAGCGTTCTATAATATTTTCCCCTTCAAAACACTGGTAATCCACGATATATGATAATTTTTTATGTCGGAATTACTCACTCAACGTGATATAATGAATAAAAGATCAAATATTTGATTATCCGAATGATTATTCAGATATAATTTGAAGAGCTATATGAGTCAGTCTTGACGTTAAAGATTTGCTTATCTTTGCGTGAGATGGAATAGGTATAAACAGATGATTTCGAATGTTTTTTTTTTTTTTTCCCCAATACAAGCCACAGGAATGCCAACAAAATTCATTCTTTTACTACCAAGCTTTCTGAACGACACGTTCCTTTTAGTTAAACTCGAGTGTCCTTTATACAATAAAGACACATTGTAAGATTTGCTTTTGATATTACGCATAGAAATAACAACTGAAGAATACCTCATTGTCCATTTAACTAAATAATGAAATCAGAAGAAAATGATTATATCACGAGCAAAGTAAACGTACTAAAAAACAGTTGTATATAAATTATGGACTGAAACTGTATGAAATTTCATTAAAATCATAATTATGCCTATAATAACTTGCAACCCTTATGCTCTATTATGCAAAATATTTACTGTAGACCATATCTAAAAATAACTAGAGAAAAGTTATTCGACTGAGTCCAGAAGTTGTTATTGTGATTTATAATGCTGTTTAGCTAAGCTGAGCCGCATTACGTCTACCTGAATTTCTAATACTACATCTACAATTCCTGGAATTTAACGGACGCAAACAAGGACAGTTTCACACTACATTCCTGTTAATAGCTGTGTATTACAATTCTTTCACCAACATGGTATGTAAGCAGTTTGTATACACAGCATAAACATGATAGCAAAAGAAAATACTTTTAAAATATCAGGACCGGCAATTTCAAAAAGCGCTTGCTTTTTGTTTATCTATTAACCAGACAAGAAACGGTACACAGGAAGGTTTCGAATAAGTTATATAGATGTTAGATCAAACTTATAATCAATAGACGTTGAAAATTTTAAAGCCGACGCGAAGAGAATTCATTAGTATACCGCGAAGAATTTATATCCAGATGCACAGTTGAGATTCAAACCCCAATACTCCAGAAAGCACGCCAGAGATTAACCACTGGCACCATTTGTTTCTCTGAATGCACTTGTATTCGGTGTACGCAACATATCGTAGTCACAAATTCGTAGCCGTTACCAACGCCTTAAATGTCACAGATAATAAATAAACATTACTGCTGAGATCATATTAATGGTCACCTGATACAGCATTCACTTTGCGTGCGGTCTTTAAACTTGCAACGTGACACCAGTAGAATATGCCGTCCTTCAGCGTTCTCACAGCTGTAAATATCAACAGATAATGTTATCGGCACAGCTAACGTAATGTTGTTCACCACCGACAATTTCTCAGAATCAACAAATATTGGCTGTGTGGGAACAAACACTACGAGCAGCAGATATGAAAAACTTGCTGCACCGACTTCTGGACTACGGGAACTCGTCAACAAAGAAACATACGCGCCAATGTATCCATGAATACGGAAGTGAACAAATCCTGACAGGGTAAAACGTCAAGCTAAGCTATTTGCGCCATATCTTTCGTCGGAGATATAGTCTTTGAACTAGATTTCGTCAGAGAGTTTGAGTCCCTCAAGGCCAGAAATTGATCAACGCTGTTAGAATTTGTCCGCTTAGCTTTGAAGATAAGATGTGAGATCAATGAACCCTATGGAGTGTGTGTTGTGACTAGTATCGGGAAGCTATTGTACTCACACTTTCATGTCGGTGGAGCTCGCGATGGCCGACGCGACCACCTCCTCTGCCTGCGCAGCACTGAGCAGGACATGTGACCAACTCAGGCGCTCTCTCTTATCTCAGTGCATGCCGGAGGCTCCCGCGCCAACAAGGACAAAGGTCGGCCAACACCTGGCGGAGGCGCAACGCCTTCAACACCTCTATACCAATCAGGTAGGTTCCCTTCGGAGAATGTATTCGAGCACGGGCAGTACAAGTTTTGATGTTTCAACAGCGATATCGGGAAATTATGGTTACGTTGTAACGCTGCAGGTTCGGGATGTGCAATAACAAATTTTTAGTAGATGAAAGGGGTCGCCCATTAATTACGTGACCTCAAAATAGGGGGGGGTAGGGTTTCGGAAAAAAAAGATCGGGGACTGCACGACTTTTGGAACCTATTAGAGACCGGTACTAACTTGTTAAAATTTAGATTAATTGCTTCGATATAATGCCATCTTCGCGTTTAGCGCTCTTGTTTTGCGGAAAAATCACGACAAATTAACTTACAATGCCGAAATATGAGAGGATGCGCTACTGCGAAATGCTACCAGCACTCCAAGAATGACAAAAATTATCGGCACAGGGTCATAGCAACAGTAAAGTTTCGTTTTGTCATAGAGGTTGTGGTTGCGGCCTGGATCAAGGGAGAGAATTTCCTAAATTTTCGTTCTGCGGCATCTATCATAGAAATGGCGTATTTGTTTACAACGGAAGTAATCGATTATCTCTGATTGCTTGTTTCGATATAAGATGGCGGGCATCACTTAATATTACGACTCGGATAAATATTGTCTGTCAATTTTGTGTGACTTTTTACAACGGAGAAAAGCTGAAAAGGCAAGAAAACATTACAAAAAGGGATTAAGCCAACATTTTAAAAGACTCTCATTGATTATACAGTACTGGTAGCATTTCGCAGTTGCACAGCCTCTCGTATTTCGGCATTTTTAATTCAATTTATGGCGACTTTTCCGAAAAAACAAGAGTGCAATACTTGAAGAGGACATTATATCGAAGCAATTAATCCAAATTTCAACAGGTTCATACCAGTTGTTCCTAGTAGGTTCCGAAAGTCATGCAGTCCGCAAAAAGTCTTCAAAATTACGTGGTCAATGGGTCCAAATTAAAAAAAACACACATCACGTAATTAATGGACGCTCCCCAAGGAATCCCATTCGGACCCCCTATTCGTTTTTTACCTGTTTCGTCTTTACTTTGAGATAATTTTACTTGACTTTAATGGATTACGTTTGTTGGTGTTTTGAGATCGCCTGCCTGACAGAAGTTGCTAAGTATCTGACCACAGTCTTCAAATTCATTTTTAGTAAAAAATTGTAAAAAACAGTATCTGAAAAAAAGGTAGATAAAGTCTGACCCCTGCTAAGAATACACACAAAATTACCAGAAAAGTACATTACAATTAAAAACATTACAAAAGGGTTTATTTATGGTTTAAATAATTTAGCTTATTTGATATTCATAATATTTGATCATTTATCATCTAAGAAAATCTTCATAAGTTTCTACGCTAGTACGTTCCTTCACTAACGACCAAAATCACCACTTTTTTTCAAGGGTTCCTGTTTATTTTGGGCATCTGAAACAGAATTTCAAATCACTTTAACAAATTGACGAAATATTAATATGAATTATGGGGTTTCCGACTTAGAACGTCTTTTACTTGTCAGTTTCAGGGATTTAAAAATAATGTTGGGCAGATATCAAAGTAAACAAATGACACGGTGATCTAGAATAGTATTTGTCAAAGACACTGCACTGCACTTTCTCCTTTGGAACACAATAAAAATGATGTTTAATGCACGTCTACAGAAACTTTCACTTACTGAAAGCACCAATAGCGTACCTGGCCGAATATTTGTCTTTGCCCAACCCTGCGAACTTCAAAACACATGTTGAAATATATGCTTCCAGAACACAGGATTATTCATACGAAATAAGAAGGGGAGGCAACTTAGGAACACGGGTCCGGATTTGGTTACTTTCCTTTGTTTATTGTTACATTTTATTCATACATTCTTCACGTCATTATGTTATGCGGATGAAAGTAGTTCCAGAAGCATCACAATCTGTATAAACTGCACCACAACTGACATTCCGCAGTGCACAATGCAATACGAGAACTGAGAATTTGAAGGACTTCATGAAACCATGGAAAACCAAAATCTGGATGGCCGGCCGAGGATTCGAACTCGCGTTCCCCGAATACTAAGCCAGAAGGTTACCGCTTACCCACCACACTCGGCAAAAAAAAAACAACTTTTCCCTCGATTCATTTACCGTCTGAGATATGTGACAAAGTACGACTTTCCCTAATTCCCGATTTGATGTCCACTTTGTACCGTAGTTCTTGGATAGTCGCACAATCATTTTATCGCCTTCCTGTGTAATCTATCGTATGTGACCTCCACTTCTTCCAGTTGGAATTATCTTTTATCGGTCACTTCTCGAGTACTAGTCGTGGGGTGACAATATCTGAAGCCGAAATGCCGAAGAAGATCTCATCTCTATTCCGTATGTTACGATGGAAGGTTCTCATAGCGTATGAAAGCAAAACTGGGAAAAACTTAAGCAATTAAACCAAGTCACTTAAAAACATGATGTTACTTCTTAGAGTTCAGATTTCAAACACTAATTTGAACGAAGTGACTTCCGTCCCATCTCCAGATGTAACGATATATCGTAAACTATCTGTCGTTCATCTATATCTCTGCCTAGTCCAACACGTGCCTCTTTCGTCTCGCGCGTTTTGGTTTTATTCAAAATATTATCCATAGTGGCCAAACGGCAGTATTATTTTTCTCTAAATTACCTACCGTGCGTGGTGGTGTAACGGATAGCGTTCTGGCCTCGCATTCGGGAGGACGGCGGTTCGAATCCCCGTCCGGGCATCCAGATTTGGGTTTTCCATTGTTTCCCAAATCACTCCAGGCAAATGCCGGGATGCTTCCTTAAAAAGGCCATGGCCGAATTCCTTCCCATTTCTAGCCCCCATCCTTTCCCGTCTGTTGAGAGACGTAAAGCAGTTAAAAAAAATCTAAATTACTTTCATCTCGATAACTAGTCCTATTGTTCGTTGTCAGTTCTGTCATTGTATTCAATTTGACTCTCGTGTGTAAGCGTTAATACTTGTAAACAAGCAGGTTTTTTTATTTTTGGTGCTTAGAGTAGGTTTACTTTAATTTTGTAATTATGTCATCGGAGAAGTAAAATCCACTGTTTGACGATGTGTACTTTGAACTCAATTACTATCTATGATCCCCCCAACTCTAACAAGCACTTTTTCGCGCATGGATTCGAGAAGAAATAAGATAGAAAGGGTTTTTTTTTTTTTTTTTTTGCTACCTATGACGTCAGAAATTACTGACATGAATTTTCTGTGATAGAATTTCACCCTGTTGTGACGATGGGAAATTGCGATTTCACTATCGATGTTAAAGTTTAGGAATCCCAATCGATGGCAGTGCAATGATTACTTTCTTCCCCAAATAGTAACCGCAGCCAGATGTAGTAGCACGATGATCAAAAAGTATGCAGAGTCAGAGATCTATTTTGATCATGAAGAACTTTACTAGAACAAGAGACAGCTCAAATTGTGGTTCGAACTCAACAGAATGTGGTTGTCCGCAACACAGTGGAAAATTGCGTCCGCAGTTTAAAAGCAAAACCGAACAACTAATCGTTAGACAGAGACTCGTTAGATGCCCGAAAGGCAAGGATGTTGGAAGCAAAGATGAAACACTTCCAGCTTACAACGTTCATTGACCTAGCGTGACACAGTACAACAGTAGGCAGATTCTGCCTTACGTAAGTCTCTGATCTGATATATGTGACTAGAGACCTTCTGTTTAAAACGTGTTCACGCTTATCCTTGAATAACCTCAAAATATGAGTTTGAATAAATTAAAACATCTAGCATAATAGGGAAAATTCTATTCTTTTAGTACAAAGATATTTGGAAGTAAGTGGAAATGAAAAGTATTCGCAAAAATAAGGACCTCTCGTTCACCGCTATAATGAGAAAAATCCATAACATCTGTGGAACAAGAACCAAAAGAACAATGAAGTTAAAATAACAAATATAGCCGGGTATAAATTACAAAGCGATTAAAAGCAAATTACGAAACCAAACAATCAAAATAACTAACTATGCATATTAGAAAATGTTCACATGGGTTTCACTTTCCAAGAAACAGTTTCTTTACGTCACTTCACTAGCTTGGTTTTTACTTTGTAAATCCTACAATTAATGAAGAAAGCGTCAGTATCGTTACTAATGTGCATTGTGCTTTAATAAGTTCGGTGCAATTACAGTTACTTGTAGTCTTATTTTCGAGTCGTATGCCGTTTGTCGGATTTCATATCCTTTTTAATGGTGTGTTTATCATACTTATAAACGTACTTATAATCCTATATATATACTAAATAGGGTACTTTTTGATAATTTATTTCGAACAAATTAACACCCTCTTCTTCTGGCATGCACTGATTTAATTTAATCCATTCACTAAGCAAAATGTTGGAGTGACAGAGCTTTCAAGTGGCCGGGAAAATCATCTTTCTCAGGGACTGATGACACACGTGTTCTACCAATGCAAAAAATTGATATAAATTTTTACGTAGAATCAGATTTTTTTAATTGGCTCTCGGACATATAAGCTCAATGTATACATTCCTTAGGGAGCGTCCATAAACTACGTGGCTTGGTCTAGGGAGAGGGGCGGGGTTGGCTGGAAAGCTACGCTGGGTGACGTGGGGAGGGGGGGGGGTTAATGCCGAGCCAGGCCACGTAGCTTTTCATTCGTACTATTTGTCACAGTTAAAATGAGGTTCAGAGCATACAATAGCATGTCATTTAATTACCTCAGTATGTAATTTACGATAGTCTGACAAGAGAAAAACAGTACAAAATGTCTTCTGGAATCAACAAGGAAAAAAACTACGTGCTACGCGGGGGGAGAGGGGAGGGGGTAAAGTCAAAGCCACATCAGGCTACGTGGACGGAGGGGGGTTGACAGGAGACCAAAATGGAGCTACGTGGTTTATGAACGCTCCCTTATCAACGTAATTAATTTTCCCTCTCTTGTAAGGACGACACAAGACAAACAAAACACTTGATTTAAACCACTCATGCACTCAGCTGGACTCTAACCGACAACTCCTGCAACGTGAAGTAAACTCACTTCCTCTGGATGGGCGAAAATTACGTTATCAACGCCTTTTAAATAACATATATACTTTGTTGATTCCACTGTCTAATTTTCCATCTAGACATTAGTAGTACTTATCTCTAAATAAAGTGTTTTAAACAAACCGAATACAGCATTTTGTATTGTCAAGTGTTCCCCCCCTCCCCCCTTGCGGTTAATACTATTACTGCCTGTTTTCTGGAGTGACCTTCGTTCAAGATGTAGTTTTAAAGCATTGAGGGCAAATTATGATTGCATGGTTATAATTTCCCCCGATCGCACTAAACAACACTTATATATCTTGCAAATCACCAACTTTCAAAAGCACCAATTCCAACAAAGAAATCGTATTGTCGGTTTCTTATTAGGTGAATTCACTTAGGGGGTTATGCAGAGATTATTAACTATTTCCACCTGGAGTACGCACTTAACGAGTGCAGAAAAAACAACATTTAACTCACAAATAATATTTCCATATATTTCGCAGTCAGTATTACAATGAGTTACATAGAGTTTATTCATCCAAATGTCATGTTTTCACAGCAGCAAAAATACAATAAAGGAGGGAAAATTAGACAAAAATCCTCGACATAAGAAGGAGCTAATAGTCAGAAATCATATACGGTATATCTTTCCCTCGTGACTGTATATTCATGGAATTATGACGAAACAGTGTATTCTAATCGCTTCTTCTTATCTAGTCCTCTCTCCTCATGGAATTATGAAGGTAATGGAAGGATTGAATAAGAAAAAACCTCACTCCTGTGGTACAGAGTGGATGTAAACATACAGTGGAACTGCATATTTTTCGAATTCTTAGCCTTGACTACAACGAGTGGTCGAACAAGCTGAATGTACCATTAAGTTCTCTGTATCAAGTTGGTCGCGGTGCCAACTAAATGCTGTCACACTCCAGATGTGGAAATGTTACGCAATACCACAAGCAGCACGTTAGGTAGACATCCGTATTACACGTGCATTAATGTAAATCTCTGTTCGTTTCAGCACTTAAATCTATGGTCAGCCAAATGCTTCTTCAATTCACAACAAATATGCAGATCAGACACAGTACGCGGATGCTGGCTCTTTCACCAGTAAACAATGTTACGTGAAACACACTCGAAGAAGGAAAATGATTCTCTGGTATGTAACGGTTAGTAGGATACTACTTAAATTCGTTGCTGAATGTTGGGATAGCATAGTGGAGTGTCTGCCTGCCTATCCGTTAGTTAAAGACGGGAATGTTTTGGCTGCAATGCCATTAATAGAGAACGCCATTATCGTTGTTTCGGAATGTGGAGCCACCAAATTTTTCAGGCTTCCCTCACACGTTGGGTATGTAGAAACTATAGTTTTGTTACAGTTTAATAAAAAATTTAAATTTTATAACTGTACTATTGTTGAACGGTTTCGAGCTAGTACATCAATAGTCTCCACTGGGAGAGAAGGTCACTGAAAGCTTATTAAGCATCAACAAATAGCGATAAACTCAACACTGGACAAAGATTAGATAGCCATCATGACTACGAGTTCGGGAGGTCACGGGTTCGACTCTGCGGCTGGTCATCAAGATTTCGGTTATAATGGTTTCCCGAAATCCAGGCGAATGCCGGGATGATTCCATCAAAAGGCCATAACCGGATTCATTCTTATCCCCTTTTAGCATTCCTTTCATTACTTTAATGACCTCGCCGTAGTCCAAACAAAAATTACTACACAACCGGCAACATGAACAAACCCCGCCTTCCTACATTCTACTGACGAGTTGATTTCGAATTGTTAATGTGATCAAATATACTAATCGATCTTCGCCAAAAAAATTAATCTTCTGTAGTTCAAATATGATATGAGATCGAGAGGATCAAAAAACAATGAACACGTCACAACCTTTCTAAACGTTAACAAAGTAGTTTCGCTATACATCGCTTATATCCGAATGGCGTCTCGAAGATATTTTTGAAAGCATCATAAATGTATATTAGGGGGCGTCCATTAATTACGTGAGGGATGTAGGGGGGAAGTCCGGCAAAATCTCACGAAACCTCACCAAGCGGGGCAAAAGTCGACTTTATAGGGGGTATTTGGTCCAAAAACCGACCTGGGGGGGGGAGAGGAGGTATAACCACTGTTGGAGCATGAGACCCAAAAAAAAAGGTCTCAGAGACTTAAGACGTCGATTAGTGGGGTGAGGGGGGGGGGTCTCCGCAAAATCTCACGTTGTTTTAGAGGGGCCAGATTTCACGAAGTCTCACCAGAGGGGGGTCGGAATTCCGGGAAAAACACCCCACGTAATTAACGGGCGCCCCCTAAACACTAATACTGCAAGCGTAAAAAGTCTGTATATTTAAAAAAAAATAAAAATGGGTTAGGGGTATTGTTAATTAGCTATAGAAAATGAATCAATTGTTTTCAAAATCTGTCTATCTGTTTGAGATAACGTAATTCACGTAAAAACTACTATTCGTATTTTGAATACTGGCGATAAAATAGGATATATTTCACTTTGATGTGAATCGGAAAACTGAGAAATTTAAAATAAAATTGTCACCAAATCAGTATCCAGTTTTTCTCGTACGTGATTCACACAAAAACTACTGGTTGGAATTATTCTCTCAGAAATTAGTTTTCGTGACTTCAGCGTACTAGCGTCATCGTATTTTTCGGAGGAATTAAGACCCCCCCACCTTTTTTGCGGTCGATGTGTAAATTGTGAATTAATCGGTTTAGGGGAGATGTTCGTACATTCAAGTGATCGAAGTTGCAGACAACAGTTGGTTATAAATACAAATCAAAATCCTCGTGCCTAATGTTGTACCACAGAACGTTGTTATTTCTGTCCATAGCGCATTTCGATTTTACCACAACGTCTGCTGATATTGCTGCGAAAATCTACACTTGGCAGTTCTCGAAGTTGCAGGTGGCAGAAGGTGCTTTTGCTCCAAAACTAACTTTCTCCATTCCAATCCAGTATAGGACGGGATAAGAAAGAATTCATATAAGCATCAATACGGGACCTAATTTCTCTAATCCTACGATCCAAATAGGTTGGTGGACCAAGTATTTCGTCACACTCATAAATGAAAGGAGTTGTTCACGTGTTTGTCAATAAATCCAAACCAAACCATCTTCACCTGTCCGCTCAACAATATTAATTATGTGACGCTTTCGCAAAGACTGTGGCAAGCAGTCACGAATCTAGCGGTTTTTTCTCTTTACTTTCTCTATAGTGTCAACCAATCCTTTACAATACGGATCCCAAACGGAGCAACAGCAGTCCAAATGTGGACCCACGAAAGTTTTGTTCACTGTGTCGTATAAACGTAACGAAGTTTTCCAAATTCGACCTATGAATCGCAGCCTTGAATTTTAACCCGCATCGCCCGCGCAGGAATAACTCCGAAGTATGACCCATGCGAAAATTTCGCGAATGCAGTGAATAGTAAGGCTAATGGTTTGTAATAGGATGAAAAAACGGTTAACGCTGTGACCTCGCATTCTGGAGGACGCCGGTTCGAATCCCCATCCGGTAATCCAGATTTGGGTATTCCATGGTTTCCTCAAATCACTCCAGGCGAATGCCGAGATGTTTCCTTCTAAAGACCATGGCCGAATCCATACCCGTTCCTTGTACCCAGTCCCATCCCCCCTCTAACGACCTCGACGTTAACGAGGCGTAAAGCCTTAGGTAAAATTAAAGGATGAAAAAAGAATCGTCTCATTTGTAGAAATTTTTTGTTTGTTCAGTGTAGTAGGTACGTAAGAAAAGTTGACGCCAGTGAAGCAGTTTATTAATATCTCTGTGATAAGTGCTGCTGCTATCTAGCGGTTTGTATATGAACTATCTGAAAAGCGCAACTTTCACAGTTACTACTTTTGTACTTCAAGGGGAAAATTCCGAAAAATTTCGTTCTTAATTTATAATGTTTCCTAAGCTGAGACCTTAATCTTTAAAATGATATCTCTTTTATCAATTTCGGTTAGGTATCAAGGGAGATAATTAGCTCGTAACAAAATAGCACGTTATGGAAATAATTATACATTTGCCCTTTAAGGGTCAAATTCCGAAAAATTCCTTTCTTTAAATATTATTTTACCAAAGCAGTTACCTTAATCTTGAAAATGATGCCTCATTTATCTATTTCGGTTAGGTATCAAGGGAGATAAATGGCTCGTAACAAAAAAAGCACGTTATGGAAATAATTATACAGTACATTTGCCCTTTAAGGGTCAAATTCCGAAAAATTCCTTTCTTGAAATATGATTTGACCAAAGCGGATACCTTAATATTTAAAATATCTCATTAGTCGGTTAGATATTGAGGGAGAAAATGGGACATGACACGAAAATGCGTTGTAGAAATATTGATACTTTCGCCCTTTAGTGGTAGAATTTCGAAAAATTCCTTCTTAATGAATGATGTCATGAAAGTGGAGACCTTAATCTTTAAAATAATACTCAATTTCCGTTAGATATAATGGAAGATAAATAGCTCGTGACAAAAAAACCTTAATGGAAATAATGATACTTTTGCCCATTAAGGGTCAAATTCCTTTCAATTCCTTTCTTAAAAAATGTTGTGACCACAGGGAAGTTCTTAATCTTTTAAATGATATCTCATTTATCTATGTTGGTTAGATATCAAGGAAGATAAATGGCTCGTGACACAAAACTACGTTGTAAAAATGTTAATACTTTTTCCCTTAAAGGGACGAATTTTGAAAAAATCCTTTCTGAAGATGTCACCAAAATGGAGATCTTTAAAATGGTAGGCCTACTTCATTTATCGAGTTCGGTTAGGAATACAGGTAGATAAATGGTTCGTGGTACAGACAACAGTGGTTTGGAAATATTGCGATTTTGTCCTTTAAGGGTCGAATGTGGAAAAATTACTTCCTTAATATATGATGTGACCAGAGCGGATACCTTAAGCTTTAAAATGATAGCTCGTATATCGATTTCGGATAGGTATGAAGGTAGATAATGGCTTATGGATAAAAACACCTTTTAGAAATAATATATATCGCGTCATAAAGCCAAAAGTTCCAGCTTTGTACCGCTATGTTTGTGATATTTTATTATTGCCGAGATGAAGGCTGCTCTATATAGGCACACTCGCATTCCACTGTTGATAATTACACATGTAGAACGTGGTTCGGGTGAAATGTAACACAGGGCCCTGTAGCAAACGTCTTCTATACTATACGTAGGAGTGTTGTGGTTGTACCTTTGAGCGAGCAGAGTGTCCGTGCATTCGCCGCGAGCATCTCTGTACGCGGAGGATCGTCTGCGAGTAGCACAGGCTGTTACGGCGAACACCTGCCAACAGCGCAGCAGACACATCACTGCTGCGACACACACGACACCTGCAGGCGCCAGCGTCACATGTGTGGAGGGGAGGAGCTTCACAAACACACTTTTCTGCGGAGCCGGCCTCACCACAGGCGCGGAGTTCCCGTCCCGGCTCCACGTCTGTCATGTCTACTTCCGTGCCCGGAAACACAGTGGTTTTACCTGCCTCTTCAAACATTCTGTAATTTTAATTACGTAAGCTCAAAAAAAAGGGGAGGCCGGAAAAATCTCCCCAAATCAAACTGAAAGGGAGGGGGTCGGTCGATATAACTCTCACTTCAACTTTTTATTTCAGATTGACTTCAAAGAGCATAGAGCTAATCTCAGGTTAGGGGAAAGGGTGTCCCACCATATTTCACCAGGGGGGAGGGGAATGCCCAAATATAAGAAACAACACCTCACGTATTTAAGGGACGCTTCCTTTCCTTAGTAGAAGTTCAGTAGCCTGTCATAGACCCATGTTGCTTTTGCAATATAACACATGGCTCTCTAATCATCTTCGTTAAGCCTGTCAATAAACTATCTCCTAACTTTTTTTTATATGTAATCTTCACAGCTCGTCGACGACGAGGTTGTTAAAGTCGAGAGAGAGAGAGATTGTGGACATGGAATTAAAAGAAAATCGGACATGGCTTGTGGATGAACAATATCCGCCTTCACCAGGAGTCATCTTAAAAAAAAAAAACACACACATGGAAAATTGAAATACAGAGGGGTATTCGAAGTTAAAATTTAATGAGAGGACTGAAATGTCTATTAAAAAAATCGGGTTATGTGTTTATGGCAACTTAGGATAGATAATTCAGCAATTTTACAATCTACGGAACATCATATATTTAGCAATAAAAGGAAACCGCTTCTTCTATTTAATTCACTGCCGATTGCCGTCTTCTTTTACTTATGGCTTTATGCCTCGATGACGTCGAGGTCGGATGGGAGGGGGACAAGGAACCGGAAGGGATTCGGCCATGGCCTTTTGAAGGAAGCATCCCGGCATTCGAAGCGCCGTCCTCCCGAATGCGAGGCCAGAGAGTTAACAGGTCCCCCCCCCCCCCCCCCCCCCCCCCCCGACGCTCGGTCCGATTGCTGTCGAAGTACGACGAACATTATTTTCCAGTAGAGTCTACTTTCAGATAAAAAGCTACTTTTCTACCATTTCATGGTTCCACTTTTTTGCCATGCAGAATACGTTTGATTTATGAGATAATTGCCTATTTCAACGGCGGGATTATTTACCTTTCGAAGAGTGTCGATTTTACGCTGAAATGATTATGGACGAGAATAGTGACAGCCAATAGGAAGTTAACCAACTTGAGATATTCAAGTTGAGAAATTTTCAAAAACAATAAAAAACCAAAATATAGATTTACAGATCAGACTTTGAACCTAACACCTTAATCCTCAAGTACGAGGTTCGGTTCATGCTATTCCATATTCTGTTAATTTATTCTCTGCATGAACTTCCCATAAGCTACTGCACGAAATTTGACTCGTTATTCTATTGCTTCCAGCAAATAAGATTTTAGTTGTGAAATTCTTTGTTATCTACAAACTTAATGTTTCAGTATTTTTTTTTAAAAAAGATTCAGGCTATTGCAGGGTATCATCGACCCTTTTCACCAAAACTAACATAAGAGGAGGGAATTTGGCCGTGGCCTTTGAAAGGAAACATCACGGCATTCAAATGTAGTGACTACAGAAAACTTCCCAAATCACTCCCATTCACTTCCCATTCCTTACTCCCCGTCCATTCCCGTCTCTAAAGACCTCGCTGTTAAGAGACGTTAAGCAGTTAAAACTGCAGAAAACCACGTAAAACCGCAGTCAGGATGGCCGGACAGGGATTTGAAGCCGCGTCCTCCCGAATAAAGGGCTGGAGGAAGAATTAATTCTGCACCTGAATCGGTCTCAGTAAATTGCTTTTTTTTAAAAAAAAAGAAAAAAAAGTAGGTTTCATTCCTCCTAGGTAAAGCACAGGAGGCGGGCTGCTGTCGGGTCTCGACATATTTATATAGTTAGAAGAAAATTCCGTTTAGCTGAGCTCGATTCGGGCAAAAACAGCAGGAAATTTTTTTTCATTGTGCTTCATACTTTATGCATCCCAGTATCCAGGACTAAAATGTGATATGTTTTATCTTTATGCAGCATTGGGAAGCTGAGAAAGAAAAAGTTTGTAAAATTCCACTAACTTTGCGGGTTTAGCACTACTTCAACGATGTTGCTATGGCGACAGTAATATCTCTGGAACAGCTGTCACTCGCTGCAGGAAATTCAACAGTCTCGCTGGCAGAAAAACATATGGAGGAAGGAAGATAGTGGAGACGACGCAAGGAACCTTCACCACGCACTGGAGTGAAACCGGGTAGAGAGAAGTGAGGTGAGGAGGTCGCCATATTGGTCGGCCATAGAAACACGGGAAACACGCACAAAAATCTCAAGCGAATGATACGACAACCGTGGCACCGCAATTTGATGATGGATTATTATGTAACTCGACGAGACAGATCAAAAATGAATAATAATTTTTTTTTTGATATCTCGCTTAGTTATCGAGATATACTGTCTCCAAATTGAGGTTGTTGGGTTGTGATGCGGAATGGACCAAAAAATAATTTCGCTGGACATGCAGATTTTACTAATCCTTGAGGTCAGGTTGAAACGTGGCCTGGACCAGAATAAAAACGTCACCAAAGGCACAAGAACTATACCTGTAACTAATTTTTGATAGTTGATTTCTCGATAACTAAGGGAGAAATAAAAAAACTCTTGACTTTCGATTAGTCTCGTTATTTACATGAGAATCAATCATCAAATAGCATCGCCATGTTCATGGTAGTGCTGCCCACCTCAACACACACAATTCAATTTAAACTACACTTCTAGCTACAACAACATTAGCAATATTAGGATTCCTAGTTCACGTAGCATAAATTATCACAATTTATTTCAACATATACATTCAGTATAAACTGCAATTGAACTAACGCACGCGCAATAATAAATTCACTGTATCGAGATGTAAACTTGACCTGAAACTTATATTGTATGCATCATAGTAGTAGTAGTAGTAGTCCAAAAACACATGAAATGCATCGCGAACTACATTTCGGGTAACAGCAACGTTTGCTTCATCACGTTTAGTAGTTCGCACAGCACAAATTATCACAATTAATTTCATCGTACAGTTTCAGTGTATACTGAAACTGGACTAAAGCATGCAGAATACCATATTCACTGTGTCGCGATGTAAACTTGACCCGCTTAAATTAGACTTTCAACACTTGTCTACAACAAGGCTACCTTTTCAGGTGCGAAGTGGTAACATATGCTGCTTGTCTACATTACACCAACAAATATTTGAGAACGACATCATCCAATTGAGTGCAATTAATAACTTTATAGCGATAGGCCCTAATGTTGTAGTTACCTGTCAGACACTTCAAGAACAATAATTACAGTGTGACTTACTTATGAAACATTATTCCAGGTTGTTTCCTATCTTGTCTGTTAGTGCATCCGTATGCAACACAACTTGACATTATATAAAACTTTGGAATATTAGAAAATGAAATATTCTCAGCATCATACAGAGCAAACAGCCCAATGTTTTGGGGTTATTACTATGGCCGCCGCGCATGCGCAATAGGAGATCGAATTTGTATATGAGGTTACACAGATTTAGCGTTATTTCGTCTCCACTATCTTCCTTCCTCCACGGAAAAACACAACAATCTGCCTAGTGTGCAAGCGAACGATGAAGTGGTGTAACCATCCCTCAGCAGCGGATATATCAGCCAGAAATAACCCTGACGAAACCTCAGGAAGGTTGCCGAAACGTTGATGGTAGCAATAATATTGACGCAGCGCTGAAACATCAAAGTAAGTGGAATTTTACAAAATTGACGTTTTCTAAAAGCAATAAATTTTTTGAAAAATAAAAACGTGCCTGTCCTGCCTTTTCGTTTCGTTGTAGGCTAGTCAAGCAAAAACTGTTAGCGGGAGTTTAATGGGATTTCGAACTCTGTGCAGCCAACGGACTCAACAGTAAAATGGATACGTTTTATTTTGTGTGTCGTTGAAAAGCTGAGAAATTGGGATAAAAGTATCCAAAAATTAGTATCCAGTATTTCGAGTCACCAAACCGAGCGTGGTGGGTGACCGATTAACGCTCTAGCCTCGCATTCGGGAGGACGCCTGTTCGAATCCCCGTCGGGGCCTCCAGATTTGGGTCATCCCGTCTCTACTAAGCTCGACGTCGACGAGGAGTAAGGCCATAAAAAATGAAATAAATAAATAAATAAATAATGGTCGAGCCACCAAAATGTTTATCGGTATTCATCATTATTAATGGTTTAACTTGTTTATGAATTTCGTTACCACACTGGATTTGTCATTCTATTTGCGATATTCTTGAGTTTTTACAATGCGATGACTGCAAATTAGAAGGTCACATTGTCCGTGTGAGTACCTTCGACACAAGGTCTGACGTCAACTCATAGCTCTTTGAAAATAAAAACAAGCAGACGAAGTTAAGAAAGATAAAACTATCGCATAGGCTAGAAAAAACAGATACAACAAGAAAGCTGCAAAGCAAAGATTGAAGTATTGAACATTATGATAGAGCTGTCAAGACAGAGGCAATGTTTAGCTCGGAATGCCTGGTACTGAATAAGCAAACCGAGATTGAGATGTTTGAAAAAAAAGAAAAATCCTATAATCTGTAAAGCGAAATAATGGTACCTGGTGAAAGAGTAAAAATGAATATGTATATAGGTATGCACAGAAACTTACAAACACAATGCACAATATTTTTCAACCACGGTACGTCACTAATTTAAATGTGACAGCAAAAAGGGCTGAGGATACGAAAAGGATATGGAAAAAGTTTGGATCCATCCTGATAAGATAGAGAATCGAAAAAATTGATATATTCAAGGGGTTCCAAGAACAATGTACAAAGTCCAAGACTACCTGGTTTGTACTGTAGGAATCATATTTAAATAATGAAAAAATTCTGGGAGCAGAAGAAAAGGCGAACCACTTGTTTTACCTGGTCCAACGTAAGCTAAAATCGATAGAAGCAGTTGTGGCCAACAGCAGGTATGTAATATCAACAGTAATAATAGGTGGGAGGTTATGTTAATATTCTTTGGCAATGAAGTTCTTTGGAACTCCCCTAGATGTTTGCCGTCCTTTATCTCGTGCATTACTCGACACAAACTGGAGAGCAAACACAGACCTGTGTTGGAACAAACATTGCATACATTCCGCCGTTGCAGACATTGTTATCGGCCAAACTATCTGGTGTCAAAGTAAATACGAAAACAGTTACCGGAAGTTTACGATTTATTTGAAGACTTGCTTAACCAACGAATTCAGCCCCGTCAGAAGTGAGCGTTTTCTTGTAGGTAGAGAATTACTTCCAGATTATATTTTTAAACGTTTAATGGGTTCTTAAGGTTACATGGACGAAACTATCAGGCAAGAAAATCAATTAGAACTTGGAACAAGACATTATACTTCAGGACACACATTGACAAGAAAAGCTACAATGTATTGATTTAATTCCGCTCCGGTGGTAATTTACTTACACACCCATTTTTAACTGCTTAACGTCTCTTAACAGCGTGGTCTTTAGAGACGGAAAAGGATGGGGGGCAAGGAATGGGAAAGAATTCGGCCATGGCCTTTTCAAGGAAGCATCCCGGCATTTTCCTGGAGTGATTTGGGAAACCATGGAAAATTCAAATCTGGATGTCCGGACGGGGATTCGAACCGCCGTCCTCCAAATTCGAGGCCAGAACGCTAACCGTTACACCACCACGGTCAATCCCATTTTTCCCTTTCAGCGTTTTAGGTAAATTATTCATCACTTTCAATAGTAATTAATTCCTATCCCTGACTTCCTTACCAATTAAATAAAATTTTCTCATAACCTTATGTCTGAAAATCTGAAATAGAGTGCCAGCTTGTGGTCATGGTCACCTTTTCCCTTCCAAGCACCACACTTAATTCTTTCCAATATCTTTTCCCGCCTCATCTCCAGTATACGCCTTGTACACTCCCACCACTCTCTTCATCCACCTCATGTCATCCAGTGAATCCCATTCCAGCTCCTTAATCCTATCAGCTACTGATAATGTTCTGCAGTAATTTCCAGAGACAAATCTAGCAGCCCTTCTCTGCACCCTTTCAAATTCATGTATTTGATACCATGGACGAAACCAAATGATCTTTCTTTAATATTTAAACGAAAAGTGTCACATTTAGATAAGCTAAAAAGTGTAACCCGGTGACGGTGAATAGTTCTCGAAAATTCAGGTACAGTGAGCACGTGCAAAACATAAAAAGAAAACGTAATATTAAAAAATAAGAAACAAATCAGAATGAAGAAAATGCAGCTAGATTGAACACGCCTTCTTTTATATGCTTAGAAAAGGAAGCACAGAGCGTGGTGGGTGAGCGGTTAGCGCTCTGGCCTCGCATTCGGGAGTATGGCGGTTCTAATCCCCGTACGGGCACCCATATTTGGGTTTTCCATGGATTCCCCAAATCACTCTAGGCAAATGCCGGGATGCTTCCTTCAAAAGGTCATGGCCGAATTCCTTCCCGTTCCTTGTCCCCAGTCCTATCCCACCTCTAATGACCTCGGCGTCGACGAGGCGTAATTAAAAAAAAAGGAAGCGTGAAATTACGCTAATCCAGTCTTTGCAGTCACAGCAAGCTACTTGACACCTGATAAAGACAGCAGAGCCATCTGTTCCTTCGACACCACCCGAGATGATTACATTATGTTTTCGGTTTATTTAGAAATACACGGAAGGCAATGCCAAATAAAATGTTAGAGGTATTCTAAAATCTTACAACTCCAACAGACAAATTACCAAAATATACTTACCTTCGCAAAGACGTCTTCATTGTCAACCCACATCACAAGTTATACTGAGATAAACGTAGATTACTGTCGAGATATCTGCGCAGGCGTATTGCCTCTGTATGCGTGGGGTTCCGCACAGATAAAGATCCAGCAAGAGATACGAGCAGCTGACGCTTCAGTAACTCGTTTGTTTATCGGAGAATCGAACTTTCTGGCGGCGGTTGGCGGGGAAACAGTTAAAAAGCAGGAAGCTGAGACCGTGAACAAACTTCAAATACATAACGACGGGGGGGAGAAGTATGTGTTGCTGAGACAGAATGTGTTGTAACTCATGCCTAAAGACGCAATCAGTTCCTTTTACGGATAACATCGCCATAATACATTAATACTAATAAATGGCTAAGTTTGTCAACATGTTATCGTATCCGTAACGCTGATGTCACGCTGCCAGCTTTGGTTATCGAATTAACAACGGCCATAGATGTTTCTACGAAATCGACATTATGTGCTTTATTTGACGACAATTCTATTAAGTTAACCAACTGCGAAGAAATGAATTACAGATTACTGAAAAAAGTATGCATTTCGATCAATGTATGAATTATTATATGCTTTTATTATTCATATTCAGCCGATGTAGATGTTTTCTTATACTCTCTGCCCTTAGATTAGAAGTGTTACACTAAACTAACAAATATGTGCCACGGTATAAAATTTGTATGGTTATGAGAGTTATTCAATAACAACTCTATATAGCTAAACCACGGCGAGGAAAAAGGTGTTGACAAATATGCTATCTTGTGATGTGCACTGATCGACGCATCGTATATGTTCATTGTTGTTCGTTTGTAGGCTCGAAGAGGACAGTCAGAAACGATGTGGTGGATTAACTGAAAGCTGGATCCATAGTAACAATTTACACAACTGACCCAGCCCGATTTGTGTTATATGTAGACTTGTCCTGTTCGAATCCGACTGATGAAATGTACTGGCAGAAACTGCCTTGAAACCGCTATTTTATAAGATAGATTCTCTGTCATTGTTATAGTAAGCTCAAAGAAATGAATGCGTTCAACCCAACATTTTTGATGCGCTTGGAAGCTAGTTACGTAATGATTTGCTTGCTTTTCGTACGCTGAAGAACATACTTCACATTGAAAAACTAAGTTTCTACTTCTCCCAGAAAGCAACGAGAAATTTGTAATAAATAGCTGCTTTTATAGCCTGAAAATAAAAGCTTAATTTGTGTCATTACTTCGGAAGCGTAGTGGAGTGAAAATTGGCGAAGTACGTATAGTTCAGACTAAGGTCGTTTAGCTACCAGCGTAACTTATAACAGATATGACAGAAATAGAAAGTATTACAAAATGCACGCAGTAACGTTAAATTTCTTGCAAAATATAATATGAAACAATCAGTTGAGGGAATGTATGATACTAGGTTACAAGTATAGCTGAGAATGTGCTCAAAATAAATCTCATTTTCGCAACGTGAGGGTGTTACCTGCTAAAAGGGTATCCCACCGGATATTATGAGGTATCCAATGATTTTTTGCGCATCGATACCAATTTGGCTCTGTGCCACAACTAGGGTTTGGATCTTAATGACAAAGAGATGGAATGGGATTCATTTGAAAACAGGAGGAGGGTGAAGAGGGTCATGGGAGTGTACAAGCCGTATATTGGTCATGCGTCATGGAAAGATATTGTTGTGAAAATTGAAAGCAATGCATGGAAGGGAAAAGATGACCATGACCACAAGCTGGCACTCGATTTCTGTGTAGGAAGATTCTCTTTTTTAGGTAGGGGTGTCAGGGATTGGAATAAGTTACCAAGAGAAATGATGAATAATTTACCAAAAACGTTGAAGAATTCAATGTTGAGATTTGTTGAGGGTAAATGTAGGTGTGTGGAAAGGCGGGAGATGAGCGTGTAGGGTAATTTCTACCGAAGCGTGCACTCCATCGCAATTTTAATTAAATTAAATATTTTTTTCCTTCCTTCTTTTTGAGCTGTAATGCTGAATTAAACACACATTAAACGTTTCTCATTGTATTTAGTTGTATTTTATATAGCATATAAATGCATATTCAGGCCATTTTCTAGTTTCGGTCATATTACTATAATATTTGTGGTCAAATTTTAAAGAAAAATCTAAAAAAACATTTAATAGCACCGGGAATTCAGTAGAAGCTATAGATGAGAAGAAATTAAGGTAATGATTCTCAGAAGTGTACTCCTATTACCCATTGGAGGAAAAATCAAACTAATTATCACTGAATTAGGCAGAATCACCAGTCGAGAATTAAACTTATACATTACTGTCACTCTCTATACGTTAATGTTCCGCGCCCCCTTTTAATCTTGCCAATGCAGCAGCAGCATGCCTGTGTCGAGCCGCGTCAATCAATGTTTCGTTGTCGTCAATACTTTCGAAAATAATCCCCAGTCAGTGTTAAATCTGCAATGAAAGTGAGTACCGCCATGCCGGAAACAAAATTTCATGAAAGTGCTAAGTTACGGAGTTACTTAAAGGGATTTGGAGAGGAGTATTACAGTATAGACGAAAGGATACTTTTCTGTAAATTATCATCATATATATTATTTCTATAAGGTATTTTTTTGTCACAAGCCTGTATCTTCCTTCATACTTAACCGAAATCAGTGAATGAGGTGTCATTTTAAAGCTTATGGTCTTCACTTTGGTCACATCATATTTTAAGAAATGAAGTTTTCGAAATTCGACCCTTAAAGGGCGAAAATGTCAATATTTCTAAAATGCTGTTTTCTGTGTTACGAGTCATTCATCTCCCTGGATACCTATCTGAAATCGTTTAATGAAGTATAATTTTAAACATTAAGATCTCCGCTTTAGTGACGTCGTATATTAAGACAGAAATGTTTTGGAATTCTATCCTTAAAGGGCAAAAGAATAAATATTTTTGCAATTCGTTTTTGTGTCACGAGCGATTTATCTCCCTTAATATCTAACAGATATAGGTAAATGAGGTATCATATTAAAGACTAAGGTCTCCGCCGTGGTAACATTATATTTTAAGAATGGAATTTTTCGTAATTCGACCCTTAAAGTGCAAAAATGACAATTTTTCTAAAATGCGTTTTTTGTATCTCGAGCCGTTATCTCCCTGGATATCTAACAAAAATCCATAAATGAAGTAGGATTATGAGGAGTAATGTATCCGCCTTGTGACATCATATTTTAAGAAAGAATATTTTTGGAATTCAACCCTTAAATGGAAAAAGTAGAAATTTATCTATAACGCATTTTTGTGTCACGAGCGATTTATCTCCCTTAATATCAAACCGATATAGATAAATGAGGTATCATATTAAAGAACAAGGTTTCTGCCGTGGTAAAATTATATTCTAAGAAAGGATGTTTTCGTAATTCGACCCTTAAAGGACAAAAATGTCAATATTTCTAAAATTCATTTTTTTTTGTGTGTCGAGCCATTTATCTCCCTGGATTTCTAACCAAAATCGATAAATGAAGAATGAGTATGAAGAGTAATGACTCAGCTTTCGTGACATCATATTCAACTTCACTATTCATCCCATTTTATTGGTGAAATTTTCGCACAGGTAGTCTAGTGTGAAATTAAAGTGACTTCAACAAAACGATTTAAAATTTAATTTCCCAGCGGTGCAGTGAGTGCACGACAACAAATTATGCTGTGTACACGAAAGCGACACTCTTAGATAAAATAAATGATGTATACTTGAGGATGTTTTAAATTATGGTAAATTTAAATATTTGGTCATATTTTATTATTTTTAGGTCATATTTACCCGTTTGTGATGTCATATTTGCATGCATATTTCTGTATTTTTTTATTTATTTTTTTCGGTCTTCAAGATCCGAACTCTATAGTCATAACATTTCAGCCAAATAAAGTCCTTCATAAATATTTCATTACTGCTTTCCTGCATCGTAAAACCTTTAATCTGAGTGCAATACAGGATTTTTTTACTAAGAAAAGAAAGGGAATATCACAGAAACTTTGTAAATTATTTTTATCATTGTTGCAAGTACGGTGGAAACATATTTGGATGCACTCGGATTTATTTTTAAAGTAATATTGGTACTAAATGTTGGGTGTAAAAATAGACAACAGCGACGAATGGTATGTATTTGCTCCTGAAAAACAAGATCTCTTCCCGGAACTCTTGCGCTTATCTCTGGACCCTGCGTCCCACATACGGCACTTCACTACACACATGGCTCCAGGAACTATCATTATTATACGTGTTTCGTGTAAAAGTATGCAGGTTGCAGTTATTTTGTGTTCTTCAAATATTGGATCGAGAATGTTTCTTTTCTGCAGACTTACGTACAGAACACGAATAGACCATAATAGATATTTCGGTTTTCGCAGCAGTCACAATGTGCACTACATCCAAACACACTCCTTTTCCCGATGTTTCGACCAAAGCTTGTGGTCTTCTTCAGGAGTCAAGCCTGCTACTGAAGCTGCTACAGACCGGTTGTGCCCTTATTTATAGTGCGGATATTATTGAATCTCTAGCAACCATCGATTATTCAGATATATCGACCATGTTCACTAGAAAAAAAGTAAACTCAAAACTTGTATAACAAAAAAGAATGTTTCTTTGAATCTTACATCATCACCAAGTCAAGGCGTTGTGTTAAGTAAGACTTGATGCGATTAAAAAGTTTAAACTGGATTAGATTCCATTAGCGAGCGTGGTGGGTGAACGGTTAACGTTCTGGCCTCGCATTCGGAAGGACAGCGGTTCGAATCCCCGTCCGGGCATCCAGATTTGGGATTTCCATGGTTTCCTCAAATCACTCCAGACGAATGCCGGGATGCTTCCTTGAAAAGGTCATGGCCGAATTCCTTCCCGTTCCTTGTACCCACTCCCATCCCGCCCCTAATGACCTTGACGTTGACGAGGTGTAAAGCCACAAGCAAAAAAAAAAAAAAAAATGATTCCGCTATCGCTTTGTTTACTCGAAAGCTACAAAAATTGACCGTTGAGCTCATGGATCTGTCTGCGTATGCTTCAGTCTGCATTCGTACCAACCTTCCCAACTTTTACCCATTGACATAATTAATATTTAGCGGGTTTACAGCCGCATGTTGTCATATAACGATAACGTTTCGACGACATTTTCTGACGCCATTATCAGCTATCTGCTACATCAGGTATTACAGTGTACTTCTTGAATCCTGGAACAGTAGATACGTGACGAAGAGGTCAGACAGCGCCGGCGAAATTTTTCAACTCCACCTGCGAAGACTACACTGAAATGACATGCCAAGAAAATCTCTTTTTTTACACGTTAATACAGTTACCACGAGGACCGTTCTAATTCTTCTTATTAAAAACTTACTTTTCCACCTTTAGTGATGTAAAAATTTCGGCCTCGATCAGTTGCAACAAAACGCGGATAGATAGCGGGCACAACCGAACAAAAATATGTATATATTTTTTCTTTACGTGAAAATTTTACATAGATGCTATGTTAGAAACCACAGATAAAATCCTAACCCAATTGTCTACTTTACATTGTACTGAATTATATTACGGTAAAATGTAAATTAAACCTTTCAGAGAAATGCAGGAATCCTCAGAATAAGAAAGTAGTAAGAAGAAAGTAGAATTGAACGTTTAGGTGTTTTCTTGCTCTGTGTTGCTTTCTTCTTTCTGTAAACTTCTTCCACAAACTTCTTTCCTCACCCATCATTTCCAACACTCGTTAATTTCGTATTTTATCTGTCCTCATAATTTTCAGCACCCGTCTACAGCACCACATTTCAAATGCTTCAATTTTCCTCATTTATGGTATTTCTATAGTCCATGTTTCGCTACCACTAAGTGCTGTGCTCTGCTCATAGAGTTTTAAAAATTCTTTCTTACTTCTAGTCAATATTTGGAACTAAAAGATATCTCTTTATGAAGAAGGCTCATTTCGCTAGTGCTATTCTGCTTTTGACTCTCCTTACGCGGCTCTGAAATATTGACGGGCGAGGAAGGTGCGCTGAATGGCGGAAATCAGCTGACCGAGCGAATCCCGTGGTTGTTACGTAACACGCTTACTACGTCACGACACTGCCGCCGCACGGGAGGGTGACAGCAACAGACGTAGTGGAAAGTAACATCGATAGTAACACTAAAACAAACGTCTCTCGGATTCTCGGAACAAGTCAGAATCAGGACGTGACGAACCTCCACAGTATCATATGCCCCCTAGCAAGGTGGCGTCCATTATTACATGAGGTGAAATGGGGGAGGGGGGTCCGGCGAAATATCACGTAACCTCAAGAAGGGGGAGGGGGAGTCAACAGAAATCTAGGTTCTGAAATTCTTGTAGGACACTAGAGCTAAAAAAAAAGTCTGCAAATGACGCGTAAGTCGAATTTAATCCGATACTGCCACCCCCCTTAACCACGTACCAGGAGGTAGCAAATGCTACGGGCCTCGCGCCTCCTAGAGGGGCCCAGTGCCTCCTAGGGGGGGTCCGCGCCTAGGTGACCTTATTTTCCCCCGGACGGCAAAAATCAAGGGCCTCTTCTTCACATTTGCTACGGGCCCCGCGCTGTCTTAATCCGGCCCAGGGGGGGGGGGGGGGGTTATAACCAACGTTGGAAGCATGAGATCTAAAAAAAGAGATCTAAAAAAAGAAACAGGTCTCCTCAAAAAATTACGAGGTCGATTAAAAGGGTGGGGGGGGGCGTGTCTCCATCAAAATCTCATGTCATATTAGAGGGGGGGGGTCCGACCAGATCTCACGAAGTCAGAGAGGGGGGGAGGGGGTCCGAAATTCCGGAAAAAACACCTCAAGTAATTAATGGACACCCCCAACCAAATACACAGATGAACCAAAACATTATGGCCACCTGCTTAATAGTGCGTTGGCCCACATTTGTAATGCAATACAGCAGAGACTGGGTGTGGCACGGATTCGACAAGTCCTTGGTAGGCTTCCGGACGTATCTGGCATCAGGTGTCTAGGGGACATCCATTAATTACGTGAGGTGAAATAGGGGGGGGGGCCGGCGAAATCTCACCAGGGGGGAGGGGGGTCTCCGGAAATCTCACGTGAGATTTTGCGAAAAATTTGGGGACAGTAGAGCCAAAAAAAAAAGGTCTACAGTTTGCGCCAAAGTCGATTTTAGGAGGGTATTTCGTCAAAAAACTTAGGGTGTGACCTAAAAAAAAGGTCTACAAAAGTTTCCAGGGTGATTTCTAGGGGGGGGGGGGTTCTCACGAACCAGATCTCAACAGAGGGGGCGGGGGGGTTTCGGCCAGATCTCATGAAATCTCGCCAGGGGGGAGGGGAGTGCAGAAATCCGGACAACATATCACGTAATTTGTGGATGCCCCCCTACTCACAGGTCACACGATTCCCTTTAATTAAGAGCTGGTTGTTTCTGGACCCGGAGCTGATGCCCGATAGCGTCCCAGATGTGTTATATCGGGTTATTTGGTGGCCAAGATATCAACGTGAGTTCACTATCATGTTCCTAAAACCACTGTAATCTAAAACAGTGTACTTCGGAAGTTAAAAACGACTGCACACCAAGCGCTAGTGTGACGTCACTTTGAATAGTGTTCTTTTATGAGGTGTTCGCATCAGAAGGTGTTGATGCAGGCACTGAACAAGGTTCCAAAGAAGAGTCGCCAAATTCGTGACAGGTATATATAGCTGGAGAGAAAGTGTAGGAGAGATGTTGAAGGATTTTTTTTACTTATGGTTTTACGCCTCGTCGACGTCGAGGTCATTAGAGGCGAGATGGGATTTGGGAGCAAGGAACGGGAAGGAATTCGATCATTGTCCTTTGAAGGAAGCATCCCATCATCCGCCTGGAGTGATTTGGGGAAACCATGCAAAACCGAAATCTGGATGCCCGGACGGGGATTCGAACCGGCGTCCTCCCGAATGCGCCCACCACTCTCGATATGTTGAAGGAGTTAGGTTGGGAAGATCTGAAACACCGAAGGCGTTGCTCTGGGCAGAAGGCAATTGAAAAATTCACGGCTGACCTGTTTTTAGGATGACAGCAGCATTCATATCTAGAAATGACCGAGAAAATAAGGACGATATATCAATGCCAGAACCGATTCACTTGTATACTCCTTTTATCCACGAATGATTAAGGAATGGCATAGGAAGGATTTGTCGAGCGAGGAAACTTCGAATCCGACTGGAGTAGGCCTCGAGAAACCACTCTGGCCATCCATGGTTTTCCTAGATCACTCCAGGCTAATGCCCAAGGGCGCCTCCTGCAATCCATTCCAACGCGTAATAAATTACACAATGGGATAGGTGCAACTCACCTTCCGCCACCCACTTTTAGTTAATTACGGAGTAATAGCAGTAGAATCTAGGCTCGTAAAAGCAATATTTATTCTCCAGGAAGATGTCATGGCCTTCGTGGAAGGCATGAAGCATGAAGGGATGCAGGGAATCATTTTCACGAAGATCACAGTGCCTTAAAAAATAGACTCTCGGGTAGGATAACTATCTTAACAAAATTCATTACTGCGCCCTAGCCGATTCCCCAACCAATGTTATAAGTTATTCAGACAATGCAAGTTGTTTAACACACCTTGTTTTGAAATAAGGATTCCCCACTTTCATTTTCATATGGCAGGTAGCTATCAAATGGGAGGAATCGTGTTAGAAAGTAGCGCCTACAACGTATGCTACAGTGTGAAAGGAAAAGTCTCCGTGGTTGCCAACATTCAAAAGTTCAGGCGCTACTGTGCTGTATGAATAGGACGCGCAACACATGAACACACTATAATATATTCTTGTCTCGTCGCCGATTCATTTCGTCACTAAAGTCATTAAAAGGCAGTGCTGTGCCGGAAGTTGGGCGCGAAGCTACCCCACTCCAGTTCCAATCGCGGAATAAATTTTCGCCACTTGGTGATTAGGCAGCAAATACACCTGAGGTCTGGATGAGTTAAATCACAAGCTTGTTGATATGAAGCGATGCTATACCGTGCTGATGATGATGGTTCATAAACTTGGCGTATCGCTTGCGGTTTCGCAAAACTAGGTCATCTAGAATACGCACCGGCTTTCATTCTGCACCTAAAATCATTGTTAAACACAACACTTAATATACAGTGTGTCTCAAAAATACTTTTACAAACATTGCGAGCGGGATGCTCACATAAAAACAATTCCGTTTAAACATATCTCCGAAACTCCTTCGTTTTTGAGTTATTATAAAAACAGACATTATCTGTTTCGCATTGTCAGCTTATTAGGAACTTGTTTAAACGTCCCAAACGCAGAAACTCATAACAAGTGTTCAAAATGTCCTCCGCTTGCTTCAACATACGCATGCACTCCTTGGTCTTTACCTCCGGCTGGTGTCGAATAATTCGGCAGGAATCCATGACACGTTGATGCGGCGTCTCTCCGTTCGGAATGTCTGTTCCATACATCAATTGTTTTAGGTGGCACCACAGAAAAAAATCCAAAGGATTGATGCCAGGGTAACGTTCAGACCACGGAATTGGTCCTCCAATAACTATCCATTTGCCATTCAAGAGATCAGCTAGTACATGAAACGCATTGTGACTAAAATGTGCTGGGGCCCTATCATGCATAAAGTTGTATCGATAACGTCCCCCGATTATCTAATGAAATTACTGGATACAAACTTACACTGTTGAACAGTACCTCGAAAAAAAAGTCGATTCTACACTTTCATCGATAACTTAAAAACTGAGGATTTTTGATTATCTATACTGATATTATAAATGCGAATAACTTTGTCTGCTTACTACCTTTTTACGATTACATGGCAAAACCGATTTGGATGAAATTTGACAATGAAGTAGTATGTATCATTAGAAAGGACGTAGAATTTTCTGGATAAATAACATTTTGTAATGAAATTTTGAAAATCAGTTGAACGATGACAGACTGATAGCGTTAGTAATGTTATATCGGCCATTCAAGCATTGTTTCCCTCGCAGTCACTGTGTGTTTGATCTTAGTAAAGGACAGCAAAACGAAAAAGATTGTGTAAAAAAACGGTATTGACATAAGGTCTACCCAGAAAGTGACGTTATTTTCAACCACAGACAAACACCTGCCGGTTGCAAGTTAGTTCTCTCCTTGCGACAGGTTCAATGCTAGTGATGGTTTCCCCGTCATTTTATTTCGACTCCATGCTTTCTGGGACAACTTTTACTTAACTTACAACTTTCTGTATACAATTTTAGCAATAAAATCCTAAATGCTTACGTACAAAGACGCTGGTAACAAAATTTGTTTTGGTATGAAAAATTTGTTACCGAATTTTGTAAAAGTATGTTTTAAGACCTTCTGTATTTCACAAAAATGGAGAAAAGAAACTTATCCCTCTGGGTTTGAATCACTGCCTTATTATGCCTGGCATGGAAAGTCGTACAAAGCTTCTACTATTTTCTTTTTAACAGCACATTCGAAAGTTTTATTTTATAACAAAAAGAAGTGAAAAACTGGACGAGATAATTATAGACGTAATTCCATATTCATGGCGAGTGTAGAGAGAATTCTTCTTTTAAAATACATGTTTTTAGATAAAACATCAACATTATTGGTGAATAATAATAATAAATGAAAAATATCGAAATCCTCGCAAAAAATTTTGTCCGTAAAGCGTTTATAGGATAACGATATATATAATATGCCACAATGTTCCTAAAGATCTTATGTTTTCCTTCAGCAGATTTCATTCTTAAATGATGAAAAAGAAATGAAATAATAAAATTATTGAATCATAGTTTATTAGTGGACATTCGAATAAAATCATTAAAGATATATTATGAAATGCCTATCTTTGTATGTATATATCTTTTCTATAAAACAGGAAACTATTTATAATGGATATTCAACGAAAACTGAAATGGTAGGCTATACAACTATTTGTTTAATAATTCTGCCTCTTTAGCTCATTTCGTTGTGCTGTTGGGCTCGTCCTGGAATCTGTGTACCTTTCGCTGAATTCGTCCCTGGAGCAGACAGACTGGCTGATACCGCCTGGTACGGCCGCGGCGGACTTTTCCGATGATAGCCGAAGTCTTCCGAGTGACTGCCGCGCTTTCTTGGGCATGGGAAGAAACACCAAACAGCAAGCGAATGCGAACAGCATCTTCAAATTTTGACTTTGCTATCTCAGTAGACATCATTGAGTTCTTATTTACCAAAATTTTGTCAGTACAAAATCTTTTTATTCTCTTATTTCGTGAGATAATTTTTTCGTGGTACAACACTTATCGAAGTTAATTGGCACTTATTCAGTTTTACCACACAATTTTTTCATTAAGCAAAAACTATGTTGAAGGTGGGAATCATAATTGACATTGTGATACGACTGTTCAGTGTGTTTAGCTACCTTATGTTGCTGTAAATGTAGAAATAATATTAAAATACGGATAACCAAAAAAAATTGTAAAAATAATGTTTAAATTTCGAAATCATTAAATGTGACATAGCTTTTAAGCATGAGGGAATTTTCCTCTGGGGACACGTGACCGAGCTTACTTATAGCTTTGCGTTTCGTCGATGTCGAGGTCATTAGGGGCGCGATCCATAAATTATGTGAGGTGAAATGGGGGGGGGGGGTCCGGCGAAATCTCACCAAGAGGGAGGGCGGAGGATCAAAACGGAAATCTTACGTGAGGTTTTACAAATTTTTGTTGGATTGTGGAGCTAAAAAAAAAGATAATGGGAAAGTCGATTTTAGGGGGGTTTTCGTCGAAAAGTGGGGGTGTAACCGGCTTTGGAAGTGTGAGAACTAAGAAAAAAAGGTGTTCCAAAAGTTCTAAAAGTTGCGAAGGCGATTTGCATGGGGAGGAGGGTCTCCCGGACCGGATCTCACCAGAGAGGGAGGGGGTTGGACTAGATCTCACAAAGTCTTACCAGAGGGGAGGGGGGGGGTCCGGAAATCCGGAAAAACACCTCACGTAATTTATGGACGCCCCCTCAGGGGCCATGCATAAATTAGATCACACGAATTTCCTGATGTTTGGAGGCCCCTCTCTTCTCCTTGTCACAGGTGGTCATATTTGTGTTACCTCCCCTTCTCCCCTCCCCTGGTGTGACGCCACATATTTTACAATTTTAAATTTAGAAATTATTAAATTAAAGCAGCACTTCCAAAATTGTTTATATAATTTTATTTTATTTTTTATTCATGAAATCAACAATAAATAGTAAATTTTAGAAAATTGACATAGCAAATTAAACGAACGATACAAAATATAATCTTCTTGTGTCTATTGACTTTGAACCCAGTCCTTTGTATTATTTATAATTGGCATAGCAGTCACTTTGTTCTCGGTTTGGATAATGTCAGGCACAGCGATGTGTCAACATCTTCTTCATCCAACCATATAACATCATCATCCTTTATCAAACAAATAACTTCCTTGTCACGTGTAGTTGGAATTCTTTGAGAACAAATCTTCGTGATGGGCAAAACCTGTTGTTGTCTCTTATGTGATTGCTTGTGTTGGTTAGCGGCTTTGTATGATGAAAAATATAGACCACAGGTGCCACACGGTCGTTTAAATAAGTATGCGGAAGTCATATTTTGTCAAAATCTCAAAGGTAGTATTGGCCTTTAGGCGTATGTCAAATGCGGTCGACGTGCGACGTCGTAGGTACAGCGAGCGTCAACTCGCGCGGTCAGCACGTGCGAAAAAATGATACTAATAATATATGTGACATCACACGATGTCACACTTTGTTGACCTCCGCTTAACGTGCGACGCAGTTTATGGATGACCTCTTAAAGATGTATATGAAGCTTTGTGAAGAGAATTGAGGATGTGCAGGGCTTAGTTTCGAATCCAAACGTTTAGAGACCTCGTATCTGATATGGTATTCCGTATTTGCGTAAAAATTTAAGTACTGTTACGAAGTCTTGAATTTACATATATCTTGGCCTTGTTAGGTACTTAAATTAAATCATGTTTTGACTGACTTCATCAAACTAATACGTAACGAATTTAAAACAGAAGATGGAGACAGTAACTACATGGAATGGCATAGATGAGGAATGCATAAATTTTCTGCTACCTGTTTAAAATTCCCATTTCCCTCTCTCCCTTTCTTTACTTTTTATTTAGGCTAATCTTATACATGAATATAAAAAATAGCAGCAATGATCAACGAAATATCTGCGCTAATCTGGTAAATCTTGTGGCATAATCTGTCCTATTATAAATCTGTAAGCGAGGGTCGTCTGTGTGCCCTGTTTGTATCGCATTATGCAAAAGCTACCGAACCAATTTCGATGGACTTTTCACAGTTTGCAATCTTATGGTCAGGTTTAAAATGTGCGGTATGTCTTATAACTATACGTAACCAGGATACGGAACAAGAAATGATTATTCTTTCGTACCGAGAACAGATAGCAGCGACAGATTACACTATATTAGAGATGATCACTCCTTTACGATATACCCACCAAAGATTACACCGCAAACAGATAACTCTATACTCTTTGGATTCTGTTGCTATCATTTTGTTTTTTTACTATGAAACTTCCTTTATTTCGTCAGTTTTCTTAAATATAAAACGTTAGAATACACGAAAAAGTTAATTGTGGAATTCAGTTTACCGCAAATGTTAAAAAGATGCTATATTACAACCGTTTTTGCTTTGCTACTAGAAGAAAAACAAAAGGCAAATGCATTACTAGGCATTAAGGCATTAAGGCAAAACAGCGGTTAAAAAAACAAAAAAACTAGCGAATTATAAGCTGGAAGTGTTTGTTTCTTGAAGGTCATATCTGTAACAAACATGGTTTCCGTTCAACTCTGAATGTTTTTGAAAAATATCAGTGACGAAAACAACAAACAGAACTTGTGGTAAACTACGCTGTTACAATATGTAGAAACTTAAAAAGTACGAAATTCAAGTGGTAAATCCACCTAATTCATACTGCAATTACTAAGCTCTGTTTTGTCTGAAATTTACTATCGCATGGCATTAAGTGAAAATAGCAGACCGTTAATTTGTTAGAAAACTGTAATATTTGTTTTTGAAACATGTGATCATAACCAGGGTGACATAAATTTATCTAAAAAAACAGTGATTTGACAAACATTTTGAATATTAAGATCTAAGTGATTTTTTGAAAGGAGCACAGTAATATCAAAAGCTTTAAGAAGTAGATCCCATCGAAGTATGTGGTTGTTATCACTTCAATTAACTCAAATACTTTTTTCGTTTTATGGCTTGTCGTAATTGGGGTATTTAAAGTCATAGCTAACTCTATGCATTGCAATACCGAATAACACGACGAAAAGGAGTATAATTATAAGCATCAGTAGGGATTCTTATTTCTGTAATATTATCTCTCCTGTCATTGCGACCTAAATAGGATGGTGGGCGAAGAATTACATCGCACTCATAAATGGAAGAGGATATTCGTCAGTAAATTCAAACGGAACACGATTGAAATCTGAAAAATTCGCACGATCTCAACATTTTAACAGCAACAAAGAAAAAATTAATAAAAAATTAAAGTTACTTGATCAAAATCATCCAGGGAATAATTTGTTTCATACGAAATTTTAGTAGTCACCTAGACAGAACTCGAAAACCATTAAAAACATAAGGGGGCATCCATAAATTATGTGAGGTGAAATTGGGGGGGGGGTCCGGTGAAATCTCACCAAGGGAGGGGGGGCGGGTTTACGGAAATCTCACGTGAGGTTTTGTTTGTGCTGTAAATTTAAAAAAAAAAAAAAAAAAAAGTCTCCAAAAGATTCTAGGGTGATTACTAGGGGGGGGGTTTTCTCCACGGACCAGATCTCACCAGAGGGGGGGGGGGTGCGGTCTGGCCAGATCTCATCAGAGGGGGGAGGTCCGGAAATCCGGAAAAACACCTCACGTAATTTATGGATGCCTCCTAACAAGTGTATAACTTGATATTCCTAGGTCGATACTGGGCGGCGTGTCGACACTTTCTCGCTTGAGATATGAGTCACGGGGACGCCGCATTCCGAGAGCCGCTTTGTTTGTGTCCGAGGACACGTGGACAGGCGGGTCACTGCCCCCACCCCACCTGCCCAGGTGAGAGCCCGCCTCGCTGACCAGTCAGATGCTCAGACGTCGCGTGGCGGAGCGAGTTGTGCAGGGATGGTACAAGAGGTCCGCAGGCAAAATATTAAAATTTTTAGATACTATTTTTTTACCGAAAAAGGCTTAGGGGCGGTGAGCAGTGTTTTCCTACAGCGACATGCGATCAACCTCGTAATTTTGGAGAACTTTTTTTTAGCTGTTCTTCCAATGGCAGCTATCTGAAATAATGTTCACGTGAGATTTCTGTCGACAACCCCCCCCCCCCCCCTTGGTGAGAATTCGCCGGACCCTCCCCCTGTTTGTGGTTACGTAATTGGAAGTCCCCAAATAAAAGTATTATGTTCACTCTTCCAAGGAAAGTACAAGCCAACAAATGTGAAAATTACCTCACTACAAACTTAACATCACATGTTTCAAAATTACTGACAAGAATAATATACAGAAGAATGGAAAGGGTAGTAGGAGAAGATTAGTTAGGAAAAACCGCGGTACAAGGGAAACAATTCTGGCCTTAAGGTTAATACTTGGAAGGGCGGATCAAGAAAAACAAAAATACTTTTATGACGTTTGTTGATTAAGAAAAAGCATTTAATAATGTGAGGTAGGACAAGATGTTCAAAATATCGAGATACAAGAATCACATATATTATTTCTGTAAGCTGTGTTTTTGTCACAAGCCAATATCTCCCTTGGTAACAGAAATGTATGAAGGAGGTATCATTTTAAAGCTTAAGGTCTCCACTTTGATCACAGCATATTTTAAGAAATTCGGAATTCAACTCTTACAGGACAAAAACGTCATTATTTCTAAAATGCGATTTTTTGTACCACGAGCCATTTTTCTCCCTGTATTCCTAACCGAAATCGATAATTAAAGTATCATTATAAGCATTAGAGAGACCACTGTGATCACATCATATTTCAAGAAAAGATTTTTTGAAATTCTACCCTTAAAGAGCAAAAATACCAATATTTCTACAACGCATTTTTATGTCTCGAGCGATTTATCTCCGTTGATATCTAACCAATATAGATAAATGATGTGTCATTTTAAAGATTAAGATCTCCGCTTTGGTCAAATCATATTTAAAAAAAAAGAATTTTTCAGAATTCAACCCTTAAGGGCAAAATTATCATTATTTCCGTAACGTATTTTTTTTTTATCCTGAGTCATTTATCTCCCTTAATATCTAGCCGAAACAGATAAATGAGCTATCATATTAAAGATCAAGGTCCTCTGCTTTGGTCACATAATTTCTTAATAACGAAATTTTTCGGAATTTGACCCTTAAAGGGCAAAAGTAATAACTGTGAAAGTCGCGCGTATGATACAGTTCACATCCTGACCGCTAGATAGCACGAGCACATATCACAGAGATATTAATAAACTGCTTACTGGAGTCAACTTTTGTTATGTACCTGTTACACTAAACAAATAAACTATTGAAACATATGAGGCGTTTCTTCTTTCATCCTATTACAAACCTCCAACGTTACTACTCATTGTATTCCCCAACTGTTCGCATGGTCATCTAGTAATTTGTAAACTAGATAAGAATCAAGTGGCTATAATAAAAGTAGAGAATACTGAGAAACAAGCATCAGCTAAAAAAGACGAGAGAACAGCATGCAGTCTATTCCCATTAATATTCAACTTGTATGTAGAGGAAGCAATAAAGTAGGTGAAATAAAAATTTACATGTGGCATTTATTTTCAAGGAGAAAAAATCAGTATGCTACGATTTGCTGATAACATTGTCTGGATAGCAGAATAGGGTGAGGATATTGAGAAGTTAAGAATGTCATGAACAGTATAATGAAGGAAGAGTTTGGACTAAATATAAAGACAAAAGTGATTAAATGTAGCAGAAATAATACCAATAATAGTAGTTTAAAAATAGGATTGGATGGGATAGGAGAAGTAAGTGATTCTGCTATTTGGGAATGCTGTTAAAAGCATAATAGTAATATCGAAAATAGTCTTCATGAAAAAGGGTATCTAGGATTCAGAAAGAACTTTTTAAAACTCTTTGTTCGGAGGAAAGCAATTTATGGTAGTGAAACATGGACTTTAGGAATACCAAAAATAAATAAAATTGAAGCATTTGAAATGTGGTGCTATAGAAGAATGCTGAAAATTAAGATGACACATACAGTACAACATGAGCGGGTTTTGGAAATGATGGGTGAGAAAAGGAGTTTGTGGAATAAGCTTACAGAAAGAAGAGACAGGATGGTGGATCATGTTCTGAGACATGCAGGTTTGGTTAATTTGTTAGTGAGGGAACAGTCGAAGGTAAGAACTGTAGAGGAAGACAGAGATTAGATTATATGAAGCAGATAACTGAAGACGTAGAATGTAAGTGTTGAGATGAAAAGGTTAGCACAAGATAGGAAGGGATGGAGGATTCCGTCAAACCAGTCGAGAAGCTGATGACAGCAAAAAAAGGGCAATAAGTGAGAATCTCTTGCATATTTCGAAAACGAGTCAAAAGTCTGGCGTTTCCGGGATGTGAGGATAGCACAGCATCGTTCCTACAATAGAATATTCAGTAAATACGTTTCCAGTCGACATCAAAAGTTGAGGATTATGTTAGCGACCGTTTTCTGAGGGTCTGTATACAGTTAACAGTATCGTTGTTTGTGACTCATTGCGTTTCTGTCATGTAGGACGAAATAAAATGCATCTCGAAGACACAAATTGTTTTTCGGTGTTGCAGTGGAGAGTAGTCTTTCACATTTATACAGAAGAGCCGAGAATATCTATTATCTAAGCACACAGGGTTTGAAGCGTAGGCTGAGGTATAAACTGAGAAACAATTTCTTCATACTTGGGAACTGTCTTTTAGCCTATTCAGGCTTAGATCTTATCTGCCTTTCACACAGGTAATTCAAAACATCTCATAGGTACCGGTATTTTAAATAGGAGCCTTTCGTAACGATACTGATGTTTGTTCTAAGAGTTGAAAGTTGTACGTTTTTAGAAAATACAATGACTTAATTCGAAACAAGCGCTGTTGCCTTATGTAAATGGTGTCACCGAAAAAATATGACGATTACTAACAAGGAATGATATGAGACCGGTTTTTGAAACTAAAAATAAAATAAAACAAATAATCAGATCGATCAAAGACCCCGTTGAAAAATATCAAGCCCTGGAGTGTACAAAATGCCATGCAAATGTGGAAAAGTATACATGTGGGAAACAATAATAATAATAATTAAAGAACACCAACGACATACAAGTCTAGGTCAAGTACAAAATCAGCTGTAGCAGAAAACATCTTGCAAGAACAACGCCATGTGCTGCGAACAGAAACGACCGTATTGGCACAACTAGAAGGTTATTTGTCGTTGATAGTTCAAGAAGTGGTGAAAACATTCATCAAATATAAACGGAGACGGAAAATACAAACTCAGTGAAGCATGGAAACGTGTTTTGTATAATCATGCAAAACGACGTTCCAAAAACCGAAACAAAGAAAATAACATCCATGGTCCGGACCTAAAAGCGTAATATATCTGAAATATGGCTGGCTTGTCTGTTTTCGTTTACAATCATAATATCCAGTCACTAGTAAACCGAAATATGCTCTAGATGATGCCCGACATTTTGGTGGATGTAAATATCTATAAAACGCATCTCGTCACCCGAATAAAGGAATAATGCAGTTAGGTTTTCGAGACATCAGTATAGAGGCCAAACTTCGCTTGGATGAACAAAACAATCCATCACGTGATGCGAGCCCAGATATCTAATTAGCTATGGCAAAAATGTCGTCATTTATCTTAAGGCCATAATTTTCTTCTTTTGAAGACCTCTGTGATTACAGTTCCACAAAATGACGATACAAAATAGATGTCGATATATAACTCGATAGGACGCCTATTTAACCAAAACAGCTTCAAATGTTCCTCCATCTGTTTTAATTACAGCATTCGAAAACCAGAGGTAACCAAGGCACTAACTGACCACGTCGTCGACTTCCTCATGACCTATCAACAACAATGGATGACTTAATTCCCTCCAGGCGACACTTATTTATATGAGATTTTCAATTATTTTCTCTTGCGTAACACAGTAGGAAACCGAGCAGACATATTGATCGTCATTTATATCCCTGCCTCTTCGTACTAGGGAATTTAAGGTTCACCAACGCCACAGCGAAAACAATCGGAAACGAAATTGGATGATAAATATGATAGATATGAATAATTCAACAGCATATGATATTAAATTTACACGACTAAGTGATACAAACTGCACCTAACAATGAAGTAAGTCTACTTTATCTGCCTCATCTACATATTGATCGGAAACGTATCTGCACTAGTAATATTATAAATGCGAAAGTAACTCTGTTTGTTACGTTTTCACGACTAAACAACTAAACCGATCTTGATGAAAGTTGACAAGGAAATAGTATGTATCATTAGCAAGGACATAGAATACATTATTCGGGATAAATAACATGTTTTGTCACGAAATTTTGAAAACTAACCGAACGGTGGCAAACAGATGGATAGCGTCTGTAAGTCTCTGTAATGTTATATCAATCACTCAGGCTTTGTTTCTCTCGCAGTCTGTTTGTGTATGATCTGCTCATGTACAGACACAATTTATTATATAATACTAGTGTAAGCCCGTTACCGTTTTTTGCGTATCGTCATGGGTCTAGGATAGTTCCAGAATCTAGGATGAAAGATTATAACAGGTTGACCTGATTTGACCAAATGTTTGAGCCAGTGTTTCAGGGTGAATAAAATCTGTTGAGCTTGAAGAACTTAGAAGCCAATAATAGAGGTAGGCATTAAACACGAACAGGGACGATAGCACAATCGTATAATTGCTTAAGTAGAAACTTGTATTTGACTCTTAAAGTTCACTCTGCAAAATTAAAAAAAAAATCCTGTTTGCTTTGAAAGCATCACGTTATTTTTTTTAAATGAGACCGGGCAAACACTCATAATGTAATCATTGGTCATAGTATCTGTAAATGGCAGAGAACTTAAAACAAACACATTGCATATTACTAAACAGTTGAGCTACTCGATTAGGTAACATATTTGGTCTGATGTCCACTTAAAATATCCTAATAACTCACGTACAGCGAATATGAACAAAAGACATTAATGAAAGTGGTCAGTAAAATCCCTAAAAAGCAAGTAAACCGTAATGCATAAACTTTGGTCAAGCAACAACATTAGTGAAAAGTTTAATTAGATTGAAATTTTTCCAAGCCGGATTGACAATTGGCATTCTTGGCTACAGTAGAGACCATGAGTAATTTAATTTTTTTTGCGCTACTTTCATTAGAAACATGTTATTGAAAAGCAGATCAACGTTTATCAGTATTTTTTTAACTATAAAACGCTACGAAAAGCAAACTTAATGAATGTATTACGGCAATTAATTTGGTAGCAGTTGCTTAGCTATTAAATTGTGAACATAACCACGAATTTCTACTAAGGTGGCATCCACAAATTATGTGAGGTGTTTTTCCGGATTTCTGGACCTTCCCCTTTCCCCTCTGGTGAGATTTCGTGAGATCTGGCCGGACCCCCCCCCCCCCTGTAGTGAAATCTGGTCCGTGAGAAACCCCCCCCCCCCCCTAGAAATCGCCCTGGAAACTATTGTAGAGCTTTTTTTTTAGGTCACAGCCTCACTTTTTGACGAAATACCCTCCTAAAATGGACTTTGGCACAAATTGTAGACCTTTTTTTAGCTCTACTGTCCAAAATTTTTTCGCAAAATCTCACGTGAGATTTCCGTAGACCCCCCTCCCTTCTCCCTTGGTGAGATCTGGTGAGATTTCGCCGGACTCCTCCCCCCCCCCCTATTTCACCTCACGTAATTTATGGATGTCCTCTAATGGTATCTCTGGTCGCTATTTTGCGAGCGAAGGCTGACACGTGACACCGTTCTCCAGCCAGTAGCTATCGAGGTGAGTGCATGAGTGATCTTGCAAAATTATATAGTAGATAAATGTACATTTACGCTGCACTAAACTATTATTTTGTGTTTATATGCAGCTAGCTCACCGGTTTCCAACCCTCTAAAGGCTATTTATCTCAGCAAAGGATAGCAAAACCAAAAATTTGTGTACAAAACGGTATTAACACAAGAAAGTGACATAATTTTAAATCAAAACAAAAATCTGCAGAAGAAACTATTGAATTTAGTCTACGACAGTTACCCCCCTTTTAATTCGTTTCTATTTTTAAACATGTTGAAAATTGGTTCTCCTCATGAAACAGGTTGAATGGTAGAAAGATATTGCGATGGCTTCCCCGTCGTTTTATCCCGATTCCGTGTTTTTTGGAACACCTTTTATGTAACTTACAGCTTTCGATATCCAGTTCTAGCAATAAAATTCTAAGTCGATGAGTACGAAGTTGTGAGTAGTTGCGTATATTTTTCCGTCCGTGTTGTTCTGTGCAGTGCATGTTTGTGGAGTCCCCCCTCTAGCTAGAGAGCATTACTTCACGTTTCCCCCCGGCTCCGGAAGCTCATTATCACCCTCTCGCTCGCTGATGACGAAATTTGCTACTTGATGGCTGTACGCGACTACTCCTGAAGGTTAACAGCCCTCTTCACGAGAACCCGGCCGCTTTCCAGGTATCCGCAGGTTTGGACAAAAGAGAGGAACGAATCGCTCGTAAACCTTGAAGCAGGGAGGATGGCTAGAACCGTAGTATACGTAACTAATAACCAACTTGTCTGAAAGATATCATTGCTCATAATTAACTAGCTTCTAAGTCCGTCAAAAATGACGTGTTGAACGGATCGTTTTGAGACATCATTGCTTAACTTAACCCAACCGTTATTAAATAACGATCGTAACCCTGATTTTGTAACGTTGTACATATTTCGATTGCACCTTACAACGCGATGCAGTTGCAACTACTTACATCCGTCTGAAATAATGTTAGTAATACCGCAACAAGGCAAAATAAATCTTAACAACTTACGCTATGCCGCGTAATATTAGTTCTAAACCTGGTCCAGGCCCCATAGATCGCGATAAATGTGGAACTACTTTCATCCGCGTGAAGAAATGTTTTCAGTAACATGACGCTCATGGAAACAACTTAAATTCTTAATATTAATTTTTTAAGATTGTTTATGCCTTTTACTGTAATCACAGTATGAATTTCAATCTAGTAAAAACCTTCGCTAATACAGCTGCTCTAAAAAATAAAGCTCTTTTCTTTACGTATCTCTGGCCAAAGAATATAACGAAAAACATCTACATTGAACGAATATAAATAATTATAAAGTAGCTAATAATTAATACTATAATTTAAACGCAATATATATTTTTCTTTCAGTGTTTTAGCAATTCATTTCTTTGTTAATGCTTAACTAAATACAGTACAACTCTTATTAAATAATTCGCCTAATCTCAAGATGGTTGTGACGACTCTGGCCGTTGTAGCCCGATAAAGAAGAAAAATATTCAGTTTAACTCTGGTTGCAATTAGCGAAATACTCGTCAGTGTTTCCGTTGTCGCTGAACAAAATTTCTTAATAGGTGAAACTTTTAAATTTGAAGTGTGATAATACGGCAGAATCGGGAAAGAATGTTGTACAGCGATTTGTGTTATTGTCAATAGCGTCGCCCAGATGTATGGAGACAGATACCTAGCAAACAGGAAAACTTGTTTGTGGATACCATGCCTGCAGTGTAGTCCGAAGGTCGCAATCCCTTTGTGACCGCCGCTGACCCTTCGTGAAGGATGTTGCTAGGACTGAACATACTATTTATCGTCAGGCCACGAGACGGTTGCGAAACACTGCACAAGTGAACTGTCCCATTCCTTCCGGTCCTGTCAACTGTAACACCATCTCGTTTCGGTCTGCACTCTGCCAACTGTATCAAATAATTGACGCCTTCCTTCTTCGTGATTACTGATAAGCTTTTGTTGCGCCAAGTAAACTATGGTCGACTCTGGAACCGCAGTCACCAAGCGCGTAGTTTGGAGTCCGGCCTCAGTATTTCCAATTAAATCAGAGGAGGATGAGTTTGGATATAATTAACTATGATGCATATTCCGGGAATAGTTGGTTACAATGGAGGATGTATCCCACCATGGGAACTGGCTTGGGAAGGTGTAAAGGAATTTATTCCGTTGCCTTCTACAATGTGAGTTTATATGTGTTACTGTTAGTGTGGAAGATTGTGATGTTGCGTGTGTTCTGTATTGTGTTTTGTTTGTGTTATATGAAAGAAGAAGATGAAACTCTGCTACCCTGGCGGCCAAGTCCACAACCAGGATTGGAACCGGCTAACCCCGTGTCAGCGCCGGACACCATCACGGCGCCGCAACCAACTAAGACAACGGGGCGGGCGCAAAATGCAATAAATTAAGCGAATCTCGAAAAGCTATAAAAACCGTAGTCAAATGATGAGATTGATCTTTTTGTATGACAGATTGCGTTAGCTTCCGTATTTCGTAATTACATGCGAGCGTCTTATCTGTCAGTGAGCTCCAAGTAAACAAAACGCCCAGGATCGCAGCGAGCCTGGTAGAAAGCCGCCGTAGACCGCCGCGCAGTAATGGATTCGCGTAGAGCACGCTCCTGGCACGAGAAAGCGAGACGTCATGATCACTCCACGCCTCCTCATTCTGTTTCTGCTGAGGTCTAAACTTAACAGTAAGGAAATTCTACGCTAAGTACGGGAGACGATTCTCGTATTTTTCTATGTTGCTCCACACTGTATCTGTTAATTGATTTATTTTCCTGGTTGCTTCCTGTCGACGTCGATGCGATTAGAGGCAGGACAGGATTGGTGGCAAGGAACAAGAAGAAATTCGGCCATGTCTCTCATGAGGGAACCAACCCAGCGTCATCAAAATAATAATTTCTGGAAAATATGGAAAACTGGACTCAGAATCTCCTATATTTCTAATGCCCTACATAAGCGTTTTTCAAGCTGAGGATCAGTAACATGTCAACAATAATTCTATGCACCACTAAGGGGGCGTCCATTAATTACGTGAGCAAAAATTGGGGGGCCACGAAATCTCACTAAATCTCACCGGGGGAGGGGGGGCTCAATTCACTGCTCACTAAGGGGGGTAGGTCCCATCAGATCTAACCAATACTCATCAAGGGGAGAAGAGTTCTGATAACTGCTTATTAAATTAATGGAGGTCTCCTATCTTAGATGGACCTACTTTGTGGTTACGCAGACTTCCTCAATCATTGCCGATGTTATCTTTGTTGTCCTGGTGGAACCGCGTCAGTACATTGAAATCTGACGTTTCAGCCAACATTCTGTGGCTCTCTTCAGAGGAATACTGATTTTTAGCTACATGTATGTTATTAACCACCCCCACACATTGTTAAAGGTTCGTTCCGCGCTCTCATAAGACCTACATCTAGGATGACCCCCTCATAAAATGGTTATTAACTTAATCCTTAAAAGAATGCCACTCTCCTCGACGCCATTTGGAAACGTATGTTATTATGTAACAATGTAATGACATTCTCACGTCCTGGAAATGTCAAATTTGTGCATGGTCGTTGAAGTTGGCTTTTAGAAAGCTTGATTTTTAAGCTTATACTCTCTTACAGCCTTATACAGTACGAATATTGATCCGTTTTATGTGAACACCTTTTACTAGTTTATTTTTTGTTATAATATTTTTAATTCAGGTAGAATATTTAAGATTTGATTCTGTTTGCGGACATCCTGTTCCGTCTTCACGGACAAGTTGAGTAATACTGACCTTGGAGATACCATCAAACTAAAATGCTGCTGAAGAGTTAGGTTTTTCATACAATCATCTACCTACATAAGTTTTTTTTACAGAGAAATAGCTGTGTAAAGCATTTCATAATTTTTCTTTATTGCTTTTTTTTATTTATTTAATTTTGCAAGTCCATTAAACTGAACTAAGCTTATTTATTCTCAGTACACGTTTCACTCCAGTTTTTGAAATACCTTCAGTTAATTACATAGCTACTGTTACAACAATTTGATATTTACATTTCGTTACATTTCTGCAGATAGGAAAATTCCAATAACGTCAGAGAGAAATGAATCGTTTAGGGTGCATCTGGGTAAGGAGAGAAGTGCGTAGTTAGAGTAAGCGAAATAATAGTTGCCGTTCAATTTATTCTCATCCAGTTTAATAAAATGCGTCAAAACTGATGGTTCGACGTCAACTTTATAACTCGGGAACCTTCGGCGAGACCGATGATATCCAAATTGTTAGCTACACCGACCGTCACTACAGCGCAGCTTGCGTTAGCAGGATATTTCAAATGAATAATTATTTTGACATTATTGACACTTAAATTGTTAAAAGGAAGTTTAAGTTCCAAATAAATATATGTGGGTAAAGGTGCCAGGGATTGGAACAAATTACCGAGCGAAGTGATAAATAATTTACCAAAAATGCTGAAGGAATTTAAAATTAAAATTTTTAAATAGCAAAAATAGATGGGGGAAGAATTTAACAGTAAAATTTTATATGATAATTAAAGAATAAAATAAAAAAGGGGTACTTATTTTACTTTCCGTGTCAAGAAAAAAACTACCTCAGATTCTCTTCTCCCAAAATTCAGCAGCCTTAATCGCCTTGTCATTTGCTTCAATCAGATCTTCCTTTGAGAAGATTGTTCCCATGAGGTTGCATCTGAGCAGGTGTTCATGATCCTGCACCATCTGTATCCCTATTTCACCATATTATATTTACATTTGAATACCCCAGATCTCAATCGGTTCAGAGTTCGCCATGTGGTATATTTTAATTTGTCGCCTGCTGGTAGTTCTTCCTTGGGACAATTATTCTAATGGTCAAGAGTGCCCCTCCACAATTCCATACGGCGCGTCTTTGGTTGGTTCTCCAAAGGCGCTGGTCTTTTTTTTAGGAAACTGTTGCTAGATTTCTGGCGAGTAAATTCTTGGCCATGCATCTGGTGGCTGGTGTCGGACACTTGTTTTGTTCTTTCTTTCTCTCCTATTACTTTTCGTCTGATATCTGGGTAACTAGATGACCGGGAATTGCCACCGGTGTGTGTGCTCCATTGCAATTAATTTAATAATAATAGACCCTCACTTTCATAAAGCGTTCTACACATATAAACCCAAATGAAAGATGAAAATTTTTAATTAACAATCACACTGATTATCTTTATCGTTTTGGCGCAAAAATTAACAAAAAGCGAAGTCGTGAAGATATGATTGTTAGAGAAGAATATTAGGCTTGAAGGTCTGACAACACTGGTTTCATGAGTTTTCGTGTTCAGGGTCGGGAAAAACGAAAACAGGTGAGAAGGTATCACGGCACGCATCAAGGGCACAGCGAGGACGGCTTCAAAGGCGCCGCCTGTTTGTTTGTCCTGTCGCGGCTCCAGCGTTTCCCACTTTTCGTTTGAAGGCACTCGCCAAGTCTCGCGTCATTTAATCCGCAATGCCTGCAGCAATGCACAGGCTCTTAGCAGAAATATCCGTATCGACTACCAAGAACTCGCGAAATGAATACTAGAAATTCGTAACTACATCAAAGGAAAGTCGCTGACACATTAAATTATTCAACTCCTGACTGCCTTTTCTACGAAATAAAATCTTCCCACACCCTGTGCCAGAATTTATTATTATTATTATTTTTAACTGCTTTACGTCTCTCAACAGCGAGGTCTTTAGAGACGGGAAAGGATGGGGGCAAGAAATGGGAAGGAATTCGGCAATGGCCTTTTTAAGGAAGCATCCCGGCATTTGCCTGGAGTGATTTGGGAAACCATGGAAAACCCAAATCTGGATGCCCGGACGGGGATTCGAACCGCCGCGGCCCGAATGCGAGGCCACAACGCTATCCGTTACACCACCACGCTCGGTTGCCAGAAATCGAGTGCCAGCTTATGGTCACGGTCATCTTTTTCCTTCCATGCACCATTCGTAATTCTTCCAGTAACATACTTACACAAGTTCGATCGGCTGTTTAAGAACATGTAGAAGATAATGTCTTATGTAGGATGCTGTGTTTCAAAAACAAACTTTTCGTATGAGGTGCTGACCATAAGTCAATGTTTAACTATATGTTATGGATATGAGACAAAAATATACAGACCAAAGATCTTCCTCATTGAATAGTTTCTTACTGAGAAATCCCGCCGACATCAGAGGACTTATCATTGTGACTAATGACACTTAATATACGGAATAGCTGAGCGCAGATAGAAAACCGTTACCTGGGTACAATAACAGATCGATGAAGTTTTATCATCGTTAACATATGTATGAATAGACAGAACTTTAGTCAGGGTAAATGCTGTCGTTCCTTTCACACAAAGTCGTTATATGAAAGGACGTATGACTTAAACGATTAATATAGTATAGAAATAAAAAATATCGTTTTTTTTCTATTTCGATTCTTTGGTTGTCAAGAATGTTAAGAAAACATCTTCTGACCAAATTCGTCTCAGAATACGTTTGAGAAACGATCTACCGCTTCGATCACAAGGATTTTATTATTATTATTATTATTTGCGGATAAGCCCATTAGGACTACGCAAAGTACTCAGAAGCGTTTCTTCGCTTTCCTTTGTGCCCATATTTCCTTCATACGCGTGCTGTGGGCTTCTTTCCTCTCATCTGACCATGTTGTTCCTGATCGTTTCTTTAATCTTTCCTCCCGGTCAACTTGCCACTTGTGAATTTTTGATTTAAATGTGTCTCTGTTTTCGAAATCTTCTGGAACAATTCCTGCTGATTTGAGGTCTTTCTTGATTTCTCCAATCCATTTCATTGTATCCGATATTGATTTACTTCGGTTTTCATAGAATTCAACTATTTGTCTTGTAAGTCTGTTAGGGTTCATTCTTTTGATGTGTCCATAAAATTTTAGTCGGCGTTTTCTAATTGAGAATCAAATTTTTTGGACCGAAGCCCAGTTTTTTAGGACTGGAGGGGTTAGTTCCAGAACATGTGGTTCTTCCGCCCCCTCTGCCGTTGGGAACAATCCTATTCCTCTTCCGCCTTTGAGGCCGTTGACCGTGGTGTGTTTGGTCCGCGAGAGCTATTTTATTTCGCTCAAGTCCGCCGGTAAACCGGTGAGGACCTCCCTATCCGCCACCTGGGACGCGCCACGTGGGAGTGTCACCTCTCCCCCTGCTACGACAACGTAGTAGGTATATGTTATTAGATCTTTGTCAGTATGGAAAACGTTTAAAACTTTGGGACGTTGATTGTGAATCGTGGGAGAATTTTAAACAAACATAGGTTCAAAGAGATTGCGTAGAGTTCCATGGTAACTGTCAATGTTTTCTTGGCTGTCCTGGAGGACCACATCAGTTTTTTGAAACCTGACATTTTACCCATCATTCAGTGTCTTTTATCGGATTCCTTTGACAACCAAGATATCATACGTTCAAGGACTTTGATCGTCATTAAAGGGAGACGTGTCTTGAGTTAATGAGGGAACGAGTGCATGAAATCGACTGTACAAACGGTGAAAATTTCCCTACTATCTCCCGATAACTGGTACAACGATAAACTTTGTTCGGATTTTATTTCGTATCTTTTTATAACAAAATAGGTTCTAAAGAAGACAGAAATCGTTAATTCAGACATACTCCATTTTTGACAATTGTTGTTAAAATATTTGTGTTTGAAGGGGTAGTTATTACTACTATCTTGAATAAGAAAATATTGTGTTATATTGATTTAAGTAATTGTACTTGGAGAGTCTTCCTACACTAGTTTAAACATGGATTTGCTTGATGGCTACGCCATTTTTGACAAACGAAAGAAGAAAAAATCCTTTTGGAAGTGAATATCAGTTTCTGGATAATGATAGGCCTACATAACGTAGATAAAACAATTATACGATTTGAAATAAAATAAATTGGGGGAAAATACTTTTTTAACCTTCTGGAATAGAATAATAACTTAAATTAAAAATCACTCTTGGATAGACACAATCTTAGCAGCGTGTCTTGTAATTGTCACAAATTAACTTCATATTTCTAGCTTACCTGACCATTTCTCGTGCTTTCCCATCACCTCAATAGAAGTAGAAACCAAGAGGAAGTTTCATTGAATTGTTACCTGAAAACAAGAGGATGACAGTAAGAATTACATTGTTGTTTGAAATGTCTTATTAAACCTAAATTACAAGACAAAGAATACAATATGTAACTGAAGGCACGCACTTAGTATCTAACTAATCAGGTTCGGATCTTTATGACAAGTCTTATTTTTTTTCCTGCCTCCATTTTGGGCTGAAATGCTGAATTAAACAAAAATTAACCATTCCACATTCGCCGGACACTTCATAGAAAATGACCATTCACCTACAAACATAAGCACAGATATGCAAATTCTCACTATCAACAATCACAGACACAACACACTCACTATACAGGAAAACTTATATATTCAGAAACCAAAAACTGAAGGCAAACAGGTACTAAATGACCAGGAAAACCTCACAAATAAAACGTTACTCCATCTAACATACACAAACTCGACAGACAAACTAAATAAACACAAACTCTAACAAACCCCCACACACATATACATCACACATAAATATAAAACACACTAACAAGATCATCACGCATACACACACTTATCAAAACTAGCACTATCGGCATGAGACATGACATATACAAACAAGATGGCCACTGCAGACAACCGAAGGATGTGAATGCGCACCAGAGACAAGACATAACCAGTTGGCCACAACAGACGACTGAATGATGAGAAAGCACAATATTGTAAATATGATACAAGCAAAACATGCTTTGGATAAGAAAACGGAAATGCGCAGCTGCATACCATATTAACGAATGTAAATAGTAAGTAAAATTCAGTTACAAAAATATCTCATGTTCACAATTTAATAAGATAAAAATGTATATAAAAACTGTAACGCAGATTCGCCGCTGATGATGCCTCGATGAGAGCTGAAACGCGTATGACGCAACAATAAATAAATTAAACAGTTGCATTGGCGTTATCTTTCAACTGGTAAAAAATTAAACGTATCTGATTGTGTTTAAATGTATATTATAAAGCTTATAAATGCATATTCAGACCATTTTCCTAGTCTTGGTCATATTACGATAATATTTATGGTCATGGTTATATTTTCAGGGAAAATCTTGTAATTTTTTTAATAGTACCGAGAATCCACTAGAAGTTATAAATGAGAAGGAATTAAAATAATTTGTCACAGAACTGTACTCCTATTATACTTAGGGGGAAAAAAACAAAACTAATTGTCACAGAATTGGTCAGAACACACCAGTCAAGAATTAAGTTTTTATATTATTGTCCTGTCTAAACGTTAATGTTCCGCCCACATTACAATCTCGAAAACGCAGCAGCATCATGCCTGTGTCGAGCCGCGCCAGTCAATGTCTCACTGTCGCCAATACTTCTGAAAATAATCTTCAGTCAGTGTTAAATCTGCAATGAATCAGTGAGTACCGCCATGCCGAAATCAAATTTTTCTGAAAGTGCGAAGTTATGGAATTACCGAAAGGAATTTGGAGAGGAGTGTTTTAGTACAGATGAAAGAGTTCTTTCCGTTTTTAAGGTCATATTTGCATGGATATTTCCATTTTTTATTATTTTTTTATCATAAGGACCCGAACCCTAGTAATTACTATTGATTTTGTGGCATGTTATTTGATCTGATGTGATATCTAGTTCGTTTACGCCGGTTTAAATGAACCGAAAGCTGGAATTGTCATCGTAACCCAGTGAATTGAAACCATCAGTATATTTTAATCGTTTATTAGGTGGCAATTGTAGTTCCTCTTCAGCGTGTACCTTACGCTGTACAGGACTTAGTTAAGCTCGCTAAATGTGTGGCTTGAAGCGTTGAGGAGAGCAAAGGGGACATCCATCAATTACGTGAGGTGTTTTTCCGGATTTTCGGACCCCCCCCCCCTTTCTGGTGAGATTTTGGTGAGATCTTGCCCCCCCCCCCCCCTCCCTTGTGGTGAGATCTGGTATCTGGTCCCGTGAGACCCCCCCCCCCTATAGATCGTCTTTGCAACTTTTTGATACTTTTTTTTTTAGGTCTCACCCACAGTTTTCAGCCAAATACCCCCCTAAAATCGACTTTCGTGTCAATTGTAGACTTTTTTTTTTAGCTTTACAGTCCTGCCCAATTTTAAAAAATCTCACGTGAGAATTCCGTTGACCCTCCCCCCCCCCCTCCCCCTTGGTGAGATTTCACCGCCCCCCCCCCCTTTTTCACCTCACGTAATTTATGGATGCCCCCAAACTGGACTAGGGAGATACGACGGGTCCATGTACGAGACCAGGCGCCCGCGTTCCGGCCATATTGAATGCGGTTTTTAGGCTGTATTCCGCAGCTGTTTAGGCGAATGCCGGGTAGATCCTCATAAAATAAAAATTCACTTATCCCACACACAACATAGTGACACATTTCGCATATAGATCGCAACACTCCACTGCCCCTATTAGTACTCTCAAGGACACCTTTGATCTCGAACGCTAGGAACCGCACGAAAACATGTTTAGAACAACAAGCGATCATAAACAAAACAGTGGTGTGTGTCATTTCCATCTGGAACTCCGCACCGATTTTGTAAGTCTACAATGTGCCAAACCACAAGTGAAGATACATGATCGTTATTTCATCATGAAACTTCAAACTGTGATTTACAAATAAGACTATATTGCAATATGCTTGGCGAAACAAAAAAAATATTCCAATATGTATACACAATAAACAGGAAAACCGCTGAAGATGCTTCAGTTAATAAGCGAAAAACGTTCGGGACGTAAATAAACGAATAACTATTCAATTGCTTAAGCTGTATTTATTTATTAATAAAATAATTCCTTTGATAGTTTATCTGTGAATTAACAGAATTGTCTGGAACTAAAAATTTTGTATTGTGCTCCGTAATGCTGATCCACTAACATTTAATGCATTATCTACTAAGTTCTTAGGGGGCATCCATAAATTAGGTGAGGTGAAATAGGGGGGGGGGGTCCGGCGAAATCTCACCAGATCTCACCAAGGGGGAGGGGGGGGCTCTACGGAAATCTCACTTGAGATTTTGCGAAAAATTTGGGGACAGTAGAGCAAAAAAAAAAAAAGGTCTTCAATTTGCGGCAAAGTCGATTTTAGGAGGGCATTTCGTCAAAAAAGTTAGGGTGTGACCTAAAAGAAAGGTCTACAAAAGTTTCCAGATCTCACCAGAGGGGGGAGGGGGGAGGGGTTCGGCCAGATCTCACGAAATCTCACCAGGGGGGAGGGGGGGCCCAGAAATCCGGAAAAACACCTCACGAAATTTGTGGATGCCCCCTTAAGGAGGCTGTAACATCCCTCAAACCTAAACTTAAATGGAATTGTATTTTGTGAATCATTTATACTAGACTGGAGTTTGGTTGAATGTGATTTGGTAGGTTTGTTTTACAATTTCCTGTAAATCAATGTATATAGACTTTGTTTTATGAGAATAAATTATTTAAAGGCCATTTAATATGTTTAAGAACAGAATTGTGCAAGAGAATTGCTTAATTGTTCGTAATTCCAAGTATTAATGCAAGGAACGATGTCTAAAGGATAATGTGCTACAGTTTAAAATGATTTCTTTGAATAATTTTTTGTTTAAATATCTTTAATTTCCATTTCTGACCATTTTATAATGATGGTAAATGATCATATATTAATTCTGATTGTTTTTAATATTTTTCAATTGTTTAAGTATTGGTAATGTTCGAGAATTATCTGGCGGAAGCTTTTGAAGTGTTCTAGAAATTTCGATGTAATTTATATAAAGCAAACATCCGAGACAGAGAAACAGTTTTTTTTTTCAGCAAAGTTTTCACAGACTCAATTTACGATGGCCAAGGACTATATTATCTGTGAAAGGAGTGTTGTATACAATCGCTGGATTGTATGTATTCATGTAAACAGTATCTGTGACGTCTGTTTTCTGAAAATAAAAGCAAGTTTAATCTGAACTTTATGGTGGACTAGTTATTTATCATATTAATTAAACCACGAACAATCTAATAAGGAATCATATCATACATTTAGGCATGGACTACAGGCAATATCTCTATTATGTTGGCCAACATAGCATAATATATATATATAATCTTTTAATGATCCTTAAAAACTCATTACTCCTTGAAACGCGCTTCGCTGTTATCTTCTTTCTTTAACCGTTATTTTAGAACCAGAAATAATTCATATAAATATCTTCAATGAAGGAAGGCTCATTTTATAATAATTCAATTTTAATAACAACGATTCCTAAAGCTAAACCAACACCCGTAATACAATCTACATGGGTTGTTGTTTAAGACTTCCTTTCAGAAAAATTGCGGGTTCATGAATTGGTAATCTGATCTCACGAAGCGACGTCTACTTTTTCAAGAAGTTTTGAGTTCATCTAACTGTTTTAGGATAATGACCAACGAGCTGTCACGGGAAATTCAAAGAACGTAGATTTAATATTCTCCATGGAATTTTGATCTTTCATTGAACTTCATTGAATGCTAAATAATTTTATTAAGTTATTGCCTTTTTGGTATAAATCAGCCCCCTTATATCCTCCTATAGTCACACAACTCTAGGACAAATTGTATAAAGTCACCAACAAACTATCGTTTGTTGATGAGAGAGAAATCCCGGATCAGCGAACTAGGTCAGACGAAAGTGAAAGGACGGCTGCAAGAACAGTATGCGAGCCGTATTCAGAGGCCTTCAAAACAGAGGTGACTGCATTTTGTAGCCGTGGGCCACCGAGAAAAAAGCCATCAAAGTAGAGCACCGAGGCAGAGAAAGAAAGGTCGCAGTCATATACTACTGAAGTCAGACATGAATTCGTAGTCTCAGATTCCGCAATGAGTGAAAATTGCGTTTTTGAATCAAAAGCTATAGGTGTTGTCACAGAGAAGAAACCGAAAAATACAGATATGTCATCACAGAATTCTGGATTTATTTAACAACTTTCATTTTAATTTGCTATACGCAGTTACAAACCAGACTTGTTTCTTGACAATAATTAACAGTGAGTTGGGTAATATTGAAAGGGGGCATCCACAAATTACGTGAGGTGTTTTTCCGGATTTCTGGACCCCCCTGGTGAGATTTCGTGAGAGCTGGCCGGACCACCCCCCCCCCTCTGGTGAGATCTGGTCCGTGAGAAACCCCCCTAGAAATCGCCCAGGAAACTTTTGTAGTACTTTTTTGACGAAATACCCTCCTAAAATCGACTTTGGCGCAAATTGTAGACTTTTTTTTTGCTCTGTCTCCAAATTTTTCGCAAAATCTCACGTGAGATTTACGTAGACCCCCCCCCTCCCACCTGGTGAGATCTGGTGAGATTTCGCCAGACCCCCCCCCCCTATTTGGTTGAAGTATGTAACGATTTAACGCTGGCGAATATGAAAAACAAACTGACTTAATCATTTAGATTTTAGACCGTATCTCAGTGACATCTTCACGATTGCACCGCCGGATAGTGTTGTAAAAACACGTTATTCGTACGGCCTAGCTCTGCTATCTTCTTCAGATGTCAATCCCATTGAGTCAGTCCGTTGAAATGTGTGCAAGGAATCATACCTAAAGAAGGTGGCGTTGCTACACGTCCAAATATCGTGTTTTTACAATACACGTACATTATTTTGATATAATTAATGTTAATGTTAATGTTATTAAAGTAATTTTGACAGCATAATGAGTTATTTTGAAGATTTGTTTTTGTTGAACATTAAAATTTACAGATCATAATTTGTAAATAGAAAATTTGGATAGATAATTTGAGATGGTTTTTTATTGTTAAATTGATACGTTATTGAGATTTTATTGACTTCAAACATTTATGAAATGCGTTTATTCTAAAATCTGGTAATCTAACTGCTATTTTATTTTACAGTGAAAATTTTACCTAACTTACTTTGCTAAATGAGCAATTTACTTAAACTTTACAAAGGAGGACAAGATATTAAAAGAAGCGAAAGTTTCTGTTACAATTTAGCAAATATAAAAATAATTTTTTCCTACCTGCTCCTTTTACCGCAATTTATCTTTCATCGACACAGTAAGGGGGCATCCATAAATTACGTGAGGTGAAATAGGGGGGGGGGGTCTACGGAAATCTCACGTGAGATTTTGCGAAAAATTTTGGGACAGTAGAGCCAAAAAAAAAAAAAAATCGTTTACAAAAGTTTCGAGGGCGATTTCTAGGGGAGGTGGGGGGTTCTCACGGAGCAGCTCTCACCAGAGGGGGGGGGGGGGGGGGGGGTCCGGCCACGATCTCACGAAATCTCACCAGAGTGGAGGGGAGGGTCCAGAAATCTGAAAAAAAACACCTCACGTAATTTGTGGATGCCCCCTAACAAATGCAAAACGGCGGGAAGAGAGGAACAGAGCGTCTTCAAATTTAATTTAAAATTAGTTTTTCGTTTATTTATAAATCTAGATTTAGGATGTTGTAACCGGTTGTAATACTTTTGAAGCAAACAAAAAAATTAGTAGGTAGTTCCATAAGCACAAAAAATACGTATTTATGGAAATAAATATCCATTTTTTTAAATTATTTCATATAGCTTTTATTTTCCTTTTCTAAAGATAAATAAATATACTTTGTTTGGGCTATCTAGTACCAGGTTAAATCTTCGTTTGGGTTCACATTGCTTTGTATGTGTACCGACATGAGTTACTACTAGGGTTATTACCCTAAAAGGGACCTACAGTTTGACACTGAATCGGAACCACGGAATTGGTCATTCGTAATTTTCATTACATAGCAAGCAACGCCAGTAATGAAGGTAAGGTTAAGGGCTTATAATCTCTGCCGTGACAGGAATTCGAGCCGGGGACCTTTCGATCTTCAGTCAGACCACTGAACCATCACGCCGATTGTAAATATACTTTTTTTTTCGAAACAAGTTTGAAACCATAGCTGCAGTGCAAGCCTTCTGTCAGCATGTATCGCAACGTCAGGCTGTCCAAGGCCGATAAGTTCCCCTTGCTCGCAACTCGCGACGTCAGCATTGGCGAGTGACGTCACAGCACGCTACGCGCTTTGTGTTTGACGTGACCACAGTGCAGGCGATATACACACTGCTGCTACGGCGAGCCTTTGTTCGAGCGGGACAATGGACCAGCCGCCTACAGGCACGCGCGACTGCGAGCCGGTATCGGCCACAGATACAACACACGCAATACTCCACGTACACACGTCCGCGAGGTCTCGCAACACGATTCCTGCGTCCCTCATAAAGATGTTGGGGAACATCTCAATTACTTTAATCTAAAACAAGTTGGCCAGAGTGAAAATGATGAACAATGAACATCTTATTAATTACGTGAGGTGTTTTTCAGAAATTCTGGCCCCACCCGTTGTGGTGTGACCTGGTCGGTTCCTCCCCCCCCCCCACCTACTGCGATAATACCCCCCCCCCTCCTAAAGTCGGTATAGGCGTTGTTATACCCCTCCTAAAGTCGGTATAGGCGTTGTTATATCCCTCCTAAAGTCGGTATAGGCTTTGTTATATACCTCCTAAAGTCGGTATAGGCGTTGTTATACCCCTCCTAAATTCGGTATAGGCGTTGTTATATCCCTCCTAATGTCGGTATAGGCGTTGTTATACCCCTCCTAAAGTCGGTATAGGCTTTGTTATATACATCCTAAAGTCGGTATAGGCTTTGTTATATACCTCCTAAAGTCGGTATAGGCGTTGTTATACCCCTCCTAAAGTCGGTATAGGCGTTGTTATATCCCTCCTAAAGTCGGTATAGGCGTTGTTATACCCCTCCTAAAGTCGGTATAGGCTTTGTTATATACCTCCTAAAGTCGGTATAGGCGTTGTTATACCCCTCCTAAAGTCGGTATAGGCGTTGTTATATACCTGCTAAAGTCGGTATAGGCGTTGTTATATACCTGCTAAAGTCGGTATAGGCGTTGTTATATCCCTCCTAAAGTCGGTATAGGCGTTGTTATATACCTCCTAAAGTCGGTATAGGCGTTGTTATATCCCTCCTAAAGTCGGTATAGGCGTTGTTATACCCCTCCTAAAGTCGGTATAGGCGTTGTTATATCCCTCCTAAAGTCGGTATAGGCGTTGTTATACCCCTCCTAGAGTCGGTTTAGGCGTTGTTATATCCCTCCTAAAGTCGGTATAGGCGTTGTTATATCCCTCCTAAAGTCGGTATAGGCGTTGTTATACCCCTCCTAAAGTCGGTATAGGCGTTGTTATACCCCTCCTAAAGTCGGTTTAGGCGTTGTTATACCCCTCCTAAAGTTGGTTTAGGCGTTGTTATATCCCTCCTAAAGTCGGTATAGGCGTTGTTATATCCACTCCTAAAGTCGGTATAGGCGTTGTTATACCCCTCCTAAAGTCGGTATAGGCGTTGTTATACCCCTCCTAAAGTCGGTATAGGCGTTGTTATATCCCTCCTAAAGTCGGTATAGGCGTTGTTATACCCCTCCTATCAGCGTCGTTTGTAGATAGCTCTGCTGTTTTTCAAGAAATTAAGATGATGACGTGAGAATTCCGTCAATTCCCCCCCCCCTTGCCCTTGAGGAGATTTGGTGGATTTCGCCGGCCTCCCCCCACCTCCCCCTATTTCACCACACGTAATTAATGGACGCCCCCCTTACGAAACAATGTAATGTTTCCCGAACAGAAACAAAAATATCCGAAAAGCTCTTCGCTCTAGAAAACACACAGTTTATCCATATCTGTGTGGTATGTGGTGTTGCTATCTAGAGGTAATGGTCCCAATACGCACTCCCATTTTTACTTCCACTTCTTCTGATACTGCATTTCTTACCCTAACATTTTTCTTTCTACCTTTTAAAAAATTGTTCTACCCAGCAAATCACTTTCCCATCAACTCCAATACTTGTTACCTCTCTCCAGTAAATGCGACCTAATTAGGTTGATGAACGATGTATTACATTGCACTCGTAAATGAAAGAAGATATTAGGATTTTCGTTAGTAAATTCAAACGAAACCTACGCCGTCTTTCTACCAGCGGATCCCAGCCCAATCTATTAATCAATTCTGTGACGCTTTCTTAAGGACTGTGGCAAGCATTCACGAATCGAGCAGCTCTTCGCTGTTTTTTCACTATCGTGTCAATCAATACCTTGCGATACGGATCTTAAACGCCACATCAGGAATCCAAATGTGGATCGACGAGGGTTTTGTACACTACCTCCATTGTATGAACGTTACAATTCTTGAAAATTCGACCTATGCATTGCAGCCTAGAATTAGCTAGTTATGTGCTGGTACTACTTCATGTAGCTTTGTACCAGGCCGGCATTACACTGTAAAAGATCTTTGTCAAAGGTCTATTATAAAAGATTTTATCATATTTATTTTATAAAGATATTTTATGATATTTTATCAGGCCCATTGCATTACATAAAATTTTTCATCATAGTTCTCTGAAATGAATGAAGTAAACTTGTATGCTTGTGCAGGCGCAATACGTGCAACGGTCACAATATGTGTTTTACTGAAGAAAAAGAATAGAAGTAAATGTATTTGGTTTATATCTTGGATTGCAAGATTTGATGTGAAAGAAATTCATACGTGTCATATTATTTTAAAAAATTTTGGTTGAAGCTGCAGCTTAGGACCGATAAATTCTTACCCCAATATTTTCAAAAATTTCTATGTCAGAATTATTACCCCTGATCCTAACGAAATATACTATTGGGTGTCTATTTTTACGTTGTATCTGCAATGGGTTGTACTCAACTGCTGGGGCGGATCTACACCATTCCGCAGTATATCACCCGCATTGCTTAGCTATTATTCCAGAAACCGATCAAGTACTAGCTTCTTAATCCATTAATTTTCTTTTCACGTCATCCACAGTACAGTTCTTTCATAGAACTAATTAACTTCGCAAACTTTGCGTAAGTGACCACCTTTCTATTGCTATTCTTATAGTCTAAATTTTTTTTTTTTTTTTTTTTTGACTGTATAACATATTTCTTCTGTTTGTACTCAGAGATCAAGATTTTCATGCATCCGGCAGTCCTAATTAGGTAACTTTGCTTGCAGTATTTTCTTTGTTTACTTTGGCAGAATGATGAAATCTTTTATAAAATCTAATGGCAACATATTACATTTTATAAAAGAAATCTTTTATTAAATATTTTATAAAACATCTTTTATCAAAGATCATTGACAAAGATCTTTTTCAGTGTAATGCCGGACTAAAAAAGTACTAATTATTCGGTGCCAGAAACGATACGGTTAACGGAAGTGAGACATTTCATGAGGACCAGAAATATAGAATAAGACAAATGGAAAGAAGACGTTGTGAAAACTGTAATCCGAAAGTTGAAGACATCTGTGCAAAAGGGCCCCCCCCCCCAGTGATTCTTGCAACCACTGTAACATCTCCTTTATATCCTTCGGTGAATAAGAACATTAAAATTGTTATACGAGAACAAGTGAAACAGAGTATGAGGTATCATAGAGGAATTTCGTAGGTAGCGCGTGATTCTGTGCTAGGGAGGAGTTTCACCTCGACACCTGTGGGACCTGCTGTCCTCTCTCTACCTGTTGCCGCTGTGTTTTGACCGCCTTCCGTCCCTCCGGAACACTACCTGCTCCTGAGGGACGCCAAGGACACAGAGCAAAAAACGGGGACGCACAAGAAACAAGGTAAGTTCTCACGCTTTTGTGTGTTGTTGATTTCATCTATTCAACACATTCTAAAACCTACAAGTTTACTTAAGTGTCCAGTTAATAAAACTAGGAGCGAATGTATCGGTGATTTAATCGTGATGTTTAAGCAGCTATTAATTTTAAAATTTTAACTCCTTAATATAACTTTAATTACTTACACAAGAAGGAATTTATATTTTGCGCGCGCCTTTCAGGGAAGGGCTAAAGAATTAAATTTATTTTAACTGTATGAGTCACAAAACAGTGGGCTTTTTTTATTATTTAGGTAATGAGAACATTAACTGAATGTAGTGAACCATATCCTCAATTACGATATAGTCGATTTGTATGAATAGTTAATATCACTCCAATGCAAATGAATTCGTTTGTTATTTATTCTTCCGAAATTCATTTGCATTGCAGTGACATTAATTATTCATACAAAATAATAACTTTTGCTTAGTAGAGCCAAGATTTGTTCACGTCCTCTGAATGGATTTAAAGCAATATAAAATTAAATGAATTCCAATAGAAAATAAGAACAAAATAGGTTGCAATTAATGGATTTTCTTACCTTAACTTATTCAGAAGTTTCACTAATGCGTTTAAGTAAAGAGTACATTAAAATGTTCCTCAGTTACGTTCAGAATTAAATAGATGCTGAAAATTTTTCAAAAAAATTTAAAGCAAAGTTTTTTTTTTTTTTTAAATGGCCTTCGGCAACTAAGCCATTAAGCCAGCTCAATGTGCTTATGATATCTCATCCAGTGATTTAGTTTTCTCCAGTACGTTGTGATTCTTAAGTATAGACACCACAGGACGGACAGGACATTCACACAGACACACAACACTTAAACACTCATGCCCGCGGCCGGAAAAGCAAAGTTACATTTGCAGAATTAGCTGTCTGATAAAGTTGAAAACTGCAGTATAATGAAGCTGTTTAAGCCCGCCAGTGACTTTTACCAACAATATAGAGTAATCGAAAGTATATACATTCATTCTGCTAACACCATAGGATGACGTGTCTATAAGTGAATTATGGACCCTAAAATTTCGCGAAAATCTGGTGATCAAGACTCTGCAAACATATGTTTAGTTTGTCACAATATATCGAAACCTAGTTAATACAGAACAGTTGCGTATTTTATAGTAATCGACTGTTGAAGGTAAGTACTCCAGAGATCATCCTGTTGTATCAGCTTATTAAGTCCCAAAGGGAGCAGAAACAATATTTCGGCGTGAGATGTAATTAATTAAATTTTGTGAAACTTCTAACACATTAGCGTACAATTTCCCAACACTGAAGTTTCCTACCTAAAAATTGCCAAGAAAGAAAGCTGTGCTCTATATTTCATACAACTATTAGCAGAAAAAAATAAAATAAAAAGTCAGTTTGAGGCTACTTTTGTGGATAGCCAAGGAGCATTATCCGGGGCACAATGTTCTTATAACCAGCTACAGGTGGTTGATTTATTTTCTAAAACATGATCGTCAATTTCAAAAGTAAATTCAGACCACGGAAAATTCGATAAAATGCTATGAAAAAAGGAGAAGAAATGCAATGCTGTACATTGATGACGAAGACGCAGTTGATTGAGAATAAAATATTTCTAATATCTGGTACAAACTTTGTTTCCAAATGAGACATGTAAATAAAGTTTAAATACAAAATTCGACCCGCATACAGTTGAAAACTACCTACAGCGAATCTATACTTCCTTTTTTATTTAACTTTCTGGATAATGAGATAGTCTGTATTTGGATGCAGCAAAGCATTAAATCCCATATACAGGAATTGCTTAACCACCTCAGATACAGTCTTGATTCCTGTCATTTATTTGTTACTCGGATATGATTAAAACGGAAAGGAAAGTCTGAACCCTGATGTGTTGCGGCGAGCGTTATTAGCTTCGGAAAATGTAGCGCCGAGGATCAAAGGTTAAGACCTAGCACTGACCGTAATTGGAAGGCTGGTAGCATTTCGAAGTCCTGCACCATTGCGGCTTTGCAGTATCGCAAGAGCTTTTATTCAAAAGGACGAATTGAGGTAATATAATGGCGCGGGCAACGCTTCCAATAGTGTCAGGGACTGCGCGGCGGGATTGCTTGCCTCACAGGCGCACAACGGTACTCTACGCTGTGACACGGCTATGTAAACACCGCGACGCTCAAATCAACTCCAGTCCAGTAGATCTAGTCTCTGACCAGGTACTGTTGTCACGCGTACTTTATTGTATAATACTAGCTTCTAAGACCGCCATTGTTATTAAATAACGCGCATAACCTTAAAAATGATGTAGTGAGGATATTTCTTAGCTTATTGTAACACTGGACAGAGTGTGTGAGGGAATATCTACATAGGCTAAATATAAATAAACAAAATTAATACGTTGTTTTAAGCCAAATTTATACTTTTCTTCCAGTGTTCTGTCAATTTATTTCTTGGCGGTTGGTTAACTGTATAGTATAGTGTTATTTAATGACAGTTATACTACTCGTGACCTCAGTTTTAGAGAAACTTCTCTGGCCGGCTACGGACACGATGACAGTGATCAAAGTAGTCTTTTATATAGATACATTGTACGTTACTTCTAGTAGGCGTACTTTATAATCTACGAATGTAATAAAGTGCGTTAAAATACTTTTTTAAAATTAATTTGCCTTTTCACCTCATTGATCGACCTTTCTAGTACAAAAAATTACCCAAACGCACCCTTAACAAACCACTATTAAAAGCCTCTAGCTTACTTTATCTATAGTCTTTTGATTGAAAGATTCGCGCATTTCAGAATGCAATCACAACGAAATGTCAAACGTCACTCACCTCACACTTGTCTGTTTTGCTTCGACTTGTGAGGTTACTTTCGGTTCGCTGGATGTTTTTTGTTAGTAAAAAGTAGGCTCTTTTTTTTGCCGTCATAAGTCTCCCGATTGGTTTGATGCAATCTTCCATTCCATCTTGCGCCAACTCTTCAACATACTCCTTACAACCCACGTCCTCAATCATCTCCTTCATATATCCTAATCTCTGTATTCCTCTATAGTTCTTACCTTCGACTGTTCCCTCCACTAAAAAATTAACTAATCCCTCATGTCTTAGAATATGACCCACCATCCCGTCTCTTCTTACACAAACTTCATTCCTCACCCACCATTTCCAAAACACGTTAATTTCGTACTTTATCTGTCCACATATATATTTAAATATAGACCGTAAATATATTGTGGAAGTTTGTAAGAAAAACAAGTATTTGTTGAATGTATATAAAAGTAATGGAAAATGTCTTCCAGCATAAAAAGTAATATTTTTTATACCTCTTTCATATTTTTTAAGGTGGCTACTGTAGGCCAACAAAAAATCAAATTTTGGTCAGCAAATAATGTGTATGAACACCTGGTGCACTTTTGACATGGAAGCTGCGAAGCATATTTAATTACTTCTGTAAAATCGCTGACAATCATTTGTGAAATACATTGGAGATGAAGCGTATATTGGATGGTGTGTCGTGTTACTTCAAGAGTAAGTATAGTTACATAATTGTACAGTAGTATGCCGAATTCTACATTCAGTAGTTTCTTACCAAGTGTGATGGGTGAGTGGTAACACTCTGGCCTCACATTCGTGTTGACGCGGGTTCAATTACCCGTCCGAGCCATCCAGATTTCGGTTTTTTCCCAAATCACTCCAGGCGTATGTTTCAGAAGGCCATGGCCGATTGCTTCTCGCTTCTTGTTCCTGGTCCCTTTATAGCTCCCAATGACCTCGACGTTGACGAGGCGTAAAGCCCCAAAGGAAAAAAATTATGTGTGTTTGACAATTCTGATACACCAGTACTTAGACACGTTTATATACTACGGAATTTTGTAAAAGAATTTTCAGGTATCGGAATCGATTTTATCAACATTCTTACAGTGAAATCCACATTTTATGTTGCATGGTTGGGCGTAGATAAGAGGCTTCTTTATTTTGATCATCAGACCGTCAACCGGTTGCACTATGTCTCATTTTTCCCCATCGTAAATAACGCCTTCATTCAACTGTTCCCACCATTATCAAATTAAGCAGTTCTGTGTATCGAAATGTTAGCCAGCATGCAAGTTTCTTTCACTAAACAATACTTGTGTCATTGTTTCTCTTTACCCACCCTTGCCAGAACATGCATTACATACTTTATCTGCCATTTAATTTTCAACACCCTTCTTCAACACATTTGAAGGAATCAGCTTACCGTCTTTGGCTTTAACAAACCTTTGTGGTTCACGTATTCAGTATTGGAAAATTCTATGAATTCTCGTAATGTGAAATCCGAACCACGGAAGCTTTCTGGCGTACTTCACATTAGATAGCAAGCTGTGCCAGAGGTGAACTTCGGTATAAGGACTATTAAAATCCCCAACGTGACAGGAATTCGAATAGGGGACCTTTCGATCTCCTATCAGACGCCTTAACCACTAAGGCACCAGACCGCCCAATATACAACTACCTGAAAATGTTGAAAGGAAGAAATAAACGTGTATCCCAGTTTTCGTCACTTCAGTTCTTAATGCCCTTTAAAGAATAAAAATATATAAAAAGGATTAGAAATACAAGCGACAAAATCTTCCGTATCATTATGAATCGATTTATTTTGTTGTGAGAAAAGTCAAGTTGTAATCAAAATACTACTCGCAACATAATGTGATTTACGAGAACAGAAATCGTAAGTGGTTGTGAAATCATTACGCTATTCTGCTGTGTTAAAATCTTATTTAACTAAAAGATTAATAACGGAGGATTTCCAGACGACATCAGATAGAGAGGGGTACCAATAGGGTAACGGCCTTCAGCTGTAACGGAAATCTAAAAATGGAATTCTCGCTACATCGTTAGCGACCTAAAGGCTCTTAACGTCCGATACTCTGCCCACGGCTGGAACGTCAATAGGATGGACGCAGGATGCTTTTTTTTTTTCGGGATAAATAACATATTTCGTCATGAAATTTTGAAAAATAACAGAAACGGTGACAGTTAGATGGATATCGCGTGTAAGTCTCTGTAATGTTATATCGGTCACTTAGGCCTTGTTTCTCTCGCAGTCAGTTTATCATCATCATCAAAGATGAATACCGATTTGTACAAAACGTTCTTGGTATTGACATAGGGTGTAGCTGCTGTAGAAACAGTAGTAGGTAGTATCTCCCACTTAACTGACCGCCTTCCTCCCTAGTTTGTTGCTATTCGTTCTCTTCATGAGACATTTTCAATGGAAGAATGATATGGTGATGGCTTCTCTGTCACATTATCCCGACTGTGTGCTTTTTGGGGCATCATTTACGTAACTTACAGCTTCCGATATCAAATTCTAGCAATAAAATTCTGAGTCCCCGCGTCAGAAAACAGGGGTAACAGCTAGAGAAAAATATTACAGACTGGAAAGTTAATTTCGAACTGCGTCAAACTCTGATTTCTGAGTATCTTTGACCAAATACTGCACAAGCATGCTGATTAAGCATAAAACAGAATGAGGATGTCCTAATCCATGTTAGTGCTACTCATAGTACTACCCAAGAAGTTTCCGATTTTTTTTTTTTTTTTTTTTTTTTTTGAAACTTCAACTTTTCTTTTCTTACGATTGCAATGGAACAAGCAGTTGCTTCAAACGTCTTATACAATGAGGATGGTGTCTATCTATAAGCACCATAATGGGGCATCCATTAAAAACGTGAGGTGATTTTCCGGAATTCGTTCCGGACCCCCCCACCCCTCTATGGTGCAACTTTGTGAGATTTGGTCGGACCCCCCTTTATAAAATGACGTGTGATTTTGACGGAGACATCCCCCCCCCCCTACCAATCGAACTCGGAGCCCTTTTTTTTTGGTCTCATGGTCCGAAGAGCGGATATACCCCTCCTAAAGTCGGTTTTTTGGCCCAAAATACCCCCCTCAAATCGACTTTCGCGTCTTTTGTAGATCCTTTTTTTTTTTTTTTTGCTCTACAGTTCTACAAGAATTTCAGAACATCACGTGATATTTCCGTTGACTCCCCCCCCCTCCTCCTCCTCCTTGGTGAGGTTTCGTGAGATTTCGCCGGAGCCCCCTATTTCACCTCACGTCTTCATATTTTGCAGAGTGAACCCTAATGGTAAAATACAGGTCAAATTCGTAAATCAACCAGGTCTGATCGAGGGATCATCACCTTCGATCCTTCTCTATATCTGTATTATTGGCTCACGCCAAAATCACCGAACCCTGACGTCACGCGTACGGACTTCGTTGACGGAATAGCAGCGACTGATATGTTACTGCAAAATTGAGGTTATTAGGGTTATTTAATAAAACTTTTATGTAGATAAGACACTGTGATGAAATGAACATTATTAATTGCTTTTTGTTTATTTATATTTAGTCAATGTAGATGTTTTCTTATACTCTCTGTTTCAGCAAACTAATAAATATGAACCGCATTACATCATTTTTGAGGTTGTGAGCTTTATTTAATGAAAATTACGTGAGGCATTTATCTGGAAATTTCGCCTCCCCTCTCCTCCCCTGTCTAGTGAGATTTGGCGAGATCCACTTCCGAGGGTGATTTTTTTTCGGTTTTAAAAGGTATTTGTATTCCATGTAGATGATTTCTCGACATTTTCTGTCATTGTTATAGTAAGCTTGAAGAAATGAATTGCGCCATTTTTGACGTGCTTAGAAGTGACATACCAATCCAGAAGCGTTCTGAAATCCATTCGACTTGTGACATAAGTGAGTAATGAGTGGAGCAGGGAAAGTGATTATCATAACGTTGTTCAACCTGGAGGCAGCTTCCCGGAAAGACACTTCCTGTGGACAGCCCGGCTCCCGTCGGTAATTACGGGACCTTGCGCTTGCTGGACTCGGGAAAAGCAGCTGCCTTCAATAAGAAAAAGTTCAATATTGTCCAAGGCTATTTTCCAGCAATTGCCTAATTAATTAGTTGTTAATAAATAACGCCAATGCAACCGTTATTTGTTTATTGCGATAAGCGTCTTATCTCACATCCAGGCATCATCGGCGACGAATCTGCGTTGAAATTTTCTCTTACACCTTAATACATAATGTTTGACGTAATTCTACATCGAAACAATCATTGATTATTTACTGTTTACTATTTACATTGGTGTTATTAGGTTTGTAGCCACACTTCTCCAATTTTTCCCACAGCAAAATATCTAATTGCTGCCAGGTAGATGTGAACATTGCGCCTTATCGCGACTCGCTTGTTTTGCTGTTGCTGTCATGGTGGTGTGTTGATAGGGGGCGTCCAATAATTACGTGAGATATTTTTCTGGAATTTCGGACCCCCCCCCCAAATTCTGTGGTGAGATTTGGTGAGATCTGATCGGACCCGCCTCCCCCCCCCCCCTAAAGTCAACGTCCGCGTCGTTTCTGGACTTTTTTTTTAGCTTTACTGTCCTTGAAGAATTCCAAAGGCTCACGTGAGATTTCCACTGATTTCCCCCCCTCCCCTCGGTGATATTTGTTGCATTGTTTTGATTTTTGAATTTGATAGTTTTTCTATAGAGTGAGGCACTTCCACTGATTGTGTCTATTTACATTTGTTTGATCATAGATGAAACACTACAGCTTGTTTCTAACCATGGTGAAAGGAAATATATGTAGGAGAAATGACGTTAAATCTGTGACGCCGCCTCTAAACTCTGGGCTGATACTGCGCATGTGCGGTGGCGGCAGCGGCCATATTGCGAATCCATACAAATGCAAATTTCACATTGTGTGTGATACTGTGATTATTTCATTTTCTAATGTGTATAAGCAGGGGCGGATCCAGGATTTTGGTTTGGGGGGGGGGGGCTTGAACGGAATTTGGTTTTGGGGGGGGCTTGGCTTGAGCGAATTTTGGTTCAGAGCGCTTGCCTTCAGTGGATTTTGGTTTTGGGGGAGGGGGGCTTGAGTTGGCCATAGGGTAGTCTTTATAGCCTCCTCGGGCCTAAAATCCGTAGAGCTAAAAAATGTCTCCAAAATCACAATTTCGGGGATAGACCTAGATACTTTTTTGGGGGGGGGGCTTGAGCCCCCTAGCCCCCCCTGGATCCGCCCCTGTGTATAAGTGTTTTATAATGCCATCTTGTGTTGCATAAGGGACAAAGAATTTATCTATTATTGTTAGTAATTTCATGAGAACCATGTTAGTGACAAAACGTGTATCGCGATGGAAACTACTTCCAGCTATTCCCAATCAAGCTTACGATGTATGATAACAAGATAGCTATTTTTATTCTTGTCTAGGCCACATTTCAACCTAACCACAAGTGGTAGGCAGAATTAATTTTTGGTCCAGGCCGCGTCCCAACCCAATCCCCTCAATTTGGAGACAGTATATCCCGCAAACTAAGCAAGATATCTAAAAAATTTATTCTTTATTTTCGATTTTTTTTCGTCGTGTTACATAAGAGTCCATCATCAAATTTGACTTTTGCGAAATTTTTGTTCTGCATTTCAACTTAGGACACCTCACTTTTGAGACAGTATATCTCGAGAACTAGGCGAGATAAAGAAAATTTTTATTCTTTATTTTTTATTTGTCTCGTCTTTTTAAATAAGAATCTATCATCAAATTTGACTTTGACTAATTTTTTCTTCTGATTTTCAACCAAAAACATCTCACATTTGAGACGGAATATCTCGAAAACTAAGCAGGATATCAAAATATTTTATTCATCATTTTTTATTTGTCTCATCGAGTTACATAATAATCCATCAGCAGATTGCGGCGTTACGTTTATCCTAGAGTCCCCTGGAGCCTGGAGGTTTTTATACATATACCCTGTCTGTATGGATGCGGCCAAGGCCCCCCCCCCCCCCCGCTCCTCCTCCGCCCGGCGTGGTGAAGGTCTCCATATATTTCTTTCCTCCATGGTTTCCAACAAGCAGAGACTCTGCATTAACTAGCCCAGTAAGAAAATGCAGAGATAAGACGTGAATGGATCCATTAAATTACGCGGCAAATAAAATACAAGTTCAAAATTTAGTATAGAAGATGCGAAACGATATTCTGCCATTCAACTGTACCTACAAATTATAGTTTTGTTATGCATCTTACGATACTGTTAAGTTTCGAGATTTAATACCTATCGAAATTTTAAACCCTGGCTTACACGTACAAATCCGCCTATTAGCTATCGACGTACGAAGCAGCGAGTCTACAATCGTAAGATAGTTACCCAATCTAAAGATGTTGCACTGATAATTGTCAGAGTATTTAGCTCTGCTTTGTTGCATAACACGTTATCTAAACTCCAGCCTTGAAAACACCTGGTTTAATATGTAATGGCCGTACCCTTGAGCCCGCCGGACCTGCTGCAAGGTGCATATTTTGCGAGGAAGCTCTGACTGACTTCCTGTAATTTGGAGTGTACAGAGGAAGCCTGGCAGGTGGTGGCGGGCCCTCATTGGGCGGACCCGGCCAGCAGGTGGAGGAAGCCCCGACACCTGCTACAAGGCGGTGGTGTACATCCTCGACTCAACTACGGCTTGCCAGATCTGTCGTCACTCCTTCTTAGCCAACTATTCCCAAAATTTTGGGGTCAGCTGCCTTCGATAAGTTTTATTCACCGTGGCAATGGTCAAATCTTGTAGCTTTGGTTTTATGGCCGCATGCCCTTGCTGATGCCACATTTTATACCTTCTGCGAGAAGCTTCTAAGTACTAATGGGGAGAATTGGAGTGTTTCTATCGGTCTGTGAAATGTGTAACTATGTCTTCTTCTGGCTGTAGCTATATGGTCAGGTTTCCTCTTCGTCGTGGTCCGTGGCAGGCGCCGCGTCCCCGTTGCTCCCCGCGGGCACCCACATGGGTGGCATAGTGTGCCCAGCCTCACCATCCCCGCTGTAGTGGCGGGTAGTTCGGAAGAGCCCACTTCCTGAGGAGGTGGTGTAGTGATGGTGGTGGATAGTTGGGGGGGGGGATCCATGAGGGAGCGATAAATGTCAATTTCGGTGCACCCTTTGATAGGACTCATCTACCCTCGAGCTTTGTTGTGTGTGAAATGTCTAACTATGTTTTGTTCTTCTTCACGATTTTTTCCAAACAGTTTGTAGTGGTTACCTTTGATGAGTATTACCCATCGTTAGCTTGTAGAATTTGGAACTTTGGTCTTACGGCCGCATGCCCTCACTGACACTAAGCATTTTCCACCTATTGCCAAGTTCGTATTACGTACGGATGGAGATAGTGAAATGTTGCCATCTGCCTATGACACGTGTAACTATGTTCAGCGTGTGATAAGTGTATTTTCTGTTTGTGAAATATGTAGCTTACGAAGCAGAGATTGGGGACCGTCCAGGTATTCGGCTTGTTGGCTGCGAAAAACCGCAGTCAGGACGGCTGGTACACGGGTACTTGGGCTCGTGCCTGGTACGTTGTACCTCCCCGATGCAGTCTGCGGCGCTTCGGTGCTCTAAACCACACTGGCGGATTATGATCTTACTTCACAATAATCAAAAAAGCAAACCATGCCGGTGAAATCACATGGTGACATGTCCACTCACTCAACCGCAGGCACCGAGCGGGGCGGTGTAACGGTTAGCGTTCTCGCCTCGCATTCGGGAGGACGGCGGTTCGAATCCCCGTCCGGGCATCCAGATTTGGGTTTTCCATGGTTTCCCCAAATCACTCCAGGCAAATGCCGGGATGCTTCCTTCAAAAAGGCCATGGCTGAATTCCTACCCATTCCTTGCCACCATCCTTGCCCCCCATCCTTTCCCGTCTCTAAAGACCTCGATGTTAAAAAGAGACGTAAAGCAGTTACAAAAAAAAAAAAAAAAATCAAAAGCAGGCGGCTTAGGAGGCGTCTACTAATTACGTGAGGTGATATGGGGAGAGGGAGAGACCTCACCAAGGGGGAGGGGGGGTGAACGGAAACCTCACGTGAGGTTTTGGAATTCTGGTAGGGGGCGTCCATAAATTACGTGAGGCGAAATACAGGATGGGGGAGTCCGGGGAAATCTCACCAAGGGGGAGAGGTGGGGTCAGCGAAATCTCACGTGAGGTTTTGAAATCTTTGTTGGACTGTAGAGCTAAAAAAAAAATGATCTACAAAAGACGCGAAAGTCGATTTATAGTTGGGTTTTTTTCGTCGAAAAGTGGGGGTGTAACCGGCTTTGGAAGGGTGAGACCTAAAAAAAATAGTCTACAAAATGTTGCGAGGGCGACTTGTAGGGGGGGGGGGGTCTCACGAAACCGAATCTCACCAGAAACGGGGGGGGGGACCGACCAAGATCTCACGAAGTCTCACCCAGAAGGGGGGGGGGTCCGGAAAAACACCTCACGTAATTTATGGATGTCCCCTAGGGCTGTAGAGCTAAAAAAAAAAGGTCTACAAATGACGCAAAATTTGACTTTAGGGGGGATATTTGGTCAAAAAACGGGGTATAACCGCCCTTGGAATCATGAGACCTAAAAAAAAGGTCTCAAAAAGTTACGAGGTCGATTAGTAAGGTTGGTCTCAGTCAAAATCTCACGTCATTTTAGAGGGGGCAGTGGGGGGTTCCACCAGCTCTTATGAAATCTCACCGGGGGGTGGGAGGTCCGGAATTCTGGAAAAACACCTCACGTAATTAATGGACGCCCCCTTATGCTACACCACGATAGCCTTCTCTTCCGAAAGTCACCGGGGGAGCTGGCAGCTTAACGTACCCACCCGATAGACGAGTCACCATCAAGGCTACGCCGTCACTCTATATGCATAGAGGGCAGGTTTGCGATTAAGCCCAGTACTAGTACACAAACTATTGATTATATTGGTATACTGGTGCCGGCCACGTTGGTTCAACTGACGCTGACACGGGGTTACTTGGTTCCAGTCTCGGTGATGGAAGAAATTTTCACCATCAGGACTTGACTGGGAAGGTAGGAGAGGAGGTGTTGCACAATCTCTTGTCACAAAAGTCCTGGGTTTAATCCCAAATTCTCCGCGGTGCATATGGTGTCAGCACATTCAGCGCTGTTGATGGGGATACGTCCTGTCAGATGGGGACGTTAAGCCTGGCGGCACCATGTTTCACCCTCCTTCATCACAAATTTCATACGAAACAAAAGACACTCTACACTTAACAGAGACGCTATCATTGGTGTCCAAACCTACAGTAAATAAAGTCGCGTTCCCACGAAGGTGGGACGGGACCTCATTAGCCGAAGTGTAGGGACGAGTGTGCGCCGCAGGTTAGCCCCCGCTTACCTCGCCGCCATCTCCCCACCACGTTGCCTAATGTCGTTAGGCACAGAGCACTTTACAGCAACAGAAGGGGTGCGTACCGCTGCTGCAAACCGATGACAACAGCGCTCCACTAAGCACGCCTGTGATGTTTACCGACACAGAGTGGGTAGCTGCGTCTCGTCCCCTCTAGCAGAGGCGGACCTGTTCCCATGGCATGTTGTTGAGTATTCGTTCCATCCCGTCTCGCATTCGTTACAAGACGTGGTGGGAACGCGGCTTAACACATACGAACACTTGTCATACTGGGGAAGGCAACGCAGATGAGCTTCTCAAGAAAGTTCCGTTGGAGGGTGTGAGCATCATACGTTACGCCTGCCAATGTTGTTTCGTTCATGCTAAAATTAATGTGGTCGAAGTTTCATATTATTAATTGTAAGTATGTATTTTTAATTCCATATTTGTAAGTTTCTGTGAATGGTCTAAGTGTTAGAGTCTAAGAGAAAGTGATGTAAAAAAAAAAAGCGGGTCCTAAGAATATGTACGCGCGAAGAATGAAAAACGCAGACAGTCTGAATGGGGTCATACGTGGGATCGTTGAGAAGATGTAGCCGGGGAAGGCTGAAAATTGGAAGCCGGAAAGAAGATACGGCCTAAAAAAACATATAATGGCTATAAGAATCAATGTATTGTATTGTACAAAATATTCTGCAATTGGTGGAGATAGATTGTCTGTTAATAATGCTGCAAAGTGTTTGTGAAGATATAAGGAAGTGTTAATTGAGTTTAACTGGTGCAAGTTATTTGAAGAGAAGTAAACTGTCACATTAATCATTGTTGTGAAAATAAGTACTGGAGTTGAAAGACATAAAATTTTATTTCAAGTAAAGATTAGAAAAGAAAACATTCCAACATTTATGTTGGAAAATGTGACCCTAGAACGAAGGCTGATGCAGGATGTTTCTCAACTCCCTTCGGAACATGACACAGATAAAGAAAGGTAAAAAAATTTATTGTATTAAATAAATTAGGACGCGTAGTTAAATATAATGATTTTGAATTGCAATCATAAAAAGTATAACAGATTTGTTTCATGTGTGAATAGAGGTAATTGAATAAGATTATTCAATCACGAATACGTAGTCGTAATATATGAGCAGTTAGGACGTGTATTGCCCCCAGTATAACACCAAATAAAGCGAGGTAATAGCGTCACTAGGGGTACATTCCCATCTGCGCCAGGAATTTGTAATGCCATCGTAAAAAGAAAAGAAAGGATGTATTGATGTTTGCTGATGTCTGATGTATGCTGTAGTAAACTGCCATTTATTGATTGGTAGAAGTTATGATGCGAGCTTAAAAAGAGGAAGGTGTATCATATCCTAATGCTGGAACAGGTATAAGCGGTTCTATGGATGAAGAGTATCTACCGATAAATACGATCACCGTGGTGCAGCCAGTGTTTGGAGTGACAATAGTTTGCACCCCTCGTGTGGTGTGTCCCCTAACCAGCCGCCCCCCGTGCGTTAATAACTGTGGCATGTACTGGGGGTGGTTATCGCGGGCATCAACGCCTCCCCTTTCTGCCACCCCCTGAGATGGATCGTCGGGTCTCACAACACGCAACCAGGTCTGCCCATACACAACGCCGCAGGTCTTATCGAATACCACGTCTCTCTAATACCATTACCGCCGCTGTTAGTCATGGCTTACGTCACCCATTGGCTCGCTTCTAGGCGCCAAGGTCTCGCTTCACCGCTCCAGGTGTCTGCTGATCTGATGTCAGGAATATACTCTGCAACCCAGTGGGATTACGCCTCAACCGCTCTCCCGCTGTCCTCTATCAGGCTGTTGGGAAAACTCCACAATTTCAAATCAACTCAGGCGATGCACTGCTTCATCTTCTTCTACGGAAGTAAACCCAGAACCATAAAATAAAACTGTTGCATGTATCAATACGTACACGCGCAAGAAGGGAAACTACTACGTATTCTTCTGTATATTTTTCCTGTCTCTTTCGCAAGTGAGTGGACGTACAATGATACTATACTGTCTGTACAGTAAGTAGGAACTTTGTCCGATTTATTCTCGTAAACGTATGAAAATTATTGCCGAGCGTGGTCGGTGAGCGGTTAACGCTCTGGCCTCGCATTCAGATTTGGGTTTTCCAAGGTTTCCCCAAATCACTCCTGGTGAATGCTGAGATGTTTCCTTCAAAAGGCCATGGCCGAATTCCTTGCAGTTCCTCGACCCCAGTCCTTTCTCGCCTCTAATGACCTCGACGTCGACGAGGTGTAAGCGCAAAAGCAAAAAAAAAAAAAAGGAAAAATTATGAAAAATATAAAGCAGCCTTCTCTAGATTATAGAATCTTGCTCGTACCCGCGACCTCGTACGCGTGGATTAAGAATTTTTTTGCCAGAATTGAATATAGAAAGTTGTTGGTAACGAAGGATTGGTCCCAAACAACACCGAGTCGGCATAATATGACAGGAAAGCCATCACTATATCATTCTACCGTCGAACCTGCCTCTTGAAGAGAATCAATTTCCAACATATTTCTGTCACCATTCGATAAAGTCTCAAAATTTCGTGACTACTACTGTTAATCATACTGGAAAAAAATGTCCTGTGCCCTTCATACAGATTTTCTTGTCAAATTCCATCAGTATCGATATATCCATTTAGTCGTCAAAACACTGTGAACAACTCCCGAGGGATCATTATAACGTAAAAAAGTGTACACCTACAGCATAGAAAGACTACCTATGATATGCCTTGCATTGCACCCCTAACTTTGTGTTATCTACAGTTTAATATTCAATCCGAATAACCGACGGCCCAGGCGTGACTCTTACGATCAAAAACAATTTTTAAAAATCTTAGCCTCCACGGAGATTTAAACCGGAGATCACGACTCGAACATTTGTAAGAAAGCGCTTTAACCACTGAGCTGCCTGACCGCTACACGGAAAAACAGTACAGAGACGTCCATATCCAACGCGTCTTGTCTGTCGCCACTCAGTAGTATTTCGAAATTATGAACAACATGTATTATTTATACAGATAATTTTTCAGTCAAATGTAGACAGTATTTTTCTCCTTGTTTCAAAGGATAAGTGTGTAAAGTTTCATAGAGATCGGATGAAAACTGTGGATTTGTATGAAGAACAAACAAACAAACATACATACATTCATCTTTATATATATAGATTGCATTTAATTTCAGTTTGTATTTGTTATTTAGAGCATTTATTTCGGAGAACCGCGGTAAAGTGAATGTATTATTGCGCTGGTTTAGTGCAGTTGCAGTTCATACTGAAGGTGTATGATGAAAGTAATTGTGATAATGTATGCTATTCGAACTAGGATGCAGACAATGTCGTGATTTGACGTAATGTAGTTTGCGATGCATTTCATGTGTTTAGGTGTGTCTGCATCTTTTAATTTTGTACCGGCAGTATTAGCGGGGATTGTGGTTAGGTTTCTGGCCTCGCATTCGGGAGTACGCGGGTTC
>JARYHS010011408.1:201494122-201549555 GCA_031002005.1 Vandiemenella viatica
AAATTTTTAAGGCCTTGCCATATAGCTGCTGTAAGATTTGATCTTCGAGGGATAGTATGGTTTTTGTTTTGGTGTCCATAATCTCTGTGGAATTAAACTAGATTCAGAGGACGGAAACACGGCATTTTAAACCACGTTTCACAATGGTGTGCATTGAAAATATTATATTTCCTGGATGTATCCTACTGTCTTTGACACACATTTACACAGAAAATGTGAGATGGGTCTCTGTTGTCCAATTTTCATCATTACTCAACTTCTTCCTTACAGCCATTGATATAATACGAACTGTAAACAAAATGCTAAAAGATCTAAATAGAGCTTGTGGGGTGTATGAAATAAGAATAAATGCAGCAAAAACAGAGTATGGTAATTGGTATAGGAGGGACAGTGGTAAATATTAAGATAGGCCAAGCTAATATCAGCCAAGTAAGAGCGTTCAAATATCTTGGAATTACAATAACTGAAAATGAGGACTTGAGATGCGACCGTTGTTATAGCGAAGGAAGCTTTTAATAGGAAGAGGAGCTTATTAACTGGAAAACTAGATAACGTACTGAGGAAAAGACTTAGCCAATGTTTCGTATGGAGTGTGGAAGTTTAAGGGGCAGAGAACAGAACAGTGAGGAGTATAAAAAATGGATAGAGACGCTTCAGATGGATGTGGAGGAGAATGGAAAGGACGAGCTGCATGAAAAAAGCGAGTAATATTGAAGTACTGGAAAGGGTTGATGAGAAAAGGAAACTATTCCAAATCATTAGAGAAGGAAAGAAGAACTGGATGGGACGTTCGCTGAGAGGGGAGTGCTTGTTAAGAGAAGCCTCGGAAGGACTAGGAGAGAGAGGAAAGAGGTAGTCTATAAGATCACAGATAACATCAAAGGAAACGTTCCTGAAGAGGGTAGAAGACAGGAGACCTACCAAGTAGAAACTTGTCGTTGGGGCAGGACACTGATGACTGATGATTAGGGTTCGGTTCTATATGACCAAAAACAGAGAAATATGAATGCTAATATGACCTTAAAACGGGTAAATACGATCTAAAAATAACAAAATATGACCAAACATTTAAAATTACTACACATCATAACATGCTCAATTACGTATAACTTATTTCATCTAGTAGTGTCGCTTTCATGTAGACAGCATAAATTGCTATCGTGCACTCACTGCACCATTGTAAAATTAAATTTTAAATCACTTTTATGGTGTCACTTTAATTTCACATAATTTACAGAAAATAATTCTTTCGCCTGTAGTAAAATACTCCTCTCCAAATTCCTTTATGTAACTTCGCACTTTCAGAAAATATCGTTTTCGGCATGGCGGTACTCACTGATCCATTGTAAATTTAACACTGACTGAGGATTATTTTCAAAAGTATTGGCGACAAAACATTGATTTACGCGGCTCGGCACAGTCATGTTGCCGCTGCATTATCGAGATTAAAAGCCGGCGGAACATTAACGTTTAGAGAGTGACAACAATATGTTACTTTATTTCTTCACTGATGAATTCTGACTACTTTAGTAATAATTAGTTTGGTTTTTTCCTCAATGTATAATACGAGTACAGTTCTGTGAATAATTACTGTATCTTAATTTCTTCTCGTCTATAACGTCTAGCGAATTCCCGGTACTATTTAAAACACCAGATTTCCTCTCAAAATTTGACCCTAAATAATCGTAATATGACTAAAAGCAGGAAAATGAACAACGCTATACAAAATACATTTATATACAATCAGAAACGTTAAATCAGTATTTTATTCAGCATTACAGATCCAAAAGAAGACAGGAAAAAATATGACTGTTTGTAAAGATCGGAACCTTACTGATGATGATAAACTACTAGCCAGGGGTGTAGCTGTCGGAGGGCTAGGCGGTGCCGTTCACCGGGGCCCCAAGTTGAGGGGGCCCCTAAGCCTCTGCTACTAGCGTCGGAGTTAAATGAAACGTTTCTATTATAATTATGCTTACTCATATCAAACACCTGAACCTCTAATAACGTTTAATTTCTTCTCTTTTTGCTTAGTTAATAATCTTAGTAATTGAGTAATGTTGTCTTTCTTCGATCGAGATGGGCAGCTAACCTAGCGCATTTTAGGTCGCAATGAGGTCGGGAGCAGGCATGACTGACATTTTTCCAGAGTTGTCTGACCGACACACAGCACATGCCAGAACACGAGATAAGCAGCAGGTGTATATCTGGAGAAGATAAGCGCGGACAAACACGATACCAGCCGATATTGCGACGTCCGGTCCCTATTGGTCATAAATTAACATCACCTCACGCCGTTCCAACGTAGCACTGTCTCAGCATATTCGGTGAACACTAAAGAATGTAATGGAGAATAACCTCTTTTTGGTAAAGGAGCTGATACGACGAATTGATGCAGCTACTGACATCAGATATCTTTTAGATTGATAGTTATGAAAAATAGTTTGAATGAAAATAAGACAAGTCCCCCAGAATTTCGGCAATCGCGTAACAACATCTGATTAAGCCGAAGGTTTTTCGGCGAATCTTGACAGTCCTCAGGCTCACTAATCCTGCTGTCCAACAAGTATTGGTGAGGATTACGCTGACTTCACTCATGTGCCCACTTTACGAAAAGAAACATGGTCTACTTTATTTTACCCCCAACCCTTTTCAGAAGGATATGTAGAACACTACCTTCACCGTTAGTAGAGAATTTAATTTAATTATACAGCGAAATAATTATTGGTGTATGTTTTAAAGCCTGATGGGAGACTTAATTAAAGGGGGAAAGTCGAGTTTCCGAAAGTTGGTGTTAATGCATTACTAAACGGGTAGTTTTGAGACAGAAATGAGGAATTACTGCAGCATGCTTCTCGAAGGAGTGGTCTGGTGACTCATTGGTTACGGCGTCTGGCTGGAGATAGATAAATTCCTCGTTCGAATCCCGGTCGCAGCGGCGATTTTCTAAGGATCTTGGCCTGTTGCACAGGTTTCTGTGTAATGAACCAGAAACTTTCCGTGGTTCGGATTTCACGTTAAGTTGTAGGTCCCCTTTACCAGGTAGGATTACAAGGTTAGGTTAGGAGTAAATGAACTGGGCCAGTACCAAGGTTAGCTTCTAGATTCTAGAACAACTGTCCACAAATGGCTGATGGGATCTGAACCTACTTGGTTTGTGCCTGTCCAGTGCCACGATGACAACGCACTTATCCAAACTGCTCTATCATCTCCTGTCAGTATGTAGCTGATAGTTGCTTTTGTAGTCCGGTTTCCATCACCATTAGGATTGCCACCACAGGTGGACACAGTTAGTCAAAAGTTAACTTCGTTAATCGTTAATCCGCTACTTAAAAAGTTAACTTCGATAATCGTTAAAGCGTTACATTTTTGCAATTTAACGCAAGTTAAAGAAATCCGTTAAAAGTTACATATCCAAAAGTTGTACTGATGTCTGCTAACTTTTGAAATTTTGTTTCCGTAAAGTCCCTGGACCGCAAAAATTGTAAAACTACATTTAATCGACCAGGAATTAAACATACAAAAATTTGTAAACAGCATATTTAATTGAAATCTCACACATTTCATATTTCTTATTTTCATATTTATCTTATTACAGTAGGAATGTTTTCATTGTCTGCCGCTTGATGCAAAATCTCTCCGAGTATTGCTATTGTATAATCAGCATATTGCTGTGTTCGTATTGTGATTTTCACTCCGTATAGAACATGGAATTTCTGAAGGGTGACATTCGTTCAGTAGCTTTCTCTTTACATTTCTGGAAAAAAAAAACACCTCAAAATACGGAATCACTCAAAATGTGTATAGTACCACGTTTTTCATATCTGCATCTACATTCTGCAGTTCATTCAGCAGTGTGAAGCAGGTAATTCTTCGTACCAAATCTATTATCTTCTCCGTGTGTTGCAATCCTCAGTGGCACGAAAAAAGAAATAAGTATATTCCCTGTAAGCGTCGGTACGGTGCCCGTTTCCTTTATATTATCTGTCCTTTGTTCCTGACCCAAATACGTTGATAGGAGAAATATTATACTGCAATGTTAAATGAAAGTGGCTGTCTGGATATCAGTCAAATAGAATGTCATCAACCTCCGAGATTATCCCATATCTACTTCTGAATCAAGACAAAAAATAGCGGTAAGGATATTGAGCACACAAAATTTGTTAGGAAAAAGGTTTCATTGGAAATTAACTTCAATATTAAGTACAAAGTTTTTTAACATTACTTGAATAATTAGTTTTAAATGTAGTTGCGTAACTAGCCCGAATAGATAGGAGAGCAGTAACTCTCTGGCATCGCATTCGGGAGGACGCGGGTTCGGATCTCCGCCCGACTGTCCAGATTGCGGTTTTCCATGGTTTCACATACATTGCCGAATTCCTTCCCGTTTCTTGTCCCCAATCCACTATGTCTGCCCGTCTGGTGCATGTGCACCTCATTGCGTCTGTTAGAACTCGGAACAAAAACTATTTTCCACGCATCCTTTGCACTCCCGTCCATCAGAGTTTACCCGCGCTTGTTGTGACTGTGTTATCCGCCGTGCATACAGATCAAGCGCAAACTTTAGTATGTCACTGACGCAGTTCTGCTCGCATTCTTTCGAGCGGAAAACTCAGATCCATACAAACGAAGTAAGGTCGAAAAGTTCTCGGTACGAATAAGTAAAAAGCGTCAAATACGTTAAATCCAAACATTAATTGTTGCTACAGCTTCTGTTTCCTAAAAAAAAAAAAAACATTTTTTATAACGTGGAATTAACAGATTTAGACTGTCACCCTTATTGCGTTCCCTGTTAAGATGTAAAAAAAAAAAAAAAAAAAAAAGAGAGAGAGAGAGAGAAGAGAGAGAGAGAGACAGTTTGTTGGAGTTCGTCAACGAAAATAAAAATTCAATTTCGACAGCAAATAACCAAAGAAGTTCGAATATTATACACCAGCCATGTTGGAAGTTAAATGCCGCTTTTTGATATAAATATGTCTTCCAAGTTCGGTAGTGGAAGGCATCCAAGAAGTACAAGCGACATGTCTACTTTGAAAAGAATAGCACTCAAAAACAATCGGACAGAGGACAAAGGGGTGGACAGCATTCAACAGGAGACGTTGGCTGTATCTGGGGAGTGGTTCCTATCCCCCTTCGGCCATATCTGCCCCTACATTTACACTTAGTATTAAATTTACATTTCGTTTTTGGGCTGGTCCATTACTATTTGCTTTATGGAGTGTGTCAAACTAAGAGATCGATTTGAGCACCTAACAGTGAACTTCTACAGGAAAACGCAAGTGAGCGAAAACGAACTTATTCGCTCTCAAGCGCAATATGATAGAGAAGAAGGACCCCACAAGCGACCACTCCAGTAAATAACACAAGAATTAAACTTCAGAGGAAACGATTGAAAAAGAAGAAGTATATAAATTCAAACATATATAATAATAAAAAATAATTTAAAAATAAAAAATAATAATGATAAAAATAAAATAAAACAAATTAAAAAAAAAAGGCTCAACAGAAATGAAAAACACAACAAGCTAACAAACAACTAAAACCGGAAAAACCAGTAAGTTAAAGAAGGCAATGCCAAAAAGGTAAGAACTTCTAAGTTAGAATTTCTTACCTTACGGGATAAGAAAGAAAGATAGAGCCGACGACCGCAACACGCTTGTTTGTCACGTGATTTGAGGCAAAATAACATAGTTTCGTACTAAATTCACTACGGCCGACAATTTAAGACTATTTGAAGATCGGTAAGAGTAAATTTCGAAAAATTGTGAAATTTTGAAAGTGAAGATGTCAAAGTAGGGGAAGTTCAGGTAGCCCCGGACACTTAAAATTAATTGCAAATAAACACGTTTTCTGTCTATATTTTAATCTTAAAATTAAACTGTCAACTTCTGCAATCATTTTAATTAGAAGTTAGTAATAATAACATTTTTTTTTTCAACTAACCAAATTGAAATGGTTTTCACCTTCATCTTTTGGCAACACAAAATTTATCGAGGAGCCCCAGACACAGTAATAAACGATGGCCTAATCTTTTTTGGTCTTACAAAAATTACAATAATAATGTATAGGCCTATCTGAAGAATCTATATAAACACAGTCTTCATGGGTGCTGTCTTTGCTTCATAGCACGTACGATGCATTCGGTCTGTTTTACTTGATTTGCTTCGGAAAGACTTTGAATACTTTTCTTTGTATTCAACTTCATAACTCCTTTACCATTTTATTTTTTCGCTTCGCCCTTTTTATTGCCTTCTCTTTTTTGCCCGTCCTCTTTTTTTTAACTGCTTTACGTCTCTCAACAGCGTGGTCTTTAGAGACGTGAAAGGATGGGGGCAAGGAATGGGTAGGAATTCGACCATGGCCTTTTTAAGGATGCATCCCGGCATTTGCCTGGAGTGATTTGGGAAACCATGGAAACCCAAATCTGGATGCCCGGACGGGGATTCGAACCGCGCGCCGTCCTCCCGAATGCGAGGCCAGAGCCCGTCATCTCCATATATATATATATTTTTTTATTATGAAGATATTGAAATCTCACCATTTTTTATTTTTTGAGCCCGCATTACTACGCGTTTATTTGACGCATCATATTCAATAATCTCCAACGAATTTTGTCAGGAGCGACGAAGAATTCTGCCAGGAACAAAGCACACATTAGTGTGAAACTCACTAGGCGCTCAAGCCGCAGCTGAGTTGCATTTGTTTTTACAGTAAAGTTTTACCGACGCAGTATGGTTGTTTCGCTACCCGCCGTGCAAGGCTACACGACCTTCCCCTACATTATAAGAAAATCAAAGAAGAACCAGCGGAAAGCAGGTAGAATTGAAACAAATTTCGATAGAAATACGGAAAGGTGTCGGGTCTACCGATTGCACTAGAAAGCACTGCGAGTGGAAGTCATATCCCAGGCGTCGATAATCTGCAGGACCCAGCGCTGCGGGAAAGGGAGTGATGGCAACGGAACTGCCTCCGGTGGACGTCGACTGCCCAGAGGAACACAATGATAGAACGGTCGACCAGTCTGGGCTGTGTAACCTCCTATGCAACACGTGTTGCAGCAGGTAAGTACTGAGCAGTAGTTTCTCTTATGTACTTAAACAAAATGTTATGTTATAAACAATACTGAATTGAATTAAATTGAGATGGAGCGCACGCTCCGGTGGCAATTTCCCTAATCAGCTAATTACACGTTTCTTAGTATTTTATTATTATTATCTTCATCTGATATACTACGCCTTTTGTTATTTACAAATTTTAATTTTAAATTCCTTCAGCGTTTTTGATAAATTACGCACCACTTGCTTTGGTAATTTATTCCGATCTCTGACAACCTTACCTACAAAAGAAAATTTTCCCACGCGAGAAATCGAGTGCCAGCTTGTGCTCACGGTCATATTTTTCCTTCCATGCACTACTGCTAATTTTTTGACCAATGTCCTTCCAAGTCCTATCAGCAACATACCCCTTGTATACTCCCAGAACTCTTTTCACCCTCCTCCTGACTTCCAATGACTCCCAATCCAGCACCTCTATCAGATCGGTTACTGACTGGGTTCTGCTGTAATTTCCACAAACAAATCTAGCCACCATCCTTTGCACACCCTCCAACTCCTCTATTTGACAGTCAAAAGGTGAGTCCCAAACTACACCACCATATTCAACCAATGGCAGCAGTCGTCCCAATGGTCCTAATACGCTGCCCTGTAGCACTCCCATATTCGCTTCCACCTATTTTGATACTGCATTTCCTATTCTGACGCTTTGCTTTCAGCCTTCTAAGAATTTCTCTACCCAGAAAGTCATTTTTTCATCCACTCCAATTGCTTTCAACTGATTTAATACATATTTGTTGTTTCACTGGATATTTGTTTAAACAAAGACTTACTCACTGACTACAACTATCCGCAAAAAGCCCTATACCTTTTTTTTTAAGATTCCCCTTAACTTGCGATCAGAATTTTGGACAACCGTCGCTCACTTACCTCGTTCGTGAATATGTACCGAAGAGTCATAATCATAGGACAGGAAGATACAAAAAGTAGTTTTGCAGCAGCATCGCGGAAGAAACGTATAATGGCGGGTACACACACGTACGAGGCAACGCACGAACGGGACCGAGGCGGAACGTATGTACACTTTGGCTGCACGAAAGCAGTTCGCCGAGGCATCGAACGAGACAGGTATCCGTCCATTCGTTTGTTATGACGGGTTGTCAGTGCTGTGAAGTTAGAGCGTGGAATATGGATCGCGGTGACAATTTAGCAGTTGCTAGTGCTGCATTCATAGCGATTGCTAGTTTAGTAAAAGAGAGAAATAAAGCATCGTGGTGGGCAGCTAGACTTTATTGGAAGTGGTAAATTATTTTTAAACGTTATAATGGAAGCAGAAAAGAGTGGCCATTTTCGATACTTTGTAAGAATGTCATCCACTGACTACATATTTTTGTTAGAGTTGAATCGAGAAAATTTTTCAAAGAATGATACAAATTTTCGAAAAGTAATCGCTGAAGAAAGGATAGCCATAACACTGAGATACTTGGCAACAGGTAATTCATTATTAGTTTGAAATATGTTTTCAACCTATTGAAGCAGCTGATTTCAAGAATTACACCAGAAGTATGCAGAGCTATATAAATATTTTACAACTGTAAAAATGCAAAATAATGCACTCACATTGGAAGCGTTGTAGTTTCAAGAAGAGTGCTAGACAGTCTGAGATACTGTTAATTTGTGATTCGTTGTTTATTTTGAGAAGACGAATGTTGTGTTTCACCGTTATGTATATTTTTTTTTTAAAAAAAAAACGTCGGTCTCTTCTCCAATAAGTGCACTAATTTTGCGCCAAGCATACTCTTTTTTTTATCGCATTATGATCAAGTTTATCGTCCTTCTTGCACAATATGGGACGTCTTTCACACTCTTTTATAAAGGAGAGCATCTTCAGCGGTTCTTTCTGTTGGGTATTTGTACATGTAATTAATTTGTCCTATGTTACAATTTATAAATGGAAATTATTGTATAAATAGATATAAGCTTACTTACATTTTCGTTGCTCACATTTGCTTGTAAATTGCACAGTATTTCGGCATCAGCTGTGTCTGTATCAACAGATTGTATCACAGATGCTTGTCGATGCCGAAATACTGTACAATTACAAGCAAATGTGAGCAATGAAAATGTAAGTAAGCTTATATCTATTTATACAATAATTTCCATGTATAAATTGTAACATAGGACAAAATAATTACATGTACAAACACCCAACAGATAGAACCGCTGAAGATTCTTCAGAAAATGAAGTGAAACGCGTTCGGAAAATAAAGAACAAATTCAATTGCATTGGCGAGAAAATAATTATTCATAAAAATTGATTCTGCCGCAATTGAGGAAATGTTCCACAGTAACCAGATGTTCATTGCATTGTTCACCAAGAATCTGAGGAACTGTTGTTATCGACAAATTCAATCTCGCAAACATTTCTTTAGATTTCAGTCGTCGGTGTTTTCGTCATTGATGGTTGTACGTTGGCGTCCATTGCCTGGTTTGTCGAGTGGTTCTCTTCCGAATTTAAAAAGCTTCACCGGTGAATGTGAAAGAGAAGCATCGGTGTAGACATTACGAATGGCATCGTTAATTCGAAATTAATCGTTCGTAAAATTGCTGCAAAGGAGGAGTATCTGATACCGAAATAACGTGACGCATAGACAGCTGTTGGCACAGAAGCATAACTGTACCTGATCATTCCCAGCCACCACATAGGTAATGTTGGTTAGAAGCGAGTAATTACATTTTTAAGTACTGTTTAAACTGAAGCTCATCACACGTAAAGAAACTTGTATAGTGGAGGTTAGGTTTAATTCGGTGCGATCATCTCTCCAAGAGAATTTCTACAGATAATACCTTTATTGCCTGCTTACTTTGCTATCAAGATAAAGCTTTCCAGCAACTCTTTCGCGGTCCATTCGTAGAACACAAATCTGTTTTTTACTACGCACAGAAATTTAAGTTCGATACGTAACCAGCTTTTTAGTTTTTGAAATCATATGAAATCGTTTTGACTACTTCATGCACGACTTTTTATATTACATCGGGGAACAATATCCAAATTCAAAAGAAATTTCGGGTTTAGTCGTTCATAACTATGGTACTGTCTATAAAACATTTGGATGGTTTCACTTACAGATCAAAGACATTTTGTGCTTTTCTTTTGGAAGACTCGTTTAACAACAATGCTGATTTTTAGTAAACAAATGTCTACCAGATTAGAGTTACAATTAAGTTTTTAAGAAACGCGGAAGCAATGTATTACAACTATTTTTCAATCACAGTAAACAATTTAATTGAACGCGATATAACCACAACTAATAAGATTTTATAGAAGCTTATATTTAGCAATCTCATTAATGAATAATAACCTTATTATACCATCCTTCTGTTAACCAGTTAAGACACAATAAAACATTTGCATATAGCTTGGCATCAATGCATTTACAAAAAGACCTGAAGGTGGAGTTTGTTTAATAACAGTATACCAGAAGTCTCATGCAGTTTTATTTTTCCAAGCTGTGCTTTACAGAGATGTCTATATCATCTTCTAAATGAATTGTAACCAACCATTTTTGGTGTGTGGAACAGTTTCATTTCTGGCATTAGTTTCGTTTACGTCACCTGTTACAAAGAAATTAAATCACATGGATTATAAAGCGGGGATGTATACAGAAAGCGTAACCTTTAATACCAGGATTTACCTTCCCTGGAAAGACAGAATCTTATCTAATGTTTCGCTTATCACCAAATACTTTTAGTCCGACGTCGAAGAAATTTCATAAGCGAGATGCATGCAAAGTAAGCAGATATTGTGAAATCGCACACTTCACTAAACTAATGTCTTTAAGGCTAATATTTTGTATCAGAAGAACTCATAAATATTTGTGTATTTACAACAGATGGTGCCTCAGACTGTTGTAATGTCTCGAAACCTGGGACACGCATTTATTTATTTAAATAATGTTTGCAATTAAAGAATTTGTGACTGTGCATTGCGGAAATTTATGTAGGGTTCCAGTGATTTAAGTTAAGGTCGATAATTTTCGAATTATTTAAATGCTTTTTGTTTCAATGATATGTGCAATGTAAATAACGTACATCTCAGTGCCTTGTTTGAAATAAATCAATGTGAATGTCAATTAATGTTATTATTTGCATTGCAATTCCTTCTGTTAATTTCCAGGTAGATTTCATAATTTCTAACATGATGCTGCCTAATTCAGTTAAGAACTATAAACATAATTCATAATAAAACCACCTGACAAATGTGACGTTACACTGGATATATAGCCTACCTCTTTATTATGGGACACCAAAAATACACTACTTCAGAAGAATTATTTCTTTGGAACTATCAAAAACCTATTGAAATATTCTTGCAACAAAAAGTGGGGTTGCAAAATATTCAACCAGAAACCTTATGCTAACTTATAAAATCTTTGCCCAAATTTTGCTTTGTGATTACGGTCGAATAGACTTAAAGTGGTTCTCAGCAAGTGATTCTAGAACGATCATAATAATCTTTATTTCCAAAATTAGTAAAATCTCGGTATTTAAGTAACAAACCCTCCTTCAAATGACGTCTTCACAGTGGCAGAGATGTGGAGCGAGGATCTGTGACGTCCAGAACAAATAAGGACGGGATTAAGATCTGGAAATGTCGACACTGCTTCGCTGTCAGTTTGTCCTTCGAAGATCAATCACTTCTAATCTTCGTCAGAGAGCGGCAGTGAAACGTTTTGTGCGCTAACGTAAGCAAATATCACAAACAGATTAGATTCTTTAGTACTGGGTTATATCCGACAGGCTCCAAGAGAGACCAACGACATTATCAGCAGAGATTTATACCTGACTGGCCCGACCAAGAAGAGGTCGTAAACAAGGTAATTGCTCTAACTGCCGTGTAAACACCGCGTTCTCAACCTTTCACTTACGATACGAATGCGATGAAACCGTTAACTCAAGCATACAGTACTGAAATACTTATTTTCCTTTATAGGTGTTGCTGGCTCATAGCCTGTATTTTGTCGTAAAGTCGCACTAAATACGACGCTACTAAAAATCAGATACATGGGATGTGAATAGTACCGCAACAGGATTGAATTTCGGTTTCCTGGATATAAACAATGTTATCACTCGAGAATAGGATTACAGTGGTTTGATTTGCTGCGCATTCCGTCCATATTGTGACAGTTTAGCGTCCTAGCATACAAGTATGATTAAAGCAAAGCTAGTAAAAAATTTATGGTCTCACCACGACTTGAACCCGGGATCATTAATTTCACCCATTGAGCAATAGCTCGATGAGGTATTATTGGAGGTGATATCAACGTATTCTTTGTTCTATATAACACAACAAATATCGGTGCGAGCGTTTCATTTTTTTAGCCTAAAGAATTCATCTATTTATATAACATTTTATTTTGGTTCGGACAACGTTTCAATCTAACAACACCTGCCAGTGGCGGATCCAGGATTTTGGTTTGGGAGGGCTTTAGCGGATTTTGGTTTGGGGGGGGGGGGCATTTTCAGTCATGCCGCCGTTAAAAGATCAGTAGAGCTTAAAAAAAAAGTTTCCAAAGACGTCGAGGGTGGGCCCATGGAGGAAGGAAATATATGGAGGAGAAGTGACGTTAAATCGGTGAAGCAGGCTCTAAACTCTCCCGCATGGCGGCAGCAGCGGTATTGCGCTTCCAAACATTGCGATGTTCCCAGTATATCCCGAAAACTAAGCAAGATATCGAAAAATTTTATTCTTTATTTTCGATTTTTCTCGTCGTGTTACATAATAATCGATCATTAAATTTGACTTTTGCGAAATTTTTCTTCTCCATTTCAACTTTACTTTTGATACAGTATATCTTTAGAACTAGGTGAGATATCGAAAATTTTTATTCTTTATTTTTCATTTGTCTCGTCTTTTTAAATAATAATCCATCATCAAATTTGACTTTAACCAATTTTTTCTTCTGAATTTCAACCAAAACAATTTCACATTTGGGACAGAATATCTCGAAAACTAAGCAGAATATCAAAAAAAATTATTCTTCATTTTTTATTTGTCATATCGAGTTACATAATAATCCATCACCAGATATCGGCGTCACCTTTATCCTAGAGTTCCCTTGAGGTTTTTGTACATATTCCCCGTGTCTGTATGGAAGCGGCCATGCCCCCTCCACTCCGGCCATGCTCCCCCCACTCCTCCACGCCCTGCTTCACTTCAATGCGTGGTGAAGGTCTCTTGCGTCGTCTCCATATATTTCCTTCCTCCATGGTTGCCTAGATACTTTTCTTTGGGGGGGGGGGGGCCCTCCCTGGACCAGCCACCGACAACCACCTCTAATTTTATTTTAGAAAGACGCTTGTTCGTATTTCGATAGTGCTGTGAAACAATTATCAGCGATGCTATTAGTGTCGTATTTGGACTGTCTTTGACTGCGAGATTGAATTACAATTAAGTTTCAGTTTTGCGTGTATCCTGTTTTCTAATCATCAATATCAATTTGCTTATATCTTAAAAGAAATTAAAGACCACTCAAAGGGATGCTGACGATAGTGAAAACTGTGCTTTAGAGATCATGACGGTATATTTTCTCGGCGCTCACAAATGACGTCATAATACTACGATAGTCAATAGCAGGACGTTTTATTTTTAAACAGTAATTAAGTTGTAATACACTCTGCCATTATTTTCAAACAGTAATTACGTTCTAATATACCGTGGATCAGCATGACACCATTAAAACTATTTCGGAAAGTATGTCTAGGAGTGTATTGCATCTGAGTATTGCACTGTTATGACTCCAATTCTTCGCGATCTCCAGTAATCCCGAAAACCATTAGGATGCTGCAGTAAATTATATCGGTTCTTATTGAAACATTTATGCACTCATCGTTTGCTTTTCATCTCTCGCCTTCACAATGTGTCTTTGAGTAAAATTATTTTTATTTACAATTTCTCTAAAATTGTTTCTATGTATTTCATCGGACACGCAGCTCTAGTGTTTCAGAAAAAAAATTTAAAGAAAAAGCTGGAATATTATGTTAAATAATGAATAAAACTGGCTGTAAGGAATTTTTATAGAGGAAAGTGCATTTACTTTACCGTAACAATGCAATGTGTGTTGGTAATACGGGGAATCGTGCAAAACAATATAACACCGAAGCAATCCTCTCGATTTTTACAATTCGAGTTCAGGTTTGCCCCAAATCTGTATAGAACAAACTGATCAAACAAATGCGTCGCTTCTCCTGTCACACCGATTGGAGGCAACGTCAAATTTATGCTTGTCTTTTGTTACTGGAATTGCTTTTCAACGGTACCGAGGAAAAGTATTCTTGTCGTAACAGTCAATCTGTGTTTAGCAATTGAAAATTGCTGGGTTTGGAAGTGTCGTCGCAAACACGCGATTTGAGAGAGATTTACGTCAAGGAATGGGCCTGTGATGAGCGGATTCAAAAGATTATCGGACAAAAGCGTTCTATAATATTTTCCCCTTCAAAACACTGGTAATCCACGATATATGATAATTTTTTATGTCGGAATTACTCACTCAACGTGATATAATGAATAAAAGATCAAATATTTGATTATCCGAATGATTATTCAGATATAATTTGAAGAGCTATATGAGTCAGTCTTGACGTTAAAGATTTGCTTATCTTTGCGTGAGATGGAATAGGTATAAACAGATGATTTCGAATGTTTTTTTTTTTTCCAAATACAAGCCACAGGAATGCCAACAAAATTCATTCTTTTACTACCAAGCTTTCTGAACGACACGTTCCTTTTAGTTAAACTCGAGTGTCCTTTATACAATAAAGACATATTGTAAGATTTGCTTTTGATATTACGCATAGAAATAACAACTGAGAATACGTCATTTTCCATTTAACTAAATAATGAAATCAGAAGAAAATGATTATATCACGAGCAAAGTAAACGTACTAAAAAACAGTTGTATATAAATTATGGACTGAAACTGTATGAAATTTCATTAAAATCATAATTATGCCTATAATAACTTGCAACCCTTATGCTCTATTATGCAAAATATTTACTGTAGACCATATCTAAAAATAACTAGAGAAAAGTTATTCGACTGAGTCCAGAAGTTGTTATTGTGGTTTATAATGCTGTTTAGCTAAGCTGAGCCGCATTACGTCTACCTGAATTTCTAATACTACATCTACAATTCCTGGAATTTAACGGACGCAAACAAGGACAGTTTCACACTACATTCCTGTTAATAGCTGTGTATTACAATTCTTTCACCAACATGGTATGTAAGCAGTTTGTATACACAGCATAAACATGATAGCAAAAGAAAATACTTTTAAAATATCAGGACCGGCAATTTCAAAAAGCGCTTGCTTTTTGTTTATCTATTAACCAGACAAGAAACGGTACACAGGAAGGTTTCGAATAAGTTATATAGATGTTAGATCAAACTTATAATCAATAGACGTTGAAAATTTTAAAGCCGACGCGAAGAGAATTCATTAGTATACCGCGAAGAATTTATATCCAGATGCACAGTTGAGATTCAAACCCCAGTACTCCAGAAAGAAAGCCAGAGATTAACCACTGGCACCATTTGTTTCTCTCAATGCACTTGTATTCGGTGTACGCAACATATCGTAGTCACAAATTCGTAGCCGTTACCAACGCCTTAAATGTCACAGATAATAAATAACAAGGCGGACAGAAGGCTGAGATCATATTAATGGTCACCTGATACAGCATTCACTTTGCGTGCGGTCTTTAAACTTGCAACGTGACACCAGTAGAATATGCCGTCCTTCAGCGTTCCCACAGCTGTAAATATCAACAGATAATGTTATCGGCACAGCTAACGTAATGTTGTTCACCACCGACAATTTCTCAGAATCAACAAATATTGGCTGTGTGGGAACAAACACTACGAGCAGCAGATATGAAAAACTTGCTGCACCGACTTCTGGATTACGGGAACTCGTCAACAAAGAAACATACGCGCCAATGTATCCACGAATACGGAAGTGAACAAATCCTGACAGGGTAAAACGTCAAGCTAAGCTATTTGCGCCATATCTTTCGTCGGAGATATAGTCTTTGAACTAGATTTCGTCAGAGAGTTTGAGTCCCTCAAGGCCAGAAATTGATCAACGCTGTTAGAATTTGTCCGCTTAGCTTTGAAGATAAGATGTGAGATCAAATGAACCCTATGGAGTGTGTGTTGTGACTAGTATCGGGAAGCTATTGTACTCACACTTTCATGTCGGTGGAGCTCGCGATGGCCGACGCGACCACCTCCTCTGCCTGCGCAGCACTGAGCAGGACATGTGACCAACTCAGGCGCTCTCTCTTATCTCAGTGCATGCCGGAGGCTCCCGCGCCAACAAGGACAAAGGTCGGCCAACACCTGGCGGAGGCGCAACGCCTTCAAGACCTCTATACCAATCAGGTAGGTTCCCTTCGGAGAATGTATTCGAGCACGGGCAGTACAAGTTTTGATGTTTCAACAGCGATATCGGGAAATTATGGTTACGTTGTAACGCTGCAGGTTCGGGATGTGCAATAACAAATTTTTAGTAGATGAAAGGGGTCGCCCATTAATTACGTGACCTCAAAATAGGGGGGGGGTAGGGTTTCGGGAAAAAAAAGATCGGGGACTGCACGACTTTTGGAACCTATTAGAGACTGGTACTAACCTGTTAAAATTTAGATTAATTGCTTCGATATAATGTCATCTTCGCGTTTGTTTTGCGGAAAAATCACGACAAATTAACTTACAACTGCCGAAATATGAGAGGCTGCGCTACTGCGAAATGCTACCAGCACTCCAAGAAAAAATTATCGGTACAGGATCATAGCAACAGTAAAGTTTCGTTTTGTCATAGAGGTTGTGGTTGCGGCCTGGATCAAGGGAGAGAATTTCCTAAATTTTCGTTCTGCGGCATCTATCACAGAAATGGCGTATTTGTTTACAACGGAAGTAATCGATTATCTCTGATTGCTTGTTTCGATATAAGATGGCGGGCATCACTGTATATTACGACTCGGATAAATATTGTCTGTCAATTTTGTGTGACTTTTTACAAACGGAGAAAAGCTGAAAAGACAAGAAAACATTACAAAAAGAGGATTAAGCCAACATTTTAAAAGACTCTCATTGATTATACAGTACTGGTAGCATTTCGCAAGTTGCACAGCCTCCCATTTTTAATTCAATTTGTGTCGACTTTTCCGAAAAACAAGAGTGCAATACGTGAAAAGGACATTATATCGAAGCAATTAATCCAAATTTCAAGAGGTTAGTACCAGTTCCTAGTAGGTTCCGAAAGTCATGCAGTCCGCAAAAAGTCTTCAAAATTACGAGGTCAATGGGTCCAAATTTAAGAAAATCACGTAATTAATGGACGCTCCCCAAGGAATCCCATTCGGATCCCTTATTCGTTTTTTACCTGTTTCGTCTTTACTTTGAGCTAATTTTACTCGACTTTAATGGATTACGTTCTTTGGTGTTTTGAGATCGCCTGCCGGACAGAAGTTACTAAGTATCTGACCATAGTCTCCAAATTCATTTTTAGTAAAAAGTTGCAAAAACAGTATCTGAAAAAAAGGTAGATAAAGTCTGACCCCTGCTAGAATACACACAAAATTACCAGAAAAGTACATTATAATTAAAAACATTACAAAAGGGTTTATTTATGGTTTAAATAATTTAGCTTATTTGATATTCATAATATTTGATCATTTATTATCTAAGAAAATCTTCATAAGTTTCTACGCTAGTACGTTCCTTCACTAACGACCAAAATCACCACTTTTTTTCAAGGGTTCCTGTTTGTTTTGGCCATCTGAAACAGAATTTCAAATCACTTTAACAAATTGACGAAATATTAATATGAATTATGGGGTTTCCGACTTAGGATGTCTTTTACTTGTCAGTTTCAGGGATTTAAAAATAATGTTGGGCAGATATCAAAGTAAACAAATGACACGGTGATCTAGAATAGTATTTGTCAAAGACACTGCAGTGAATAAATTGTCACTTTCTCCTTTGGTACACAATAAAAATGATGTTTAATGAACGCCTGCAGAAACTTTCACTCTTACTGAAATCACCAATAGCGTACCTGGCCGAATATTTGTCTCTGCCCAACCCTGCAAACTTCAAAACACTTGTTGAAATATATGCAGAACTATTCATACGAAATAAGAAGGGGAGGCAACTTAGGAACCCGGGTCCGGGTTTGGTTACTTTCCTTTGTTTATTGTTACATTTTATTCATACATTCTTCACGTCATTATGTAATGCGCATGAAAGTAGTTCCAGAAGCATCACAATCTGTATAAACTGCACCACAACTGACATTCCGCAGTGCATAATGCAATAAGAGAACTGAGAATTTGAAGGACTTCATGAAACGCGTTCTCCGAATGCTAAGCCAGAAGGTTACCGCTTACCCAGCACACCCGGTAAAAAAAAAACAACTTTTCCCTCGATTCATTTACCGTCTGAGATATGTGACAAAGTACGACTATCCCTAATTCCCGATTTGATGTCCACTTTGTACCGTAGTACTTAGATAGTCGCACAATCATTGTATCGCCTTCCTGTGTAATCTATCGTATGTGACCTCCACTTCTTCCAGTTGGAACTATCTTTTATCGGTCACTTTTCGAGTACTAGTCGTTGGGTGACAATATCTTTGTTCCCTGCACCTTTTCTGAAACCGAAATGCCGAAGAAGATTTCATCTTAATGTTACAATGGAAGGTTCTCATAGCGTATGAAAGCAAAACTGGGAAAAACTTTAGCAATTAAACCAAGTCACTTAAAAACATGATGTTACTTCTTAGAGTTCAGATTTCAAACACTAATTTGAACGAAGTGACTTCCGTCCCATCTCCAGATGTAACGATATATGATAAGCTATCTGTCGTTCATCTATATCTCTGCCTAGTCCAACTCGTGCCTCTTTCGTCTCGCGCGTTTTGGTTTTATTCAAAATATTATCCATGGTGGCCAAATGGCAGTATTATTTTTCTCTAAATTACTTCCATCTCGATAAATAGTCCTATTGTTCGTTGTCAGTTCTGTCATTGTATTCAATTTGACTCTCGTGTGTAAGCGTTAATACTTGTAAACAAGTAGGTTTTTTTCTTTTTGGTGCTTAGAGTAGGTTTACTTTAATTTTGTAATTATGTCATCGGAGAGGTAAAATCCACTGTTTGACGATGTGTACTTTGAACTCAATTACTATCTATGATCCTCCCAACTCTAACAAGCACTTTTTCGCGCATGGATTCGAGAAGAAATAAGATAGAAAGGTATTTTTTTGCTACCTATGAAGTCAGAAATTACTGACATGAATTTTCTGTGATAGAATTTCACCCTGTTGTGACGATGTGAAATTGCGATTTCACTATCGATGTTAAAGTTTAGGAATCCCAATCGATGGCAGTGCAATGATTACTTTCTTCCCCAAATAGTAACCGCAGCCAGATGTAGTAGCACGATGATCAAAAAGTATGCAGAGTCAGAGATCTATTTTGATGAACTTTACTAGAACAAGAGACAGCTCAAATTGTGGTTCGAACTCAACAGAATGTGGTTGTCCGCAACACAGTGGAAAATTGCGTCCACAGTTTAAAAGCAAAACCGAACAACTAATCGTTAGAGACTCGATAGATGCCCGAAAGGCAAGGATGTTGGAAGCAAAGATGAAACACTTCCAGCTTACAACGTTCGTTGACCTAGCGTGACACAGTACAACAGTAGGCAGATTCTGCCTTACGTAAGTCTCTGATCTGATATATGTGACTAGAGACCTTCTGTTTAAAACGTGTTCACGCTTATCCTTGAATAACCTCAAAATATGAGTTTGAATAAATTAAAACATCTAGCATAATGGGGAAAATTCTATTCTTTTAGTACAAAGATATTTGGACGTAAGTTGAAATGAAAAGTATTCGCAAAAATAAGGACCTCTCGTTCACCGCTATAATGAGAAAAATCCATAAATCTGTGGAACAAGAACCAAAATAACAATAAAGTTAAAATAAAAAATATAGTCGGGTATAAATTACAAAGCGATTAAAAGCAAATTACGAAACCAAACAATCAAAATAACCAACTAGAAACTATGCATTTTAATTGAAAATGTTCACATGGGTTTCACTTTCCAAGAAACAGTTTCTTTACGTCACTTCACTAGCTTGGTTATTACTTTATAAATCCTACAATTAATGAAGGAAAAGCGTCAGTATCGTTACTAATGTGCATTGTGCTTTAAGTTCGGTGCAATTACAGTTACTTGTAGTCTTATTTTCGAGTCGTATGCCGTTTGTCGGATTTCATATCCTTTTTTAAAGGTGTGTTTATCATACTTATAAACGTACTTATAACCCTATATATATATATATACACTAAATAGGGTACTTTTTGAGAATTTATTTCGAACAATTAACACCCACTTCTTCTCGCATGCACTGATTTAATTTAATCCATTCACTAAGGAAAATGTTGGAGTGAAAGAGCTTACAAGTGGCCGGGAAAATCATCTTTCTCAGGGCCTGATGACACACGTGTTCTACCAATGCAATAAAATGGATATAAATTTTTACGTAGAATCAGATTTTTTTAATTGGCTCTCGGACATATGAGCTCAATGTATACATTCCTTAGGGAGCGTCCATAAACTACGTGGCTTGGTCTAGGGAGAGGGGCGGGGTTGGCTGGAAAGCTACGCTGGGTGACGTGGGGAGGGGGGGGGGTTAATTCCGAGCCAGGCTACGTAGTTTTTCATTCGTACCATTTGTCACAGTTAAAATGAGGTTCAGAACATACAATAGCATGTCATTTAATTACCTCAGTATGTAATTTACGATAGTCTGACAAGAGAAAAACAGTACAAAATGTCTTCTGGAAACAAGGAAAAAAAACTACGTGCTACGCGGGGGGAGAGGGGAGGGGGGGGGGTAAAGTCAAAAGCCACATCAGGCTATGTGGACGGAGGGGGGTTGACAGGAGACCAAAATGGAGCTACGTGGTTTATGAACTCTCCCTTATCAACGTAATTAATTTTCCCTCTCTTGTAAGGACGACACAAGACAAACAAAACACTTGATTTAAACCACTCATGCACTCAGCCGGACTCTTACCGACAACTCCTGCAACGTGAAGTAAACTCACTTCCCCTGAATGGGCGAAAATTACGTCATCAAACCCTTTTAAATAACATTTATACTTTGTTGATTCCACTGTCTAATTTTCCATCCAGACATTAGTAGTACTTATCTCTAAATAAAGTGTTTTAAACAAACCGAATACAGCATTTTGTATTGTCAAGTGTTCCCCCCCCCCCCCCCTGCGGTTAATACTATTACTGCCTGTTTTCTGGAGTGACCTTCGTTCAAGATGTAGTTTTAAAGCATTGAGAACAAATTATGATTGCATGGTTATAATTTCCCCGGATCACACTAAACAACACTTAAATATCTTGCAAATCACCAACTTTCAAAAGCACCAATTCCAACAAAGAAATAGTATTGTCAGTTTCTTATTAGGTGAATTCACTTAGGGGGATATGCAGAGATTATTAACTATTTCCACCTGGAGTACGCACTTAATGAGTGCAGAAAAAACAACATTTAACTCACAAATAATACTTCCATATATTTCGCAGTCAGTATTACAATGAGTTACATAGAGTTTATTCATCCAAATGTCACGTTTTCACAGCAGCAAAAATACAATAAAGGAGGGAAAATTAGACAAAAATCCTCGACATAAGAAGGAGCTAATAGTCAGAAATCATCTACGGTATATCTTTCCCTCGTGACTGTATATTCATGGACTTATGACGAAACAGTGTATTCTAATTGCCTCTTCTTATCTAGTCCTCTCTCCTCATGGAATTATGAAGGTAATGGAAGGATTGAATAAGAAAAAACCTCACTCCTGTGGTACTAAGCGGATGTAAACATACAGTGGAACTGCATATTTTTCGAATTCTTAGCCTTGACTACAACGAGTGGTCGAACAAGCTGAATGTACCATTAAGTTCTCTGTATCAAGTTGGTCGCGGTGCCAACTAAATGCTGTCACACTCCAGATGTGGAAATGTTACGCAATACCACAAGCAGCACGTTAGGTAGACATCCGTATTAAACGTGCATCAATGTAAATCTCTGTTTGTTTCAGCACTTAAATCTATGGTCAGCCAAATGCTTCTTCAATTCACAACAAATATGCAGATCAGACACAGCACGCGGATGCTGGCTCTTTCACCAGTAAACAATGTTACGTGAAACACACTCGAAGAGGAAAATAATTCTCTGGTATGTAACGGTTAGTAGGATACTACTTAAATTCGTTGCTGAATGTTGGGATAGCATAGTGCAGTGTCTGTCTGCCTTTTTTTAAAGTTAAAACAGGAAATGTTTTGGCTGCAATGCCATTAATAGAGAACGCCATTATCGTTGTTTCGGAATGTGGAGCCACCAAATTTTTCAGGCTTCCCTCACACGTTTGGTATGTAGAAACTATGGTTTTATTACAGTTTAATAAAAAAATTAAATTTTAGAACTGTACTGTTTTAGTTACTGAGATGATATTGTTGAACGGTTTCGAACTACTGTAATACGTCAATAGTATTCACTGGGAGAGGAGGTGACTGAAAGTTTATTAAGCATCAACAAAAAGCGATAAACTCAACACTGGAGAAAGATTAGACAGCCATCATGACTAAGAGTTCTGGAAGTCACGGGTTCGACTCCCGGCTGGTCATCAAGATTTCGGTTATCTAATGGTTTCCCGAAATCCAGGCGAATGCCGGGATGATTCCATCAAAAGGCCATAACCGAATTCGTTCTTATCCCTTTTCAGCAGTCCTTTCATTACTTTATTGACCTCGCCGTAGTCCAAACAAAAATGACTACGCAACCGGCAACATGAACAAACCCCGCCTTCCTACATTCTACTGCCTCGTTGATTTCGAATTGTTAATGTGATTAAATATACTAATCGATCTTCGCCAAAAAAAATTAATCTTCTGTAGTTCAAATATGATATGAAATCGAGAGGATCAAAAATCAATGAACACGTCACAACCTTTCTAAACGTTAACAAAGTAGATAGATTCGCTATACATCGCTTATATCCGAATGGTGTCTCGAAGAAGATATTTTTGAAAGCATCATAAATGTAAATAAGGGGGCGTCCATTAATTACGTGAGGGATGTAGGGGGGAAGTCCGGCAAAATCTCACGAAACCTCACCAAGCGGGGCAAAAGTCGACTTTATAGGGGGTATTTGGTCCAAAAACCGACCTGGGGGGGGGGAGAGGAGGTATAACCACTGTTGGAGCATGAGACCCAAAAAAAAAGGTCTCAGAGACTTAAGACGTCGATTAGTGGGGGGGGGTCTCCGCAAAATCTCACGTTGTTTTAGAGGGGCCAGATTTCACGAAGTCTCACCAGAGGGGGGTCGGAATTCCGGGAAAAACACCCCACGTAATTAACGGACGCCCCCTAAACACTAATACTGCAACCGAAAAAAGTTAGTTTTTTTTTTTAATGGGTTAGGAGGATTGTTAATGAGCTACAGAAAATGAATCAATTGTTTTCAAAATCTGTCTCTATCTGTTTGAGTTAAGGGAATTCACACAAAAACTACTATTCGCATTTTGAATACTGGCGATAAAATAGGATATGTTTCACTTTGATGTGAATCGGAAAACTGGAAAATCAGTATCCAGTTTTTCTCGTACGTGATTCACACAAAAACTACTGATTGGAATTATTCTCTCGGTAATTAGTTTTCGTGACTTCAGCGTACTAGCGTCAGCGTATTTTTCGGAGGAATTAAGATCCCTCCACCCCCCCCCCCCCCATTTTTGCTGTAGATGTGTAAATTGTGAATTAATCGGTTTAGAGGAGATGTTCGTACATTGACAGTTCAAGTGATCGAAGTTGCAGACAACAGTTGGTTAAAAATACAAACCAAAATCCTCGTACCTAATGTTGTACCACAGAACGTTGTTATTTCTGTCAATAGCACATTTCGATTTTACCACAACGTCTGCTGATATTGCTGCGAAAATCTACACTTGGCAGTTCTCGAAGTTGCAGGTGGCAGAAGATGCTTTGCTCCAAAACTAACTTTGTCCATTCCAATCCAGAATAGGACGGGATAAGAAAGAATTCATATAAGCATCAATACGGGACCTAATTTCTCTAATCCTACGATCCAAATAGGTTGGTGGACCAAGTATTTCGTCACACTCATAAATGAAAGGAGTTGTTCACGTGTTTGTCAATAAATCCAAACCAAACCATCTTCACCTGTCCGCTCAACAATATTAATTATGTGACGCTTTCGCAAAGACTGTGGCAAGCAGTCACGAATCTAGCGGTTTTTCTCTTTACTTTCTCTATAGTGTCAACCAATCCTTTACAATACGGATCCCAAACGGAGCAACAGCAGTCCAAATGTGGACCCACGAAAGTTTTGTTCACTGTGTCGTATAAACGTAACGAAGTTTTCCAAATTCGACCTATGAATCGCAGCCTTGAATTTTAACCCGCATCGCCCGCGCAGGAATAACTCCGAAGTATGACCCATGCGAAAATTTCGCGAATGCAGTGAATAGTAAGGCTAATGGTTTGTAATAGGATGAAAAAACGGTTAACGCTGTGGCCTCGCATTCTGGAGGACGCCGGTTCGAATCCCCGTCCGGTAATCCAGATTTGGGTATTCCATGGTTTCCTCAAATCACTCCAGGCGAATGCCGAGATGTTTCCTTCTAAAGACCATGGCCGAATCCATACCCGTTCCTTGTACCCAGTCCCTTCCCCTCTCTAACGACCTCGACGTTAACGAGGCGTAAAGCCATAGGTAAAATTAAAGGATGAAAAAAGAATCGTCTCATTTGTAGAAATTTTTTGTTTGTTCAGTGTAGTAGGTACGTAAGAAAAGTTGACGCCAGTGAAGCAGTTTATTAATATCTCTGTGATAAGTGCTGCTGCTATCTAGCGGTTTGTATATGAACTATCTGAAAAGCGCAACTTTCACAGTTACTACTTTTTTACTTCAAGGGGAAAATTCCGAAAAATTTCGTACTTAATTTATAATGTTTCCTAAGCTGAGACCTTAATCGTTAAAATGATATCTCATTTATCTATTTCGCTTAGGTATCAAGGGAGATAAATAGCTCGTAACAAAATAGCACGTTATGGAAATAATTATACATTTGCCCTTTAAGGGTCAAATTCCGAAAAATTCCTTTCTTTAAATATTATTTGACCAAAGCAGTTACCTTAATCTTGAAAGTGATGCCTCATTTATCTATTTCGGTTAGGTATCAAGGGAGATAAATGGCTCGTAACAAAAAAAGCACGTTATGGAAATAATTATACAGTACATTTGCCCTTTAAGGGTCAAATTCCGAAAAATTCTTTTCTTGAAATATGATTTGACCAAAGCGGATACCTTAATATTTAAAATGATATCTCATTAGTCGGTTAGATATTGAGGGAGAAAATGGGACATGACACGAAAATGCGTTGTAGAAATATTGATACTTTCGCCCTTTAGTGGTAGAATTTCGAAAAATTCCTTCTTAATGAATGATGTCATGAAAGTGGAGACCTTAATCTTTAAAATAATACTCAATTTCCGTTAGATATAATGGAAGATAAATAGCTCGTGACAAAAAAAACCTTAATGGAAATAATGATACTTTTGCCCATTAAGGGTCAAATTCCTTTCAATTCCTTTCTTAAAAAATGTTGTGACCACAGGGAAGTTCTTAATCTTTTAAATGATATCTCATTTATCTATGTTGGTTAGATGTCAAGGAAGATAAATGGCTCGTGACACAAAACTTCGTTGTAAAAATGTTAATACTTTTTCCCTTAAAGGGACGAATTTTGAAAAATTCCTTTCTGAAGATGTCATCAATATGGAGATCTTAATCTTTAAAATGGTAGGCCTACTTCATTTATCGAGTTCGGTTAGGAATACAGGTAGATAAATGGTTCGTGTACAGAAAACAGTAGTTTCGACATATTGCGATTTTGTCCTTTAAGGGTCGAATGTGGAAAAATTACTTCCTTAATATATATGATGTGACCAGAGCGGATACCTTAAGCTTTGAAATGGTAGCTCATATATCGATTTCGGATAGGTATGAACGTAGATAATGGCAAACAAAAAATAATTTTAGAAATAATACATATAGTTACAAAACATCGCGTCATACAGCGAAAAGTTTCAGCTCTGTACCTCTATGTTTGTGATATTTTATTATTGCCGAGATGAAGGCTGCTCTATATAGTCACACTCGCATTCCACTGTTGATAATTACACATGTAGAACGTGGTTCGGCTGAAATGTAACGCAGGGCCCTGTAGCAAACGTCTTCTATACTATACGTAGGAGTGTTGTGGTTGTACCTTTGAGCGAGCAGAGTGTCCGTGCATTCGCCGCGAGCATCTCTGTACAGGGAGGATCGTCTGCGAGTAGCACAGGCTGTTACGGCGAACACCTGCCAACAGCGCAGCAGACACATCACTGCTGCGACACACACGACACCTGCAGGCGCCAGCGTCACATGTGTGGAGGGGAGGAGCTTCACAAACACACTTTTCTGCGGAGCCGGCCTCACCACAGGCGCGGAGTTCCCGTCCCGGCTCCACGTCTGTCATGTCTACTTCCGTGCCCGGAAACACAGTGATTTTACCTGCCTCTTCAAACATTCTGTAATTTTAATTACGTAAGCTCAAAAAAAGGGAAGGCCGGCAAAATCTCCCCAAATCAAACTGAAAGGGAGGGGGTCGGTCGATATAACTCTCACTTCAACTTTTTATTTCAGATTGCCTTCAAAGAGCATAGAGCTATTCTCAGGTTAGGGGAAAAGGGTGACCCACCATATCTCACCAGGGGGGAGGGGAGTGCCCAAATATAAGAAACAACACCTCACGTATTTAAGGGACGCTCCCTTTCCTTAGTACAAGCTCAGGAGCCTGTCATAGACCCATGTTGCTTTTGAAATACACTCCTGGAAATTGAAATAAGAACACCGTGAATTCATTGTCACAGGAATGGGAAACTTTATATACACATTCCTGGGGTCAGATACAACACATGATCACACAGACAGAACCATAGGCACATAGACACAGGCAAGAGAGCATGCACAATGTCGGCACTAGTACCGTGTATATCCTCCTTTCGCAGCAATGCAGGCTGCAATTCTCCCATGGAGACGATCGTAGAGGTGCTGGATGTAGTCCTGTGGAATGGAATGCCAAGCCATTTCCACCTGGCGCCTCAGCTGGACCAGCGTTCGTGCTGGACGTGCAGACCACGTGAGACGACGTTTCATCCAGTCCCAAACATGCTCAATGGGGGACAGATCCGGTGATCTCGCTGGCCAGGGTAGTTGACTTACACTTTCTAGAGCACGTTGGGTGGCACGGGATACATGTGGACGTGCATTGTCCTGTTGGAACAGCATGTTCCCTTGTCGGTCTAGGAATGGTAGAACGATGGGTTCGATGACGGTTTGAATGTACCGTGCACTGTTCAGTGTCCCCTCGACGATCACCAGAGGTGTACGGCCAGTGTAGGAGATCGCTCCCCACACCATGATGCCGGGTGTTGGCCTTTTGTGCCTCGGTCGTATACAGTCCTGATTGTGGCGCTCACCTGCACGGCGCCAAACACGCATACGACCATCATTGGCACCAAGGCAGAAGCGACTCTCATCACTGAAGACGACACGTCTCCATTCGTCCCTCCATACACGCCTGTCGCGACACCACTGGAGGCGGGCTGCACGATGTTGGGGCGTGAGCGGAAGACGACCTAACGGTGCGCGAGACCGTAGCCCAGCTTCATGGAGACGGTTGCGAATGGTACTCTCTGATACTCCAGGAGCAACAGTGTTCCTAATTTGCCGGGAAGTGGCGGTGCGGTCCCCTACGGCACTGCGTAGGATGCGACGATCTTGGCGTGCGTCCGTGCGTCCGTGCGTCGCTGCTGTCCGGACCCAGGTCGACGGGCACGTGCACCCTCCGCCGACCACTGGCGACAACATCGATGTACTGTGGAGACCTCGCGCCCCACATGTTGAGCAATTCGGTGGTACGTCCACCCGGCCTCCCGCATGCCCACTATACGCCCTCGCTCAAAGTCCATCAACTGCACATACGGTTCACGTACACGCTGTCGCGGCATGCTACCAGTGTTAAAGACTGATATGGAGCTCCGGATGCCACGGCAAACTGGCTGACACTGACTGCGGCGGTGCCCAACCGCTGCGCAGCTAGCACCCTTCGACGGCCAACACTGCTGTTCCTGGTGTGTCCGCTGTGCCGTGCGTTTGATCATTTCTTGTACAGCCCTCTCGTAGTGTCCGGAGCAAGTATGGTGGGTCTTACACACCGGCGTCAATGTGTTCTTATTTCAATTTCCAGGAGTGTATAACACATGCCTCTCTAATCATCTTCGTGAAGCCTGTCAATGAACTATCTCTTAACTTTTTTTTATATATGTAAGCTTCACAGCTCGTCGACGACGAGGTTGTTAGAGTTGAGAGAGAGAGAGATTGTGGACATGGAATTAAAAGAAAATCGGTCATGGCTTGTGGATGAACAATTTCCGCCTTCGCCAGGAGTGATTTTGAAAGAAAAAAAAAAAAAAAACATGGAAAATTGAAATACAGAAGGGTATTCGAAGTTAAAATTTAATGAGAGGACTGAAATGTCTATTTAAAAAATCGGGTTATGTGTTTATGGCAACTTAAGGTAGATAATTCAGCAATTTTACGATCTACGGTACATCATATATTTAGCAATAAAAACAAACCGCTTCTTCTGTTTAATTCACTGCCGATTGCTGTCTCTTTTTTTTTTTTTTTTTTTTTTTTTTTTACTTATGGCTTTACGCATCGTTGACGTCAAGATCATTAGAGGCGGGATGGGACTGGTAACAAGGAACGGGAAGGAATTCGGCCATGGACTTTTGATAGAAGCATCCCGTCATTCGTATGGAGTTATTTGGGGAAACCATGGAAAACTCAAATCTGGAAGCCCGGACGGGGATTCAAACCGCCGTCCTCCCGAATGCGAAGCCAGAACGTCAACAGGTCACCCACCACGCTCGGTCCTATTGCTGTCCAAGTACGACGAACATTATTTTCCAGTAGAGTCTACTTTCAGATAAAAAAGCTACTTTTCTACCATTTCATAGTTCCACTTCTTTGCCATACAGAATAAGTTTGATTTATGAGACAACTGCCTATTTCAACAGTGGAATTATTTAACTCACGAAGAGTGTCCATTTTACGCGGAATTGGTTATGGACCAGATTAGTGACAGCCAATAGGAAGTTAACCAACTTGAGATATTCAAGTTGAGAAATTTTCAGAAACAGTACAAAACCAAAGTATATATTTACAGACCGGAATTTGAACCCAGCACCTCAAGTACAAGGTTATTTTATTCTCTACATGAAATGCCCATAACCTACAGCACGAAATTTGGCACATTGCTTCCAGTAAATAAGATTTAAGTCATGAAAATTATTCTTTGTTATCTACAAACTTAATGTTTCAGTATTTTTATAAATAATTTTAAGATTCGGGATGTTGCAGGGTATCATCGACCCTTTTCACCCAAACTAACATAAGAGGAGGGAATATGAAGGAATTCGGCAGTGGCCTTTGAAAGGAAACATCACGGCATTAAAATGGAGTGACTACAGAAAACCACGTAAAACTGCCGTCAGGATGCCCGGACAGGGATGAAGCCCCGTCCTCCCGAATACAGGGCTGGAAGAAGAATTCACTCTGCACCTGACTCGGTCTCAGTAAAGTAAGTAGGTTTCATTCCTCTTAGGTAAAGCCCGGGAGGCGAGCTGCTGTCGGGTCTCGACATATTTATATAGTTAGAAGCAAAATCCGTTTAGCTGAGCTCGATTCGGGCAAAAACGGCAGGATTTTTTTTTTTTCATCGTGCTTCATACATTATGCATCCCAGTATCCAGGACTAAAATTTGATATATTTTATCTTTATGCAGCATCGGGAAGCTGAGAAAGAAAAAAGTTTGTAAAATTCCACTTACTCTGAGGGTTTAGCACTACATCAACGATGTTGCTACCGCGACAGTAATATCTCTGGAACAGCTGACACTCGCTGCAGGAGATGCAACAGTCTCGCTGGCGGAAAAACACATGGACGAAGTGGAGACGACGCAAGGAACCTTCACCACGCACTGGAGTGAAACCGGGTACAGAGAATTGGGGTGGGGAGGTCGCCATATTGGTCGGTCATAGAAACACGGGGAACACTCACAAAAACCTCAAGCAAATCATACGACAACCGTGGCACCGCAATTTGATGATGGATTATTATGTAACTCGACGAGACAGATCAAAAATGAAGAATAATTTTTTTTTGATATCTCGCTTAGTTCTCGAGATATACTGTCTCCAAATTGAGGTTGTTGAATTGTGATGAGGAATGGACCAAAAAATAATTTTGCTGGACATGCAGATTGGGTTTTTTTTTTTTTTTACTAATCCTTGTGGTTAGGTTGAAACGTGGCTTGGACCAGGATAAAAACGTCACCTAAGGCACAAGAACTATACCTGAAACTAATTTTTGATATCTCGGGAACCAAGGGAGAAATAAAAAAAATTACTCTTGATTTTCGATTAGTCTCTTCATTTACATGAGAATCAATTATTAAATAGCATCGCCATGGTCATGGTAGTGCTGCCCACCTCAACACACAAAATTCAATTTAAACTACACTTCTAGCTACAACAACATTGGCAATATCAGGATTCCTAGTTCACGTAGCATAAATTATCACAGCTTATTTCAACATATTGTCGCGTTGCAACCGGGGCAGGTGTGAATTCGAAGGTTACTTGTCAATGAACACAGCACTTAAACTGAGAACAGGTTTATTGAGAACTCAAACATACACGCAGCACTGACTGCCTCTTGGGCAGAATGCTCTTCTATTTATACACAGATAGAACGTACTAGAAATTACAAGAGTAGTTAACAAATGAAATGTGTAGAAGTTACAAGTGACCTTAGGAAACATGTAGAATCTTCTGGAAATAATAAACAGAATTAAATAATTTTTGTCAGTGGGCGGGATTGAACCGGCGACCTTCGGTACCGCAATTCGTGACGCTACCCGCTGCGCCATGCTGGCAGACGGTACACTGGCGTTCATGCGGCATTGCTCCCTCTCCTGAGGAAAACAGCGTCCCGCTGTTAGATTTCTTTTGGGGCACGCTGAAGTGTCCTGGATCTTGATCTTGTCGTGGGTCCTCTGTATGGCAGTTCTGGAGGGCCCCTCCTGTTTGTACTATTATCTTCCTGTCCGACTTCCTCAGTATCCAAACCGTCCTCAGAGTCCTTGAACAAGAAGCTGGTTGTGCCTAGCTGCTCGTCAGGATTGTAGTAAGGCTTCATGCGGAGGACGTGAACAATGTCCCTTCGCTTTCGTCGTTTCGAAGACGGCTCATAATCCTCGACTTCGTATGTGACGTCTGACCGGCGGCGTATGACACGATACGGACCAAAGTACCGCTTCAGTAACTTTTCTGATAGCCCAACCTTCCGGACAGGGGTAAAAATCCATACGAGATCTCCTGGGTTGTACGCAACAGGTCGGTGCTTGCCGTCATACCGCTGACGGTCCCTCTCCTGGGTGGCCAGTGTTCGTATGCGAGCCAGCTGTCTTGCTTCTTCGACCCTGGTAATGAGCTGTTTTATATAGTCATCCTGAGTGTCGTCCGGCTGGAATGGGAACAGCGTATCCATTCGAGAGGAAGTGGAGAAGATGTTGCATAATGACATTATTCAACCTTCGGAGAGTCCTTGGTCATCTCCGGTGGTCCTCGTAAAGAAGAAGGATGGTACGTGGCGATTCTGTGTCGACTATCGGCGGCTGAACAAAATCACAAAGAAAGATGTCTACCCACTGCCGCGCATCGACGACGCCTTAGACTGCTTGAAAGGAGCTACATACTTCTCAACCATGGACATGCAGACAGGCTACTGGCAAATCGAGGTTGACGAAGCTGACAGAGAAAAGACGGCTTTTATTACACCTGATGGCCTCTATGAATTCAAAGTAATGCCATTCGGATTATGCAACGCTCCGGCCACATTCGAACGCATGATGGACAACTTACTTCGACACCTTAAGTGGACGACGTGTCTTTGTTATTTAGATGACATTGTTGTTTTCTCGAAAACATTTGAAGAACATCTGAGTCGCCTGTCAACGGTGCTGAAGTGTGTTCAGACTGCAGGACTCCGCCTCAATCCGAAGAAGTGCCTCTTCGTCGCCAAAGAGATAAAAATCCTGGGGCACCTGGTCAACGGAGATGGCGTCCGCGCTGATCCAGATAAAGTAAGGGCAGTCATGGAATTTCCAACTCCTCAGCACATTCGTGATGTGAGAAGCTTTCTTGGGCTGTGCTCATACTTCCGGCGTTTCATAAAAGGATTCTGTAACATGGCACGTCCACTGCAAGAACTTTTGCAGGGAGACGCCAAGTTTTACTGGGATGAAACTAAAGAAAGATCTTTCCAGGCACTTAAGGAGGCTCTAACTTCCGCACCAGTTCTAGCCTTATACGACGAGAATGCAGAAACTGAACTTCACACTGACGCCAGCGGTTATGGGATCGGTGCAGTGCTTGTGCAAATTCAGGAAGGTGCTGAGAAGGTGATAGCCTATGCATCAAGAGTATTCTCTAAGCCCGAGATAAACTACTCTACAACCGAGAAAGAATGCCTCGCAGTTGTCTGGGCTATCAACAAGTTTCGTCCGTATTTATTCGGCAAACCTTTCACCGTCGTGACAGACCACCATTCTTTATGTTGGCTAACCAGCTTGAAGGATCCATCAGGTCGACTAGCAAGATGGGCACTTAGACTTCAAGAGTACGACGTCACGGTGGTATTCAAAAACGGACGCAAACACAAGGATGCCGACAGCCTTTCAAGGAATCCTTTAATAGAACACAACAGCATGAATGGAATTTCAGCCCTCGCTGAATTAGGTGACGTTGCAGCTGAACAGAGGGAAGATTCAAAGTTATTAAGAACCATAGACGCCTTGGAGAAAGGAGAACCGGCCAAAGGAGAGTTTCAATTGATAGATGGGACATTGTATAAGAACAACTACGATCCACTAGGCCCCAAGTGGCTTCTGGTCGTTCCAGCTCATCTCCAGCCAGCTATTCTCAAGTATTTCCACGACGCTCCAATATCCGGTCATCTGGGATTTGTGAAGACCCTGGACCGAATCCGACGCAGGTATTACTGGAAGGGTCTCTACCGATCTGTCAAGCATTATGTGAGTCACTGTAAAGAGTGCCAGCGACGGAAACATGTGCCGCAATTACCTCCAGGTCATCTAGTACCAATTCCGCCTGCAGCAGTTCCATTCCACCGAATTGGGATCGACCTTTTAGGGAGGTTCCCGAAGTCGACAGCCGGTAACCGATGGATAATAGTCTGCACCGACTACCTCACGCGCTACGCTGTCACCAAACCTGTGGCCGACTGCAGAAGCTCCAGAGGTTGCAAAATTTCTAGTAGAAGACATTATTTTGAAGCATGGAGCACCACGTGTGATGATATCCGATCGTGGAAAGGTATTCCAGTCAAGACTAGTATCAGAGGTCATGTCAAGATGCGACGTTGTCCACAGGATGACAACTGCATACCACCCTCAGACAAACGGTCTCACAGAACGCTTCAACAAGACATTAGCCGATATGCTGTCGATGTATGTGGATGTTGAGCAGAAGGATTGGGATACAATACTGCCAGTGGTCACATTTGCTTATAATACAGCAAGGCAAGATACGACAGGCTTCACTCCGTTTTTTCTGCTCCATGGCCGTGAAGCTGAGACCACAATGGATACGCTGTTCCCATTCCAGCCGGACGACACTCAGGATGACTATATAAAACAGCTCATTACCAGGGTCGAAGAAGCAAGACAGCTGGCTCGCATACGAACACTGGCCACCCAGGAGAGGGACCGTCAGCGGTATGACGGCAAGCACCGACCTGTTGCGTACAACCCAGGAGATCTCGTATGGATTTTTACCCCTGTCCGGAAGGTTGGGCTATCAGAAAAGTTACTGAAGCGGTACTTTGGTCCGTATCGTGTCATACGCCGCCGGTCAGACGTCACATACGAAGTCGAGGATTATGAGCCGTCTTTTCTCTGTCAGCTTCGTCAACCTCGATTTGCCAGTAGCCTGTCCTGCATGTCCATGGTTGAGAAGTATGTAGCTCCTTTCAAGCAGTCTAAGGCGTCGTCGATGCGCGGCAGTGGGTAGACATCTTTCTTTGTGATTTTGTTCAGCCGGCCGATAGTCGACACAGAATCGCCACGTACCATCCTTCTTCTTTACGAGGACCACCGGAGATGACCAAGGACTCTCCGAAGGTTGAATAATGTCATTATGCAACATCTTCTCCACTTCCTCTCGAATTATTCGCCTTTCGACTGGTGACAATCGGTACGAGCGCTGGCTAATGGGCGGATGATCCCCAGTATTGATACGATGCTTTATCGTGGGCCGTTTCGTCTGACCTTTTTTTTGCTGGGGTGTGAATACACCAGAGAATCGGCGTAGTATAGCTAACACCCGGTGGTGTTGTTCCTTGGTCAGGCCGGACCCTATTGGCAGTTCCATAGTTGTTTCCTCCAGCGTGTTGTCGGTACTAGTAACAGAGCATGGATCTTCGTTAATGACGTTGAGCTCGCCCTCCTGGACTGGTTCAGCTGTCCCTATGCACATTCCCTTGGGGATAATTTGTGACTGCTCGTGACAGTTGGTGATCCAAATGTCTCCTCGACCACCGATAATGCTTATGATAGCCGCTGGTATGTAGATTTCTTTCGTGAGCCTAATAAACTTTCTACTATCGACAAGCACTTCAAGGTTGCGGTCGTCCGTGTTTTTGACTGGGACTCTTCTCATTGCGAACGGCGGGATTGTCACGTTGTCAACGGCGAATAACTTCCCAGAAGATTCTGTGTTACGTGTACCCGTCGCAACGACTTCTTCAATTTGCAGCTCAGATGTTCCACAGTCAATGACAGCTTGGGATGCCTTAAGGAAGTCCCATCCAAGGATGACATTATGACTACATTCTGTTAAAATGACAAATTCAACTGGCTGGGTCCTGTTGTTGATGGTTATTCTCGCGACACAAGCTCCAGCTGGCTGGACGTACTTTCCATTTGCGACCTTTAGCACAGTTGCCCCCGTATCACGGAACATTGTCTTCTTTAGTGTGCGACGATAATTGTCCGACAATACGGAGAAAGAAGCTCCTGAATCAACCAGCGCCCGGACAGGTTGGCCGTCGATTATAACGTTGATGAGATTTCCCGACATCTTAGTGACTGTCATCCATGGAGGATTTTCATCTGCGGCGGCCTCACCTCCGTAGATGGTCGCCTTGCTTAGTTTTCCTGCGTGCGGCGGCTAGGGGAGCGGCTGGTAGCTCTGTCCGGCGACGATGAACGGCAGCGGCGCGTCGGGGATCGACCTCGTCTGGGGTACGGCGATGGGCTTCTTCCCGTAGGTCGACCGAACTCGTCAGCGGGTGGCTGCCTGGGGTAGAACTGTTCTGATGGCGGACGTCTTGCGGCAAAATAATCGTCTACTCGTCTTCTCTCTCTGCAGTATCGTACGACATGTCCAGGGCGCCCACAGTGGAAACATACTGGCGCGTTGTCTTCTGTCCTCCAGACGTCCGTTCGTCTGCGGGACGTCATAGGTGCCGGAGGATTTGGTTGTGGCCGTGTCGGCCGGTTCCTAGGCTGCCGTTTGGCAGCTGCAGCATACGTCATATCAGGGCGAGGCCATTCTTCACGTCGAGTGCGATTGGCTCGGCAGACAGGAGCTATTGTCTGAAATACCTCTTTTTCCGCCGCGTCGGCTCCTTCATGACCCACTGGGCTTACATCCATGGCCATGATCTGATGCTCACTCGGTTCAAGAGTCCCAGCTGCCATGAACTGTTGTAATTCTTCTCTCACAATTTGTCGTATGAGAGACGCAAAGTCGTGCTGGTCTTCCACAACTGCCATAGGGACTACGTTGGGAAGTCTGTCATACTTCTTTCGCCCAACCCTCCTTTGTTGCATCTCCTCAATCCGCTGGCACCACTTGATGAACTCTTCCGTCGTAGCGACGTCTTTTATCAGAAGAGCTTGGTACATGTCTTCTGCAATACCTTTCATTAGGTGCGTGATTTTGTCGGCTTCAGTCATATTCGGGTTGACTACGTTGCATAGGGCCAAAACATCCTGTATGTAAGATTGCGTCAGCTCCCCATGTCGTTGGGCCCGGTTCTTCAGTTGTTCTTCCGCCGAGCGGATTTGTCGCTGGTGGTCCCCAAACGTTTTCTTAAGTTCCGTCTGGAACATTTCCCAGTTATTCAGTTTATCTTCGTTGTTCTCGAACCACTGCTGGGCGGTTCCGTCCAGATAGAAATAAACATTTGCCAAGCACATGGTATGATCCCACCTGTTGTACTTGGCGACTCGGTCGAACCCTTTTAGCCATTTGTTAGGGTCCTGTCCAGCGTCTCCAGAGAACACCGATGGGTGTCGAATGTGCAGCTGGCTTGCCGCCATGGGTTTCCCAATGACGCGGACTTTCGGAAGGACGTACTGAGTACACAGACGGAAAAAAAAATCCCAACACCAAGAAAAAATTATTGTAGAGTAATGAAATTTGGACAATGCATTTGTCAAGTTAACATGTTTAATTGATTAAATTTTCAAGATCACAGGTTAATTTAAGCTCAAGAAAATGCATTTCAAATGTGAAATACTGTTAAATTAATAGCCGGTGTAACCTCCAGAATTTTGAATGCAAGCCTGCAAACGTGAATGCATTGTGTCATACAGGTTTCGAATGTCACTTTGTGGTATGGAGTTCCATGCTTGTTGTACTTGTGCTGTCAATACTGGGACGGTCAGTGCTGGCTGTGGATGATGCTGGAGTTGTAGTCCAATGATATCCCATACGTGTTCAATTGGAGACAGATCTGGTGATCTCGCAGGCCAAGGTAACATGTCGACACTCTGTAGAGCACGTTGCTAGACAACAGCGGTATGAGGGCGAGCGTTATCCTGTTGAAAAACTCCCCCTTGAATGCTGTTCATGAATGGCAGCACTACAGGTTGAATTACCAGACTGACGTACAAATTTGCAGTCAGTGTGTTTGGTATAACCACAAGAGTGCTCCTGCTGTCATAGGAAATCGGTTACTTCAAGGACAGCTCCGAGCCAGGCGCCCTGTAGCGTGCATTCCACTGACTACAAGCCATCGCCGTTTGCGACTCCAGTGGTGTCAAGCCAGAGCTCATTGGAGGACGGAGTGGAGATCTGTTGTGTTTTCTGATGAAAGCAGGTTCTGCCTTGGTGCCAGTGATGGCCGAGTGTTGGTCAGAAGGAGGCCAGGGGAACGCCTGCAACCAAACTGTCTGCGGCCTAGACACACTGGACCTACACCTGGAGTCATGGTCTGGGGAGCAATTTCCTATGACAGCAGGAGCACTCTTGTGGTTATACCAAACACACTGACTGCAAATTTGTACGTCAGTCTGGTAATTCAACCTGTAGTGCTGCCATTCATGAACAGCATTCAAGGGGGAGTTTTTCAACAGGATAACGCTCGCCCTCATACCGCTGTTGTCTCGCAACGTGCTCTACAGAGTGTCGACATGTTACCTTGGCCTGCGAGATCACCAGATCTGTCTCCAATTGAACACGTATGGGATATCATTGGACTACAACTCCAGCATCATCCACAGCCAGCACTGACCGTCCCAGTATTGACAGCACAAGTACAACAAGCATGGAACTCCATACCACAAAGTGACATTCGAAACCTGTATGACACAATGCATTCACGTTTGCAGGCTTGCATTCAAAATTCTGGAGGTTACACCGGCTATTAATTTAACAGTATTTCACATTTGAAATGCATTTTCTTGAGCTTAAATTAACCTGTGATCTTGAAAATTTAATCAATTAAACATGTTAACTTGACAAATGCATTGTCCAAATTTCATTACTCTACAATAATTTTTTCTTGGTGTTGGGATTTTTTTTTCCGTCTGTGTATATCCTTTGTAGTCCGGTTCCAGTCCGTGTAGGCGGCGACTTTTACGTTGCCTAATCGGAGCCACGATGATGCAGCTGTTGCACAGGGTACCCGGCGTCTCCACCAAACTATGTCGCGTTGCAACCGGGGCAGGTGTGAATTCGAAGGTTACTTGTCAATGAACACAGCACTTAAACTGAGAACAGGTTTATTGAGAACTCAAACATACACGCAGCACTGACTGCCTCTTGGGCAGAATGCTCTTCTATTTATACACAGATAGAACGTACTAGAAATTACAAGAGTAGTTAACAAATGAAATGTGTAGAAGTTACAAGTGACCTTAGGAAACATGTAGAATCTTCTGGAAATAATAAACAGAATTAAATAATTTTTGTCAGTGGGCGGGATTGAACCGGCGACCTTCGGTACCGCAATTCGTGACGCTACCCGCTGCGCCATGCTGGCAGACGGTACACTGGCGTTCATGCGGCAATATACATTCAGTATAAACTGCAATTGAACTAACGCACGCGCAATAATAAATTCACTGTATCGAGATGTAAACTTGACCTAAAACTTATATTGTATGCATCATACTAGTAATAATAGTAATCCAAAAACACATGAAATGCATCGCGAACTACTTTTCGGGTAACAGCAACGTTTGCTTCACCATGTTTAGTAGTTCGCACAGCACAAATTATCACAATTAATTTCATCGTACAGTTTCAGTGTATACTGAAACTGGACTAAAGCATGCAGAATACCATATTCACTGTGTCGCGATGTAAACTTGACCCGCTTAAATTAGACTTTCAACACTTGTCTACAATAAGGCTAGCTTTTCAGGTGCGAAGTGGTAACATATGCTGATTGTCTGCATTACACCAACGACATCATCCTATTGAGTGCAATGAATAAATTTATAGCAATAGGCCCTAATGTAGTAGTTACCTGTCAGACACTTCAAGAACAATAATTACAGTATGACTTACTTATGAAACGTTATTCCAGGTTGTTTCCTATCTTGTCTGTTAGTGCATCCGTATGCAACACAACTTGACATTATATAAAACTTTGGAATATTAGAAAAAGAAATATTCTCAGCAGCAGACACAGTGCAAACAGCCCAATGTTTTGGGGTTATTACTATGGCCGCCGCGCGTGCGCAATAGGAGATGAGTTTGTGTATGAGGTTACACAGATTTAGCGTTATTTCGTCTCCACTATCTTCCTTCCTCCGTGGAAAAACACAACAATCTGCCTAGTGTGCAAGCGAACGATGAAGTGGTGTAACCATCCCTCAGCAGCGGAAATAACCCTGACGAAACCTCAGGAAGGTTGCCGAAACGTTGATGGTAGCAATCATAGTGACGCAGCGCTGAAACCGCAAAGTAAGTGGAATTTTACAAAATTGACGTTTTCTGAAGGCAATAAATTTTTTGAAAAATAAAAACGTGTCTATCCTGCCTTTTCGTTACGTTGTAGGCTATTCAAGCAAAAACTGTTAGCGGGAATTTAATGGGATTTCGAACTCTGTGCAGCCAACGGACTCAACAGTAAGATAGGATATGTTTTATTTTGTGTGTCGTTGAAAAGCTGAGAAATTGGGATAAAAGTCTCCAAAAATTAGTATCCAGTATTTCGAGTCACCAAAACGAGCGTGGTGGGTGACCGATTAACGCACTAGCCTCGCATTCGGGAGGACGCCTGTTCGAATCCCCGTCGGGGCCTCCAGATTTGGGTCATCCCGTCTCTACTAAGCTCGACGTCGACGAGGCGTAAGGCCATAAAAAATAAATAAAAAATGGTCGAGCCACCAAAATGTTTACCGGTACTCATCATTAATAATGGTTTAACTTGTTTATGAATTTCGTTACCACACTGGATTTGTCATTCTATTTGCGATATTCTTGAGTTTTGACAATGCGATGACTGCAAATTAGAAGGTCACATTGTCCGTGTGAGTACCTTCGACACAATGTCTGACGTCAACTCATAGCTCTTTGAAAATAAAAACAAGCAGACGAAGTTAAGAAAGATAAAACTATCACATAGGCTAGGAAAAACAGATACAACAAGAAAGCTGCAAAGCAAAGATTGAAGTATTGAACATTATGATAGAGATGTCTAGACAGAGGCAATATTTAGCTCGGAATGCCTGGTACTGAATAAGCAAACGGAGATTGAGATGTTTGAAACAAAGAAAAAACCTATAATCTGTAAAGGGAAATAATGGTACCTGGTGGAAGAGGAAAAATGAATATCTATATAGTTATGCACAGAAACTTACAAACACAATGCACAATATTTTTCAACCACGGTACGTCACTAATTTAAATGTGACGGCAAAAAGGGCTGAGGATACGAAAAGGATATGGAAAAAGTTTGGATCCATCCTGATAAGATAGAGAATCGAAAAAATTGATATATTCAAGGAGTTCCAAGAACAATGTACAAAGTCCAAGACTACCTTGTTTGTACTGTAGGAATCATATTTAAATAATGAAAAAATTCTGGAGCAGAAGAAAAGGCGAACCACTTGTTTTACCTGGTCCAATGTAAGCTAAAATCGATAGAAGCAGTTGTGGCCAACAGCAGGTATGTAATATCAACAGTAATAATAGGTGGGAGGTTATGTTAATATTCTTTGGCAATGAAGTTCTTTGGAACTCCCCTAGATGTTTGCCGTCCTTTATCTCTTGCATTACTCGACACAAACTGGAGAGCAAACACAGACCTGTGTTGGAACAAACATTGCATACATTCCACCGTTGCAGACATTGTTATCGGCCAAACTATCTGGTGTCAAAGTAAATACGAAAACAGTTACCGGAAGTTTACGATTTATTTGAAGACTTGCTTAACCAACGAATTCAGCCCCGTCAGAAGTGAGCGTTTCTTGTAGGTAGAGAATTACATCCAGATTATGTTTCTAAACGTTTAATGGGTTCGTGAGGTTGCATGGACGAAACTATCAGGCAAGAAAATCAATTAGAACTTGGAACAAGACATTATACTTCAGGACACACATTGACAAGAAAAGCTACAATGTATTGATTTAATTTCGCTCCGGTGGTAATTTACTTACACACCCATTTTTAACTGCTTAACGTCTCTTAACAGCGAGGTCTTTAGAGACGGGAAAAGATGGGGGGCAAGGAATGGGAAAGAAGGCGGCCATGGCCTTTTGAAGGAATCATCCCGGCATTTTCCTGGAGTGATTTGGGAAACCATGGAAAATCCAAATCTGGATGTCCGGACGGGGATTCGAACCGCCGTCCTCCGAATTCGAGGCCAGAACGTTAACCGTTACACCACCACGGTCGTTCCCATTTTTCCCCTTTCAGCGTTTTAGGTAAATTATTCATCACTTTCCATAGTAATTAATTCCTATCCCTGACTTCCTTACCAATTAAAGAAAATTTTCTCATAACCTTATGTCTGAAAATCTGAAATAGAGTGCCAGCTTGTGGTCATGGTCACCTTTTCCCTTCCAAGCACCACACTTAATTCTTTCCAATATCTTTCCACGCCTCATCTCCAGTATACGCCTTGTACACTCCCAGCACTCTTTTCATCCACCTCTTGTCTTCCAGTGAATCTAATTCCAGCTCCTTAATCCTATCAGCTACTGATAATGTTCTGCAGTAATTTCCAGAGACAAATCTAGCAGCCCTTCTCTACACCCTTTCAAATTCATGTATTTGATACCATGGACGAAACCAAATGATCTTTCTTTAATATTTAAACGAAATGTGTCACATTTAGATAAGCTAAAAAGTGTAACCCGGTGACGGTGAATAGTTCTCGAAAATTCAGCTACAGTGAGCACGTGCAAAACATAAAAAGAAAACGTAATATTAAAAAATAAGAAACAAATCAGAATGAAGAAAATGCAGCTACATTGAACACGCTTTCTTTTATATGCTTAGAAAAGGAAGCACAGAGCGTGGTGGGTGAGCGGTTAGCGCTCTGGCCTCGCATTCGGGAGTATGGCGGTTCTAATCCCCGTCCGGGCACCCATATTTGGGTTTTCCATGGATTCTCCAAATCGCTCTAGGCGAATGCCGGGATGCTTCCTTCAAAAGGTCATTGCCGAATTCCTTCCCGTTCCTTGTCCCCAGTCCCATCCCACCTCTAATGACCTCGGCGTCGACGAGGCGTAATAAAAAAAAAAGGAAGCGTGAAATTACGCTAATCCAGTCTTTGCAGTCACAGCAAGCTACTTGACACCTGATGAAGACAGCAGAGCCATCTGTTCCTTCGACACCACCCGAGATGATTACATTATGTTTGAGGTTTATTTAGAAAAACACGGAAGGCAATGCCAAATAAAATGTCAGAGGTATTCTGAAATTTTACAACACCAACAGACAAATTACCAAAATATACTTACCTTCGCAAAGACGTCTTCATTGTCAGTCCACATCACAAGCTATACTGAGATAAACGTAGATTACTGTCGAGATATCTGCGCAGGCGTATTGCCTCTGTATGCGTGGGGTTCCGCAGAGATAAAGATCCAGCAAGAGATACGAGCAGCTGACGCTTCAGTAACTCGTTTGTTTATCGGAGAATCGAACTTTCTGGCGGCGGTTGGCGGGGAAACGTTAAAAAGCAGGAAGCTCCTACTGTAACTGAGACCGTGAACACATTTCAAAAACATAAGTGGGGTAGGGGGGATAAGTGTGTTGTTGAGACAGAATATGTTCGAACTCATGCCTAAAGACGCAATCAGTTCCTTTTACGGATAAAATCGCCACAATTAATATTAATATGAATAAATGGCTAAGTTTGTCAACATGTTATCGTATCCGTAACGCTGATGTCACGCTGCCAGCTTTGGTTATCGAATTAACAACGGCCATAGATGTTTCTACAAAATCGAGGTTATGTGCGTTATTGAATGACAGTTCTATTTAGTTAACCAACTGCGAAGAAATGAATTACAGAATACTGAAAAAAGTATGCATTTCGTTTAAATCAACGTATGAATTATTATATGCTTTTATTATTTATATTCAGTCGATTTAGATGTTTTCTTATACTCTCTGCCCAGAGATATGGCTGTTACAAGTGTTACACTAAACCATGGAGGAAGGAAATATATGGAGACGACGCAAGAGACCTCCACCACTCATTGAAGTGAAGCAGGGCGGAGGAGGAGTGGGGGGCATGGCCGGAGTGGAGGGGGCATGGCCGCTTCCATACAGACACGGGGAATACGTACAAAAACCTCAAGGGGACTCTAGGATAAAGGTGACGCCGCAATCTGGTGATGGATTATTATGTAACTCGATATGAAAAATAAAAAATGAAGAATAAAATTTTTTGATATCCTGCTTAGTTTTCGAGATATTCTGTCCCAAATGTGAAATGGTTTTGGTAGAAATTCAGAAGAAAAAAATGGTCAAAGTCAAATTTGATGATGGATTCTTATTTAAAAAGACATGACAAATGAAAAATAAAGAATAAAAATTTTCGATATCTCACCTAGTTCTAGAGATATACTGTATCAAAAGTGAGGTGTCTTGAGTTGAAATGGAGAAGAAAAATTTCGCAAAAGTCAAATTTAATGATCGATTCTTATGTAACACGACGAGACAAATCGAAAATAAAGAATAAAAGTTTTCGATATCTTGCTTAGTTTTCGGGATATACTGGGAAAACCGCAACTGTTTGGAAGCGCAATATCGCCGCTGCCGCCACTGCGCATGCGCGAGCATGCTTCACCAATTTAACGTCACTTCTCATCCATATATTTCCTTCCTCCATGCACTAAACTAACAAATATGTACACACTTTGACAATAAATTTGGCCGCCGCTGAAAAATTCTATCACTCTTATTTTGCATAATCTGACATCAATGTCATCCCAAGAAACAGTAATGCAATACTGGCAAGCCAGTATTGCATTACTGTTTCTTAGTATGACATTGATGTCAGATTGTGCAAAAAAAAAAGAGTGATAGCAATACTGATACTTGGGATGACATTGATGTCAGATTGTGCAAAATAAGAGTAATAGAATATTTCAGCGGCGGCCAAATTTACTGTCAAAGTGTGTACCACGTTATACAGGGTGATTCAAAAAAAAAAACTTGGACAAAATGAGATGGTAGATCTGTCATACAATAAGGATCAAAAATCGCATAGGAACAGAGGGTCGCAAACGCCTGTAGAGGTCGCTAGAGCCACGAGAGGGCGTTGCGATACAAACACGGTCCCTTGGATTTTTCCTTGTGGGGGATTTTTAAAAGGACTTGTGTATGAAACACCTGTTGAAACGCCGGGAGACTTGGTAGGAAAAATCGTTGCGGCAGCCGGATGTGTTCGAGATACATCTGGTATCTTTGAGAAGGTGCGAGGTTCCGTGCAACGGAGATGCCGGGCTTGTCTCGACGCTTCTGGCAAAACTTTGAGCATCTGCTGTAGGCTAAAAAGTTGGCTAGCATTAGTCGCATGGGAGTGAGTAATTATTAATAAAATGATCTGTAATGGTTTTGTTTCTTCTCTTTGTGTCAGTATTATTTTAGACGTCCTGTAGCGGCTCCGGATCACAGTTGCGACCCTCTGTTCCTATGCGATTTTTGATTCTTATTGTATGACTCATCTACCATGTCATTTTGTCCACGTTTATTTTTAATCACTCTGCATAATTTTTATGGTTATATTACAACTAAGTCACGGCGAGGAAATGTATTTATTTATTGTATGATATTTAACAAGATATACAAAATGTGTTGATAAATGTGCGATCTTGTAATGTGCACTGATCGATGCATCGTATATGTTAATTGTTGTTCCTTTGTCGGCTTTAAGAGAACAGTCAGAAACGGTGAGGTGGATTAACTGAAAGCTGGCTCCATAGTCACAATTTGCACAACTGACCCAGCATTGTCCTGTTCGAATCCGACAGATGAAATGTACTGGCAGAAACTGCTTTCAAACTGCTATTTTCGACTTTTTTATAAGATACATTCTCTGTCATTGTTATAGTAAGCTCAAAGAAATGAATGCGTCCAACCCAACATTTTTGATGCGCTTGGAAGCTACTTAAGTAATGATTTACTTTACGTTGAAAAACTAAGTTTCTATTTCTCTCAGAAAGCAAATAGAAAATTACAATAAACAACTGCTTTCATGGCCTGAAAATAAATGCTTAATTTGCTCGCGTAGCCCTAGAATTTAATTTTGTATCATTACTTCTGGAAGCGTAGTGGAGAGAAAATTGACGAAGTACGTATAATTCAGACTAAGGTCGTTTAGCTACCAGCGTAACTTGTAACAGATATGACAGAAATAGAAACGTATTACAAAGTGCACGCAGTAACGTTAAATTTCTTTCAAAATATAATATGAAACAATCAGTTGAGGAATTGTATGATATAAGGTTACAAGTATAGCTGAGAATGTGCTAAAAATAAATCTCATTTTCGTAACTCGAAAATATCGGCAGGAGAAAGATTTTTTGTCTTAGTGAACACAGCTACTAATAAGGGGACGTCCATAAATTACGTGAGGTGAAATAAGGGGGAGGGGGAAAGTCCGAAGAAATCTCACCAAATTTCACGAAGGGGGAGGGTCAACGGAAATCTCACGTGAGGTATTGGAAATTTTTGTTGGACTGTAGAGCTGAAAAAAAAAAGATCTACAAATGACGCGAAAGTCGATTTTTAAGGGGTGTATTTCGTCGAAAAGTGGAGGTGTAACCGACTTTGGAAAGGTGATACCTAAAAGCAAAAAGGTCTCAAAACGTTGCGAGGGCGATTTCTAGGGGTCTCGCGGACCAGATCTCACCAAAGAGGCGGGGGAAGTGGGGGGCGGGGTCAGACCAGATCTCACGAAGTCTCACTAGAGGGGGGGGGGGGGTCCGGAAATCCGGAAAAAACACCTCACATAATTTATGGATGCCCCCTAAGGTAACACTAGTACATTAAAAGCGAGACAGAAACTACTTAAAAGTAGTGTAATCGCAGGTATATCATTTCATTTATGCTACCTGATGAATAAACAGAACGTGAAGTCTCCTGGTTACTCACATCATCATGGCAAATTACGGAGGATACGCTGAAGTACCACAAGTCATGGAACAGGAAGATGTAAATATCCAGATGCCGGTAATACCACCGAAGAAAGGTATAAATGCGCCGTGCGGTGTTGGAGCTTTCATTTGTACTCTCGTGAGTCGTGTGAAAGGTTTTCTAACGTGATTATGGCCGCACGACATGAATGAACGCTGAATGGAAGTTGGAGCTAGATGCATGGGGCATTTCACTATGGAAATTCTTCGTGACTTCATCATTCCCCGTTTCAACAATGTGCCGTGAATATGTAATTTCCGGCGTTTCCTGCCGCCATGGACAAAGCAGTGGCCGACCACGCCTACTTAATGACCAAGACCAGCGACGTCTGCGTCGACGTGACAGGCAACACTGCGTCAAAGAACAGCAATACTCAATGTGGGAGGAACGACAGTGCAGCGAAATCTAGCGTTGAGGGGATATGGCAGCAGAAGACCGACGCGAGTGCTTCTGCTAACAAAACACCATCGACTGCAACGCCTCTCCTGGGCCAAGACGATTCGAGAAAGGTTGCGTGGTCGGATGAGTCGCGATTGCAGTTGGTAAGAGCTGATGCTAGGGTTCGAGTGTGGAGTAGACCCCACGACACGAGGCCATGAACCCAGGTTGTCAGGAAGGCACTGTGCAGCTGGTAGCGGCTCCATCCTGGTATGGACTGTGTTTTCATTACATGAAACACTGACTGGAAATGGTTCTGTTGAGCTACATGGAGACCATTTCCAGCCATTCGTAGCCGGTGTCGTGACAATCGCGCACAGCGACAATCGCGCACAGCGACAATCGCGCACAGTTTAAAGGTCGGACCACACTCTCCCCTCTCCCGTGTACTTTATTATTTACGGAACGCAGTACTGACAAATCATCATCACACTAAAGCTTTGCCAGAGGTGAACGTCAATTTTAAGGCCTGTAATAATTACATACAATGGAACCCGGGACTTGGACCGAGGACCTTCAGTACCCAAATCATGCGCCGTAACACTGTGAGTCACCATACCGAATATACAGGAAATCTAAAATAAACATTCAAACACAATATAACAAACGTAGTCTTTTTCTCTACAATTTATTTTTGCTATCGTGAAACACAAATGTAATCTTAGATTTGTATGCTTACGGGGTGCATTTCAAGAAAATCTGATGAACCTGGAAGTGAGGTTGAAGAGAAGAAAGAAACTTTTGTAAGTCAATCAGTAACATCAAAATAAAATTTTGTCGTAAAGGACTAGAAATTTCCGCAATCTACCTTGTGATATACTCCTCTGACGGTACAAGTTTCTCTTGACAGTTGACTGGGCTGACATTTCAGTTACAAATTCGTAGCTTTTATTATGGAGATCTCTTAATTCCTCATAGCAAATTTTTGGAATTGAATTATCTTCCGCTCGAGCTCTCTTCTTTGCCGGATGAAATTTCTGATGTCAGGGGGTCCACATACTTGCTCTGTAACATTCAGTATGGCAGCATCCTTACTCTTTAAAATTCCACGGCATTGTTTTGATCTTTCTTTGAGACAGCACCAGGTAATCGTTCCATCTTCTTTCTTTCTAAACTCGCGATAGCTGTACTCGTCATAATGCCACACGGCTCTCCATGTGTAGTTGAAGTAACTTCCATGATTAAAACTGTGATACTCAAGGCAGCAGTGAATGCGAACAGTGGTGTGCGGTCCGGTTAGGAGGGGATGGGGGTTGGAATTCCCAGAATCCAGCATGCTATTGTACCGGTGACTAATTGGTAGCTAAAAGCAGGTAGCAAGAGACGACCCGGTTGTGCGCGATTGTCACTGTGCGCGATTGTCGCTGTGCGCGATTGTCATATATTCTCGTAGCCTTCATGTTCCCAAACAATGATAAACATTTCCAGGGCGACAATGCGTTAAGTCACCGCGACAAATTTGTTTACGATTTGTTTGAGGAACATTGCAGCGAATGATCGCCAGACATGAATCTAATCGTACTTATCTCGGAGATGATCAAAAGGTCAGTTCGTGCACAGCGTCCTGCCCCGGTAACACTATCGAAATTCTGGACGGCTATAGAGGAAGCATGGCTGAATTTTTCTTCAGAAGACTTCCTGTGACTTGTTGAGTCAGTGCAACGTGGGGGTGTTACCTGGTAAAAGGGTATCCCACCGGATATTATGAGGTATCCAATGACTTTTTGCGCATCGATGTATGTTACCAATTTGGTTCGGTGCCACAACTAGGGTTTGGATCTTAATGACAAAGAGATGGAATGGTATTCATTTGAAAACAGGAGGAGGGTGAAGAGGGTCATGGAAGTGTACAAGCCGTATATTGGTGATGAGACATGGAAAGATATTGTTACAAAAATTGAAAGCAATGCATGGAAGGGAAAAGATGACCATGACCACAAGCTGGCACTCTAATTCTGTGTAGGAAGATTCTCTTTTTTAGGTAAGGGTGTCAGGGATTGGAATAAGTTACCAAGAGAAATGATGAGTAATTTACCAAAAACGTTGAAGAATTCAATGTTGAGATTTGTTCAGGGTAAATGTAAGTGTGTGGAAAGGGTGAGATGGGTGTGTAGGGTAATTTCTACCGAAGCGTGCACTCCATTGCAATTTTATTTAAATTAAATATTTTTTCCCTGCCCTCTTTTTGAGCTGTAATGCTGAATTAAACACACATTAAACGTTTCTGATTGTATTTAGTTGTATTTTATATAGCATATAAATGCATATTCAGGCCATTTTCTAGTTTCGGTCATATTACTATAATATTTGTGGTCAAATTTTAAAGAAAAATCTAAAAAAAATTAATAGCACCGGGAATTCAGTAGAAGCTATAGATGAGAAGAAATTAAGGTAATGATTCTCAGAAGTGTACCCCTATTACCCATTGGAGGAAAAATCAAACTAATTATCACTGAATTAGGCAGAATCACCAGTCGAGAATTAAACTTAACATTACTGTCACTCTCTATTCGTTAATGTTCGGCCCCCCCTTTTAATCTTGACAATGCAGCAGCAGCATGCCTGTGTCGAGCCGCGTCAATCAATGTTCGTTGTCGTCAATACTTTCGAAAATAATTCCCAGTCAGTGTTAAATCTGCAATGGAAGTGAGTACCGCCATGCCGGAAACAAAATTTCATGAAAGTGCTAAGTTACGGAGTTACTTAAAGGGATTTGGAGAGGAGTATTACAGTATAGACGAAAGGATTCTTTTCTGTAAATTATGTGAAATTAAAGTGACTTCAACAAAACGATTTAATTTCCCAGCGGTGCAGTGAGTGCACGAAAACAAATTATGCTGTCTAAACGAAAGCGACACTATTAGATAAAATAAATGATGTATAATTGAGGATGTTTTAATTTATGGTAAATTTAAATGTTTGGTCATATTTTATTATTTTTAGGTCATATTTACCCGTTTGTGATGTCAATTTGCATGCACATTTCTGTTTTTTTTTTTTTTTTTTCTTCAAGATCCGAACTCTATAGTCTTAACATTTTAGCCAAAGAAAATCCTTCATAAATATTTCATTACTACTTGCCTGCATCGTAAAACCTTTTTATCTGAGTGCAATACAGGATTTTTTTACTAAGAAAAGAAAGGGAATATCACAGAAACTTTGTAAATTATTTTTATCAATGTTGCAAGGACGGTGGAAACATATTTGGATGCACTCGGATTTATTTTTAAAGTAATATTGGTACTAAATGTTGGGTGTAAAAATAGACAACAGCGACGAATGGTATGTATTTGCTCCTGAAAAACAAGATCTCTTCCCGGAACTCTTGCGCTTATCTCTGGACCCTGCGTCCCACATACGGCACTTCACTACACACATGGCTACAGGCACTATCATTATTATACGTGTTTCGTGTAAAAATATGCAGGTTGCAGTTATTTTGTGTTCTTCAAATATTGGATCGAGAATGTTTCTTTTCTGCAGACTTACGTACAAAACACGAATCGACCATAATAGATATTTCGGTTTTCGCAGCAGTCACAATGTGCACTACATCCAAACACCCTCCTTTTCCCGTTGTTTCGACCAAAGCTTGTGGTCTTCTTCAGGGGTCAAACCTGCTACTGAAGCTGCTACAGACCGGTTGTGCCCTTATTTATAGTGCCGATATTACTGAATCTCTAGCAACCATCGATTATTCAGATATATCGACCATGTTCACTAGAAAAAAAGCAAACTCAAAACTTGTATAACAAAAGAAGAATGTTTCTTTGAATCTTACATCATCACCAAGTCAAGACGTTGTGTTAAGTAAGACTTGATGCGATTAAAAAGTTTAAACTGGATTAGATTCCACTAGCGAGCGTGGTGGGTGAACGGTTAACGTTCTGGCCTCGCATTCGGGAGGACAGCGGTTCGAATCCCCGTCCGGGCATCCAGATTTGGGATTTCCATGGTTTCCCCAAATCACTCCAGACGAATGCCGGGATGCTTCCTTGAAAAGGTCATGGCCGAATTCCTTCCCGCCCGTTCCTTGTACCCACTCCCATCCCGCCCCTAATGACCTCGACGTTGACGAGGCGTAAAGCCACCAGCAAAAAAAAAAAAATATATATATATATATATAGATTCCGCTATCGCTTCGTTTACTCGAAAGCTACAATAATTGACCGTTGAGCTCAAGGATCTGTCTGCGTATGCTTCAGTCTGCATTCGTACCAACCTTCCCAACTTTTACCCATTGATATAATTAATATTTAGCGGGTTTACAGCCGCATGTTGCCATATAACGATAACGTTTCGACGACATTTTCTGACGCCATCATCAGCTATCTGCTACACCAGGTATTACAGTGTACTTCTTGAATCCTGGAACAGTAGATACGTGACGAAGAGGTCAGACAGCGCCGTCGAAATTTTTCAACTCCACCTGCGAAGACTACACTGAAATGACATGCCGGGAAAATCTCTTTTTTTACTCGTTAATACAGTTACCACGAGGATCGTTCTAATTCTTCTTATTAAAAACTTACTTTTCCACCCTTAGTGATGTAAAAATTTCGGCCTCGATCAGTTGCAACAAAACGCGGATAGATAGCGGGCACAACCGAACAAAAATAAGCATATATTTTTTCTTTACGTGAAAATTTTACACAGATGCTATGTTAGAAACCACAGATAAAATCCTAAACCAGTTGTCTACTTTGCATTGTACTGAATTATATTAGGTTAAAATGTAAATTAAACCTTTCAGAGAAATGCAGGAATCCTCAGAATAAGAAAGTAGTTAGAAGAAAGTAGACTTGAACGTTTAGGTGTTTTCTTGCTCTGTGTTGCTCTTTTCTTTCTGTAAGCTTCTTCCACAAACTTCTTTCCTCATCCATCATTTCCAACACTCGTTAATTTCGTATTTTATCTGTCCACATAATGTTCAGCACCCGTCTACAGCACCACATTTCAAATGCTTCAATTTTCCTCATTTATGGTGTTTTCTATAGTCCATGTTTCGCTACCACTAAGTGCTGTGCTCCGCTCATAGAGTTTTAAAAATTCTTTGTTACTCCTAGTCAATATTTGTAACTAAAAGATATCTCTTTATCGAGAAGGCTCATTTCGCTAGTGCTCTCTTTACACGGCTCTGAAATATCGACGGGCGAGGAAGGTGCGCTGAATGGCGGAAATCAGCTGACCGAGCGAGTCCCGTGGTTGTTACGTAACACGCTTACTACGTCACGACACTGCCGCCGCACGGGAGGGTGACAGCAACAGACGGCAGATAGTAACACTAAAACAAACGTCTCTCGGATTTTCGGAACAAGTCAGAATTAGGACGTGACGAACCTCCACAGTATCATATGCCCCCCAGCAAGGGGGCGTCCATTATTACATGAGGTGAAATGGGGGAGGGGGCGAAATATCACGTAACCTCAAGAATGGGGGAGGGGAGTGAACGGAAATCTCACGTGAGGTTCTGAATTCTTGTAGGACACTAGAGCTAAAAAAAAGTCTGCAAATGACGCGTAAGTCGAATTTAATCCGATACTGCCACCCCCCTTAACCCTGCACTGGTCGCGTGGATTACATATGTAGTCCACTCAAGCCATTTCTAATGGGACTTTTCAGAGCGCGACTACTGCAGGGTTAACCACGTATCAGGAGGTAGCAAATGCTACGGTCCTCGCGCCTCCTAGAGGGGGCCCAGTGCCTCCTAGGGGGGGCCCGCGCCTAGGTGACCTTATTTTTCCCGGAGGGCAAAAATCAAGGGCCTCTTCTTCACATTTGCTACGGGCCCCGCGCTGTCTTAATCCGGCCCTGGGGGGGAGAGGGGGAGGGGGGGAGGGGGGGAGGGGGGGAGGGGGGGGAGGGGGGGAGGGGGGGAGGGTATAACCTACGTTGGAAGCATGAGACCTAAAAAAAGAAAAGGTCTCCTCAAAAAAATTACGAGGTCGATTAGAAGGGTGGGACCGAGTGTGGTTGTGTAACGGCTAGCGTTCTGGCCTCGCATTCGGGAGGACGGTGGTTCGAATCCCCGTCCGGGCAAACAGATTTGGGTTTTCCATGGTTTCCCAAATCACTCCAGGCAAATGCCGGGATGCTTCCTTCAAAAGGCCATGGCCGAATTCCTTCCCATTCCTTGCCCCCCACCCTTTCCTTTCCCGTCTCTAAAGACCTCGCTGTTAGAGAGACGTAAAGCAGATAATAAAAAAGAAGGGTGGGGAGGCGGGGGTTTCTCCATCAAAATCTCATGTCATATTAGAGGGGGGCGGGGGGGTCCGACCAGACCTCACAAAGTCAGAGAGGGGGGGGGGAGGGGGTCCGAAATTCCGGAAAAAAACCACCTCAAGTAATTAATTGACGCCCCCAACCAAATACACTGATGAACCAAAACATGATGGCCACCTGCTTAATAGTGCGTTGGCCCACATTTGGAATGCAATACAGCAGAGACTCGGTGTGGCATGGATTCGACAAGTCCTTCGTAGGCTTCAGGACGTATCTGGCATCAGGTGTCTAGGGGACATCCATTAATTACGTGAGGTGAAATAGGGGGGGGGGGGTCCAGCGTAATCTCACCAGATCTCACCAGGGGGGAGGGGGGGTCTCCGGAAATCTCACGTAGATTTTGCGAAAAATTTGGGGACAGTAGAGCCAAAAAAAAGGTCTACAGTTTGCGCCAAAGTCGATTTTAGGAGGGTATTTCGTCAAAAAAACTTAGGGTGTGACCTAAAAAAAAAGGTCTACTAAAGTTTCCAGGGCGATTTCTAGGGGGGGTTCTCACGGACCAGATCTCACCAGAGGGGGAGGGGGGTTTCAGCCAGATCTCACGAAATCTCGCCAGGGGGAGGGGGGGGTTCCAGAAATCCGGACAACACCTCACATAATTTGTGGATGCTCCCCTACTCACAGGTCACACGATTCCCTTTAATTAAGAGCTGGTTGTTTCTGGACCCGGAGCTGATGCCCGATAGCGTCCCAGATGTGTTATATCGGGTTATTTGGTGGCCAAGATGTCAACGTGAGTTCACTATCATGTTCCTAAAACCACTGTAATTTAAAACAGTGTACTTCGGAAGTTGAATCGACTGCACACAAAGCGCTAGTGTGACGTCACTTTGAATAGTGTTTTTTTATGAGGTGCTCGCGTCAGAAGGGGTTGATGCAGGCACTGGACAATGTTCCAAAGAAGAGCCGCCAAATTCGTGACAGGTATATATAGCTGGAGAGAAAGTGTATGAGAGATGTTGAAGGATTTTTTTTACTTATGTTTTTACGGCACGTCGACGTCGAGGTCATTAGAGGCGAGATGGGATTTGGGGGCAAGGAACGGGAAGGAATTCGATCATGTTTTTGAAGGAAGCATCCCAGCATCCGCCTGGAGTTATTTGGGGAAACCATGCAAAACCGAAATCTGGATGCCCGGATGGGGATTCGAACCGGCGTCCTCCCGAATGCGATATGTTGAAGGAGTTAGGTTGGGAAGATCTGAAACACCGAAGGCGTTGCTCTGGGCAGAAGCCAATTCAAAAATTCACGGCTGACCTGTTTTTAGGATGACGGCAGCATTCATATCTAGAAATGACCGAGAAAATAAGAAAGATAAATCAATGCCAGAACCGATTCACTTGTATACTCCTTTTATCCACGAATGATTAAGGAATGGTATAGGAAGGATTTGTCGAGTGAGGAAACTTCGAATCCGACTGGAGTAGGCCACGGGTAAACCACTCTGGCCATCCATAGTTTTCCTAGATCACTCCAGGCTAATGCCCAAGGGCGCCTACTACAATCCATTCCAACGCATAATAAATTACACAATAGGATAGGTGCAACTCACCTTCCGCCACCCCCTTTTAGTTAATTACGGAGTAATAGCAGTAGATTCTAGGCTCGTAAAACCGATATTTATTCTCCAGGAAGATGTCATGGCCTTCGTGGAAGGCATGAAGTATGAAGGGATGCCGGGAATAATTTTCACGCATATCACAGTGCCTTAAAAAATAGACTCTCGGGTAGGATAACTATCTTAACAAAATTCATTACTGCGCCCTAGCCGATTCCCCAACCAATGTTATAAGTTATTCAGACAATGCAAGTTGTTTAACACACCTTGTTTTGAAATAAGGATTCCCCACTTTCATTTTCATACGGCAGGTAGCTATCAAATGGGAGGAATCGTGTTAGAAAGTAGCGCCTACAACGTATGCTACAGTGTGAAAGGTAAAGTCTCCGCGGTTGCCGACATTCAGAAGTTCAGGCGCTACTGTGCTTTTTATTTTTTTTTATTTTTTTTATTTGGCCTTTGGCTTTTGCCATACAGCCATCAAACTCATACATCATAAGGTGTACATCTTATACATCGTGTACTGTTTACAATGTTTATAACAGTTTCTAGTATTAGTTTCCATTCTTCAGTGTTTACAGTAATGTAAAATTATTTATAGACATTTACTTAATTTTTTACAATAATAGTTACTATACTTCAATATTTACAATTACATAAATTTCCGGTCATAGTTACAATATTTCAATGTTTGTAATAACTATAATTATTTACAGACATTTAGATAAAATTTACAATTAATAGTTACAATACATCAATGATTACAATAACTTATAATTATTTACAGACATTTATATAGGGTTTTACAAATATATTGCGTAAATAGTTGTAATTACAATT
>JARYHS010011408.1:201550555-201718546 GCA_031002005.1 Vandiemenella viatica
TCCTAAAGTCGGTATAGGCTTTGTTATATACCCCTAAAGTCGGTATAGGCGTTGTTATATCCCCCTAAAGTCGGTATAGGCATTGTTATATCCTCCTAAAGTCGGTATAGGCGTTGTTATATCCCCTAAAGTCGGTATAGGCGTTGTTATATCCTCCCTAAAGTCAGTATAGGCGTTGTTATACCCCTCCTAAAGTCGGTATAGGCGTGTTATTACCTCTAAAGTCGGTATAGGCGTTGTTTTACCCTCCTAAAGTCGGTATAGGCGTTGTTATATCCCCCTAAAGTCGGTATAGGCGTTGTTATATCCTCCTAAAGTCGGTATAGGCGTTGTTATATCCCCCTAAAGTCGGTATAGGCGTTGTTATATCCCTCCTAAAGTCGGTATAGGCGTTGTTATATACCTCCTAAAGTCGGTATAGGCGTTGTTATACCCCTCCTAAAGTCGGTATAGGCGTTGTTATACCCCTCCTAAAGTCGGTATAGGCGTTGTTATACCCCTCCTAAAGTCGGTATAGGCCGGGGTTGTTATACCCCTCCTAAAGTCGTATAGGCGTTGTTATATCCCCTCCTAAAGTCGGTATAGGCGTTGTTATATCCCTCCTAAAGTCGGTATAGGCGTTGTTATATACCTCCTAAAGTCGGTATAGGCGTTGTTATATCCCCTCCTAAAGTCGGTATAGGCGTTGTTATACCCTCCTAAAGCCGGTATAGGCGTTGTTATACCCCTCTTAAAGTCGTTATCAGCTTCGTTTGTAGATAGCTCTGCTGTTCTTCAAGAAATTAAGATGATGACGTGAGAATTCCGTCAATTCCCCCTCCCCTTGCCCTTGAGGAGATTTGGTGGATTTCGCCGGCCTCCCCCCACCTCCCCCTATTTCACCTCACGTAATTAATGGACGCTCCCTTACGAAACAATGTAATGTTTCCCGAACGAAACAAAAATATCCGAAAAGCTCTTCGCTCTACAAAACACACAGTTTATCCCTATCTGTATGGTATGTGGTGTTGCTATCTAGAGGTAATGTCCCAATACGCACTCCCATTTTTACTTCCTCTTCTTTGATACTGCATTGCTTTCCCTAATATTTTTCTTTCTACCTTTTAAAAAATGTTCTACCCAGCAAATCACTTTCCCATCACTCCAATACTTGTTACCTCTCTCCGTAAATGCGACCTAATTAGGTTGATGAACGATGTATTACATTGCACTCGTAAATGAAAGAAGATATTAGAATTTTCGTTAGTAAATTCAAACGAAACCTACGCCGTCTTTCTACCAGCGGATCCCAGCCCAATCTATTAATCAATTCTGTGACGCTTTCTTAAGGACTGGGCAAGCATTACGAATCGAGCAGCTCTTCGCTGTTTTTTCACTATCGTGTCAATCAATACCTTGCGATACGGATCTTAAACGCCACATGAGGAATCCAAATGTGGGTCGACGAGGGTTTTGTACGCTACCTCCATTGTATGAACGTTACAATTCTTGAAAATTCGACCTATGCATTGCAGCCTAGAATTAGCTAGTTATGTGCTGGTACTACTTCATGTTGCTTTGTACCAGGCCGGCATTACGCTGTAAAAGATCTTTGCAAAGGTCTTTATAAAAGATTTTATCATATTTATTTTATAAAAGATATTTTATCAGGCCCATTGAATTACATAAAATTTTTCATCATAGTTCTCTGAAATGAATGAAGTAAACTTGTATGCTTGTGCAGGCGCAATACGTGCAACGGTCACAATATGTGTTTTACTGAAGAAAAAGAAGAGAAGTAAAGTATTTGGTTTATATCTTGGATTGCAAGATTTGATGTGAAAGGAAATTCATACGTGACATATTATTAAAAAAATTATGGTCGAAGCTGCAGCTTAGGACCGATAAATTCTTACCCAATATTTTCAAAAATTTCTATGTCAGAATTATTACCCCTGATCCTAACGAAATATACTATTGGGTGTCTATTTTTACGTGTATCTGCAATGGGTTGTACTCAACTTGCAGGGCGGATCTACACCATACCGCAGTATATCACCCGCATTGCTCAGCTATTATTCCAGAAAACCGATCAAGTACTAGCTTCTTAATCCATTAATTTTCTTTTCACGTCAATCCACAGTACAGTTCTTCATTGAACTAATTAACTTCGCAAACTTTGCGTAAGTGACCACTTTTATTGCTATTCTTATAGTCTAAATTTTTTTTTTGACTGTATAACATTTTCTTGTGTTTGTATCAGAGACCAAGATTTCATGCATTCGGCAGTCCAAAAAATTCGGTAACTTTGCTTGCAGTATTTCTTTGTTTACTTTGGCAGGATGATGAAATCTTTTATAAAATCTAATGGCAACGTATTACACTTTTATAAAATAAATCTTTTATTAAATTTTTATAAAACATCTTTTATCAAAGATCTTTACAGTGTGTAATGCCGGACTAAGAAAGTACTAATTATTCGGTGCCAGAAACGATACGGTTAACGGAAGTGAGACATTTCATGAGGACCAGAAATTTAGAATAAGGCAAATGGAAAGAAGACGTTGTGAAAACTGTAATCCGAAAGTTGAAGACATCTGTGCAAAAGCCCCCCCCCCCAGCGATTCTTGCAACCACTGTAATATCTCCTTTATATCCTTCGGACCGAGCGTGGTGGGTGAACGGTTAACGTTCTGGCCTTGCATTCGGGAGGACGCGGGTTCGAATCCCCGTCTGGGCATCCAGATTTGGGTTTTCCATGGATTCCCCAAATCACTCCAGGCGAATGCTGGATGCTTCTTCAAAAAGGCCATGGCCGAATTCCTTCCAGTTCCTTGCCCTGTCCTTCCCGCCTCTAATGACCTCGCTGTCGACGAGGCGTAAAGCCCGAGAAAAAAATATATATCCTTCGGTGAATAAGAACATTAAAATTGTTATACGAGAACACATAAAACAGAGTATGAGGTATCATAGAGGAATTTCGTAGGTAGCGCGTGATTCTGTGCTAGGGACGAGTTTCACCTCGACACCTGTGGGACCTGCTGTCCTCTCCCTACCTGTTGCCTCTGTGTTTTGACCGCCTCCCGTCCCTCAGGAACACTACCTGCTCCTGAGGGACGCCAAGGACACCGAGCAAAAAACGGGGACGCACAAGAAACAAGGCAAGTTCTCACGCTTTTGTGTGTTGTTGATTTCATCTATACAACACATTCTAAAACCTACAAGTTTACTTCAGTGTCCAGTTAATAAAATTAGAAGCGAATGTATCGGTGATTTAATCGTGATGTTTAAGCAGCTATTAATTTTAAAATTTTCGCTTCTTACAAAAACTTTACATACAAGAAGGAATTTATATTTTGCGCGCGCCTTTCAGGGAAGGGCTAAAGAATTAAATTTATTTCAAGTGTATGAGTCACAAAACAGTGGGCTTTTTTGATTATTCAGTAATGAGAACATTAACTGAAGTAGTGAACCATATCCTCAATTACGATAGAGTCGATTTGTATAAATAATTAATATCACGCCAATGCAACTCAATTCGTTATTTGTTTTTTATTCTCCCAAACGCATTTTATAAAACAAAATAATTACGTGTATGCATACTCAACAGATAGAGCCACTGAAAATGTTTCAGAGTATGGATCGAAACGCTCACAGAAAAATAAATAAGAAATAAACAAATTCAGTTGTATAGCAGTGACATTAATTATTCATACAAATTAATAACTTTTGCTTAGTAGAGCCAAGATTTATTCACGTCCTCTGAATGGATTTAAGGCGATATAAAATTAAATGAATTCCAATAGAAAATAAGAACAAAATAGGTTACAATTAATTGATTTTCTTACCTTAACTTACTAATGCGTTTAGTAAAAGAGTACATAAAAATGTTCCTCAGTTACGTTCAGAATTACATAGGAGCTGAAAAATGTTTAAAAAAATTTAAAGCAAAGATACATTTCCAGAATTAGCTGTCTGATGAAGTTGCAAACTGCAGTACAATGAAGCTGTTTATACCACCAGTGACTTTTACCAACAATATAGAGTAATCGAAAGTATATACATACATTCTGCTAACACCATAGGATGACGTGTCTATAAGTGAATTATGGACCCTAAAATTTCACGAAAATCTGGATATCAAGATTCTTCAAACATATGTTTAGTTTGTCACAATATATCGAAACCTAGATTAATACAGAATAGTTGCGTATTTTATAGTAATCGACTGATTGAAGGTAAGTACTCTAGTGATCATCCTGTTGTATTACATCTCAGTTTATTAAGTCCCAAAGGGAGCAGAAACAATATTTCGGCGTGAGATGTAATTAATTAAATTTTGTGAAACTTCTAACTTACACATTAGCGTACATTTCCCAACACTGAAGTTTCCTACCTAAAAATTGCCAAGAAAGAAAGCTGTGCTCTATATTTCATACAACTATTAGCAGAAAAAAATAAAATAAAAAAGTCAGTTTGAGGCTACTTTTGTGGATAACCAAGGGGCATTATCCGGGGCACAATGTTCTTATAACCAGCTACAGGTGATCGTCAATTTCAAAAGTAAATTCAGACCACGGAAAATTCGATAAAATGCTATGAAAAAGGAGAAGAAATGCAATGCTGTACATTGATGACGAAGACGCAGTTGATTGAGAATAAAATATTTCTAATATCTGGTACAAACTTTGTTTCCAAATGGGAAATATAAATAAAGTTTAAATACAAAATTCGACCCGCATATAGTTGAAAACTACCTACAGCGAATCTATACTCCTTTTTTATTTAACTTTCTGGATAATGAGATAGTCTGTATTTGGATGCAGCAAAGCATTAAATCCCATATACAGGTATTGCTTAACCACCTCAGATACAGTCTTGATTCCTGTCATTTATTTGTTACTCGGATATGTTTAAAACGGAAATGAAAGTCTGAACCCTGATGTGTTGCGGCAAGCGTTATTAGCTTCAGAAAATGTAGCGCCGAGGATCAAAGGTTAAGACCTCGCACTGACCGTAATTGGAAGGCTGGTAGCATTTCGAAGTGCTGCACCATTGCGGCTTTGCAGTGTCGCAAGAGCTTCTATTCAAAAGGACGAATTGAGGTAATATAATGGCGCGGGCAACGCTTCCAATAGTGTCAGGGACTGCGCGGCGGGATTGTGTGCCACACAGGCGCACAACGGTACTCTACGCTGTGACACGGCTATGTAAACACCGCGACGCTCAAATCAACTCCAGTCCAGCAGATCTAGTCTGTTCCTCAGGTAGTTTGTCACCCGCACTCTATTGTATAATACTAGCTTCTAAGACCTCAATTGTTATTAACTAACGCGCATAACCTTAAAAATGATGTAGTGAGGATATTTCTTAGCTTATTGTAACACTGGACAGAGTGTGTGAGGGAATATCTACATAGGCTAAATATAAATAAACAAAATTAATACGTTGTTTTAAGCCAAATTTATACTTTTCTTCCAGTGGTTCTGTCAATTTATTTCTTGGCGGTTTGGTTAACTGTATAGTATAGTGTTATTTAATGACAGTTATACGAGTACTACTCGTGACCTCAGTTTTAGAGAAACTTCTCTGGCCGTTATTAGTTCAGCAACAAATGCCGGCTACGGACACGATGACAGTGATCAAAGTAGTCTTTTTATATAGATACATTGTACGTTACTTCTAGTAGGCGTACTTATAATCTACGAATGTAATAAAGTGCGTTAAAATACTTTTTTAAAATTAATTTGCCTTTTCACCTCATTGATCGACCTTTCTAGTACAAAAAATTACCCAAACGCACCCTTAACAAACCACTATTAAAAGCCTCTAGCTTACTTTATTCTATAGTCTTTGATTGAAAGATTCGCGCATTTCAGAATGCAATCACAACGAAATGTCAAACGTCACTCACCTCACACTTGTCTGTTTTGCTTCGACTTGTGAGGTTACTTTCGGTTCGCTGGATGTTTTTTTGTTAGTAAAAAGTAGGCTCTTTTTTTGCCGTCATAAGTCTCCCGATTGGTTTGATGCAATCTTCCATTCCATCTTGCGCCAACTCTTCAACATACTCCTTACAACCCACGTCCTCAATCATCTCCTTCATATATCCTAATCTCTGTATTCCTCTATAGTTCTTACCTCCGACTGTTCCCTCCACTAAAAAAATTAACTAATCCCTCATGTCTTAGAATATGACCCACCATCCCGTCTCTTCTTACACAAACTTCCTTCCTCACCACCATTTCAAAACCCGTTAATTTCGTACTTTATCTGTCCACATATATATTTTAAATACTAGACCGTAAATATATTGTGGAAGTTTGTAAGAAAAACAAGTATTTGTTGAATGTATATAAAAGTAATGGAAAATATGTCTTCCAGCGATAAAAAAGTAATATTTTTTTTATACCTCTTCATATTTTTTAAGGTGGCTACTGTAGGCCAACAAAAAAATAAATTTTGGGCAGCAAATAATGTGTATGAACACCTGGTGCACTTTTGACATGGAAGCTGCGAAGCATTATTTAATTACTTCTGTAAAATCGCTGACAATCATTGTGAAATACCATTGGAGATGAAGCGTATATGGTTGGTGTGTGGCGTGTTACTTCGAGAGTAAGTATAGTTAAATAATTGTACAGAAGTATGCCGAATTCTACATTCCAGTAGTGGATTGGGTGAGTGGTAACACTCTGGCCTCACATTCGTGTTGACGCGGGTTCAATTACCCGTCAGCCATCCAGATTTCGGTTTTTTTCGAAATCACTCCAGGGTATGTTTTCAAAAGGCCATGTCCGATTGCTTCTCGCTTCTTGTTCCTGGTCCCTTTATAGCCCCAATGACCTCGACGTTGACGAGGCGTAAAGCCCCAAAGGAAAAAAATATGTGTGCGTTTGACAATTCTGATACACCAGTACTTAGACCACGTTTATATATACGGAATTTGTAAAAGAATTTTCGGTATCGGAATCGATTTTATCAACATTCTTACAGTGAAATCCACATTTTATGTTGCATGGTTGGGCGTTAGATAAGAGGCTTCTTATTTTGATCATCAGACCGTCAAACCGGTTGCACTATGTCTCATTTTCCCCATCCGTAAATAACGCCTTATTCAACTGTTCCCACCATTATCAAATTAAGCAGTTCTGTGTATCGAAATGTTAGCCAGCATGCAAGTTTCTTTCACTAAACAATACTTGTGTCATTGTTTTCTCTTTACCCACCCTTGCCAGAACATGCATTACATACTTTATCTGCCATTTAATTTTCAACACCCTTCTTCAAACACATTTGAAGGAATCAGCTTACCGTCTTTGGCTTTAACAAACCTTTGTGCTTCACGTATTCAGTATTGGAAAATTCTATGAATTCTCGTAATGTGAAATCCGAACCACGGAAGCTTTCTGGCGTACTTCACATTAGATAGCAAGCTGTGCCAGAGGTGAACTTCGGTATAAGGACTATTAAATCCCCAACGTGACAGGAATTCGAATAGGGGACCTTTCGATCTCCTATCAGACGCCTTAACCACTAAGGCACCAGACCGCCCAATATACAACTACCTGAAAACTAAAATGTTGAAAGGAAGAAATAAAACATGTATCCCAGTTTTCGTCACTTCAGTTCTTAATGCCCTTTAAAGAATAAAATATAAAAAGGATTAGAAATACAAGCGACAAAATCTTCCGTATCATTATGAATCGATTTATTTTGTTGTGAGAAAAGTCAAGTTGTAATCAAAATACTACTCGCAACATAATGTGATTTACGAGAACAGAAATCGTAAGTGGTTGTGAAATCATTACGCTATTCTGCTGTGTTAAAATCTTATTTAACTAAAAGATTAATAACGGAGGATTTCCAGACGACATCAGATAGAGAGGGGTACCAATAGGGTAACGGCCTTCAGCTGTAACGGAAATCTAAAAATGGAATTCTCGCTACATCGTTAGCGACCTAAAGGCTCTTAACGTCCGATACTCTGCCCACGGCAGGAACGTCAATAGGATGGACGCAGGATGCTTTTTTTTTCGGGATAAATAACATATTTCGTCATGAAATTTTGAAAAATAACAGAAACGGTGACAGTTAGATGGATATCGCGTGTAAGTCTCTGTAATGTTATATCGGTCACTTAGGCCTTGTTTCTCTCGCAGTCAGTTTATCATCATCATCATCATCATCATCGAATACCGATTTGTACAAAACGTTCTTAGTATTGACATAGGGTGTAGCTGCTATAGGAACAGTGGTAGGTAGTATCTCACACTTAACTGATCGCATCCCTCCCTAGTTTGTTGCTATTTGTTCTCTTCATGACACATTTTCAATGGAAGAATGATATGGTGATGGCTTCTCCGTCACATTATCCCGACTGTGTGCTTTTTGGGCATCATTTACGTAACTTACAGCTTTCGATATCAAATTCTAGCAATAAAATTCTGAGTCCCCGCGTCAGAAAACACGGGTAACAGCTAGAGAAAAATATTACAGACAGAGAAGTTAATTTCGAACTGCGTCAAACTCTGATTTCTGAGTCTTTTTGACCAAATACTGCACAAGTATGCTGACTAAGCATAAAACGGAATGAGGATGTCCTAATCCATGTTAGTGCTACTCATAGTACTACCCAAGAAATTTCCGATCTTTTTTTTTAAAAAAAACTTCAACTTTTCTTTTTTTACGATTACAATCGAACAAGCAGTTGCATCAAACGTCTTATACAATGAGGGTGGTGTCTATCTTTAAGCACCATAATGGGGCATCCATTAAAAACGTGAGGTGATCTTCCGGAATTCATTCCGGACCCACCTCCCCCCCTTTATGGTGCGACTTTGTGAGATTTGGTCGGACCCCCCTTTCTAAAATGACGTGTGTTTTGACGGAGACATCCCCCCCCCCCTACGAATCTAACTCGCAACTGTTGGAGCCCTTTTTTTTTTAAGGTCTCATGGTCCGAAGAGCGGATATACCCCCCCTAAAGTCGGTTTTTGGCCCAAAATACCCACCTCAAATCGACTTTCGCGTCTTTTGTAGATCCTTTTTTTTTTTTTGCTCTACAGTTCTACAAGAATTTCAGAACCTCACGTGATATTTCCTTTGATGCCCCCCCCCCCTCTTCCTCCTCCTTGGTGAGGTTTCGTGAGATTTCGCCGGAGCCCCCTATTTCACCTCACGTCTTCATATTTTGCAGAGTGAACCCTAATGGTAAAATTTCTAAATCAACCAGGTCTGATCGAGGGATCATCACCTTCGATCCTTCTCTATACCTGTATTATTCGCTCACGCCAAAGTCACCGAACTCAGACGTCACGTGTACGGACTTCGTTGACGGACTAGCAGCGGCTGACATGTTACCGCAAAACTGAGATTATTAGGGTTATTTAATAAATCTTTTATGTAGATAAGACACTGTGATGAAATGAATTGCCAGAACATTATTAAATGTTTTTTGTTTATTTATATTTAGTCGATGTAGCTGTTATCTTATATTCTCTGTCCAGAGATATTTAGTTTCAGCAAACTAATAAATATGAACCGCATTACATCTTTTTGAGGTTGTGAGCTTTATTTAATGAAAATTACGTGAGGTGTTTATCCGGAAATTACCCCTCCCCTCCTCTCCCGTCTAGTGAAATTTGGCGAGATCCACTTCCGAGGGTGATTTTTTTTATGGTTTTAAGAAGGTATTTGTATTCCATGTAGATGTTTTAGCTTGGAGAAATGAATTGCGTCATTTTTGACGTGCTTAGAAGTGACATAACACTCCAGAGGCGTTCTGATCTCCATTAGTCTTGTGACATAAGTGAGTAATGAGTGAAGCAGGGAAAGTGATTATCATAACGTTGTTCAACCTGGAGGCAGCTTCCCGGAAAGACACTTCCTGTGGGCAGCCCGGCTCCCGTCGGTAATTACGGGACCTTGCGCTTGCTGGACTCGGGAAAAGCAGCTGCCTTCAATAAGAAAAAGTTCAATATGGTCCGAGGCCATTTTCCAGCAGTTGCCTAATTAATTAGTTGTTGATAAATAACGCCAATGCAACCGTTATTTGTTTATTGCGGTAAGCGTCTCATTTCACATCCAGGCATCATCGGCGACGAATCTGCGTTGAAATTTCCACTTACTTTACACCTTATTACATAATGTTTGACGTAATCCTAAATCGTAACATCCACTGATTATTTACTGTTTACTATTTACATTGGTGTTATTAGGTTTGTAGCAACACTTCTCCGATTTTTGTCTCACAGCAAAATATCTAAATGTTGTCAGCTAGATGTGAACATTGCGCCTTATCGCGACTCGCTTGTTTTGCTGTTGCTGTCATGGTGGTGTGTTGATAGGGGGCGTCCAATAATTACGTGAGATGTTTTTATGGAATTCCGGACACCCCTCCCCCTTTTCTGTGGTGAGATTTGGTGAGATCTAGTCGGACTCGCCTCCTCCCCCCCCCCCCCAAAAGTCGACATCCGCGTCGTTTATGGACTTTTTTTTTTTTTAGCTTTACTGTCCTTGAAGAATTACAAAAGCTCATGTGAGATTTCCGCTGATTTCCCCCCTCCCCTTGGTGATATTTGTTGCATTGTTTTGATTTTTGAATTTGATAGTTTTCCTGTAGAGTGAGGCTGTGAATACGCTACCCTGTGGCACTTCCTCTGATTGTGGCTATTTACATTTGTTTGATCAAAGATGAAACAATACAGCTTGTTTCTAACAAGCAGAGATTCTGCATTATCTAGCCCAGTAAGAAAATGCAGATATAAGACGTGAATGGATCTATTAAAATACGTGGCAAATAAAGTACAAGTTCAAAATTTAGTATAGAAGACGATGCGAAACGATATTCTGCCATTCAACTGTATCTACAAGTTATAGTTTTGTTCTACAGCTTATGATACTGCTAAGATTCGAGATTTAATGTGGTAATGGTTTTATACCTATCGAAATGTTAAATCCTGACTTACACGTACAAATCCGCCTATTAGCTATCGATGAACGAAGCAGCGAGTCTACAATCGTAAGATAGTTCCCCAATATAAAGCTGTTGCACTGATAATTGTGATAGTATTTAGCTCTGCTCTGTTGCATAACACGTTATCTAAACTGCAGCCTCGAAAACACCTGGTTTAATATATAATCGCCGGACCTGCTGGAAGGTGCATATTTCGCGAGGAAGCTCTGACTGACTTCCTGTAATTAGGAGTGTACAGAGGAAGCCTGGCAGGTGGTGGCGGGCCCTCATTGGGCGGACCCGGCCAGCAGGTGGAGGAAGCCCCGACACCTGCTAGACATCCTCGACTCAACTACGGCTTGCCAGATCTGTCTTCACTCCTTCTTAAGGCGTGTTCCCCTCGGCTCGTGTTAGGAGACGCCTGTCATCTTTGCCGCATATGCTAGCAGGTACGGCGCGCCTTGACCCACCGCCAGGCGGTAAAAGATGAAAGGCGCGTACTACCTCACCCAGGGCCGGCGTTAGGGAGGGGTAAGCGGGGTAAAAGTGCCCGAGCCCCCAAAGTGGGCCCTCCGGCGAGGGTGCCTAGCTAAATAGAAACCAAACAAAAAAAATTCTAAAAAGGTGTTATTTGATTTTTTGGATTAAAATTTTCTGCCTGTATTCAAAAACTCAAAGTTTAAAGTAAAAAGAAAAAATCGGGGTGGGGGGGGGGGAGACCGAGAACACTTATCCGGGGCACGAGAATCCTAGCGCCGGCCCTGACCTCACCACGCGCAGTGGGAATGGGCCTTTAGCCAACTATTCCCAAAATTTTGGGGTCTTCTGCCTTCGATAAGTTTTATTCACTGTTGCAATGGTCAAATCTTGGAGCTTAGGTTTTACAGCCGAATTTCCTTACTGATGCCAAGCATCTTATACCTCATGCCGCAACCTTCTAAGTTTTAATGGGGAGAAGTGTAGTGTTCCTATCTGTCTGTATTTTCTTTTTCTTCTTCACGATTTTTTCACAACAGTTTGTAGTGTCTGCCTTAGATCAATTTTACTCATCGCTGGCATTGTCAAATTTGGTTTTGCGACCGCTGCCCTTTCTGACGCCAAGCATTTCATACCTATGTACTGCCAGGTCGTACTACGTACGGATGGAGGAAGTGAAATGTTACCATCTGCCTCCGACGCGTGTAACTATGTTCAGCGTGTGATATATGTATTTTTTGTATGTGAACTGTGTAGTTTACGATGCAGATTGGGGACCGTCCAGGTATTCGGCTTGCTGGCTGCGAAAAACCGCAGTCAGGACGGCTGTACACGGGGACTTGGGCTCGTGCACGGTTCGTTGTACCTCCCCGATACAATGTGCGGCGCCTCAGCGCTCTGAACCACACTGCCGGGTTATGATGTTACTTCACTATCAACAAAAAAGCAAACCATGCCGGTGAAATCACATGGTGACATGTCCAATCTCTCAACCGCAGGCGGCTTAGAGGGCATCTATTAATTACGTGAGGTGTTTTGGGGGGGAGGGAGAGTCCGGCAAAATCTCACGAAACCTCACCAAGGGGGAGGGGTGGTGAACGAAACCTCACGTGAGGTTTTGAAATTCTGGTAGGGGTCGTCCATAAATTACGTGAGGCGAAATTGGGGGGGGTCAAGCGAAATCTCACGTGAGGTTTTTTTAAAATTTTTGTTGAAAAAAAAGGTCTACAAAAGACGCGAATGTCGATTTTAGGGGGTTTTTTTCGTCGAAAAGTGGGGGTGTAACCGGCTGTGGAAGGGTGAGACCTAAAAAAAAAAATATACAAAAAGTTGCGAGGGCGACTTGTAGGGGGGGGAGGGTCTCCCGAAACCGAATCTCACCAGAGAGGGGGGGGTTCCCATCAGGTGTCACGAAGTCTCACCCAGACGGGGGGGGTGTCCAGAAAAACACCTCACGTAATTTATGGATGCCCCCTAGGGCTGTAGAGCTAAAAATTTAGAGGGGGGAGTGGGGGGTTCGACCAGCTCTCATGAAATCTCACCGGAGGGTGGGGGTCCGGAATTCAGGAAAAACACCTCACGTAATTAATGGACGCCCCCTTATGCTACACCACGATAGCCTTCTCTTCCGAAAGTCACCGGGGGAGCTGGCAGCTTAACGTACCCACCCGATAGACGAGTACCCATCAAGGCTACGCCGTCACCCTATATGCATAAAGGGCAGGTTTGCGATTAAGCCCAGTACTAGTACACAAACTATTGATTATATTGGTATACTGGTGCCGGCCACGTTGGTTCAGCTGACGCTGACACGGGGTTACTTGGTTCCAGTCTCGGTGATGGAGGAAATTTTCACCATCAGGACTGAACATGGAAGGTATGAGAGGAGGTGTTGCACAATCTCTTATCACCAAAGTCCTGGGCTTAATCCCAAATTCTCCGCGGTGCATATGGTGTGAGGATATACAGCGCTGTTGATGGGGATACGCCTGTCGGATGGGGACGTTAAGCCTGGCGGTATCCTTGAAGTCTAAGTCTGAATGGGCTGGCACCATGTTTCACCCTCCTTCATCACACATTTCATACGAAACAAAAGACACTCTACACTTAACAGAGACGCTGTCACTGGTGTCCAAACCTACAGTAAATAAAGTCGCGTTCCCACGAAGGTGGGACGGGACCTCATTAGCCGAAGTGTAGGGACGAGCGCGCGCCGCAGGTTAGCCCTCACTTACCTCGCCGCCACCTCCCCACCACGTTGCCTAATGTCGTTTGGCACAGAGCACTTTACAGCAACAGAAGGGGTGCGCACCGCTGCTGCAAACCGATGACAACAGCGCTCCACTACGCACGCATGTGATGTTTACCGTTCCGTCCCGTCCCGCCTTCGTTACAAGACGTCGTGGGAACGCAGCTTAACACATACGAACACTTGTCATACTGGGGAAGGCAACGCAGATGAGCTTCTCAAGAAAGTTCCCGCGGAGGGTGTGAGCATCATACGTTACGCCTGCCAATTTTTTAATAGTAAAATGTTGTTTTGTTCATGCTAAAATTAATGTGGTCAAAGTTTCATATTATTAATTGCAAATATGTATTATTAATTCCAGATTTGTAAGTTTCAGCGAATGGTCTAAGTGTTAGAGTCTAAGAGAAAGTGATGGTAAAAAAAAGCGGCTCCTAAGAATATGTACGCGCGAAGGATGAAAAACGCAGACAGTCTGAATGGGGTCATACGTGGGATCGTTGAGAAGATGTAGCCGGGGAAGGCTGAAAATGGGAAGCTGGAAAATAAATATAATGGCTATAAGAATCAATGTATTGTATTGTACAAAATATTCTGCAATTGGTGGAGATAAGATTGTTAATAATGTTGCAAAGTGTTTGTAAAGATTTAAGGAAGTGTTAATTGAGTTTAACTGGTGCAAGTTATTTGAAGAGAAGTAAATTGTCACATTAATCATTGTTGAGAAAATAAGTACTGGAGTTGAAAGACATATAAGTTTATTTCAAGTAAAGATCAGAAAAGAAAACATTCGAACATTTATGTTGGAAAATGTGACGCTAGGACGAAGGCTGATGCAGGATGTGTCTCAACTCCCTTCGGAACATAACACAAGATAAAGCAAGATAAAAAAAAATACTGTATTAAATAAATTAGGACGCGTAGTTAAATATAATGATTTTGAATTGCAATTATAAAAAGTATAACAGGTTTGTTTCATGTATGAATAGTAGTAATTCGGAGGTAATTGAATAAGATTATTCAATCACGAATACGTAGTCGTAATATATGAGCAGTTAGGACGTGTATTGCCCCCAGTATAACATCAAATAAAGGGAGGTAATAGCGTCACTAGGGGTACATTCCCATCTGCGCCAGGAATTTGTAATGCCATCGTAAAAAGAAGAAACAGGATGTATTGATGTTTGCTGATGTCTGATGTATGCTGTAGTAAAACAAACTGCCATTTATTGATTGGTAGAAGTTATGATGCGAGCTTAAAAAGAGGAAGGTGTATCATATCCTAATGCTAGAACAGGTAATATAAGCGGTTCTATGGATGAAGAGTATCTACCGATAAATACGATCACCGTGGTGCAGCCAGTGTTTGGAGTGACAATAGTTTGCACCCCTCGTGTGGTGTGTCCCCTAACCAGCCGCCCCCCGTGCGTTAATAACTGTGGCATGTACTGGGGGTGGTTATCGCGGGCATCAACGCCTCCCCTTTCTGCCACCCCCTGAGATGGATCGTCGGGTCTCACAACACGCAACCAGGTCTGCCCAGACACAGTGCCGCAGGTCTTATCGAATACCACGTCTCTCTAATACCATTACCGCCGCTGTTAGTCATGGCTTACGTCACCCATTGGCTCGCTTCTAGGCGCCAAGGTCTCGCTTCACCGCTCCAGGTGTCTGCTGATCTGATGTCAGGAATATACTCTGCAACCCAGTGGGATTACGCCTCAACCGCTCTCCCGCTGTCCTCTATCAGGCTGTTGGGAAAACTCCACAATTTCAAATCAACTCAGGCGATGCACTGCTTCATCTTCTTCTACGGAAGTAAACCCAGAACCATATAAAACTGTTGCATGTATCAATATGTACACGCGCCAAGAAGGGAAACTACTACGTATTCTTCTGTATATTTTTCCTGTCTCTTTCGCAAGTGAGTGGACGTACAATGATACTATACTGTCTGTACAGTAAGTAGGAACTTTGTCCGATTTATTCTCGTAAACGTATGAAAATTATTGCCGAGCGTGGTCGGTGAGCGGTTAACGCTCTGGCCTCGCATCCAGATTTGGGTTTTCCAAGGTTTCCCCAAATCACTCCTGGTGAATGCTGAGATGCTTCCTTCAAAAGGCCATGGCCGAATTCCTTGCAGTTCCTCGACCCCAGTCCTTTCTCGCCTCTAATGACCTCGACGTCGACGAGGTGTAAGCGCAAAAGCAAAAAAAAAAAGGAAAAATTATGAAAAATATAAAGCAGCCTTCTCTAGATTATAGAATCTTGCTCGTACCCGCGACCTCGTACGCGTGGATTAAGAATTTTTTTGCCAGAATTGAATATAGAAAGTTGTTGGTAACGAAGGATTGGTCCCAAACAACACCGAGTCGGCATAATATGACAGGAAAGCCATCACTATATCATTCTACCGTCGAACCTGCCTCTTGAAGAGAATCAATTTCCAACATATTTCTGTCACCATTCGATAAGGTCTCAAAATTTCGTGACTACTACTGTTAATCATACTGGACAAAAATGTCCTGTGCCCTTCATACAGATTTTCTTGTCAAATTCCATCAGTATCGATATATCCATTTAGTCGTCAAAACACTGTGAACAACTCCCGAGGGATCATTATAACGTAAAAAAGTGTACACCTACAGCATTGAAAGACTACCTATGATATGCCTTGCATTGCACCCCTAACTTTGTGATATCTACAGTTTAATATTCAATCCGAATAACCGACGGCCCAGGCGTGACTCTTACGATCAAAAACAATTTTTAAAAATCTTAGCCTCCACGGAGATTTAAACCGGAGATCACGACTCGAACATTTGTAAGAAAGCGCTTTAACCACTGAGCTGCCTGACCGCTACACGGAAAAACAGTACAGAGACGTCCATATCCAACGCGACTTGTCTGTCGCCACTCAGTAGTATTTCGAAATTATGAACAACATGTATTATTTATACAGATAATTTTTCAGTCAAATGTAGACAGTATTTTTCTCCTTGTTTCAAAGGATAAGTGTGTAAAGTTTCATAGAGATCGGATGAAAACTGTGGATTTGTATGAAGAACAAACAAACATACATACATTCATCTTTATATATATAGATTGCATTTATTTTCAGTCTGTATTTGTATTTTAGAACATTTATTTCGGAGAACCGCGGTAAAGTGAATGTATTATTGCGCTGGTTTAGTGCAGTTGCAGTTCATACTGAAGGTGTATGATGAAAGTAATTGTGATGATGTATGCTATTCGAACTAGGATGCAGACAATGTCGTGATTTGACGTAATGTAGTTTGCGATGCATTTCATGTGTTTAGGTGTGTCTGCATCTTTTAATTTTGTACCGGCAGTATTAGCGGGGATTGTGGTTAGGTTTCTGGCCTCGCATTCGGGAGTACGCGGGTTCGAGTCCCCGTCTGGGTTTCCCAAAATCATTCCAGGGGAATGCCGGGATGCTTCCTTCAAAATCTCATGGCCAAATTCGTTCCTATTCCTTGCCCCCAGTCCTTTCCCGCCTCTAATGACGTCTACGAGGCGTTAACTGAAAAAAAAGATGTGGTTAGATTAAAATTGAGCCTGGAATAGAATATTCTTCTTACAGCATAAAACACGAGGACTTTAGTTATTTTTGGTAATTAATAAGCTACTTAATGAGCACCTTGTTAGTCACTACTTGCATCGCGATGTATATTACTCCCGAACATCTGGGACAAAATTATCCGATAGCTGTTTTTACAGTCTGTTTTCGTCAGTAATAAGCTGCTAAGCTCTTCAAAAATTACGGATTGAACACATGCTTTCTGGCTCATAACAAAAAAACAACTAAAAATATTATTGCATGTTTTAGTGTATAAAAATTTAGTTAATAACTAGCTTCTGAACATGTTAAAAATGGCAGACTGAACGTAGATTTGTGGCTCACAAATAATTTTTAAAAGCTTGGAATAACACATTCCCTCCGTTGTAAAGACGAATGCTAATATTTCTGCTTGAAAATGAAAGATTTTACCGCAACAGTGATCAGAGAATGTAATGAAATTATCAACATTGAACGATATAAATAAACAAAAAGCAACTAACAGAAAAAAACATAAAAATATTGATGCATGTCTCACTGCTTAATAATGGCGGCTTCTCTGGATGTAAATATACAGTCGTCACGTTATTAACAAAGTTCCACGCATGCGCAGAACGTTGTGCCGCATGCGTACTGATCACGTAACGCTAATAAATTTCTCCTTATCGCGGCCAGAGAAGTGTCACAAAAAATAATAATAATAATATTTGGCAGTTACTGGGGACTGCCGACAGAAGTGAAAACATAAAACTACGAATTTCATACGGTCAACACGACATACTTATATATATATATATACAGGGTGTTACAAAGAGGTACGGCCAAACTTTCAGGAAACATTCCTCACACACAAACAAAGAAAATATGTTATGTGGACATGTGTCCGGAAACGCTTACTTTCCATGTTAGAGCTCATTTTATTACTTCTCTTCAAATCACATTAAACATGGAATGGAAACAACCAGCAACAGAACGTACCAGCGTGACTTCAAACACTTTGTTACAGGAAATGTTCAAAATGTCCTCCGTTAGCGAGGATACATGCATCCACCCTTCGTCGCATGGAATCCCTGATGCGCTGATGCAGCCCTGGAGAATGGCGTATTGTATCACAGCCGTCCACAATACGAGCACGAAGAGTCTCTACATTTGGTACCGGGGTTGCGTAGACAAGGGCTTTCAAATGCCCCCATAAATGGAAGTCAAGAGGGTTGAGGTCAGGAGAGCGTACTAACATACTAACGAAATTAAAATGAGCTCTAACATGGAAAGTAAGCGTTTCCGGACACATGTCCACATAACATATTTTCTTTGTTTGTGTGTGAGGAATGTTTCCTGAAAGTTTGGCCGTACCTTTTTGTAACACCCTGTATATAATTATTATTATTATTCCGTGTGGTCGTAATGACCTGGTGACAGGGTTTGTATCAGCCACGCTTTCCGCCCCTGTATTCACAGCCTTTATAACTCCGTAGTGCTACCACCTACAGAGAACCTACAGTTTAACGTGGAATCCGAACCACGGAAGCGTTCTGGCGTACTGCACATTATAGAACAAGCTATGCCAGAGGTGAAGGTCGTTTTAAGAGTCTATGAAAATCCCCACCGAGACAGGGATTCGAACCAGAAACCTTTCGTTCCCCAGTCAGACACCTTAACCACTGAGCCACTAGTACGCAACAGATGTGCCGTTAACATTAGCATGTCGGTGACGACAACTCATAAGATTTTACCCATCCAAAAAGCGTCCAAGGTGCATATCATACGTGCAACACGTCATAGCATGTAGATTTACCCCAGTCTAAACATCACCTAGCGAGTCTATAGAAGTTTTCACTTAAAACGAAGGACGATAGAACTGGATTCGTTAGACGTGGAGCATTTGTGTCGCCCTGTGTCTGTGAAACGTATAACTATGATCTGTTTGTGACGAGTGTAGTTTATGAGGCGTAGATAGGGAGCGTCCACAGCATTCATGTTGGTGACTGTGGAAAACGGCCTAAAAATATGACCGGTACGCGAGGACGAGGACTCTAACCTGGTTCCGTTGTACCTCCCCGATCCACTGTGGTTGCCCCTTAACGCACGCAACCACGCTAACAGGTTCCAGCATATATTATTACCATTATTTTGTTTTTCTTATACGCCTCGTCAACGTCGAAGTCATGAGGTGGTGGGAAAGGACCGGGGTCAACGAACGAGAAGGAATTCGGCCATGACCTTTTGAAGGAAGCATCCCGTATTTCGTCTGGAGTCATTTGGAGAAACCATGGGAATCAACGAACGGGAAGGAATTCGGCCATGGCCTGTTGAAGGAAGCATCCCGTCTTTCGACTGGAGTGATTTGGAGAAACCATGGGAAATCCAACTCTGGAAACCCGGACCGGGATTCGAACCCGCGTCCTCCCGAATGTGAGGTAGGAGCGTTACCGCTCAGCCACCACGCTTGGTCATATAGTACTATTCAAGCATATAAGTTATACTCTTTCCATTATTTGTTTTCAAGTAAGGTAACACGTGATGGAGATTGAAAATGTCAGTGCCTTTGGCAGGTCTTGAACCAATGACGCCTATAACTCAGGACCGGGGAAGGCTAATTTCTAAATTAATGTCTTCGCGAAGCAAGTTTACGAACTGAATATCAGGTTTTCCATGGAGCCTTCAAAATGAAATTCCCTTAATTATTTGAGGTGAAGTTGGGAGGGGGGAGGGGGTCAGGCGAAATCTCATGTCAGGGGTATAAGGTCTAGAAACCGTCTTTGGGGGGGGGGGGGGGGTTTACAACCGCTCTCGGAAGCACAAGAGCTGAAAAATGGTCTCAGAAAACTACGAGATCGATCAGCAGAGGGGAGGGGTTGGGTCCGTCAAAATTTTACGTCATCTTAGGGGGGTTCGACCAAATCTCACCAAATCTCACCACACGGGAGGTGGTCAGGAATTCCGGATAAACACCTCACGTAATTAATGGATGCACCCTCATGTTTAATGGATGTTGTGTTTTTGCAGCCGGTAAATTAAGAGACGTGTGGTATGGGCGAGTGTAGTGAAGTGTAGTGACCTTTAGCAGGCTGGCTGCACAGGGCTCGATCGATGGTCACAATCGACTGCGCACAAACACTCCGCATACGCCAGATAACAGCCGCGCCGGCGTCTACTACACTCCCTCACGCGTACCACCTAGGCGGCTGGCCTCAGAAGACTAAACCAGTGATTGCACTAGAAACACGACAACAAGTTGCAACTCTGCCGTGTTTACTATAGCTTTCGGCAAGTTTATTACCAACTTCTTGCCGGCGCCGGTAGCGCGGGGCTGGTGAGCTAGCTTCGCGTTGCAGGGGTCGCCGGTTCGAGTCCGGCCTAGGGCATTGGTGGTTTTAATTTAAAGTTGTGCCCGTCCTGTGCTGTGCCGTCACATCAATAACAACACGAGAAGATTCTATATACACATTTGAAAATAAAAGAAACACAATTGCTGACTGAATGGCTACAAGGCCGAATGCCAATTTTTTTTTTTTAAATTGCTAACTTCTTACGGGATACTACAAAGTTTTTCTACCCTTCCGCTTCAAAATAAAACCGAGCGTGGTGGGTGAACGGCTAGCGTTCTGGCTTCGCATTCGGGAGGAGGTGGGTTCGAATCCTCGTCCGGGCATCCAGATTTGGGTTTTCCATGGTTTCCCCAAATCACTCCGGGCAAATGCCGGGATGCTTCTTTCAAAAAGGTCATGGTCGAATTCCTTCCCATTCCTAGTCCCCAGTCCCATCCCGCCTCTAATGACCCCGACGTCGACGAGGCGTAAAGCCATAAGTAAAAAATAAAATTCGAAATAAATATCACACAACCGCGATCGCAGTTGACCGACTCAAACCTACAGTAAAATGTAAACAGCAACCTCCTTATGTTTGATGTAATGCAAACACAGGGAGTATCTTTTAAGGATCATCGTAACTACTTTCGACATACCCAAATGACGTCGGGAATTACAGTCGAGTATAGTTAGCTCTTTTTGAATATGTCTCTTTGTCTGAGAGCTGTTTAGCCGAAGTTACACTTCTAAATGAGGGCAGCGCACAACTACTACCTGCGTATCCATTTCATTTTTAGTTTCTCCACACTCTTTAATGCAACAGTTACTTGCAGTTGGAAGAATAGCGGTTATCGGTAGCTTAGAGTCTAGAGTCCTCTTTACAGCTGCGAGTCGTTGGTTCGAGTCCTGCCTCCGTCATGGGTGTTTAATGTGAATGTGCACCCGCTTAGTCAGAAAACTATTCGCAAGTACATTAGTTCTTATTCTGCCTTCACTACTTCCTTCAGCCTTCACGAACTTTAGTTTATACCACTCTGTGATTCACCAGTTGAACGTCAATATTATTAAGATTTTAGTCAGTATTTTCACACAGAGGTTCAGACACCTCACTGAAAGCCTCCCCGGCAGAATTAAAGTCGTGATAAAGGCAAAGGGAGGATCAATAATGATGAACGTGGCACAGGTAAAGTCTAAGTGCAGTTTCAGGTAGGTTTCCAGTCACTTTTCACAGATATACAGGTTCGAACTCTTACGTGAGTACTCTGTAACTGGTGTACATCAAAGGGCGATGGCACGGTTTAATTAAAACCGCGCTTGCCCGTGACCGACCTCTTAACAGGTGTCCCTGGTGAGTATGCTGCCCGCTTTGTCACTGAGGCAGAGCCAAAACCGACCGTAGCCTGGGCCAACGACCGCAGTAGTGACGGCTGGATGTCTACCTGCAAACTGCCTTCGAGAGCCAAACAGAACCTCACCAGGGGAGAAGCTACCATGGGGCTAGAGGGCTAGGCGGTGCAGTGCACCGGACCCCCACGCTCAGGGGGCCCCGAGCGCACCTTAGGGGGCCCTCGAGGACACCTCAGTGGGCCCTTAAGTGCAGCTATAAAGGGCCCACGGTCCTTCAGGGCAAATGGGTGACCTTTTCTTTTAGCTTTACCAAGTCATTAGAGGAGCCCCTAAGGCACAGGGAGCCCTTCACTAGACGATAGAGCTAAAAAATAAAAAGGTTGCCCATCTAGCCAATTTTTTGCACCGGGATCTTTGTTGACCCAGTTACGCTACTGAACCTCACTACATTCGCACCAACCAAACATTAGCTTCGAACACAGAAACTGAAAACGTGATCCCTACGAAACATTCAGATAATCTAAAACGATAAGGTATGACATGCTTCTACTGTTTCTTTGTTCCAAGTACGACAGTATTCTCTTAAGTTCGTGACCTTAACAGCAAAACCGCCGCGCATTATCGCGGTGCCGCAAATGAACCTTCAGGCGTGTTCCTAACACATCAACAGACGCATAGCGTACTTCATACTAAAAATAAAACTTTGAAACTTTAACTGGAAAAGATAAAGTAAGTTGTAATAATACCAAAAATAACTTTATTCATTTGGTAAGAGTTAAAAACATACACTGATCAGCCAAAACATTATGACCACCTGTTTATTAGTGTGTTGGTCCATCTTTGGTACGCAATACAGCAGCGATTCGGCGTGGTATGGATTCGAAAAGACTTTGTTAGGTTTCCGGAGTTGCCTGGCACCGGATGTCTACGCACAGGTCACGCAGTTCCCTTAAATTACGGGCCAGTAGTTTGTGGGCGCGGCATCTGGAAGCGAGACTCTCAGAAACGGCGAGGCTGGTCGGCTGTTCGCGTGTTACTATAGTGAGCATCTATGCAGATTGGTTGAAGGACGGTGAAACCACGACTGGGCGACAAGGTGGCGGACGTCCACGCTTCATCACAGAACGCGGAGGTCGGAGGCTTGCCCACTCTGTAAAGCGGGATAGGCGGCGATCTGTGGCAAATCTGACGGCAGAGTGTGCTCCGAAACAGTTTTGCCTGCACCAGGATTATACTCGGGTGTCAGAACTGCCAAAGATCAAGGGAATTGAGTGACCTGTCCGTAAACATCTGGTGCCAGACAACTTCGGAAACCTAACAAGGACTTTTCGAATCCATGCCACGCCATATCACTGCTGTATTGCGCTTCAAAGATGGACCAACACCCTAATAAGCAGGTGGTCATAATGGTTTGGCTGATCAGTTAAGTTCAATTAAAACATTTTAAAGAGCCATGTGACGGAACACCAATAAGAGCGCGTTTCGTCACTTCCCAGCATGAACCAATTATTTTTTCATGTGTTAAGCATCTGTCACCAATTCGTGCGACGTATATTTAAGAATTTAAGTTTTGTTAGTTCTGCTTACCAATCCATAAAACAAATAATTACCAAAGGAAACTGCTCTAAGTTGCCCAAAATTGATGTCGATGCAGGGAAAGTGTTTCGTATAAAATAGTGTTTTTTGCACAGCAGAATTCCGGAATGACAAACCAATGAAAAACTGAAAGTGGACATATTGTCAAATAATAAAGAAAAGTTTGTAATGTACGACTTGGTAAAGGGGAAATCATGTGCGTGTTATTTAGTCAGAGTCGGACTGTGCTGCCGAATTCCACGCGTCCTTGTCACCAGCTAGGGCCACGTGTAAACTCTGTAACTCATATTATCAGTGCTTTGTTTACTGCGGCACGAACTGATACGTGACGTCACGAGAGACGAATTGACAGCTGCAGCAAATCAGTAGATGCACAGCTAGAATATTAACTACTATCCTTAAAATAGTCAAATACTCCGTTGTATTATCTGAACGCAAGGAACACACTATCTTTGTACAATCTCTTAATTCGAACAGTGATGAGAGTAACAAATTCGAGTGCCATTCTGTGTTGCCGCTGGCGATGTATCGCACGCTATCGATTAATTGGCTCGGACGGTCGCAGTCGATATTGCGTCAGAATGAGGGGCGCCGTTTTTCAGAGAGCTGTCCCAACTGCTGATGAATGGACTGCCGCTAGCGATAGCATCGAGGACTCGGGTAATCCCGCCATCAGCTGGCTGCGATAACGACAGGGGCGGTATCGACCTGGCCGCGCACAACAGCACATTCCAACAGAAATAGTTAACTACCAATACCTTGCATTGAGGATTTGAGGCTCGAAGCGATAGCAGTAACTTTATAACCCTTAATAACTGTAGGTATGACACAGTGTGGGAAAAAAGCCTTTAAAAAAAGAGTCCGGTAGCCCAGAGCCGGACTAAAACAGCGCGGGGCCCGAAGCAAACGTGAAGAAGGGGCCCTTGCCTTAGTTTGGTTTTCGCCATCCGGGGCAGCAAAAAAAAGGGGGGGCCTCCCGACACTCCTTGGCGCGGGGCCCCCCTAGGAGGCACGGGACCCCCTAGAAGGCGCGGGGCCCGTAGCATTTGCTAACTCCTGCTACGTGACTAATCCGGTACTGCGATAGAGAACGAATCAATCGTTTTTAAAATTTGAGAATATCTGTCGGTCTCTTTGTCTGGTTGGACGAATGGGATACCCGCAAAAATTACTGCTCGGATTTTGAGGAGTTTTCGATTAATTTAAGCTTGTGGTCCGGTGGGTAAAATGGGGTATGTTTCATTCTGATGCGATAAGCTCAAAAATTTAAGATAAAAGCGTCCAAAAATTAGTATCAATTTTTCGTTGAACGTGACTTGCTCAAGAAATACGTGTAGGGTTTAATTAATTCTGGCAATCAAAATTACTATCGATTATTAGCGTCGAACGGCATAACATTACTTAGGGGGCATCCATAAATTACGTGAGGTGAAATAGGGGGGGTCAAGCAAAATCTCACCAGGGGGGGGGGGGGGTCTACGGAAATTTTACGTGAGGTTTTGTGAAAAAATTTTGGACTGTAGAGCTAAAAAAAATAGGTCTAAAAATTGCATGAAAGTCGATTTTAGGAGTTTTTTTCGTCGAAAAGTGGGAGTGTAACCGGATTTTGAAGGGTGAGACCTTACAAAAAAAAGTATCCAAAAGTTTCGAGGGCGATTTCTAGGGTGGGGCTCTCACGGACCAGATCCATAAAAACTTGCAGTCAACAGCTGGCTAAGTCAAATCATATCATCGTTAGGCGTTGTTGGCTGGGAGATCTCGAAGAATTGTTCGGCCGCCAGGTGACAGTGTGGAATAGCAAATATGCAGTCTGATCAGACTCCGATGGTATAACCTCGCTTACCACCACAAACATCACTTGAGTCTCGAATGTATAGAATCGCTAAATGACATGATTAACTCAATACATTTTACCAAGTTATCTTTAAGATAGGCAACAGAAAATTGAATAACAATAAAACAAATTTAGTATAAAAAGGGTATTATTTCCTTATTTTTACCCATTCTTTCAGAGCTTTGCACAATGCGATAAAAACATCTGGAACTATTCTCTAAAATTATTGTTTTGACACTCGATAAAAGTATTGCAAGCTACTACACGAGTCTTCAATTGTAAGAAATCTCGAGGTTACATCGTCTTCCAATAACTGAAATCGCCTCCCGAAATTAAGTGTTCACTTTATTCACACTTGGCTCAGTTAATTATTTTAAGAAGTCTAACTCAACCTTTGTCACTCTCGTAAAATTCATTAATTGTATCGTAGATGGATTCCTATCTCGTGTCTTCCATAAGTTTCACACCATACTGTATTCTATTAAAACAATTTCCTTGTCCACCGATGCACTTTTCGTTTAGGTTTCTAGTTTACAATGTGACGCATCACAGTGAAAGTGGCAGCTGCTCGTGCACGTGAAAGGTCCACAGTGGCTTCACGAAAAGACCGTGCCTGGGTAGTTTGCCGCGGAATCCTGGCTGGGTTGCGCTGCCGCGCGCGGCGGCCTCGATCGTCACAGCAGAAACAACTCGCGCGGCAGTACCTGGGTTGGTGCCCTTGAACATGGCTCGAGCGGCAGCCGCGCATAGTCGATGCGCAGCTTAATCCGGTGATCCTACCGGATACAGGGTAACTTACATTTTAACGTTGATTCCGTATCGCGGAAGTATACTGACATATTTCGCATTTCACAGAAAGCTGTGGCAGAGGTTAAAGTCGGGATAAGTTCCTTTGAAAATCCCAGCCGAGATCTAGATTCGAACCGGGGACTTTTAGAGATCCAGTCATACACCTTAGTTGCTGAGCCACTAAGCCGCTACCTAGTTAAATAAATACATCTCATTGATTAAACCAAAAGCTAATTTTACGGCAACGGAATAATGTGACAGTCTAAACTCAGTTGCCAAAGAATTAATAGAAAACATTTTTCGATGAAAATACTTATAAACTGTCCCCATATTCTTTAGTCATTTGGTTGGGTATATTCGAAAAGGCGTACTCTGCAATTCATAAATATTGTGGGTGACTTTGCACCAAAACTAACTATATACATTCCAACCCCTCATGGCACGAGAACAAAAAATACATGTAAGCGTCAGTACACCATCTTATTTCTCTGATCTTACCGCTCCCGTCATACGACCATCTAGTTTGGTGGACCTAGTATTACTTTTCACTCGTAATTGAAAGAGGATAATCACATGCTTGTCAATAAATTCTAATGTAACCGAAGTCGTCTTTCTGCCAAACCATTCATGCCCAATCTATGTATGAATTCAGCGACGCGTTAGTAAAGTCAGGCAGCCACGAATCGAATGTACTTTCTCTATGGTGCCAATCAGTCTCTTGCGTTACCGATCCCAAACTCCATAACAGTACTTCAAATGTGGACGAACCAGAGTTTTGTACGCTATCTCCTTTGTATGAGCGTTACTATTATTCTTCAAAATACTGCCTAGTACTTTGTAGTTTCACATCGGGGCATCAAACGAGTGAGTGTAGTGAGGAAGAAAGTGATTCGGTCGCAACTGATTTCACAACGTGTAAGCTTTCTGACAGCTAACGGATGTTGTCTGTCGCTAGAAGTTGAGCAACCGAGGAGGGTAACACGGGCAGGCGACGATACATCGCGGAACACTAATCAATTACCCCGGCGACGAGTGGCGGGGAAGAGACTAGCTTATCGCAGGACTGCAGTACGTGAGGTGATAAGCACAGCGGCTGGCTACTACTTGTCTCGCTGCGACGTTTGACATCTGAGACCAAGATGGCGTGACAGCACCTTAGGGGACATCCATAAATTACGTGAGGTGAAATGGGTGGGGTCCGGCGAAATCTCACCAAATCTCACCAAGGGGGAGGGGGGATCAACGGAAATCTCACGTGAGATTTTTTAAAATTGGGCAGGACTGTAGAGCTAAAAAAAAAATAAATAATAAAGGTCTACAACTGACGCGAAAGTAGATTTTAGGGGGGGGGGGTATTTGGCTGAAAAGTGTGGGTGAGACCTAAAAAAGGGTCTCAAGAAGTTGCAAAGACGATCTGTAGGGGGGGGGGGGTCTCACGGGACCAGATCTCACCACAGGTGGGGGGTCGGGCCAGATCTCACCAAAACCTCACCAGAGGGGGGGGGGGTCCGAAAATCCGGAAAAACACCTTACGTAATTTATGGATGTCCCCTTAACAACCCACACTTTAAACACGCGATGATCAGTTTAAACGAGAGAATACGTCAGTTTATTGAATCGTTTATTTTAGGAAGGAAACATGTCTACTTTTCGCTAGGAGTTCCCAAACTTTTTCTTAAAACGCCCCTACGTCAAAAGATAAGTACCTATGACTCCTCCCCTTACACCGAAAGAAAAAAATCCGACGCTCCCCCCTCAACCACAATATTATTATTAATAAGGTAGATGCCTACTTTTCAGCACTAAGGGACCGTCCATAAACTACGTGACTTGGTCTAGGGAAGGAGGGGATGGCTGGAAATCTACGCAGGGCTACATAGGGGAGGGAGGGGGGTTTCCAACCCCGGCCACGTAGCTTTCCATTCTTATTATTTGTAACAGTTCAAATGAGGTACAGAATACGCAACAGCGTGTGAATATTTATTTCCGTCATTTAATAATCTCCGTATGTAATTTACGATAGTCTGACAAGAAAACGGTACAATATGTCTTCTGGAATCAAAAAGAAAAAACGCACTTGGTGAGAGAGAGATTGAGGGGGGGGGGGGTGGTTTCGAGGCAAAAGCCACCTACTTTGTCGGGAGGAGATGTTCATATTAGGCCAAAATGGAACTACGTAGAAAACTCGCTAAGCATGTGCTGTTAGAATGAAAATTTTCAACTTTAAGAGGCTGTGAAGGAGACATAGTAGTTGTGACGGTATAGAACTAGGGTATAGCCCACATGGGCGACGAAGCTACTTCGGGGGCTCCGAGATGTGTTCTTTGCACCTGCCAGATAGGGAAGCTATTCCGTGGAGAGTTTTAATCATTGTTTATTATTGAAAGGGTCTACTACCTGGATTTTATTGTCCTAAGACACGTTTAATTTTGCACACGCAATGTCATTACTGTTTTTAAAAGTCAGCTTATATTCTTCCATTGACTTGTGTACCGTTGTGTACGAATTGACTGTTCATAAAAATTAAAACAAAAATTATTTTTTAATTGAATTTCCATTTAATTTAATTTTAATTATTATTAAAAGATGAACGATCTGGTGGCTCAGTGGTTAAGGCGTCTGACTGGAGTTGGAAAAGTCCCCGGTTCGAATCCCTGTCTCGGTGGGGATTATCAAAGTCCCTTAACTCAACCTTCACCTCTGGCATAGCTTGCTGCATAATTTAATTATATGCGATGGAGTTCACGCTCCGGTGGCAATTTCGCTACACACTATTTTTCTCTTTTCTTGTACCCACCTACTTTTACCGTATACAAATTAATGTGAAGTACTGCAGAACGCTTCGTGGTTCGGATTCCACGTTAAGCTGTAAGGCCCCAATGCCCAGTAGTACTACCGGGTTAGGTTAGTTAGCGACGTCAAGAGGTACACTGCGCTGTGAATCGAAAACTCAGTAACTTAGCGGTAGAACAATCCTTCGGAATCTCCCTACCAACAATGCCATACGATTCTATGATTTGATTTTGATCTTCTCGGAATAACATATAGCTATGATCATCTGGGATGCCTACTGAACACGAGGGAAATGGAATTAGTTGATAGCGCACATTCAGAAGAGAACACACTACGGCGAAAACATCCGAGTTCACCAACTTGCTTAACATTACACTTTAAAAGCACTGATCCTGACGAACTACTTTCCCATAAAGGCATCTGCTGAGTCTAAATTAATATATATATACTCTTCAATTCTCTGAATTGTGGAATGCAAAAGGTGCTTAAAGGTATTGTAAATGATTAGTTTTGTTCTTCGTTACCTTTAAGGAATAAACTTCTTTTACACAAAGCACAATTCTTTTTAGCAACAACCATTGCACAATCATAAACCAATAAAGGGTTGTAAGGGTTTGGGAGAGGCTATACTAGCCTTTTCCAACCAAATGTCAACCTCTCCTTCACGTGGTGCACCCTGTTTGCACAGACGAGGCTCTGGCGACTGAAAGATTCTCGGTATAAGGAGTCACCCACTGCTTGCCAACGGCCTCCGAAAGGAGGACGGAAGAGTGGGGAGTGGTTCAGGGCACCCTCTTGCCCTTGGGGTTGGAAACGGCCCCTAAAGGCGGATGAATCAGAAATGATCAACGGCAAGGGGATGCAGAAGGCAACGGGAAACCACTGCATTAAAGACCCAAAGGGTATCCCGAGGACATGTAATCCTCTCAAATTACATATATCATGATGGCTTCTTCCTGGGTAAAATATTCCGGAGGTAAAATAGTCCCCCAATCGGATCTCCGGGTGGGGACTGCTCAGGGAGGAGTCATCAGAATGGATAGAAACATTCTACGAGTCGGAGCGTGGAATGTTAGAAGTCTGAATAGGGCAGGTAGGTTAGAAAACTTAAAAAGGGAGATGGAACAACTTAAGTTAGATGTTGTTGGGATTAGTGAGATTAAATGGAAGGACGCACAGGATTTCTGGTCTGGGGAACACAGGATAATTAGCACACAAGCTGTCAATGGAGTCACTGGTGTAGGGTTTGTAATGAACAAGAAAGTACGGAAACGGGTGAGTTATTATGAACAATTTAGTGACAGGATTATTTTGATGAGGTTAGAAACTAAGCCCGTCCCAACCACATTAGTACAAGTGTATATGCCAACATCACAGGAAAATGATGAAGAAACAGGACAGACAAAGTAAGAAATGAACAAGTTTTGGAAATGGTGGGTGAGAAAAGAAGTTTGTGGAAGAAGCTTACAGAAAGAAGAGACAGGCTGGTAGGTCATATTTTGAGACATGCAGGATTGGTTAATTTGTTAGTGGAGGGAACAGTTGAAGGTAAGAACTGTAGAGGAAGACAGAGATTAGAATATATGAAGCAAATAATTGAGGACGTGGGCTGTATGGGGTATGTAGAAATGAAGAGGTTAGCACAGGATAGGAAAGGATGGAGGATTGCATCAAACTAGTCAAAAGACTGACGACAGCAAAAAAAAAAAAAAAAAAAAAAAAAAAAAAAAAAACAACAATAAAATACTCCAAGTTATTTCTTAATTTCCTCGTCCTCATTTCTTCCAAACAATCATAGCTTCTCTAAGAACTCCACAGATCACTGCCTAAACTATTATTTTACCAAACACAGGTATTACTTCAAACATTTTTCATAATAACTAAAAAAATAATTAACTAAGTAATCTTTCCCTTTTAATTAATTTAAAAAATATAGTTTGATATGTTTTCCCTTACAGTACTTTGCACCGGAACTATGGTAACTCTGTGCATTCCAGTCCCGAATAGAACGAGGGAAGAAATTCATATAAACAACCGTACGACACCTAATTTCTCTAATCTTATCTCTCTTGTAATTGCGATCCAAAAAGGTTGGTGGAAGTAGTGTTTCGTCGTAATGTGGTGTTCGCATATTTGCCGATGAATTTAAGCGAAACGTACGTCGCCTATCTACCAGAGACTCCCAGACCAACCTATGTATCAACTCTGTGACGGTTTCGTAAGGACTGTGGCAAGAAGTCATGAATCGAGCGGCTCTTCTCTGTACATTCTTTATGCTTCCATTCAATCCCTTGCAAAATGGATCCCATACGTCACAACAGATGTCCAATGTGCACGAGAGTTTTGTAGACTATCTCTTTGTAAAGGCGTTGCAATTCTTCAAAATTTTATCTATGAATCGTAGTCTAGAAGTAGCTCTACCTAAGGCTGAAGTTATTTCGGGTCGCATTTCCTGTTGCTTTGTACTGTTACGCCCCCAATACTTCAGGGAATCAACCATGTCATCGGGTTAAATTTTCAAGCAGTCGACCATTCTCCATAGATGAATGCGTCATCAGCGAACAATCTAAAACTGTTATTAACGTGATAGTTTATATAATAGGATCTCCATGTCCGTCTATAGTAAGGGTGGGTACACACTAGGCGAACGCATACGACCGCACACGAGCCAAAGCATACGTTCACTCAGTGTGTACGTGAAAACGAAGGCGAATGAACGCTTCCGACCGCATTCGTTCGCCTGCGCTCGGTTTGTTCGGGAGGCGGTACATCAAAACAAAATGCGGACCACACGTTTTCGGCTTAGTTACCATATAGTGTGTACGTCAAGAAGAACGCTTTTGTTGTTTTGTATGGCACATGAAGTGGTCTATCTCGGATTCCTTAAAATTAACAGAATTATATAACCAACCCTATTACTAATTATTACAAAAATAAAATAAGGAAACATGATGCCTGGAACGAAATTAGCGGTATTAAGAAATGTGACTCAAAAGACACGTATAATTGGGATCCTTCAGGCGTGAACGTCCAAAAACAGGAAAATTCATTTAAAACAGACTCTGTAGCTGATGCCGTCGTATTTAAATCGACATGGTTTGCTTTTAAAGACGTTATTTTTGCGGGATAAATTTGCACCAAGGGATAGAGAAAATACTGGCGTTTTGAAATCTTCGGATCAATCTGCTACAATAACGTTTCAAAGTCGGTCTTCTTCATTCTGCAGAAACTTTCAAAAAGTCCATATCCAATTTCAGCTGTAAGATCGTCTATTAAGTCTGTCCCTCCATAGTCCATACACATTTCTACTTTCGAACAAAGAATGATGCACCACAGTCAAAGTGATCTCCTGCGTCTTCGTGTTACATTACTTGCCTCACTAATAAATAATAATGTATGACAAACTAGCAATGATTATGTCATCTTCTACCGCCATTTTTATGGTAGGTATAAAAATGTTTTTACCGCATAAACCCGCGATCATGAAAGAATGACAAACAACGCATTCCTTCGTTGTAATATGGACAACAAGCTAATTCTTAACAAACGCCGCACAGATTCGGCCGTATGCGTTTGCGTAGTGTGTACCCACCTTAACGTGTTTCTGGCGGCAATAACGGGATAAACTGCTTCAAATGACCAATCCGAGAAAACATTTCTGAGACCGAAAGTCTTGCTGGTTAAAGGACTTCACACAGAGTCGAATACACCTCAGAGGTGTCTCCGCTACAAATCTGGTCGATAGGTAACTCGACGCGTTATGAGCCCGGTAAACGCAATGGGTGACGTACAGTACCTTGGATTGCTGCAGGCGTGCTGGGCCATCTACAGACCACAAAGCCCTCATCTAAAGCCCGTGTCACCGCCTAGCTGGAAATACAGACCAAACAGACAGGGGCTATTAGACGTTTAATCAGCATCAGCTGCTCCTTGCCCATATGCGAAATAAATATTCTTTAAGAAAATTATACATCCTGCGGCACTTTGTTGAATGGTGATTTGCGAAGTTATATTAAATGTAAAACAGTTTTAATGTCACAAATGGTCGTTCGTAAGGAATACACTTTAATAAAATACGTTCTTCCTGCAGACTGGACGTGAACCTAATAGCTCGGCAGCCTCCGGCGAGCGAAGATACCCGAAGATTCAAACTGTTAAAAGGAAGTATAACTGAGATGTCTATTAAAAGGCAACTGTCAGTTCTGGAAGTAATTACGAAAAAATACGGAGGGCAGGGATAAAAAAATATTATAATGCGATGCAAAGATATTTAAATTTACATGTTACCAATTGTTTATTTACGACGATTAAATGCATAAATTCGTGTAAGGAGGAGAGTATCTGATGTTTAGGATATATCCTCTGTAGAAGTATCTAGAACTAGGTCAGAACATAACCTAAATTTTATTTTTTTAACAGAAGATAAGAAATAAGATAGTTTATTATAAACGCAGAGGAAGTTTAGATGAAATATAAGAAATCACGAAACAGATCAAACAAATATATAATTGTTATTAGTTTCTGAAATTAAGCTTTCTTTAGTAACTTCTTTCATAACAATGAACATTTCTTTCGTTTTTGACCGGCTTAATGAAAGTAATACAAAAGCAGAGATAAAAAATATTATAATGCTAGGTAGAGATGTGATGTTCATTTTCTCGCTGCGAGTCTGCTTTAATTACTGTGTATTCTGTTTACCTCATTGTTGTGGAAGAAGTATTGAAAAAACGAGTTGCATTTTATTATGTAAAAAGTTTTTTTTTTTTTCTGCCTCACAACTTAGGAAGTGGTAACTTGTATTCACTTTAAAAATTTTCGGTGGACACGCACTCTGCAAGTGTAAAGGGCTTTAATAATACTTGCAGTGAAGTAGCAGTGGAAAGCTTTAAGCACTTCTTTGCTACTGAATGAATTCGTACGTGCGGATTACGTTCTAGTGGGTGAAATTATTCAATTATTTGTCTTTAAAAAAAATCTGAAATGCAGCTTTCTCAATTAAATTACTCTTACGTTAGATAAAACTATTCTCGCCACAACCAACTCAGTGTTCACAAATTATAAACATTATTATAGGAAGTATGCAGGTTGTTTTCATAACTAGGCACAGTAATATTTTGATTGAACTTGCACTGGAATTTTTTTTGCATCTTATGATTGCTGGATGTTTCCGCTGATAACTGAAGGGCCTGCCAGCTACGTAGCAGGAATATCACGACAGAAACATAAACACAAAACTGAGTTTTGTTAATTTAATTGCGAAGGGACTGAGGCAAGGAACAGGGACGAATTTGGTCATGACCTTTTGAAGGAACCATCCCGGCATTCGCCTGGAGTGATGTCGTGAAATCATGGTAAACCGAAATTTGGGTGGCAGGACGGAGATTCGAACCAATATTCTGGCGAATGGAAGGCCAGCGAGTAGGTAAGACGTCAAAGCTTTTAAAAAAAATGAAGACTTCCTCAAGTTTATTACAAATGCAGTAAATTTTGTGTTCTTTCTTGCAGAGAGAATGTAAGGAATACGGCGGATGTCTGTTTAGTGCTAATTGAGTTGCGGAATCAGCAGCCACGGAGAGCTGTAGGACGGTTGTGTTTACAGCGGATGCCCCTGACACCTAACTGGAGAGATAACAGTTATCGGAATCAGCTGGTAGCGCTGCGACTCAATACACAGCGCGGAGGTGACAAAACAATTTAAACGCAATTTCAGTACGACCCACGTTTTCTTATGTGCGAATCTGTGGGGGGTAGCATTCTGTTTGTTATGTAACCACTCAAAGAATATCGAACTGTATTGAAAGTTTAGGATCTGACTTATGATTTCACGAGACCTGATGACGAAGCAGGAATTGTAAATGTTGATCTTAACTCTTCAAGATATACACAAAAGATTTTAATACCAGTGAGTGCAATAAAATTGAGAGGGCGCATACCGCATTAAAGACTTTTAATACAATTTAGAGAGTACAAACCATATCAAAGGTTCCTAATACAAATCACACTACACCAAAGATTCTTAATACAATTCAGAGGTCGCACACTACATCTAAGATTCTCAATACAATTCAGAAGGTGCACATTATATGTAAGTGTAATCTTTTGTACAAAGCATTATGAAAATTTGTTTATTTTTTTATATTGGCATTTGACTACTACGTCACACAGCCAGCACTATGTAATTTGCAACTATTTATTGGAGCACTCATTGTATTCTAGATTCTGCATGTTATAGACGACACAAGACAAACACAACGCTTATTAAAACCTCCTATACCCGAACCGGAGACCCCTGCAACGCGAGGCAAGCACGCTATCGCCTATGGTGCCTGGGTCGGCTTGTTTATTTTCACATTCGTGGTTTTTGGCATAACAAAAATATTTTTATCAATAATTCGCGAACTATGTTTTTTTGTTGTTGTGAAAACTGATTTTCGATTTTGATCTTTGGATTCTGTAAATATCAAGGTGAGTACCTCAGTGTGACTATGGAGATGGTATGCCACCTCAAGTATCTCTAGCTAATGCTGTCCGTCTTGGTCAGCCTTCGTTTAGTAGAAATCGAAGCTTAAAAATTTGCTGAAACTTCTGATACTGACGTTAGCAAAAATATTGCGATTATTTTACGGAGTGGTGAGTGAGTGGATAACACTCTGGCCTCGCATTCTGGAGGACGCCGGTTCGAATCCCCATCCAGTCATCCAGATTTGGGTTTTCCATGGTTTTCTCAAATCACATCAGGCGATGCCGGGATGCTTCCTTCAAAAGGCCATGACCGAATTCCTGCTCGTTCCATGTCCTCAGTCCCATGCCGTCTCTAATGACATCGACGTCGACGAGGCGTAAAGCCATAAGTAAAAAAATAAATGATAATGCCACAAAACATAGTGCACACGCGTTTACGAAAATATACTTCAGATATGCTGTTTACCGTGTACCATCTGTTACACAGTACACATTATTGGTCCAGGGATCGTATCAACCTGTTCAATTTTGGCTTAAATACTGAAGTTTTTCGTGCGATTTCACTTCTTTCCATACTTAATACCTACAACTTGACGTAACCCATGACATCATTGTTGTACGATGCGGAAAGTAATGCCACTCACTTCAGTGGAACCCCTTCCCTTTCGTACCACTGCGCTGGGCGGGATCAGCACAGCTGAAGCGCGTCCTTGGCATTGCTGGCATTCCGCCCAGGTAGCGTCGCGCATGCGCACTGGCCACAGGTTCTGGGAAGCGCTGCCGCATTCCTTGTCAGCTGGTACGCGGTACCTACTCTGTCCTCTACCCCCCCCCCTTTTTTCCCTTAACCTTCCAACCTACCAGGTCTCACGTCATAGACATTTCTCATGCTCGCTAACTGGTCTCCGGAAACGCCAGCGAGTAGGGTTGCCATCTTTGTTTGAACAGTGAAAGTACATTTGTCTTTTGCGGCAGCGAAAATTAAATACAATGGGTATTAATTACTTTCGCATACATTCGAATAACACAACTCGTTATCCCTAAACAGTTGTAAAAACAATTTTGGTAAGAGCTCAATGAGCTGCAATTCAAAGGATGTATGAAATTTGGTGCATACGTTCCTTAGGTGGAACTCTGTGAGAAAAATCATAGCAGAAAGTTACCAAGTACCGTATATAGAAATGAGGTATAATCAGTGGATATGTACGTAGATGTGTACAAGGTATAACGCAAGAGATACACGTTATTACCTGTTTGTGTTTAACTCATGTGTTCCTAAGTCTTCATTGCTGTATAAATGATGCTTTCCAAATGTAAATTGCATGTACCTACTCAAAAAGTGGAAAATCAGTCATATTTACGATTGATCTGTGTGCAGCCGACGTATTGGATTTTGTGAGATAGTAAAATGCCTAGATATATCTCATGGCAGCCAACCTTCCACGATGAAAAATGTTTGTACTGTAACCGATGGTAGATACAGATCAAATGATCTAGTTTGATATTTTTTGTTTTGCTATTGGTGGTTGTGGCTAGCTTGAAATGCATCCTGGACTGAGACTTAAGACTAAGAAAAACGTGTAATAAATATCGACAGCTAATATGCTTCTTCCTAAATTTCAAGTGATTTTACTTCATTTCTATATTCTTTGTAGCATCCTCCTACATTTTTTCAATTTCAGACCGATATGACATTTTTTAAGGTTCCAGCTTTTTGATCTTTTACCTCAATTTTTGTCTGGTCGTTGCATCAGACGGTTAAGACACATGACTGGCATACGGAATGTTTCCGGTTCGAATCATGGTCTGGGCTGTAATTTCTACATGCCTTACTACTGGCCTTCACCACTGACAAAGCATTGCTTTGTTAAAGAGACGATGATACGACGTTGGTGGTTCGTATTCCACGTTAAACTGTAGGTCCCCTTTATCTGTTAGGATTACCGGGTTAGATCACGTGGCTACAAAAGAGACGCTTTGCGCATCCGTTAAGAAACTCTGTCACTAGATCTTTGAAACCACCGAAATTAGTATTATATATTACATCTTTACGTTCTCATTCTTTATTAAGAAAAAATGTCGAGCAAATCGAAAGAACATTCCGTCAAGTGGCATTTAACATTTCGTTGTGACTATTTTCAGAAACAGGCGCATCTTTCAAACCAATGAATATACAGGGTGGGGCATTTAATATGTTTTCTGGAAATATTTCGGAAAGAAAGCATTTTAACAAACAATAACCTATATAAAAAATAATCGTACAGTAGGGGGCTACAATTATGTGATATTGGTTTTTTCACAGGTGGCGCTGTTGTCGTTACAACAAGGTCAACTTAATTCTTTTAAATGGAACCCCTATATTTTTTTTTGAATATTCCGATTCCTCATGAAAAAATAAAAATAGTTTGCTTAACTCACTTTTCTGTTAGCCTCACAGATGGCGCTGTAATCGCGAAAAATGAATATTCGCGTTTTTTGTGTATAATTTTAATTATTGTTTAAATAATTACATGTAATTTTCATTCTGTAAACATGGAAGGTAATTTTAAAGGATAATGACGAAATTGATTTTTTAAATGCTTTTTCTTAGTTATTTGCAGCCATGTCTACAGCAGGTGCTCAAAAAGGTGACCATTTACTTCCAGACATTTTATCACCCTTTGCAGAAATGATGCCTGAACAGCTCGAAGTGTGTCAGAAAATGTCTGGAAGTAAATGGTCACGTTTTTGAGCACCTGCTGTAGACATGGCTGCAAATAAGTAAGAAAAAGCATTTAAAAAATCAATTTCGTCATTATCCTTTAAAATTACCTTTCATGTTTACAGAATGAAAATTAAATGTAATTATTTAAACAATAATTAAAATTATACACAAAAAACGCGAATATTCATTTTTCGCGATTACAGCGCCATCTGTGAGGCTAACAGAAAAGTGAGTTAAGCAAATTATTTTTCTTTTTCATGAGGAATCGGAATCTTCAAAAAAAAAATAGGGGTTCCCATTTAAAACAATTAAGTTGACCTTGTTGTAACGACAACAGCGCCACCTGTGAAAAAACCAATATCACATAATTGTAGCCCCCTACTGTACGATTATTTTTTATATAGGTTATTGTTTGTTAAAATGCTTTCTTTCCGAAATATTTCCAGAAAACATATTAAATGCCCCACCCTGTAGATTAATGTATGCCACAGACTTATGTAGGTGGTTTGTTAAGGCTGCGTTCGGATCATGGAGGAAATAAATATATGGAGAGGAAATACCGCTTATTCTGTGACGCCGCCTCTAAACTCTCGGCTGATACTGCGCATGCGCGGAGGCGGCTGCGGCCATATTACGTATCCATACAATTGCTATTTGGAGACAGTATATCCCGAAAACTAAGCAAGATATCGAAATATTTTATTCTTTATTTTCGATTTTTTTCTTCGTGTTACACAAGAATCCATAATCAAATTTGACTTTTTGCAAAATTTTTCTTCTGCACTTAAACTCACTTTTGAGACATTCTATCTCGAAGAACTAAGCAGGATATCAATAAATTTAATCTTAATTTTTTATTTGTCTCATCGAGTTAGATAATAATCCATCATCAGATTGTGGCGTCACTGTTTATCCTAGAGTCCCGTGTCTGTATGGATAGGTAATATGGCGGCCACGCCTCCTCACTCCTCTCCCACCGGCGTCACTTCAATGCGTGGTGAAGGTCCCTTGCGTCGTCTCCATATATTTCTTTCCTCCGTGGTTCGGATACTAGTTTCTTACGTAAACGGTCAATCGGTGAGGTGAGAATGTGAGTAGAGTATCCCTCTCTATAAAGCTTTTAGTTTTTCATGGTTTCCGAAATCAGTCGAGGCGTATGATGGAAAGGTTCCCTTGTAAGTGCCAATCTACGCCAGGTTAGAATTTACGCCGTTATTGATCAGTTCTAAACCTTAATTAAAAAATACCCTTCAGCTTTCATACAGACAATATCTCAAATCTGTCATACTTGTGATTTTGTTACTTACAACCATAGCCATTCGATTCAATAAATACTGGTACAAAAACTGACATATACAAGTTTGTTTCCTCCTTGCTAGCTATATTCAAATAACATTACCTCATTTCATCTTTATTGATAGATGCTCAACAGTCAATACCATACTTATTTTACTCCTATTTCTCTAATTTTAGAAAACAAGACGCTCATAGCATGCCGAGCATGGTAGGTGAGCGGTAACATTCTGGCCTCGCATTCGGGAAGACGTGGGTTCGGATCCTCATCCTGCCAGCTGGATTTCGATTTCCCATGGTTTCCCGAAATCACACCAGGCAAATGCCGGGATGGTTCCTCCAAAAGGTCGTTAAAAAAACATAGCACAATATATCTGCTATCATTATCTTTTTTAAAATACTAGCCTCGTACCCGCGACTTCGTACGCGTGGATTAAGAATTTTTTTGCCAGAATTGAATATAAAAAGTTGTTGGTAACGAAGGATTGGTCCCAAACAATGTCGAGTCGGCATAATATGACAGGAAAGCTATCACTATATCATTCTACCGTCGAACCTGCCTCTTGAAGAGAATCAATTTCCAACATATTTCTGTCACTATTCGATAAGATTTCAAAATTTCGTGACTACAACTGTTAATCATTCTGGAAAAAATATCCTGTGTCCTTCATACAGCTTTCCTTATAAAATTCCATCACAACGATATAGCCATATAGTCGTCAAAACGTAACAAAAAGACAGAGACTTACTTCCGTATTTATATTAGTATTACTGTGGTTCACACTCACACACTGACTGCGAACAACACCTGAGGGATCATTATAACGTAAAAAAGTGTACACCTACAAAATTGCAAGACTACCTACGATTTGCCTCGCATTGCACCCCTAACTTTATAATATGTACAGTTTAATATGCAATCCGAATAACCTACGGCCCAGGCCTGACTCTTACACTGAAAAACAATTTTAAAAAATCTTAGCCTCCACGGAGATTTGAACCGGAGACCACGACGTTCGTAAGCAAGCGCTTTAGCCACTAAGCTGCCAGTCCACTACACGGAAACACGGTGCGGAGACGTCCATATCCAACGTGATGTCTATCGCCGTATTTCGAAGTTATGAGACAACTTGTGTTATTTATACATGTAATTTGTCAACCAAATGCAGACAGTATTTTTCTCCTTGTTGCAAAGGATAAGTGTGCAAAGTTTCATCGAGATCGGAAGAAAACTGTGGATTTGTATGAAGAACAAACAAACCAACAAACATACATTCATCTTTATATATAAAGATTTGTCCACAATTGTTATCAGTATCGATTTCGTAGGTGTTATACTGTTTGTTCAATTCAAGACAAAACCACCCAATTAAATTTTTCAAGACGCTCCCTTAATATTGACACTGCTTAATACTATATTTGTGATCCCTCATCTTAGAGGAGGAAAATGTAGTGTTGTACAATTTGTCACATTTTTCGTAAAGGAATAACACGTTACCAAAAGTAGTACATTCCTAAGCAAGTTTGTGTTAACATGATTAATATAAATACAATGTTTTTAATGTTTATCTAGTTACGATAACAGTTAGAATAACTCCACATTTTTAATGTTCTTAGAACGTTCTTTATACCCCCTGACTTTAATTGAAAGCAGTCAAAAGCGAGCATGATTCAATAAACTACGGGTACTTCCTCTAATCCCATTAAATAAAAGGAGATATCATTTGGTTAATTAGTTAAATGTATAAGTGGTCATAAGTTCATTGAATGAAACATCAGATGATGACAAATGAGAACAATAAATATCTTCATCTGTAACCTCCTCGTCACTTCGCCTTTTAAAAAATATTAATACACCACGTGAATATACTTTGTAACAATTCTTTTTAATCACATCTAAGGTTCAATTCAATCGTAATTATTACAAATAAGCACATTCACTTTTAGCTAACAATCTTTTTTCTTCTCATCTTTTTTCAACACACCAAACAATCAAAGATACTAATATTTTAAAAAACTAACACATTTATATCATTCCAACGACATACACTATATATACCGTCTGTGGAATACTCGTTACTATAAATTTTACATAAAATATACACAAGTCATTAATTATTTCTTTACCATAATTATTCCAAGTAGAGAAAATAATAAATTTCTTCATTTATAAAAAAATGGTGCATCATAAAATGACCATATGTCACACATCCCAAATGAAAGCAAGCTTTGAAATATAGAATAATATATCAGAATATTTTTTTATTTTTTTTTTTTGCTGCCATCTCTCTCTCTCTCCTCCACCTCTTTCTATCTTTCGCTAACCTCTTCATCTCAGCATACCCCTTACCATCTACGTCCTCCTCAATTATCTGCTTCATATAATCTAATCTCATGTCTTCCTCTACTATTCCCTCCACTTACAAATTAAATCCCGCATATCTCAAAATATAACCTACCATCCTGTTTCTTCTTGCTACAAAGCGCTTTCACAAACCTATTCTCACCCATGATTTTCAAAACCCGTTCATTTCGTACTTTATCTGTACACTTAATTTTCTGCTGTTCTGCTTTTAATATCGTTCCTGCTTCAGCAGCAGTTTTAATTTTATTTCCTAAGAAGCAGAATTCGTTTACTTCTCCTGATGCAACAGATCCTTTTTTTTTGTTTGTTTAATCTCTATTATTTCTATCTTTTTTCCTACAATTCATCATTTGTGTCTTGCTTTAATTTATATTTAGCCCAACTTCAGCATTATTATTTTCTCTATATCCAAGTTGAATATTAATATATTTCGATCTAACAAAATCCAATTCATGAAGATGTTCATTGCAATTGCATTTAAGTACTCGTTTCAGCAGCTATCGGGAACCTATAACAATCACAAGATCTTCAAGTACTATTTCGATACCTTAAATAACTGGTAGTTCCATTACAATATGCAAAACAGGTATAAGAGCCTGATCATCAGAACTATAGCATTACACGCATAATGATCAACAAGGATCGAATAAAACAAAAAGAATTACGTTCTAATGTTCCTCCGAAGAATCTAAAGTTACAGACATCATACTGTAACTTTTGCAGTATGATTTCTCACCCGTTAAATTTCAATAAATCGACGGGGTTCCGCTGTGAAAATCTAGAAAACATTATAAACGGCTACGAAAGCTTTCATAATCACAAAACCGGAGTCGTAAGAACCTCCTGTGCTGCAAAGGAAATGCCTGTTTTTTTTTTTCAGGGAAGAATTTAGACAGCGATCTATTACATAAGACCGTGGTAATTAACTTTTAAACTACGTAAGTACTAACTTCACGCGACATAAATTTTTATTGCTTCTGTGTAAACGCTGATACAAGCTAGGCAGTCCTTCGCTTCACAATAGCAAACTATGCAATTAGAAAAATTATCTTCGTGATTTCTGCCTCGCAAGAACGTATGTTAATCAAAACGAAAAATCGAATAATTAATTCGTCACCTGCTGCTTGGGATCTGACTAAATTGGCAGATACTATTTTCAAATTTTAGGGAATTCACCTGCCAACACATTGCCTCATTAAAATAAATTTCCAGTTAGCTTGAAGAAATTTAGACAGATACAAGCACTAAATATTAATGTACATCTTGAAACAACAGTAATCACTGCTTTATACAGTATCATTTCCTAGTTTTATACATGTCTAATAGTACGAGACAGAAAGAAACAACTGACAACTGAAAGCGTTGTGTGACACAAAGCGCACAGTGACAAAAGAGTACAACCCAAGCATGGAGGGTGGGATCTGTTAAACCTGCCCTTGGCTACCTTCACTGTTCCCGATGTTAAAGAGGGATTCCTACGCAGCGTCAGACGCCAGCGTCAGCCGCGCAGTGGATGCTTCGTGTAATGTAATGAGTCAGCCGCCCAGTGGTCCTGGTAGTCGAAGGGCATTAGCGAGCTCCATTTGATATTTCATTTAATGATAAAAAATCCGTATAAAGCCAGAAACAACTGATAATTTGGTCACTGATGCTTGCTGATTGCATAATTTACTTACAGATGCAGTCCTCAAAAAAAATTTTTTTTTTTTTTGGGGAATGCGTCTCATTATAAAATAAACAGAAATGAACAACTACCAACAGAAATCTTGTACCATTAGCAGAGTGTGACGGTTACGCACATGCTGACGGGTTTTCTGTGATAGACTCATTCACAGGATATTTAAACAGCTGTACTGAACCGTGGTGGGTGAGTGGTTAACACTTTGGCCTCTCGTTCGTGAGGACGCGGGTTCGAATCCCTGTCCGGGCATCCAGATTTGGGTTTTCCATGATTTCCCGAAATCACTCCAGGCAAATGCCGGGATGCTTCCTTCAAAAGGCATGCCGAATTCCTTCCCGTACCTTGTCCCCAGGTCCCATCCCGCCATAATGACGTCGACGTCGACGAGGCGTAAAGCCATAAGTAAAAAAAAATAAAAATAAACAGCTGTGCAGGTGTAAGGTTGAATCCCTGCAAGACAATCACGTGCCATATTTTTATGGGAGTAAATATAATGCGAATAGTGGGAACTGTCAGAATTTTTACGTTTTGCTCTATCCGTTAGAATCAGTAACACAATACAACAACTAAATGAAGTTTCAATTACAATCAACCACGTGGTCTATTGCAATTACACCACTCGAAGTAGCTTGTATTTTTTGAAGGCTTATGTAATAATAAATATATATCAATAAATGATACGAAGGTAATAAATAATATGAATAAACATGTTAGATTATTTATAAACGTTTCTCGGGAAACAAACCGAGTAATATTGTTATTAATGCACAATATTTCGGCGACTTTAATTCTCCGTCGCCATCTTCAGGTGCAGTTGCCAGTCTTGAAGTCTGCCTTGAAGTCAGCCTTCAAGACTTGCAACTGCACCTGAAGATGGCGACGGAGTAATAAAGTCGCCAAAATATTGTGCATTAATAACAATATTTCTCGGTTTGTTTCCGTTTATAAATAAACAACGCCGAGAAAAATTACATTCATTTATTGTTAGATTATATTGTACTTTTATTACCGTGGGCCGCTGACGCTTTATAGGAAGCGGTCCAGTTGCAGTCCTCGGCCGCTATAGCAGACGTCCGACGCCAGCGTCTGACGTTGCATAGGAAGCGCATCTTGTCACGTCTCGAATGTGCGTTTTTTCTGGCTTCTAGGACCTTCCAGGAAGGTAGAGCATTAAAGACCCTTGTGCGCTTATATCACCTGTGCGCTTTTAGTCGTTCACCTCAAAAGGTACTACGACTTAACAGTTAGCAAAAAGGCATATGCGGTACTCGATGGAAATTGAGGAAAGTTTATTATGAAATAACTTCTTTGGTACTCTCGTCACATAGCAAAACTTCAGTGAGACATAGCACTTCTTAAAGACATTGCAAGTGTAATTTAAACGTGTTCCTTTCACCACATACGCCCTGTTCTGCATTGTAACAAGCTTCTAAGCCCTACAAAAACTCGCTATTAAATTAAATTGACGCATTGAATGCAGAATTCTGGTAATTAATGTATTCGAGATTGCTACGATGGTGATAGAGAATTTAGCTGAAACAACTTCATCAAATATAAATAGCTTGTAAGCCCGTTAAAAATCCGAGTGGCACGCACCCTTCTGGCAGTTTATTCCTTGCAGTTGCTTAACTTAATCCAATTGTCATTAAATAACACTCATAACCTTAAAAATGATATAACATGGTATATATTTCTTAGTCTACTGTAACAGAGATATCTCTGGACAGAGAGTATAAGAAAACATCTACAACGACTGAACATAAATAAACAGAAAGCAACCAATAATAAGTATATTAATTTAAACGCACTATAGACTTTTTTTCAATGTTCTGGCAATTCATTTCTTCGCGTTTGCTCAGCTAAGTAGAATTTCTGCTAAACAATTCCCATAACCTCTATTTTGTAATATCATCTCTGGCCGCAATTAGTCCGGCACAGAAGGACTGAGGCGTTACGTCAGCGATGACGCAGTGACCAGCCTTTTATATAGATAGATAATTCAGTGTGGTCTATCAGTCATTCCAATCGGCCGCACAATCCACTTTTGCTGTAACTTGTAACCCTAACACGGTACGACACTCACAGCCATACGTGAAGTCAGAAACACGCAAGGTATTATTTTTTTTTCTTAGGTGTTTACTCCTGGCAGACATCGAGGTAATTGGTGGCGGAAAAGTATTGGGGGGGGGGGGCCCAAGGATCGTGAAGGAATTCGGCCATGGTCTTTTGTAAGATCCGTCCCAGCATTTGCCTGGATTGAAAGATGGAAGCGTTGTTGGTGCATTTCACAAATAAAAACTTCGCTTTGCTAAAAGTGAAAGACAGGATAAGATCTTTAAGAATTCCAGCAGAAACTGGGAAACAAATTCGTCATTTATCGGGCTACAGAACTTAACCATTTAGCACTGTATATCGTAGATAACAGACCCGTACATAATTCCCATCATCGCCGCCGAAAGTGAATTATTTGTTTGAAACTTCTCATCTCAGTCACTCTGCCATAGTGAGTGAAACTTTCATTCCGAATAGAAGTGACAGTGCAAACTATTATCTCATTTTCTGTTCCTACATCGAGCCAATAAGGCTACTCCCTAGCGCATACGGCCAGAATATGGAGCATGCATCATTCATTGGATAGTCTCGATAATGTTCCAGCCTGGTTTTCGAGAGGACGAGGGTTCGATTGTCGATCAGGCCAAACATATTTCCGTTTGCATAGTTTTTGGAAATTACACCAGGCGAATAACGGGATGATTTCTTCAAAAATCGAAGGCTGCATTTCCTCTCGTTAATCTGTTCCAAATCTTACCCGGCGCTGCTAACCACAATGTCGACGAACCGCAAAAACTACTGATCATACATAATCCCTTTACTCAGAACAGTGCAGAAGTGTTAAGGAAAGTTAGAGTATTTTTTGCTGTTGCATATCGCGGCTGCTGGAAGTGAAATTGTCTACCCGACTAACTAAAAAAAAAAGTATGCGTTCGTAACGGATCCGTAACGCTTTCGTAGCTATCGTTGGCATTAGGCGGGCTGTTTCACGGATCAACCAAAACACGAGGCAAGATAGCGCTACTGTTGTTTGCTCTGTTAGTGGTCTCAGCCAGAAATCTTTCGACAGAGATATCAGATTCACTGGATCTTTTCTTTTGTCTCAATAATATTGACAATACTGTACCTCTATAGAGTTTTCGTGGTGAGATCAACAGTGAAAAAACACAACGCTAATTTTTGGTAATATCTTTGACAGCAAGGAATAAACCGGTCGCAGCCGACTCGAGATCAACGAGAAGACGATACACGTGATTATTAATTGTGAGGGAGAGGCATGGATTAGATGGCTGCATGATACGGAAGCATCTGGGAAGAAGCTGCTAAAGTTATGCAAATATTTGGACGTTTAAATGGAAAGTTTATTTATGTAAAAGTTACATGTATATAAAAGTTGCGTTGAGTAATCTTATACAAATAGATGTGTGTCCCCCTATATTTCACCCTGTAGCCACCACTACCCAGCGCAGATCACTGGTGTTTGAGTGTGGTAGTAGCATGGACATTCCCATTGTGCACAATGCTGGCTGAATATAGGTATCTGTGTGGGTGTGGGTGATATGGTGGTAGAAAGTGGTCGATCTGGGACATTTTCATATTTCGACCAAAGATATGTGGTCCCTGTATATCTCTTTGCTGCCACAACTACGGTGTTTGTATGTGGTAGTGGCCTCGACTCTCCCGTCATGCACTATGGTGGTTACATGTCGGTAACTATGGGGATGTGGGAGATATGATGGTTGAAAGTGCTCAGCCTAGGGCATTTTCCTATTTCTATAAAAGACCTGTGTGTCCCTATATTTCACCTTGCAGCCATAACTACCTAGCGCAGAACACTGGCGTTTGTGTATGGTATTAGCCTGGGGTGTTCCGTCTTGCACTATGTTGATTAAATGTCAGTAGCTGAGGGGGTGTAGGAGATATGTAGGTTAAAAATTGTCGACCGAGGGTAATTTCATATTTTGACCAAAGACCTGTGTGTCCTTATATTTCACTTTACAACCGTAAATACGCTGAACAGATCACCGGTGTTTTTGTGTGGTGTTAGCCTCGAGTCTCCCATCGTGCACTATGGTGGTTGCTTTTCGATAGCTATCAACCAAAATAGTTTACAAATACGAACGAAGTCGTGGGCACCAGCTAGTTTGTAATATTTGAGAAGTTGTTGAAGTTTGAACTTGAAAAGTTTAGTTGCGATCATATTACTTGAGTACTTGAAGTAAAAGTAACGAGAATAAAGCAGGATACAGTATACATTATATTGCATATAAACAATGCAAAATGGAGGGGATATTGATGACATTATATGTGTGACCGGAAAGCTAGAGATATAAGCTATTTATTTCTAAACTACGGCGTGAAATGTTTTTCATCCTGGGAGGAACTTATTAAAGAGATATAAAAAGAAAAAAAAGTAGGGTAATTTTGAATTGTTTTGGACACCGTCGAGGATAGTAAACAGTTAGTAGCTCTTTGTAGCTTCCGAGAAGAAGGTTACGAGCTATTTTATTATTAGATCTAAAGGTCACAAGAAAGCTGGTGATCGTATTGCCATAGAAAAATTTAAAGCATATTTAACGCGTACTGATTATTTTATTTTAGTCCACTTTAGACCACGGGAAATAACTTGTTTGCTGATTCGCCTTTTCTCCTCTTCACAGAATTTTTTAATTCTTTCACTGAGGTTCCTGCTTTTTTCTTCAGACCAAGTGGTCTTGGCCTGTGTACATTGTTCATGGAATGCTTTGAATTTATCAGTTTTAGTTTGAAACATTCTTGCAATCTCTATCTCAATTGGATGGATCTCAACTTTTCCCATATCTTTTCTTATATCCTCAACCCATTTTGCTGTCACCTTTCAATTAGTGACTTAGTTGAAAATTCTTTTTTGCCAAACTAAGTTCACTCATTCTCATAAAGCGTCCATCAAATTTTAGCCTTCTTTTGTGCATTGTGGCTGTAATTCTTTTCCGAATGCCAATCATCATCATCCTCAACAGTTTCCAGCCTCTGGCCGGGTCTGCTTCATGCACAAGCCTCTCCATTTCCTTCTTTCATCCCACCACCTCTCTGTCACCATTTCGTCCTCTCTTCCGTACACACTCCTCCACTCCTTTCAGCCATCCATCTCTTGGTCTTCCTCTGGGTCGTTTTCCATGCTTCTTAATTTCATGGATTTCTCTTGGGATGCTCTGAGTCTCCATTCTCTTTACATGTCCATACCATCTCAGTCTGGTCCTCTCTACCCTTTCCTGTAGGGGTTCCTCTTTTATGGCGCGTCTAATCACTTCGTTCCTTATTCTGTCCATTTTAGTGACTTCCATTCTACCTCTTAAAAACTTCATTTATAGATCTTCAAATTTTGTGATGTGTCAGTCTAGGCGGTGACATCCAGCTAGCAACATCTGAATCTATACGGCACCTGATGAAGACAGCAGAGTCAGCTGTCGAAGAGTTGTGTTTATAAGACAACATCCGGCTGAGCACCCATGGAGATTATATTTTATATTTCCTCTTCCACCTGGTGCCGTTATTTCGAGGAATTGTTTTTAAACTTGGATCTCTCGCAGTGATAGTGTGGGGGCTTGGTGTAGTGGCGATGTTTTGGCGTGTTGTCCCCGCGTCGCGTCGGTCCAGCACCTGTTACGTAAGCAGGCGGTGAAAGGCGCAGACGATGGAAGAAACGAACGGCGGCCGCGCAGAGCTTTCTACTCCGTTTCACTCCCCCGCGCTGGCTGCTCTGTCGCCAAAAACACATTACAACACCAGCAGCCTCCACTCACTGTTTTTCGAGATAATTTTTTGAATTCTCCAAGGATTATGTATCATCAATTTTCTGAAACCATTCACCCTGAGTCGAAGGGGTGCCCAAGTAAAACCTCTACTAATTCTTTCCTACTCGTGGCTAGTAGCGCCGCACTGATGACTTTAAATACATCGGAATTTTTTAAATTTAATTTAATTGCAATCAATTGCACGCTCCGGTGGCAGTTTCCCTATCTACCCATTTTTCCCCTTTCTTGTAGCCGCCTATTTTTCCCCTCTACGAATTTTAATTTTAAACTCTTTCGACGATTTGGTAAATTATTCGTCACTTCTCATAGTAATTTATTCAAACCACTAATTTCCTTACCCACGAAGGAAAATTTACCCACACAAATGACGCGAAAGGTAATATTTTACGGGCGTTTTTCGTCGAAAAGTGGGGGTGTAATCGGCTTTTGGAGACCTAAAATAAAAAAAAGGTCTCAATAAGTTGCAAGTGCGATTTCTACGGGGGGGGGGGGGGTCTCACGGACCAGATCTCACTTGAAGGGGGAGGGGAGAGGGTTTGTTCTGATCTCACGAAGTCTCACCAGAAGAGGGGGGGGGGGGTCCGAAAATAAACCTCACGTAATCTATGAATGCCCCCTTATGCCTGAAATCGAGCGCCAGCTTGTGGTCGTGGTCAACGTTTCCTTCCCAAGCACCTTTCCTAATTCTTCCACCTATATCTTTCCACACTTCATCACCACTATACGCCGTGTACATTCCCAGCAATCTCTTCATCCTCCTCCTGTCTTCCAATGAATCCCATTCCAGCTCCTTTATTATATCAGTTACTGATTGTGTTCTGCGATAATTTCCAGAGACAGATTTAGCAGCCCTTCGTTATACTCCATACAACTACTGTATTTGATACCAAAAATGTGGGTCCCATACTATACCACCATATTCAAGAAATGGTCTGACAAAAGTTTTGTAAATCAAAATTCACTCATATCACTGGTACACCACCTGATCGTTTCTCTCTTTCTCTCTCTCTCTCAAAAAAAGATTTTGACACTTTTTCTACCACCTGCCCAAGTATTATTCTCCAGTCACAAACATCAAATAAAATTAACCACTTTAAACACATTTTTCCAAAAACTTCGGAACCTCAAGTGCATTCGGTGTTCCTCGAAACAAATTTCTTCGTTTCACTATGATGGACGCATGCGGTTCTCGAGCATATGGTTCATGGTTTGGTCCTCACCACATTCACAATTAATGTTGGTCGTACCTGTCTAATGTGTGCTGCCCAGATGAGTATATTATCAAATATAATGCCAAGATATTTGCAATTTAATTCTTTAACAGACAATTTCTTTCCCCACGTTATAATCATTATTAACCTTTAGTGTTGTAATTGTGTACCTAATAAGCTGACCCTTCTTCGCATTTATATCTCTCTATTCCATGTTGATCTATACGACTGCTTGTAGATACACTGTTCAGGACACCCTGCAGCTGTTCACTGCTCTCTTGTGTTGATCCTATTGTATAACATGTCATCTACAAAAAAAAACCTAACTTTTGACTGTAAACTATTAACAAAACGATTTTATGTATAGGCCAACTGGGACCACGTCACGCCTTCGTTTCGCTTGAATTTACTATGGATGTGTACACATCAGTGTTACAACTATGGTTGTTAGCCCTAAACAAGACCTACAGTTTGATTTGGTATCCAAAACACGGAACTGTTCTGTCGTACTTCGCATTACACAGCGGGCTGTGTGAGGGGTGAGACCCTCGGGTTATGGGCTTATAAAAATCCCCGCCCAGACTGGGATTCGAACTGGGGACCTTTCAACCTCCAGTAAGACGCCTTAACCACTGAGCCACCAGAACGCTCAACTAATATATTAATTTTAGAGTTATGCATACTTGTCTATCTTAACTGTCGCTGTTCGTAATAAACAGAAATTTCCAGAACTCTTTAAAAAAAATAGGTATCTGATATTTATCGGTACTTTTTGAAGTTTAATTAACCATTAATTACTTTCTGTATTCCGGCACAAACTAACATCATTGAAACAAATTAACTGCTACTGGAAAAAAACACTCAATAAATTTAAATCCTTTACTTCAGTTTCGATAAACACGGTTTGTACACTGCGTAGAGACTATAGCTTACTTCATTATTAAAAATCGTACGATATAAATAGTATGATACTTAAGCCGCAGTATGAATGAAAACGTATTTCTCTGTGAGGATAACCAGCCTTTTAAAGTTCTAGTGCTTGTAATGCCTGTAGATGTTTTCCAGAATTGATTTCTGTAACTGGATTCACCAGTACTCGGCATATGTTACGAATCAACTGGGTTAACGTGTTTTTGAAGTATTCCGAACGCGTCCTGCGGACCCACAACCTCCGTGACTGACCTATCACAGCGCCGTGGTGCGGCCCTACCTCAAACTAACCTGCAGTAACCCTGCAGCCACTCTGGAACATGTACGTCTTTAATTACACACAAAGGGGATTTCTAGTTTGCAAAAGTGTTATAATCTCAACCGAACTTTATATCTCGGTATTCTGTCATTCAATGACAGTTCATTATTGAAAACTGCAGAGGTTCGCATTAAGTTTAATCGAAAGCTGGGACTATTTAAACGAAATTTCCTGCTAAATTTCTTACTGTGACTTAGACTAATTCCTTGTCAGATCTGACCAAAGACTACAACTCACAAGTCACATAATTAAATGCTATAAAATCTGTATTCTTCTGAGGAGTGAGCTAGTTTTCAGAAATACCGAAAAAATAATTATTGTCTTCGCGGTATGGTTATATCGTATAAGAATTTCAAACAAGGAGGCTGCTAATCGCATGCAGACGGGAAAAAACTATACCTTAACTGTTGAAAAACACAAAGGCGTAACATCTGTGACATTTCGTGAGATGTAAAAAATTTCATCTGTTACCCACCTTTATAGAAAGAAAACGATCCGTTCGGAAACCAAAGAATTCACGCGCAAGAGGCTCATCAGTGAGTCTTGAAAGAAAGAAATACGGCTGCAAAGGTTATAATATAACAAGACGTTATGCTATCTAATTTACGGCTACAACGAAGATTAGGTATCGTTACGTGTTTTAAAGTTCTTTTACCGTTTAAACTTTAAACAAAACAAAACAAAAGCTACTCTGTTACTGTGCCAAAGTGTCTCTCTCTCGCACTCTCCATCGGAGATATTCTCTCCCACTAAGCTTATACACGTTATAACAGTATGTATTAAACCTGTCAAAGATACTACTCGACAAAACTGCAGCAGATTCACAGATATCGGTGAATGTTGCAACTCTGAAATATGTGATGTAAACCATCTAGTTTTTTTTATCCACTAGGTATGAAGCCTACAGACATAAATTCTTCAGCCATCTTATCAGTCTTGGAAATTTTTCCCCGACCAGTATCCACTGTCTGCTCTATGTCAATAACGAGGCTATATATAATCCTTAATAATGTTTATAACGAAATGTAAAATTAAGCTTTAGATAAATAAGTTATTATTATTTAATATTGTTTATTTATTGTATGCATGTATGATGGGCCTTGTATATCCGATTTGTTGTAAAAACTAGCATTTTCCTATACGTATATACTTTTCCTGTACAATTTCTTTATTATCTGTACATATGGCATATGACTGTATATTGCCGTGTAGCCCTTAAGGCCAAATAAACAAAAACGAAAAAAAGTTTATCGTATTCATAACACCTACGTTCTTTTCCTTCTGCGAAATGGCGTTACAGGTTCTCCTCCGAACTAAAATCATCTATGTCTTTGAAGTTGGTTTGGGGTGAAAGCCGTCGTCTGATATGAACAGAGTTTCTAGCTATGTTGAGCGTACAACCTGAATACGTCGCGCCACAAACCATTGCTCTCAACGCCCTCTGCTTTCACTCGGTGTACCCGTTACACAAACTGACCTCGCCAATTCAGTACAACCATACCGAGTCTATTAACTTCGTGCAAAAGTAACACTCAAGTGATGGCCACTTGAAGTTTCATTTTCTGTTCCTCATATGCTCTTTTGAGAGAAGAATCGACCGACATCTAAAACGAAAAATTAAGCAGCACTAAGACACAGGAACTAGTAAAGTAAAAATTGGGACTAGAAGTAATCATGGGTAACCTACAGAAAAAAGTCCTATCAAACCTATATTCTGTATTTCATATTGCGCAAGGTTTTGTACAAAAAAAAAAAAAATAGGTCTACTTACGGTGCTGATAATAGATTGATGACAATATTTGTTATGAAACACGTGGATGATTAGTACAAAAATTTTACTGAAGTAATATATCAACAAAGTTCAAAAGTCAGTTTGTTTCATGAGTACCCTACTTATTTAATAATTTTTAACCTCGGGTACTTTTGTAACGTTTATGTGATTGTATTGCAATCTGGGATATATTAACCACAAAATTAAACTTGTGTATTATAAACAAACAAACAAAAAAAGTCAGCGTATCTTATTTAAACAATTTTAGTCCGAAGTCGTTATTACGTACCATTATCTTGAATTTCCTTTGATTTTTCAGTCATATACGCGTAGTTGGAAAATTTTAGGGATGTGATATATTCTTAACAACTTTGGGAGCTCATGGCTATCGAAAATCACTGCTAAACATATATGTCTCAAAACAAAATTATTAGCATCTTACATCGTTCTTACAAAATTATTAGCATGATTCAAATACTTCTCCAGTGATACCACACTTTAATGGGATCCGTGAAAAAAAAATCGTTACTCTGTTACATGGGTGGGAAGATACGACAGTAAAAAATAGAAAATATATGTTTTATTCTTAATATAGTACATCTTCCTGTGAAATACCATTACAAATAATGTAAAGTTTGCGGAGTTACGAAGCTATTGCTTGTGGGCGGAGAAGTTAGATCAGCCCGCTTCAAATTTATATAAATAAACACAGACTGACAACAGCTGTCAATTATAATCGACGCTCCTACAAGCCCTTCTTTTGTTTCTCTGTTGCTATCGAACTTTAGAAAAAGTTTTTCAAACTCATCAAGTGAAACATTGAGATATAAATTACATGACAGTTCGCATGTTACATCACCAATAGGAATTATTTCCGCTGATAAGATGTGAAGATCCAAAGTAAGAAGGGTGGAGCGCAATTCCAACACTGAATATCAAAATTTACTTGCTTTCTTTAGAACCACCTTATATGCATCTACGAAAATCTTCATCCCTTAGCTCAGCCATTATTGAGTAAACCAAGACTTACATTTGCCAAATTTTTCACTAAAAGTGGTTATTAAATATACTGGACGTATCTAGTGACTTAATGGGATGGAGTCTGACGCTATTTGGAAAGGGTTTTGTTCGAATACCTTAATGGGTCCCTCATTTATGTCAAAGCTTTGTTTTTCTATGTGAGATGTTATACAACGTTCCGTGGTTCCAGTTCTACATAAATATACAATTACCGCTACTTGCAAACAACCCTGTCCAAAATTCATTTTTGCGACATGGAATTATTTTGTAGCCCTGTTAGCGTCATTACACGGCGAGGTATGTAACACGAACACAAACGAATGAGGATAAAAATTTTATGAGAATCGTATCATAATTATCCAGCAAGCTAATAAGGAGACTAAGCGTATCACGAAACTGTACCCTCCTCATGTCCATCACAGTTACTGCAAAACCGAGAATTAATCAAATGTCTGTCGAATTATCAGAGAAAACTTCTCAAATCAAAACATCTAAATAAAGACACTTGAACTTATGCGAAAGAAGTTTTGAGATTCCACTTTAAGTTTGTTCATCACAACCTGAGCTAAGCTGTAAACAAACTTCAGATGCACTTTATGTCAAAGATAAATAAATGTTTTATTTATTTGATATATCGCAGTCACCGGGTCGCATGATTTACGGGTCTCAAATCGCACACGCAGAGAATATCCGTCATGTTAGAGGCCTTTAAAGGGAGAGAGAAATGAAATTCTATAATAGATACAGTAACTCTCCCAGAAATTACATACAAACATACCGCAGCATTATATGACCATGAGAAACTACTCTGATCAACAGCAGTATGTTGCTTGCCTGTTCGATTACAATACACTAATTGGGTCTTTAAAATGGCTCGTTATTTTTTAGTTTCAAGATCTTGCATTTCTGGATATCTATGGAGATATTTGTAAAATAGTATAACCAGATTTCATTTTTGCTGTTGGCTAACCTCTCATTGTTATTGATACATGAGTTTAGTTTTTACCCATCTGCAATGCGAGGTTATCTTGTGAAGACATTTTTTTATTTGCTCAAATTGTGTACCTGTTTCCCTTTCAAATGTTTTAAAGTTTCTGACAACTTTTCAGATTTTTCTGGTTAAGTGACATTTTGCGCTCAGAAGCGGCTTATTAAAAAATTAATACAGAGATGTAATTAACTTAAGTGTCACACTGGGAGTGTTATTGGCCCATAAATAGCTGACGGAATGTAAAGTACTCAACGTCTACGAGAAAGCTACCTGAGAGGCTTTTGAAAAGGATCATCAGGTCTATTGTTTTAGGTAAAAAAAAAATAATTTAAAATCAGAAAACAAGGTCCAAATATAAATTAGATCTTAAAAAAATACCATCAATTAAGGTGCAATAGTCTGAAGATTCTCAACTATCAGTTCAATTTCTTAAGTGACAACTATCGATTTATGAATGACAGAAAGGTTTCACCAGGACATTTCAGTGACGGGGAAGACGTACAGGACAAATGGGACATTTAGCTTACTATAACTGTCAGGGATGATCCAGAACAAGTGTAGAAGCGGCAAGCCAAGTGGAAAACTTACGAAACACGAATAAACCACTATAACTAACACAAACATGAAAGAAAATTTAAAAGCTAAATCTTTACATTAATGAATTGTGTTTATTAAATTATTATTTATTTCCTTTCATGATGTAAAACTATTTTTAATGTATATATTACAGCTTTGCCGCAATGTGTAATTTGATACAGGGTTATTATAAATGATTGAAGCGAATTCACAAATTTACTGTGGCTATATAATTTGACACATTGTAACAAAATTTTACAGTCATATAGAAAAATTCGAAACGTTTATTTGTCATATTAAAGTTCTTTACATGTATCCCCTTACTAATCTAATTCTTGCCATATTCGATGCACCATGCCCCTATCAATCTCCCGACCTAACCCAATACATTTGTTGTTGTTGGTGGTGTTTGTGTTGTTGTTATTGTTGGTGTTGTTGTCGTCGTCGTTGTTAGTGTTGTTTGTTTGTGTGTGTGTGTGTGTGTGTGTGTGTGTGTGTGTGCGTGTGTGTGTGTGTGTGTGCGGTTATGTGAAAGAGTCTACCAACAAACCTGTCAGAACTGCGAGCTGACATCAACAGTGCTTTTGAGTGCATAGGGAGATGCTGCATCGAGTGTGGCAAGAACTTTATCATCAAATGCAGAATCAGCAAGGAAACACCTATAGATCACTTGAAACATGTCAAAAAAACTTTCTAACTAATTTTAAATGATTGTAAAGTTTTGTGACAATATGTCAAATATTAAAACTACAGAAAATTTTGTGAAATCCCTTCAATCATTTATGATAACCCTGTATATAAAAACTGGAGCTAAAAAGGTATTACAATAGTCTTATTCTTTTTATAGCTTGTTAACTTCAGTCAAGAAACAAATTAACTATTTTGTTTTGTTGAACAACTGTTATCAGCTTCGGTGAGTGTCGGAGCAGCGAATATTTACAGGCAACTGTTGGAAGCGAGTTGGCTCCCCCCGTGAGGGGTCAGCATATCGATCCCGCACCCCCTCCTCCCACCCTTACCCCGGCCTCATAATTGCGAGTGGGTCTCCGCTCGTCTGCCATAGTCAGCTTGCGTAAACAAGCAGTGGTGGCGACCTCCGTATTGCGACAGCATTTCTCCTCGAACCTCGCGCCAAGTGGCGAATGCTAGTTCCAAAACAGTGAAACATCTCGCGCTTGTCAGGTAATTTTCTCGCTACACTACAACACAGTAAACAAAACAGAAGCACACTACGCATAAGAAAATTTCTTTATCACTATTTAAGAAACCAAGCGTGGTGGGTGAGCGGTTAACGTTTTGGAGGACGCCGGTTCGAATCCCCGTCCTGACATTCAAATTTGGGTTTTCCATGGTTTCCCCAAATCACTCCAGGCAAATGCCGAGATGCTTCATTCAAAGGCAATGGCCGAATTCCTTCACGTTCCTTGTCCCTAGTCCCATCCCGCCTCTAATGACCTCGACGTCGATGAGGCGAAAAGCCATAAAAAAAAAACTATTTAAGTAGACTGAAAAGGGGGCATCCATAAATTACGTGAGGTGTTTTTCCTGGATTTCCGGATCCCCCCCCCCTTTCTGGTGAGACCGTGAGATCTAGGCCGAGAGACCCCCCCTCTCCCCCTAGAAATCGCCCTCGAAACTTTTTGAGACCTTCTTTTTATTTTTTTAGGTCTCACCCTTCCAAAGCCGGTTACAACCATACTTTTCGACCGATGAAATACCCCCCAAAATTCGACTTTCACGTCATTTTTTGACTTTTTTTTAAGCTCTACAGTTCAACATACCTCACGTGAGATTTCCGTTGACCCCCCCCCTCCCCCTTGGTGAGATTTTGTTCCCCTCCCCCCCCTATTTCACCTCACGTAATTTACGGACGCCCCCAAAGCAGGAAAGGAAAATTCGAAGAAAAATATTCGTCCAACTCTGTACAGAAGAATTTGGACGAAAAGGAAATCTCATTAACTGTCAGCATTCTGAGGAATTACAGAAACGTTCAGAAAAATACGAATGAAATTGTAAGGCAACATTATTAGAATGAATAATAACAGTATCACCTTATTGAAGAACAAATGGTTATTTGAAATCGAAGGAACCTTCAGGATATTGGGATTAGAGGCAACATCATATAGGACAGATACAGACAATTGGCAACAAACCGTGTGTTAGAAGAAGGAACACTTGGACGGAGCAACGTAGAAAGGAGCTCAGCGAGAAGATGAATAGATTTTGGGAAAATAAATTTGGCGTAACGATGGGAGAAGAAGTGGGTCTAAAGAATAAATTTTATAAATATAACACCGTCTATAAACGACGGTTGTGGTGAATGTTGTTTATTGTTCCCTAGACGCGTTTCGTCCTTGTGGGGTGGGACATCATCAGTGGAGATATAGTTATAACCCTGACATACCGGTCTGGCTCTGGAACTGTACTTCATACACTTTTTCAGAACAACGAAGTAAAAAAAAAAAAGCTGTGTGTAACATACATGAGCAAATTGGCAGAAAGCCTTTTATTGTACCAGCAAGTATGGCTTGTAAAACAATAACTGCAAGAATGTTTAACTAGTATCTTAATAAATAGATCTGCCAAGTGCTGTTTCAGACCTCATGTTAAGAGTTTATTTATAAAATTTATTGTTGAGCAACTGGGGGAAAGATTGTCAATAATCAGATTAGAGCTTAAAAAATAACACACTCTGGCGCCTCGTTTGTTAACATGCAATATCATTTGTTCCTTGGCGAAATTATCAGACTTGTTCACTTACAACAGTTTTCATGACCAAACTCAAGCATCTGATAGTTCACAGCCTTGTATCGAAGTCTACGAGAACTGATGTAGACTTTCGTTTAGCATATGATTTCGGTTTTCACGAATTTTTTATATTTTGAGAGTAAGCTGGAACAAGCAAGGTGTGGAAGATAATACTGTCACAATCAGTTGACCTGTATGATGAGGGAAGATATTATCAAAGTAAAAGGTTTGCTGGAAGCCAGGAAGATCCCGCATGAATTAAGAAAGAGGTGAACATTGGTGAGACATTCCGAGCGGACACCGTAAGGGGCCATCCACAAATTACGTCACACGAATTTCATAATTTTTGGACCCCTCCCTCCCCCCATGTCACTTTTGTGGGCCCACCCCCCCTCCGCTGGTGTGATGTCACATATTTTGCAATTTTAAATTTATAAATTAAAACAGCACTTCCAAAATCATTTATGTATTTCTAGTTAAAAAAATCGTGTCAACAATAAATCAAACATTTAAGAAAATATTAAAAAACACATAAAAATAGAATTAATGATACAAAATTGAGTCATCATGTGTCCATGAATTTTGAAACCATTCCTTGATACTGTTTATCATTGGCATAATAGTCACTTCATTCTTGATTTCGATAGTGTTGGGAACATTCGAAGTGTCAAAATCATCTTCATCTTCCGCCACGAGCCAAAAAGTTATACAAATTATGCATGTGATGTCACAAAGTTTATGACCTGTCCCCTCCCCCTTGTCACACTCCCCCTCAAGTTGTGACGTAATTTATGGATGGCCCCATGAAGTTAAAAGAACACTGTCCACAGACAAGACTCGAGCAAACAACCAAATCAGCAATGGCAGAGCATCAGGCAGACGGGCATAGAACTCTGTTGGAGAAACAAAAAAAAGTACAACCAGATTAAAAAAGATGCTAAGGACAGGTAACAGTGGAAACTATAAACATTTTCAAACGTCGCAAGAAATTCGATAAAGACTGCGAATACGGTTTAAATGAAATGTGGCAACATACGCTCACGTACGAAAAGCAGTCCGACATTTATAACATCATCTCTGGAATAGCTGACACTCGCTGCCGGAAATGAAACAGTCAGGGGGTTGGAAAACCAAAATATTACGACCCAGTGTGCCGGTAAACTACCAGGTGGTGCAACCACCCGTCAGCAGCGGATACGTCAATCCAAAATAGACATGAGGAAGGCACCAGGTTGAGTGCCGAAACTACAACATTTACGCATCGCTGAACCCGCAAAATACAATTTTACAAACACGACGCCGGCTATAGGCATCAAATTATTCAATTTTAAGTTTTCCAAATTATTTGTGAAGTGTATTATGGATTAGAAACATTTATTATATAAAGAAAGAAAGGTATGTATTTCGAAAGTTTAGAAATGTGGTGTTGGAGAAAAAGTTAAATGGATGGATGGAATTCGGATGTGCTGTGGAGGTTAGGAGAGAAGAGAAACATTATGGTTATGTCACATACTACACAGAAATTGTTTGCAGGTTAGGAAGAAGACAAAGAGAAAGTTTGGATTGTTAACATATATCCAAGGCAGAAGCTACAACCAGTTTAATGAAGACGCTAAGTTCAGGTAGTAGTGGAATATCCATTTTTTTCTGTCAAAAAATAGATTCAGCAAAGAAGAAGAGCCCGTCTCGTTGGCTCAATTGGTTCCGACACCGTGATGGCTCAATTGGTTGCGGCACCGTGATGGTGTCCGGCGCTGACACGGGGTTAGCTGGTTCCAGTCCTGGTGGTGGACTTGGCAGGCAGGATAGCAGAGGTGGTGGCGCACAATTCATAATCACCAGATTGTGCACCAGAGTCCTGGGTTAAATCCCAAACCTCACCGCAGTGCCTATACAGTGACGGTATACGACACTGTTGATAGTGATTGGGCCGTCACATGGGGACCTTAAGCCTGGTGGTTCTCCTGTTGTCTTCCGGAAGAGTAGGCCTGAATGGACCGGCACCGGGTCTCACCTTCTCCCTTCCTTCATCTCTCATCACAACACTAACAACACTCCACACTGGACTTGCACTCCACCACAGTCATCTTTATTTACAACAACACTTAAGCTGCGTTCCCACGACCTCTTGTAACGGAGGCGGCACCTCATTAGCCGAAGTGTAGGAACGAGAGCGCGCCGCAGGTTAGCCTCGCTACCTCGCCACCACATCCTCAACACGTTGCCTAGTGTCGTTTGGCACTGAGCACTTTACAACAACGGAAGGGGTGCGCACCGCTGCTGCAAACCGATGGCAACAGCGCACCGCTACACACGCCTGTGCTGTTTACCGACACAGAGTGAGTAGTTGCGTCTCGTCCCCGCTAGCAGAGGCGGCCCCGTTCCCATGGCGTGTTGTTGAGTATCGGCCTCGTCCCGTCCCGCCTTCGTTACAAGACGTCGTGGGAACGCGCCTCTAGGAACACTGTCACACTGGGGAGGGGAAGGGGAAACCACCCCAGCTGATCTTCCCAGACGTTGCCATGGAGGGGTGAAACATCCTAAATAGTAACCTACACTGAGACGTATACAAGGCACTCATAGGAAGAAGAAGAACAAGGAGTGAATGCATTCTATCTCTGGAACTTACTCCATATCTATTATTAAGGACCATGTGATCATTATCTACACTGACGCAAAACTCAGCTCTAATGGAAAATACAGTGGTGAAGTTCCAATCCAGTGGTAGAAGGTCAGCTACAGTTTCATCAGGCTGAAGTACTTGTATAGTCCCTACAGTACGAGTGAAGGCCATAACAATTATTCCGGTGCCGGGTTTTCGCTACGTTAATCACAAGTGGGTGCAGCGCGGGGGACCGCCACCTATCGATTCGACCGCGTTCCTGGCGCGGTCCTGCTCGCACTACACGCCGTCACATTTCTCTGGTTTCATTGAAACGAACCCTGACGACAGATGCACGTCTAGCTTCCAGCCCCCTGAAACGACTGCACAAGTCATACAATGGTCTTCATTATTCTAATGAATAATTGTGTTGATTGTTTACTATCTGAAATTAGATTGTTTGCAGATGACATAATGCTGTATAAAAGAATCAAAACGATAGAGGATTGTAAACAGTTGCAGGATGATCTGGACAGGATATCTAGTTGGGTTGGTAAACATGGAATGAAGATAAATGCAAAGAAGAGTCAGCTTATTAGATACACAAATAAAAAACAAAAGGTTAATTATGAATATAAGGTGGGGAATGAATTGCTTGCTGAAGACTTGAAATGTAAATATTTTGGTATTACATTTGATAACAAGCTTAACTGGCAGGACACATTGCACAGGTGGTAGGAAAAGGTTTCAAAATCTGGCACTTGTTTGAGAGAGTGATGAGGGGATGCACGAGAGAAGTAAAGGAATTGGGTCACAAAACTTTGGTCAGACCATCGATTGAATATGGTAGTGTAGTATGGGACCCTCATTTTCGTATCAAATACAGGAGTTGGAGAGGGTGCAGAAAAGGGCTGCTAGATTTGTTTCTGGAAATTATCGCAGAATGCAATCAGTGACGGATATGATAAAGGAGCTGGAATGGGATTCATTGCAAGACAGGAGGAGGATGAGGAGGGTGATGGGAGTGTACAGGCCGTATACTGGAGAATGAGGCATGGAAAGATATTGGAGTAGCTATGAAAAGTAGTGCATGGAAGGGAAAAGATGACCATGACCACAAGCTGGCACTTGATTTCAGGCACAAGGGTGTGGGAAGATTCTCTTTTTTAGGTAAGGGTGTAAGGGATTGGAATGAGTTATCAAGAGAAATGATGAATAATTTACCGAAAACGTTGAAAGCATTTAAATATAAAATTTGTAGAGGGTGTAACGAACGCGTCTTGTGACCGCTAGTTACATTAATAAACTATATGTTTATTATTTAAAATGTGGAATATTTTAGTGGTCATTTGGGCGCAGTGTACAAGTGTAGAGCGGCAGATCTGAGGAATGCCAGCAGGCCGGTTCCTAGAATTAGCGTGGGGAGAATAGTGTGTGCCTAATGGAGGGGAGATTTGTGCGTGCCAGGTAGACAAACAGGGTGATCGGCGAAAGTTTTCTGTTTTGCATGTGGCACGACGAACGAGGGAAGGAAATTCGATGCCGGCCGGCCAGCACATTCGGACGATGTGATTTCTGGACTGTCTATTCATGAGTGGGACTGTTGCTGCTACCTGGATCCGGACACCCGCTATTTTGTTTGAGCAGATGAGCTCAGGCAAAGGACGACATCTGAGGAACTGTGCTACACTGGTCCATAGCAGAGAAGACCGTCATCCAATGTGTGGCGGCAGACATGTACATTCGGTAATTATACATCGCCAATGAAGGACACTGTGCTAGCTAGACTTTCAAGTTCATAGCATTGCCCAGCTACGACCCTGCAGATAAGAACTCTCATAGCCCGGAGCAAACATCTCTTTCAGAAGTGAAGTCAAAATGTTGACTTCGTTTACTGTTTAATTTTTGTGTATTTTATATAAAATACCCTGGCGCCCACAAAAGGACAACTGATTAATATTAACTAATTTTGTTATGTATGGCATGTGATTAATTGAAATAAAACCATTTGTGATTTTTCGTATAAAGTATTCACGCAAGTTCTACCTTTCATGATAATAAAATAAAATAATAAAATTAATTATAATTTTAAATCAGGTAAATGAGGTCAGAACGTTACAAGGGTAAATGTCGGTGGGTGCAGGATAGGGGGAAGATGGGTGTGTAGGGAAATTGCCACCGGATCGTGTGCTCCATTGCAATTAAATTAAATTAAATCTCCTTAACTACCACCTGATATGCTGCAGACAACCGGGGGAATATGCTACAACTCTAGTCATTTACACAAGTAGAAGATCCAAAAGTATATTCTAATAGCTTTGCCCAGCATGCGGTCGCAATGTCTATTTTTATTTCTTAAGTGGGTACGCATATAGAGAACAGATTAATTAACATGTACAAAATAACTAAAAGACAATGAAAACTGAATGCTTTCATGTGTAAATTTTGTTTAAGAAGGGTGATGCATGGGAGTGGGTGGGATTCTGTAAATCTAATGTAGGCGGTACGTTTCTCTTTGATTTAAAGTATACGTGTGCAGTGTTCGATCAAAAATCTGATAAAAACTGTTAGTTTCTATAAACAACTTTTGCAATTAAGATGGGTGGGAGTAAAGGGGGAGAGGGGTTGGACATTTTGTAAACTAAATATAGACAGTACTTTTCTATTTGCTTTAAAGTTTATGAGTGAAAATTTCATTCAAAATCGGATGGAAACTGTAGCTTTGTATAAAGAACATTGACAAAAATTAATGGGGTGGAAAGAGTGACAGGGGTTGGGTTTCTGAAAATCAAATTTTGACAATATTTTCCTATACGTGTGCAAAGGACCATTGAAATCGTGTAAAATCTGTAGGTATGTATAAAGAACGTTTGCAAAAATTAAGAGGGTGCAAAAGGGGAGAGGGGTAGGGTTTCTGAAAACGAAATGTAGTCCGTGCTTTTCTGTTGCTTTTAACGTATACATATGAAAAGTTTCGTCGATAGTGGATAAAGAGGTATGGAGAAAAAGAAGAGAGAGAGAAAAAGGAGAGTTTGGGCACCGGAGGAATAAAGATTTATGCAAGGAAGAAGAATATGAAAGGATGTCACACACGATCAAAAAGAGGAGAACCAGTTTTTTTGTTCATGTAATGAGAATGGGTAACAGCAGACTTCCAGATAGAATTTTAAACCAAGTCAGTAAGAATGGCAACCAGTGCATACAAGGAGTAAAGAAAGATATGGTAGAGATTGGAATAAAAGAAGATATAATACAATACAGTGCATCTTTCAGAAGATTGATATGAGATATCAAGGGGTTCCAGGAGAAGAGGAACGGTAATAACACCTGAGCTCAAGAAATGAGGAAACAGCAAAGCAAAAAGGATGAACTATTGGAAGTCAAGAAAAGAAGCGTCGAGATGAACCCGAGTAATAATTTTCGTAGTCCTTGGATGGCCAAATTGGAAGAGAAGAGAAAGAGAAAATCAAGTGAGAGCTTAATTCAGATATCACTGAGACGCTGATATGCTGAAAATCTCGTCTCCTTTACGTTACAGAATCATCCTTCGCATGTATATGATCGTTATTGAATAACGTAATTTCGGGTTCGATCTCTCCACATCTGTCGCAATGAAAGGTGAGATAAGATTAGAGAAATTAGGTGCCGTACAGATGCCGATATGAATTCTTTCTTCCCTGGTGCTATTCGGGAATGGAATGCGTAGAGTTAGTTTTGCGGCAAAGCAGCCTTGCCACCCACAATTTTGTGAATTTCACAGTGTAGATATGTTAATAAGCTATAAGTGAGTAGAATAAAATTTAAATCATCTGCTGAAATCGCGTAAGTATTCATAAACGGAGCGTGGTGGCTGAGCGGTAACCTCCGACCTCGCATTCGGAAGGACGTGAGTTCGAATCCAGATTTAGGTTTTCCATAGTTGCTCCAAGTCACTCCAGGCGAATGCCGGGATGCTTCTTTCAAAAACCATGGCAGAATTCTTTCCACTTCCTTGACCCTCAATCGTCTCCTGGCTGACGAGTCGCAAATTAAAAAAAAAAATTACAAACTCATTACAGTATCTGGAAACGGAAATAATAGGTTCTTTTTCAATATCTTATGTGCTTGAAGTACAGTTTCAATCTTTCCCGATGACATCAACAAAACAAGCTTGTCGGTTTCTTAAATGTTGTCAGATATTTACAATGCACAAAATACGTATTTTGAGTATTCGCTGTTTTACATCCGGGATATTTGTTTGACAGAAGTTAGCGCAAAAATTAACTGGAAACATCAATCAATTGTTCCTCAACAAATCAAGTAAGAGAACAATGATTTGAAAAGGCAACTAAAAAACTGTGGTGGAATATTTAAACAGAAACGTCCACATATACCTACTTTGAAAGCTTTTTATGAAGAAGGTAAAGGATTAGGATGTTTACGTTTCCACAACATTGTTTACTTTCACTTAGTCTGGTAATGGAATGATACATATTGATTATGTTAATTGCTGCGTAAAACTTAGCGCAGCTTCGCCGACAAATCAAATAGCACGTAACGAAAACGCCTTTTATGTAATGCGTGAAGCAACGAGACGGGAATACCGCAAAGGAACCGTATTGATCAATTTTCCCCTACGCTGCTTCGGCCAGTCCAGGCTTTCCAAGCACCAGGACACGAAAGGTTGTCCATCTCCTTTATTACATGTCCTACGGACACTCATAGATTTGGAACAAACAAGTAAACAAAATCGATACAGTTCAACGACTTGTACCGCAACCACAAACGTCGTGAATTAATTAGGGGAAATTAACAGCTAAAACGATTCTAGTGGATTCCTAGACTCGATAATCGATATATCGCTCAAGTCGGGAAAACTTTAATTTCCCACACCCTGTATTAAAGGTAATTCTTCATCGAAGTGCGCTTAAAACTGTAAACAAACAATGACATGTACTAGACATTCTTTCAAAACAAAAGAAAAAAAGCCACTTGTGCTTCACATTGGAGGTGAGGGGAAAATAACTATCTCGACGAATAATATAAATGCGAAAGCAACTCTCTCTATCTGTTTGTTATGTTTTCACAACTAAACCGATCTTGATGAAATTAGACAAGTAAACACTGCGTATCATTAGGAAGGATATAAGATACTTCTTTCGGTATAAGTAACATATCTTGTCATTAAATTTTGAAAAATAGCTGAATGACAGGCGGATAGCGTGTGCAAGTCTCTGTATTGTTATATCGGTTGCTCAGGCTTTGCCTCTCTCACATTCACTTTGTGTATGGTCTCAGCAAAGGACAGAAAAACCAAAAACCTCGTTTATAAAATGACATAAGATGGCCCCAGAAAGTTACATAATTTTAAATAACAAACAAAAATCTTTCGGAGGGACTATGGTAGGCAATCTCGCACAGTTCCCCACCCCCCTCCCCTTTTAGTTTGTTGCTATTTTTAAACATGTCACAAATTGATGTAGTCTTCTCGGGAGACTAGCCGAGTAATCGAGGTGTTCTCTGCGTGATACAGACTCAGTGGTACAAAGGTATGGTGACCGCTTCTCTGTCACATTATCCCTACTCCATGGTTTTGGGACACGTTTTACGTAATTTATAGCTTTCTGTATCCAATTCTAGCAATGAAAATCACGCGTAGAAAATCACTGAAAGCAGCTAGTTGCTCAGGCTTTGTTTCTCTCGCAGTCGGTTTGTGGGTGATCTGTTTATAAATTTCATGTGCACACCAGTGTTTATATCATATGACAATAAATGTCCAAATTGTTGATAACAACTAGTTAATGTTATGAATATCCAGCGGTACTGAGTTGCAAATCATAGTGATTTCTCTGCCCTGAAAGATTGCTCATTGGGATCCAAACCACAGCCTTCCGCCCCAATCATTATGGTAAACCACAAATGTTAATCACATATCGAAATTCCGTCGAAACTCGTAAACCACAGAGGAGGGTCAACGCCACCGCGGACCTCCAACGCTAATCAATCGCACCAAACGGGCATCTGACGTTTCGATCATAGCGGTGGTCACTGCGGTACCTGTTGGTGAAGTTGTCCTGGTCGTCCTTGCTGGTGGACAGCCCCGGCGAAGAGGACGCTCCGTCCATGGTGGCGACTGGCGTGTGCATCCCTTATGTGTCGCGCGCGGCTCACTGCTGCATGGCCGGGTGCCGGGTGCCGACTGACGGCAGGTACCCGAGGTGCTCAACATGGCCGCCGCGCGCGCCTCTGCCGGCCGCGGTCGATACTAGCGGCCCGCGTGGGTGGCCAGTGACGTCACGAGTGCCGAGTGCCTTACTTTCGGGAGAGAGGGCCGAGCTTCAGAGAGGAACCGCAACCAGACAATATCACACTGCACGCCCATACTCTCACAACACTGCAACACAGACAAAAACACCAACAGCGTAACATTTATCGAGAAGTCACTGAATGGGAAAGGTGATAGAAAAGATAGAAGGTGAAGATCAGTTTGGGATTTAAAAAAAAAAAAAAATACGTGATATAAGGGAAGCAATTGTAGCTTAAGATTGGTCGATTTAGAAAAAATAAAGATATTTTTATGGCGTTTATTGTTTTAAATAAAGCTTTTAGTAATGTTAGGTGATGCAAGATGTTCAAAATTTTAAAGAATTCCGGTCTAAAATATTGAGATAGAAAATATATAAACTATATAAGAATCAAGTTGCTATAATAAAAGTAGAAAATCATGAGAGACATGCATCAGTTAAAAAGGGTGTGAGACAATGTTGTAGTCTATCCCCATTAATATTCAACTTGTATGTGGAGAAGCAATAAAGGAAGTGAAATAAAAATGTGGCATACTAAGTGTTCATGGAGAAAAAAATCAGTGTGCTACGATTTTCTGATGACATTGTTTTGATAGCAGAACAAGTTGAGGATATTGAGAAGTTACTGAATGGCATGAAAAAAATAGTGAAGGAAGATTTTGGACTAAATATAAACCAAGGCAAGACAAAAGTGAGGAAGAAATGATACAAATACTAGTACATTAAATACAAACATATGATCGGATGCGATAAAAAACGTAAATCAATTCTGCTTCTTAGAAAGTAAAATTACAACTGATGGCCAAAGCAGGAATGATGTTAAGCAGAATACGACTAGCAAAAAGAGCCTTCTTGAAAAAGATAAATCTTTTACTTTCAAATATTGATTTAGGATTAAGAAAGAACTTTTCTAAACCCTATGCGAAGAAACACAGAACTTTATGGTAGCAGAGCATGTTACTTTAAGAATACCAGAATGAACGAAAATTGAAACATTTTACATGTGGTCATATAGAAGGATGCTGGAAATTAAGTGCACACATAAACTACAAAATAGCGTATTTTGTAAATGATGGGCGAGGAAAGAAGTTTGTGGAAGAGTCTAAGGCCGGCATTACACTGTGAATGATATTTTATAAAATATTTTACAGTGTAATGTGGCATATTTTACACAAAAAAATATAAAATTTATTTTGTAAAATGTGATACGTTGGCATTACATTTTATAAAAGATGTCAAAATAAACAAAGAAAATAGCTCAAGCAAAGTTTCCGAAGTTATGAGTGCCGAATCCATGAAAATCTTGATTTCTGAGCACAAGCAGAAGAAAATGTACAATCCAAAATATATAGACTATAAGAAGAGGAATAAAATGGCAGACACGCAAAGATTGCGAAGGTAATTAGTTCTATGGTAGAAGGCGGTGCTGTTGATGACGTGAAAATGAAAATTAATGGATTTGACAGGTTTATGGAATAATAGCTGAGCAACACAGGTGCCATACTGCAGAATGGTTTAGATCCGCTATCAGCAACTGTGTACAACCAATTACAGATACACCGTAAATATAGACACCCAGTAATTTATATCGTTAAGTTCGGGAGTAATAATTCTGATTTAGAAATTTTTGAAAATACTGCACTAAGAATTTATTGGACCTAAGCTGCAGCTTTGTCCATAATTTGTATTGTATGTCACATCCTCATATTGCAGCTCTTTCACTAAACTTTGATGAATACTTTTCATATCAAGTCTTGCAATCCACGATCTATCTACATACGTTTACTTATCTTACTTTTCTTCAGTAAAACACGTATTATAACAGTAGCACGCAATGCGGTTGCACAAGCATACAAGTTTACTTCATTCACTTCAGAGAACTAAGATGAAAAATTTTATATAGTGCAATGGTCCTAATAAAATATCTTTTATAAAATAAATATGATAAATTTTTTTTTATAAAAGATTTGTGACAAAGATCTTTTACAGTGTAAGGTCGGCCTAACAGAAAGAAGGGACAGGATGGTGGGTCATATTGTAAGACATGCGGGATTGTTTAATTTGTTAGTGGTGGGAACAGTCGAAGGAAAGCATCGTGGAAGAAGACAGAGATTATAATATACGAAGCAAATAATTGGGGACGTGGGTTGTAAGGGATATGTTGAGATGAACAAGTAGGTGCAAAATAGGAAGGGATGGAGGATTGCATCAAACCAGTAGAGAGAATAATGAGAGCAAAAAAGAAATACTTTCTTATATCTCGTTCAGTAATTTCTTCCCAGGATGAGAAACATTTTTGCGAGTGGGTTGAAACGCTACGTCCACCAACGTATTTGGGACGTAATGACAACAGAGATAAGATAAAAGAAATAAGGCGCCGCTTATATGAATTCTTTCTTCCCTCGTACCATTTGGGATTGGAATGCACAGTGAAGAAATTAGTTTTGGTGTAAAACACCCTCTGGCACTCACGATTTTCTGAATTGCAGACAATATATGAACATGTAGATTCTTTGCAATCGTTTAGACGTAAATGGCTATTAAATCTAGCTCCCCGGTTACTATTATAATTTAGTCAATCTCTCCTCAGTTTTTTTTTTAATTCCGCAGTTTCTCAGTTATTACAATTGCTCATACGCGTAACTTTATATAATTAACCTTTTCTCGTAAGGTCTAACTATTTTTACAACTTTAGCAGCATCCTTTATCACAAAACCATCTTATTTATGCCTCTCCCTCTCCATTAATAATCATATACGTCTTCTCATTGGTCTCGAATCTGTTTGCAAAGATGATCCCGAAAATGCCGATAGTAGATATATGATATTTACAAATTATACATATCCGACCACATTTCTATGTTTAGATACATTGATAGGCTGGCGTGGTGAGTAACATAATTATTTTGTCCTTGAATCTTTCCCTACGTCTCTTTCCCTACATGTGTGTTTGCTTTGATATTTGTGTGTGGGTGCGCTTGATGTACTGAACGTTTTCAAGAAGCCAGTAAATCGATTAGTATCATCGGCTTAACACCTTAATTGGTGGTAAGTTGAACACTTTTAGTATTTGCCATAGGATTATTTGTTCACGTTTCACTGTAATTTGCCTTAGACTTATTAATACGAATTCTGAATATCTACTACATTACACATCACAATAGCAAAAATAATAATTTTGGGAAAAGTCGTTTAGCATTAGGGATCTAAAGATATCGTTTCTCCTGTTTGTAGAGAGTTTATAGAAGTGGACTAATATACTCAGTTCGATGGACAATTAAAGGTAGAGATGGTACCTATTGACCACAAATATTAATTCACCTAGCGTGGCGCTCTGGCCTCGCATTCGGGAGAACGAGGGTTCGAATCCCCTTCCGATCATCCAGATTAGGGTTTTCCTTGGTTTCCAGAAATCATTCCATGCGATTGCTGGGATGGTTGCTTCATAAGGACATAGCCGAGTTCCTTCCCATTCCTTATCCCCACTCCTTTACCTCATCTAATGACATCGACGTCGATGAGGAATAAAGCAATAAGAAAATATTAATGATACTAACTCAGAAATGGTTAGCGTATATGGGACGGAAACAGAGAACGTATCTTTTAAACAAACTCCTGAGATAAAAATAAATAAAAGTGATAATGTTAGAGGTAAGGATGAAAACAGAGTGGTAAGGGAAGGCCAGGCAAAGTGGCCACGCTAAGGTTTGACGATGTTTTAAGGAAATTTACAATTTACCTAAAGGCATCAAAATCAGCTAGTACAAAGATTAACTATCCAAGTACATACCAGAATCTTTTTAGTTAGCTTTGCATTAAGTTTACTATCTAAAATAACCAATTTTTTACAAAGTACCATAATGGCCACTTAGCTTTGAAAATAAAAAATGAGTGGTTAAAAACGCTCTAACTTTGCAAAACAGTGTACTTTATTTTAAAAAAGGTCATGTAGCTTTTAAATAATAGAATTTATACTCGGCAAAAGGCACTTTAATTGCAATTTTCGGAAACGAAGGAATAGCTGTTTCATTCTACTCCTTCACAGAGCTCGTGAGTCCAAAAGTAACACATTTGGCGCTGGATCCATGGTTCTTGTAATGTTGAGTTAAAATACTTTCGTTGCAGTACAGGCACTGTGTGTATTCTTGATTATCTTTATCATCAAATAACACTTTTTTGGGTTAGATTTTCTGCGGTTGGTGGTTTTCTATCCACCATTGGTTTCCTTCTTTTCCTCTTTTCTTCTTTTTGTTTGCTTTTGCATTTTTATATGAACTTGATGTGAAAATCTGCAAAGAATTTTACTTTTGGCCTTTGAATTTGCTTTTTCCTGCTATTGTTGCACGACAAAATCCTTTGCACTCACAGAAAAAGAAGTTCCCGGTCGCTGAAATACCACCACAAAATAGAAATGATTTAATTTCTTTTGCTTTCTTGATTATTATAATATATTCATGTCAGATTCACATGATAATAAAGCATTGTATAGTGTTAATAATATGCAAGGAACAAACAGAATCCGTACGCAGCAGACAGAGGTCACCGCCACTAGCAGCTGGCCACTTTGTCCGGTTTGGTGCCGTTATTGGAACGTCATTCTATCTTAACAATGCAAAGAGACAATCATGAACACCAAATCAGGATCTTACAGCAAAAACATCACTTTACTCCTAGAAAATAATTTTGTTCAGAAGTGGTAAGTCATCTGATTTATCAGTAATAAATTAATAACCTGACCACTTACCACACATCACGTTCAACAAAAACCACAAATATTCTAATAACTTCGAGAAATGATACGCTAACAGGATCGGGCTTCTCAAGGTAACTGAAGGCATTAAGTTGCACCAGTTATTTTTCCCGCTTCATGGCGCTATCCCTTGGCTCCAAAAATTTCAATGGCCAGTTTGCCCGCCATGGCTACTTTGCTCGGCTCTCCCCTACTCTGGATTCAAATCCCGATGTGGTCAGAAAATTTTACTGGATTTGCTTTGTTCGTATGAGCTACGCCAGGACGTTCCGTACTTCGGAATCCACGTTAAGCTGTGGGTCCCAGAGGAAAGGATCTGGCCATCCCAGGGCCGGATTAAGACAGCGCGAGGCCCGTAGCAAATGTGAACGATTTCTGACACAATCGCTAATTGTGGCTTCTTCGGGTGGATCCATACAACCTTCGGGTTGTGGACTAGGAATTTAATCTGATCTTCACCTCTGTCACAGCTAGATGTGTAATGTGAAGTACGCGAGAACGCTTCCGTGATTTGGATTCCACGTTAAACCGTAGGCACCCCTTTACCTGGTTAGGTTAAGGCAGGCTAAAGGCGCGTTCTCACAGCGTGTCCCTCAGCGCGTGTTAGGGAACGCCTTTCATCTTTGTCGCATATGTTAGCAGGGACGGCGCGCCTCGACTCACCGCCAGGCGGTAGAAGATGAAAGGCGCGTACTGCCCACCACGCACAGTGCGAACGCGCCTTAAGACAAATGAGGATTGCGGCCAATAATGACCCTGTCATCAGATAATTACTATCACACCATCTTCTATCTTTACAGTGGATTTAATTTTATTCTTTTCATACATCACAGATTATCGAATCACATTTACTCCGAGGTCCTTGGTTTGCTTCCAGACGTTCCCGTTGTGGGGAGAGTACTCCATGCCTCAGCAAATCTAAACGATTTCTCCGTCCAGTAGCGGTCGTACTTTTGTATCTTCAGCTGCAGTAAAATCAGCTACGCCACTCTCCGCGGATAAGTATTATGACGAGTGTCTATAAATTTCAAACGATGACTTTTTCTCAACACTACGGGCACAGAGACACTTGATTTTGACAATATGCAGCTTAGATATAATACTACATGACTGCATATTAGGCTTTTAAGCTCACGTTCCTATGTAAAACTATCTATATCTATAAAACGAAAACCGGATATATTGGTCTTATGAAAACTCGGAAACTACGGAGCAGATTTCGATGGGGTTTTCACTGATTTAAAGCTTAGAATCTCAATTCAGTTGTTTGGCATGTTTTATGTTTCAACGTTAAATAAGCAGGAGCATTAAATGAAATTCTGAACGTATGATGACAAATCCCAAAGATGGAACGATCAGATGTTGCATACTTCGCACTAAACACACAACTACAACGTCTCTGACCATAGCCTTTAATGAAAGCAATAAGATAACTTTACAGTAATAATATTACATAAATTGAAAGGGAAACTGAAAATAGTCTACCAGATTTCGCGAGAGATCTACAACAACAAATGTCTTTCACAAAATGTTAAGATACGTCATTAAGAAACAGTTCTAAAAACCAGTAGTTTTGTAAACAGCCGAAACCTTATTCTTGAATACCAGTAAAAGGAGTCTTGGAAGAATTGGAGAAAAATGAGCGAAAAATTATTAGAGGAATTCTGGCTTTCAACACCAACAACGGCGTCCTTAAAATGATATCCAACAAAGAAGTCTAAAGCAAAATAGAGAAATTACCGAAAAAATCCGCAAAAGAGGGTCACGATTCTATGGCCACTTCAAACGAATGGAGGAGAACAGACTAACAAAAAAATCGTTAATTTATTTGATTCAAAACCCAAAACTGTAATGCCCTGGTTTGTAGATATTAAAGAAGGCTTTCATTTGATGGGATCAAAACCTGGAGATTCTTTCGGCAGAGATCTTTTTCGGAAGAAATTATTGACAAGTGGGACAAGCCAAGACGAACACGCCAAAAGAAGACGCGGTACATCCTGGACAGAAGAGCACAAACAGGCGCATTAAAAACGAATGAAGGACTTCTGGACCCAAAGAAAGATGAAACTCGCTGCCAATCGCCTTAACGAATATATATATATATATTACGAGGGTGAGTCAAATGAAAACCTTAAATTTGTAATAAAAAATCGAAATTTCGCGCCGTTATCCTGTAAGTTGGTAAGCGTGCTACAAGCAGCGTGCAGAATGGCCTGTAGGTGGCAGCATAGTGCAGATGCACAAATACCGTCGCAGTATCAGTATAAAGATGGCTGCTCAACTTGAGACTTGCACTTTTATTCGGTTTTTGAGTAGTGAAGGTGTGAAACCTACTGAAATTCATCGAAGGATGAAGGTTCAGTACGGTGATGCATGTTTGTCACAGCAGCAAGTCTACGAATGGAGTAGGAAGTTCGCAAATGGTGTGACTTCAGTGGAAGATGCTCCTCGTCCAGGTCAGGCACAACGAGTTGTGACTCCAAAGAACATTGCAGCAGTTGAAGCCATAGTGATGGAAAACCGCCGAGTGACACTGAATGACATTGCAGCATGTTTAAAGATTAGTCATGGTTCAGCACACCACATTGTGCATGATGTGCTCCAGTTTCACAAAGTGTCTGCAAGATGGGTGCCACGGCAGCTGATTCCTGAAATGAGAGAACGACGTATTGATGCTTGTGAAGAACTTCTTCGGCGCTTTGAACGAGAAGGTGATGGTTTCCTTGCAACAATCGTTACTGGGGACGAAACCCGGGTTCACTTCCACCAACCGGAAACGAAGAGAGCGAGCAAGGAATGGCGCCATTCCTCATCACCAAAACCAAAGAAGTTTCGAACATCAGCAGGTAAGGTTATGCTGACTCTCTTTTGGGACGAAAAAGGCGCCATTTTGGAGCATTACATGCCTAGAGGGACCACTGTCACCAGTGCATTATACACAGATCTCCTAAAAAATCATCTTCGGCCTGCAATCAAATCAAAGCGACGTGGATTGCTGTCTTCAGATGTTCTTTCGCAATATAACAATGCAAGGCCCCGCAAAGCCCGTACAACACTTGCAACAATCACAGACCTGTATTTTGAGTGTCTTCCTCATCCACCATACTCACCAGACCTTGCCCCAAGTGATTTCCATATGTTTGGACCACTCAAAGTAGCAATGGGAGGAAAGAAGTTCCGTTCTGATGAAGAGGTACGCCACGCGGTGCATGAGTGGTTGCGCGGACTACCAAAAGAATTTTTTTCTATAGGAATTTATGCACTTTGTAAGCGCCGGAGGACTTGGATTGAGCGTGGGGGAGATTATGTTAAAAAGTGATACAGCTTTGTACCACTTCTGCACAATAAATAATATTTTAAAAAATATGTAAGGTTTTCATTTGACTCACCCTTGTATATATATGGAAAATCTTAAACAATTTTTCTGCATATCCGCCATTGAGGCACTTATCAATACGATGCACAAGGTTTTAAATTCCGTCTCTGTAGAAATCTGTCGCCTTAGATTTAAACCGCTGGTTCTCACCGGCATGAAGTTCTGCGTCACTGTCAGAGTGTTGTGTTGCGAGCGAGGTATTCATCACTGGAAACTGTTGGAAATCGCTCGGCGCCAGATCCGGCTGTACGGAGGGTGATCAAACAACTACCATCCAAAACCATCCGAGAGCTATCGGGTGCGAACGTGCGTTCTCGGGAAAAAACAATATTTTTGAGCTCAGTTTTCCCGGATGCTTGTTTTCTATCGCTTTCCCTAGTTTTGCCAATGTTTTACAGTACCTACCTGATTGAACTTTTGCGCCACGTCCAAGGAAATCGACCAGAAGCACTCCCTGAGTGTCCCAATACACAGTAGCCGTAATCTTTCAGGCTGACAACGTTTACAAACATTTTACTGGTTTCCTGGAGAACTCGTGTACGCTCATTGCATGAACTGACTATTGTCTCACAATTGACACGTTTTACCCATGCTTCATCTCTCATTACGACACGATCGAGAACTGCTTTACCATCCTTGTAGGCTTCGAGGAAATTCAGCGATGCAACAAGACGCTGTTTTTTTGTTTGATTTTAGTCAAGATTTTTTACACCCATCTTGCTCAAAACTTGTGATAATCAAGGTTCTCCGATACAATTTCGTGCAGTAAATCTCGTGAAAGTTGGGGGAAATGAAGCGAGGGCTCCGTGATCGTAAAGCGGCGATTATTCACGAATTTTATCGTTGACTTTCACCGTCAGTTCGTAAGTCTCAAACAGAGCATGGTGGGTGAGCGGTTGACGCTCTGGCCTCGCATTCGAGAGGATGCCGGTTCGAATCCCCGTCCGGGCATCCAGATCTGGATTTTCCATGGTTTCCCCAAATCACTCTAGGTTAATGCAGGGATGCTTCCTTCAAAGAGTCCATGGCCGAATTCCTTCCCTTTCCTGGTACCCAGTTCTTTCCGCCTCTAATGACATCGACGTCGAAGTCGACGCGGAGTAAAGCCATAAACAAAAAACAAAAAAAATCAGTCACATGGCTAGGCCACCACTGCGGTCCTCATTTTGAACACTGGGGCGGCTATTTCTAGACTTAATGCACCACTGCCCCACTCCACCTTCATTCAATATTCCGACCTTGTACACCTCAGACAGTTACCGATGAACTTCAATTGGTTTGAGATTTTTTGCCATAAAAACCTAGTCACTGAACGCACCACACGACTGTTGGGGATTTCTATTGAAGTGCAAATTTCTATAATTCGCAACGAAGAAAGTAGAAAAATCACAGTTCACTCACTACGACAGCTTGATGCGTACTGAGTGTAGAAACGTTTTGACTCCAAGAATACCAAGATGTTGCCTCCATCACCGTCCATCTCCACGCTCGCCACAAACTTAAGTTAATCTCTGGATGGCGTTAGCAAGGGCATGCGGTCGTAAAACCAAAGATCCATATTTGATCATGTTAACAATGAGTGAAACTCTTCGAAGGCTGCCAACCTATAAATGTAATTGGTGAAGAAGAAGGTTACGACACTGGTCAACATGAAAGCAAACAAATGCTCCCTTTAATTAACAGTAAGCTGCTCTCACGCTGAAAATACTCATTCTTGCTTTTTCTCACTCTGCGAGATATGAAGTTTTTGGAAGTGAAACTTCTTTGGCCGCGGTAGGGAGGAATTACGCATATGAAGTTAAGCGTTAGGAGTTACGAGTTACGCGTTACTAGTTACTTGTTTGGAGATACGTGTTCCGAGTTACGAATTACGCGTTACTACTCGTAGTAACGCGTTAAGTGTTTCGAGTTACGTGTTACGTGTTTGGAGCTATGTGTTCCGAGTTATATGACCACAAATATTATCGTAATATGACCAGAACTAGAAAATGGCCTGATATGCTATATAAAATACATCTAAACACCATCAGAAATCTTCTGTCAGTGTTTAACATAGAATTACGGCTCAAAAAGAAGGCAGGAAAAATATATGACTAGTCATAAAAATTCGAACCCTGCTTATAACTGTTGCAAATCAGTCACATTCCAGAACCTGGAGAAAATACTCAAAAGCATGAACATTTTTTTTTTACCGTTAATTAGTTTTTCTTTACTAATTTAACTAGAGTGTACTTGCTGTCAACAAGTTCATTTTACGGAGCACAAGTTGTGTTTGAAGTTGGCTTCGTTAAGCCCTGGTCCATTCATGCGTGCGAACACGTACTCGCCAGTAATTCTGTCTGCTTGCAGAGTTTCCGGCGCCGCATGCGAATTCTGAGCATCCCTTCTGGGTCACAGCGAACGGTTTCCGCGAATTGTTTGTCTCGTCTGCCAGACCCATAAAGACGACAGCGGAGGTTTTTCTTTTCTTCTTTTTTCATCAATCTTCCGAGTGGTTTCATACAGTCTTCCATTTGGTCCTGGTGTGCGTTAATCTCTACCATATCCGCATATCCGTCTTTACCGAAGACCTCACTTATCTGCTTCGCGTACTGTTCATCTCCTCTGACATTCCCTCTATTAATAACCAACAATTTAATCAATCCCGCATGTTTTAAAATGTAATCGACCACATTAATTTATTATCTTTAAACGATACTTCCTCAGACCTTTGTTCTTCATCCATCATGTTCATCTCGCCGAGCGTGGTGGGTAAGCGGTAACGTTCCGGTATCGCATTCGGAAGGGTGTGGGTTCGAACCCCCGTCCGGCTATCCAGATTTCTGTTTTCCATGGTTTTCCGAAACCTCTCTAGCCGAATTCTGGGAAGGTTCCTTCAAAAGTCCATGGCCGAATTCCTTCCTGTTCCTTGCTCTCAGTCCCTTCCCGCCTCTAATGACTTCGACACCCACAAGACGTAAAGCCACAAAGAAAAAAAAAAATCATCTGTCCTCCTAATCTACAGCATGATTCAGTTTTCATTCCTCCTGGTATTCTCAAATCCTAAGATTTAAACACACAAAGTTCTGTTTTCCATCTATGCAATTTTAAAAATACTTCTTGAGTCATCTTAGACGAACGTTTCTCATTCTTTTTCAACCAGAAGATCAGTAAATTTTTTAAAATAATTTTGCGGACCAGTAACTTCTAAGGGCCCAATATTTTTCTTTGTGTATATTATTTCCATCTCGGACATACTTTATCGTAGCATTATAACACAATAAATCTAAAAGCAATTTTTGAATTCCCACAAAAACGGAGTTATGAAAGTGAACTTTTAAAACTTTCGGATTCGAACCTGCGACCTTCAGCACGCGGGGCCAGTACTCTAGCCCCTATGCTACCGAGGCCGGAAATTTTTAAAACTTAATAACATATAGACTAGACTCTTAATATTTATTAATCAAAAGAATAATAATGTTACTACAGGGTGAATGATGCAATATACCACCGACCTACATGCAAAGAATAAATTAATAGGTACGATACTAGACTTTACACCTTTCATTTTTGTAGTCCGTAGACCACACTCTGAGAATCACTGTCCTATATCAGTATTAGACATTTAAAGTCTTCTCAGTACAAAGAATCCTCTTTTTACTACTTCGATCAGCCATAATAATTCCACGTTTTCTGTAGCAGAATGCTATTTTAGATATATAAATCTTTTTTTTATATTTATTTCATGCGAAGAATATTGGTATTGATTTTATTTCATCTCAATTCCTATAGACAACACACGCTCCCTGCACCCGCACCTTCCCCATTCGGGAGGACGCCGGTTCGTATCCCCGTGCGGGCATCCCGATTTGGTTTTCCATGCTTTCCCCAAATCACTTTAGGCGAATGCAGGGATGCTTCCTTCAAAAGGCCATGGCCGTATTCCTGCCCGTTCCTTGTCCACAGTCCCATCCCGCCTCTAATGACCTCGGCGTGGCGAAAAGCCATAACTAAAAAAAAAAAAAAAAACTTTCCATGCCATGATTTTTTACCATCCACATACTTCTGCCCTTTACGAATTCCAACTTTAAACTCGTTCATTGCTTTTGTGGTAAACTGTCCGTTATTTCCCTTGGTAATTTATTCCAGTCCGTTACTTCCTAACCTACCAAAGAAAATTTTCCCCTTCCCTTTCGCCTGAAAACAAAGGATCAGTAGGATACTCTGTCTTGTTGAGTATTTCTCTAAGTGCTTAGCAGAGGAAGGACGAATAGAATGTGACCTGCTAAATGAGCGTATCGGCCTCGGGCAGTTTAGAAATAGACATAATGATGTCGAAATCATACACCACATGATGGTGAATGGCCGTGCCTGTGGATAAACAACACTTACAATCAGATCCTCTTGCAGGACGTTATTATTCCCACTACTTGCAGATGGCGAAAGTCAGCAAGGTATCTTCTAGCCGAAGAGGAAGCGCGCGTTTGTTTAAACAGTCCGATTGTTCGTTTGTCGGCGTACTAGACTTCATTCTTGCTCTCCGGGAAGAAATTTCTTTAGTAAAAGAATGCCAAACTAAGTATTTGACCATATTGTCAATTTCGGTAGTATGTCTTTATTCACATATTTACACTCAGACTTTCATTATCCAGATTATTTACATTTTTCGAATGGTGATTACAGCAAGGCAAGTCCACAGTGCAGTAGAAATTACTTCACTCCCCAGCCATTGTTTTATTTAATAAACAATTAATTGAGATAATTTCAGATATCAGTCCAGTCACCTAAGACACCTTCGATTTTCAAGAAGGCTAGCGCAACAGTCATCTTACGTGCAGTCCAAATTCCTTTCCACTCACACGTTAAAATCCAGTTGCTTTTCTCCACAAATTAGCATACAGTAATTTTCACTAATGGAAAACTCCTATAAATTTAGATGATCAAAATAAATGATGATTCTGAAACTGTAACTGGCATATAACGGAAAAGAATAATATACGTTGATTATTTACTTGTTTATCAGTAGGTGAAACACAACAGGGTCCACGCTGTTTCTTCTTTGGAGTTTCCGTAATAAGCGTGGAGTATAAATGTTGGAAAATTGTTTATAGGTTCCAGCCATTAAAAAAAAAAGGATTGAGTCTTGAGGCCCTTTCTTCTTTTCTCCGCACTAATAACTGCAATATCAGGCTGCGTTTTACTAGATACGATACGTTAAAGTGAAATGAATTTATTTTATACACTAAGTGCCAAAAGTCATGATATGAATTCTAATATCGTGTAGCATCCACTTTTGACCGATGAAGTGTAGCAATCAGAAATGGCACTGAATCAACAAGTGGTCGGAAGTCCCGTGCAGAACATTCAGCCACGCTTCCTCTACAACCGAAAGTGTTGCCAGTGTAGGAAGTCTCCTCATAGATACATGTCTGGCGATCTAGGTACCCAAATCATTCGCTGGAATTGGGTAGAATGTTCCTCAAAACAATCGCGAACTTTTTTGGCCCGGTGGCCTGGCGTACTGTCGTGCTGGAAAAGTCAATCGTTGTTTGGAAAAACGAAGGCCATGAATGACTACACACGGCCTCTGAGTATCTGAACATAACCATTTCAGGTCAATGGTTTGCTTCACTTAGACCGTATATTCCAGTCCGTGCCATATAACCACAGCCTATACCAGCAGGAGCCACCACCAGCTTGCACAGTGCCTTAGGGGGCATCCACAAATTACGTGAGGTGTTTTTCCCGGATTTCTGGAACCCCCCTGCCCCCTGGTGAGATTTCGTGAGATCTGGTCCGTGACAACCCTCCCTAGAAATCGCCCTGGAAAACTTTTGTAGACCTTTCTTTTTTTTAGGTTACACCCTAACTTTTTTGACGAAATACCCTCCTAAAATCGACTTTGGCGCAAATTGTAGACCCTTTTTTTTTTTTTTTTGGCTCTACTGTCCCCAAATTTTTCGCAAAATCTCACGTGAGATTTCCGTAGACCCCCCCCCCTCCCCCCTGGCGAGATCTGGTGAGGTTTCGCCGCACCCCCCCCCCCTATTTCACCTCACGTAATTAATGGATGTCCCCTTACTAACCTTTGCCCATGGCCTCGTAGAGTGTGCGCCACACTCAAACCATACCACTTCCTCTCACCTACTGGAATCGTGACTCATCTGACTACGCTGCCAGTCATCTAGCACCCAACCGATATGTTCTCGAGTCCAAGACAAGCTCTTTTGCCGATGGCGTTTGGTTAGCAGAGGCACTGGCGTCGGTCTTCAGCTACCTTATCATATCAACGTCAAATTTCGCTGCGCTGTCCGCACGGACACGGCTGCCGCACATCCCACATCGAGTGTCTGTCAACACTGACACCTTGACGCAGACGTCGCTGGTCTCGGTCATTAAATAGTCGTGGTCGGCCAATGCGTTTTCGATGATGGGAAGGAATTCCGGAAATTATGCATTCATGGCGCACTCTTGACACAGTGGATCCAGGAATGTTGAATTCACGAAATGTAATGCCTTATGAGTTCAGCACCAGCTTCCGCGTTCAGAGACTGATAATTTATGTCGTGCGGCCATAATCACTTTTACAGTCTTTCACACGACTCATGAGAGTACAAATGAAAGCTCCGACACTTCACGGCACATTTCTGCGTTTCTTCGCCATCTGGATATTTGCAGATTTCTATCCCATGACTTTTAGCACATCGGTATCGGTCTTTTCATATATATAACTGACGGCAGCTAGCAGCAAATTTCTCGAAACTGGCATACCTGGAAAAGACTGTTGATTCCTACCTACCTGTAACGTAAGATGCCACGTAACTACTCGACTAAAGTGACTAATGTAATTGGGCCTTGACGTTTCATACCACATCAAAGGTTCTTGCAGGTTTTGATATATTTTAAAACCTGTTTTGTTCTTCAGGGATAGACGAAATTAATTCTAAAACCTCGGCGACGCTGCATTTTGCAAATATGACTACCAAACTGGAGGACACATATTGCTTTGAACTTTTTGTCTAATAATTAATCTCTTGAACGAGGTCATTAGAAGCAGGAGAGGAATTGGAGCAAGGAATTCTGCCATGTCCTTGGAGGGAACCATCCTGGCATTCCCCTGGGGGGATTTCCAGAAATCATGGAAAACCGACATCTGGATGCCGAAGGGGAATTCGAACCCAGTCATCCCTAACACTAGGACCATGACTAGTCGCTCGCTCTCTATGTTGTGATTTGCTGCATTAATGTGATATTCTAAAAAATAAAGAAGGCTAATAAGTATATTATATAAGGAACGTTAAAAAAGAAACGAGCTGGAGTCTGGAATGTGCAAACAGGTGACAGAATGGTAATATTGTTGCATCAGGAACAAAGAGGGTTTCAGAAAAGTGCGCGGAAGTCCACATGCCCCCCACCCCCCTCGCAAGAGAGTCACGAGTGCAAGTCACGTGACTACAAAGCCAGCAGAAATATATATCAGTCGTCCGGCGTTCATTCGTATTGTAAGCAGTGAAATGGAGGCGTCAAAAGAAGAGCAAAGACGTGTTGTTTATTTTCTGACAGCGGAAGAATGTCACAATTGTACGGTGAGCACTGCATGTCCCTTGCAAGGGTCAAGGCGTGGCACAAGCGCTTCAGGGAAGGACGGGGGTCGTTAGCCGATGATGCACGGTCTGGAACACCACACCGCATTACCGATGACATCGTCCTGCTGGTTGATGGACTTGTTACCCAGGACCGCTAAGGTACATTGAAAGCCGTAGCCGCCGAGGTCAGATTGAGCGTCGGAAGTGTTCACACCATCAAGACGGAAAGACTGAATTGGTGCAAAGTGTGCGGCCAAAATTCCCCACAGTCTTCAACCACAATAGGAAGCATGTCGATTGGCCTACTGTCTTGATCATCTGCAGCGTTATACCAGGGAAGGAAATGAGTTCCTGGCACGAGTGGTGGTTGGAGATGAGTCTTGGTGACATCACTTCGAACCAGAATCGAAACGACAAAGTCTTCAGTGGAAGCATCGATGGTCACCACCACCAACAAAGTCCGATACCATCCACGCAAATGCAGGAAAGGTTATGCTGACGTTCATCTTTGACCAAGACGGCCCCCTTCCGTTAGACTTCCTGCAGCACTGGACAATAGTGAATGCTCAGCATTACTCCACCCTTCGCCAAGTGATCTATTACCAAACGACCAGGCACGCTCCCTGCGATCACGCCATTTTTGGTACCCTAAAAAAGTCTCTGAGGGGCAAACGATTGACCTCGGACTACGACGTCAAGCAGTAAGTGCGGAACTGGTTCACATCGTAGCACCAAGAATTTTACGAGACAACCATTCACTGCCTTGTGTCTCGCCGGACAAGTGCCTCAACAGCCAGGGCCAATACTACAGGTACTGGTTTCTGTTCCTAGGCCTCCGGATCATTACTTTTCGAACCAGCCTTATACATCGAACAAGGAGTGAGAGTGGGGAATAATCTTACCGAAGAGGGAAAGACTTAAAGAGGTGTAAAACAAGGATTCTGTCTCTCACAATTATTATTTAACATATATTTGGAGGAAATTATACAAAGGAGTTTAAGAGGTAAAGGAGGTGTGTGCTTGGGTGGATATGGGATTAGTTGCATCAAATTTGCTGTGTTCTAGTGAAGTGATAAGTTGATAACATTGCACCTCCAAGGCTGTTCAAGTATTTTGTGAATAAGTATCTCTCTAATATTTTTACTTTTTTTATGGATTTTACGCCTCGTTGACGTCAAGGTAATTACATGCGGGATAGGAATGGCGACAAGGAATGTGATGGAATTCGACCATGGCTTTTTGAAGGAAGAATCCCAGCATTTCCCTAGAATGATTTCGGGAAATTAGGAAAACAGAAATCTGGATGGCCGGATGGGAATTCGCTTTCTATTTTGGGCTATCCTCGTTACAACCTACATCTTCAATTGTGTGTCTCAGATATTGTAATCTTTGTCTACCTCTTCAGATCTTACCTTCAACTGTTCCCTCCACTAACAAATCAACCAAGCCCGCATATCTTAAAATATGACTTATCATCCTGTCTGTTCTTCTGGAACTCTCTTCCACAAGCTTCGATTCTCGCCCATCATTTCGAAAATACGTTCATTTCGTAGTTTATTTGTCCACTTAATTTTATAGCATCCGTCTATAACACTACATTCAAAATGCTTCAGTTTTCTTTTTGTCTGGTATTCGTATGGTCATACTTCGCTGCCATAAAGTGCTGTGCTCCTCACATAGAGTTCTCAAAATTTCTTTTTGAATCTTAGATCAATATCTGAAACTAAAAGATTTCTCCTTTTCATGAGGACTAGTGCTATTCTGCTTTTAACATCATTCCGGCTTCAGCCATCAGTTGTAATATTACTTCCCAAGTAACAGAATTTATTTACTTCTTCTATCGCATCCAATCCTATTTTTATGTTTAATCGACGATTACTGGTATCATTTGTGCTAAATTGCATCACTTTTGTCTTGCTTTGGTTTGTATTTAGTCCAAAATGTTACTTCAGTATTTTATTCATTGCATTCAGATACTTCTCAATATCGTCAGTCTGTTAGGTTAACAGGACAATGTGTTCAGCAGATCGTAGCATACTGATTTTTCTCCTTGAACACTTAGAATGCCACATTCAAATTTTTGTTTTACTTCCTTTACTGCTTTCTCTACACACATATTGAATAACTAGTGTCATCTCGTGACTGTTTTTTGCGTATCGTCACGGTTCTAGAATAGTTCCTGTTTCTAGGATGAAAGATTTTGACAGGTTGACCTAATTTGACCAAATATAAACTTGGCCTGTGTTTCAGGGTGAATAAAGATCTCTTCAGCTTGAAGCATTAATAGAGGTAGGCATTAAACACGAACAGGGACAATAGCGCAATCGTATAATTGCTTAAATAGAATCTTGACTTGTATTTGGCCCTTAAAGTTCACTCGGCAAAATTTAAAAAATTCCTGTTTGCTTCGAAATCATCACGTTGTCTTTTTACTGAGACTGGGAAAACACTCATAATGTAATCATGGTCATAGTATCTGTAAAGGCCAGAGAACTTAACACACATTCCATATGATCATACAGTAGAGCAACTCCAAAGAAATTAATTTCCATAATACTCTTTTCGGTAACATATTTGGTCTGATGTTGACTTAAAATAACCTAATAACTCACAGCAAACATGAGCAAAAGCCATTAACGAAAGTGGTCAGTAAAATCCCTAAAAAGCAAATAAACGGTAACGCACAAACTTTAGTCAAGCGACAACATTAGTGAAAATTTTAATTAGACTGAATTTTTTCCAAGCCAGAATAACAAATGTCATTCGTGGTTACAGCACAGACCATGAGTAATTTTTTTTAAAGTTGTTTTCATTAGAAACATATTCCTGAAAAACAGATCCACTTTTTCTTTTCAGCCGCAAAATTTATCAATTTTTTTAACTATCAAACGCTACAAAAAGCAAACTTAATGACTGTATTATGGCTATTAATTTGGTAACAGATACTTAGCTATTAAATTGTGGACATAACCAAATTTCTTATAGTGGTATCTCTGGTCGCTGTATTGCGAGCGAAGGTTGACACGTGACACCGTTCTCGGGACAATAGCTATCGAGATGAGTGGATGAGCTTACGTAATTATATAATAGATAACGGGGATAGACTACAACCTTGTCTCACATCCTTTTTAACTGATGCATGTCTCTCATGGTCCTCTACTTTTATTATAGCCACCTGCTTCTTATTTACAGAAATTGGACAAAATAATATGAACACCCTGTGACAGAGCACAGGTTGTGGCATGTTGGCACCACTACATCCGTGTGAATACTGTGACGCGCATGTACGGAGTATTTGACGTGGCAGGTCTTCTAGGTTATGTGTCAGCGTATTCTATGCTTTGTTCTGCGACGGTTATAACAAGCGATCGGTGAAATGAGTGATTTCTCGGACTTCGAAAGGGGGCAAATCGTTGGAGCTAGGTTAGCGAGAGCGTCTGTGACGAAACCAGCTAAACTGTTTAACGTCACACGAGGGAAAGTATCCACGGTAATGACAGCATACATACAATATAGTAAAACATCGTCGGCGAAGAGGAATAGTGAACGAAAACCAGAGTTAACCAAGAGAGACCGACGAACATTAAAAATGATTGTGGCCAAAAACATTAAACTATCGCGGTAAGAGTGACAGCAGAACTCAACACACACCTGAGTGATACTGTTTCAACAAAAACACTATGGCGGGAGCTTCACAAAGCTAACATTCATGGAAGGGCTGCAATTGCAAAATCCCTTATAACAGCAACCAACGCTAAGCTGTGAAACAAGTGGTACCACGATCATACAAACTGGACACTTGAAGATTGGAATAATGTGGTATGGTCCTATGAATCATCGTTCACATTGTTGCCTAGTAACTGACGGGTTTATGTATGGAGAACACCAAAAGAAGCCTACGATCCGGACTGCCTGCGTTCTATAGACAAGCTTGGGGGAGGTTCCGTTATGATTTGTACGGCTATATCGTGGTATTCAGCTGGTCCTCTCATTCACATCACTGGCCGCATGGCTTGGAATGAATATCTCGACATTCTCAATGATGAAGTTCTTACTATGACTAACATACTGCTTCCAAACACTGCCATCTTCAAAGATGAATGCGCGCCTATACACACAGCCAAAAAGGTTCTGTACTCGTACAAGGAGAATCAGAATATCATCAAACATCTTTCCTGGTCAGCACAATCGCAAGACCTCAACATAATTGAACGGCTGTTGGGAGTTTTAGAGCGGAGAATAAGGAGCTGATTTGCACCTTCAACATCATTGAAGCAATTGGCGGATGCTTTGGTACAAGAATGGGACTACATTCCGTTGGAACCTATTGAGATACTCTTCGAATCTATTCCGCGAATAATTGCAGCTGTTCTACTAGTAAAAGGTGGGCCAACATCATATTAATAAATCAATAGTATGTAAATGTCAGGTGTTCATATTATATTGTCCAACCCCTGTAGTTTATTAAGTATTCTTCTATCTCGATATTTTATACCTGACTTCTTTAAAATTTTGAACATCTTTTCAGGGTCAAAATCGAAGAGGAGAAGTAGTATGGAATTTAAACAGTTGTAATTCATGTTGGCCAATGAGACATGGTGGAAACAGGCGACGTGTCGATTTGGAACCTGTGCTCTGCGTTTGAGGCACATCGACCGTGACTACGGGGTAGGGGGGGCACACAATAGAGCCACTTGTCACTGCTCGCCGGCTTTTGTAGTTCTGCTTACCTGAGGCTCGCTGTGTCCAGGGGAAGCAGACACCAACAGCTACCAGGATACTTAGTTACAATGGATTCCTCAACCATTGTTGGGTGGTTTCAAAACTCATATCTCGGCAAATATTTAATCTTAAAGTAGAATATGTAACGGACATAGCGCCAAAAGCGAATTTTTTATTTTTTGCTGTCGACTGGTTTGATGTAATCCTCCAACCCTTCCTATCTTGTGCTAATCTCTTCATCTCTACATATCCCCTACAACCCACGTCCTCAATTATCTGCTTCATATATTCTAATCTCTGTCTTCCTCTACAGTTCTTACCTTCGACTGTTCGCTCCACCAGCAAATTAACTAATCCAGCATGTCTCAAAATATGACCTACCAGCCTGTCTCTTCTTTCTGTAAGCTTCTTCCACAAACTTCTTTTCTCACCCATCATTTCCAAAACTCGTTCATTTCTTACTTTGTATGTCCACCTAATTTTCAGCATTCTTCCGTAACACCACATTTCAACTGCTTCAATTTCCTTCTTTCCGGTATTCCTAAAGTCCATGTTTCGCTACCGTAAAGTGTTGTGCTCCACACATAGAGTTTTAAAAAGTGTTTTTTTCTAATTCCTAGATCAATATTTGAAACTAAAAGATTTATCTTTTTCATAAAGGCTCTTTTTGCTAGTGCTATTTTGCTTTTAACATCATTCTTGCTTCGGCCATCGGTTGTAATTTTGCTTCCTAAGTAACAGAATCCACTTACTTCTCCAATTGCATCCTATCCTATTTTTATATTTAGTCTACTAGTATTGGTATCATTTCTGCTACATTTCATCACTTTTGTCTTGCTTTGATTTATATTCAGTCCAAAATCTTCCTTCAGTACTTTTTTCATCCCATTTAGTAATGTCCGCAGCCCTTTCTGCTAACAAGACAATGTCATCAGCAAATCGTAGCATACTAATTTTTTCTCCCTGAATACTTATGCCACATGGAAATTTTTCTTTTACTTTCGTTATTGCTTCCTCTACATACAAGTTGAATATTAACGGGGATAGACTACAACCTTGTCTCACACCCTTTTTAACTGATGCTTGTCTCTCGTGATTCTCTACTTTTATTATAGCCACTTGATTCTTACGTATATAGTTTATAAAGTATACTTCTATCTCGATACTTTAGACCTGACTTCTTTAAAATTTTGAACATCTTGTCCCACCTAACATTATGAAAAACTTTTTCTAAATCAACAAATGCCATAAAAGTATCTCTTGTCTTTTCTTGATCCGTCCTTCAAGTATTAATCTTAAAGACAGAATTGCTTCCCTTGTACCGCGTTTTTTCCTAAACCCAAACTGATCTTCACCTACTATGTCTTCTACTATCCTTTCCGTTCTTCTGTATATTATTCTGGTCAGTAATTTTGAAGCATGTGATGTTAGACTAATGGTACGATAATTCTCACATTTGTCGGCTTGTGCGAATGTATGTGTAAATATTAATGTATCGCATTTTTATTATATGTACGATTTTGTATAAATCTGTTGTTGACTTTCAAACGTATTCAACCTTGCGTGGAGCAAGCTCCGTGTTACAACTACGGTTGTAAAAGACTGAAATTATAGTAAGGGACGTCCATTAATTACGTGGGGTGTTTTTCCGGAATTCTGAATCCCCCCATTGGTGAAATTTGGTGAGATCTGGTCGGATTATCCCTGCCTCTGACGACCTTGCAATTTTTTCTTTTAGCTCTCCTGCTGAAAAGTGCGGTTAGACCTCCCCTAATCAAAGTCCTTTTTAAATCATTTTTTAGCTGTACTTTTTTTCGAGAAATTAAAAAGATGACGTGAGGTTTCCTTCCACTCCTCCCCCTCCTCTATTTCATCTCACGTAATTAATGGACGCACCCTAACAGACCACATAACAGTAAACAACAGAAAAGTGAAAGTAGTTGAACAATTTAAACACCTGGGCACAATTATAACATACAAGTTGAATTAAAAACCTGCCTGGCAAGAAAGAACTATTAAAATGACAAAAGCTTACAAAATTAAAACACTACAAGATGGCGGTTCAGCCAGAGGTATCATACTGAAGCGAAAGTCTTTCAAAAGTCACTCAGAAAAACAGAATTGGCAACATTTTAGAAGTGGACAGAAGAGTAGCTAGAACATGCACAGATAAAAAATATCAAAAAGAGGGACAATGGTGGATAGTGCCCAGAGGGGTGTTGAACAGGGAACTCGACGCCTTCACGGATACTATACGTAAGAAGAGAATTTCTATCCATCGTCACATCGTGAGGATACCAGAACCAGATAAAAAAGAAGAACTTTGGAAGATGAAACAACAGGCAAGCTGGATCGAGGAAGGTAGAGAAGATATGAAAGAAGTAGAAATAACCCTAGATGTTCTGCGGAACAAAACAGAAAAACTCAAAAAATTGAACCAAAAATAGACAAACGATACACAATGGAGAGGGTATTTACATATGAGGAATTTTTCTTTTATCTGCTTAACGTCTCTCTAACAGCGAGGTCTTTAGAGACGGGAAAGGATGGGGGGCAAGGAAGCGAAGGAATTCGGCCATGGCCTTTTGAAGGAAGCATCCCGGCATTTGCCTGGAGTGATTTGGGAAACCATGGAAAACCCAAATCTGGATGCCCGGACGGGGATTCGAACCGCCGTCCTCCCGAACGCGAGGCCAGAACGCTAACCGTTACACCAGCACGCTCGGTAGATGAGGAAAGACAACGAAGATCACAACCAGTGAAAAAAATTCGGAAAGAACGGAGCATGCACATGCCTAAAGGTGGGGATCCACCAAGTGCGCAAGACGTTTGCAAACTTTGAAATGTTTGCGAACTCACAATTTCTCCTATGGAGACGAGATTAACGCGCACGAACAAATATTTGTGGGTGTTTGCAGGTGTTCTGGTCGATGTCGGTACATCAAAACAAATCCTTGTTTCTGTGCAGACAGTGCGCGTTCAGTGGAGATAGGTTCAACAACAGGGGTGCGTGTTCCGAACAGTTTCAGTTCTAAGTGCATATTAAAATCTAGAGATAATATAGCAATGGTCTACGTTTACTGTTAATTGAATCATATAAATCAGCGCCACATATGAGGTAGAGCAGTCACAAATATTACCGCAACAAAATCAAAAGTACGATGCCTGGAGCGAAATTGCTACAGATATGGGAACCACTATTGATGTTATTAAAGGGAAAGTTAATTCTTGCCCTTCTCATTCAGAAGAGAAAAGGTTAAACAACAGACTCAATGGTGACAGGAAAAGGTGTGTAATTTTATAAATTAGTTTGCTTTATGTTTTGTATGATTACATTGTTTCAAAGTAAGTAGGGAAATAGTAGTATTTATCTTATTAAACCACTCCTATCATCTGTTCTGAAGTCATGCAGCAGTCGCGTGGAATTTCTTGTTTTAAAAAATGCGATATACAAAATTTACCTTTTTCTTTTTTAATAATGCCCTATTCTTCACTTAAAACAGACATAATTACACAAGATCCAGCGCTAGGTATAAGTTTTCCTCTCGGAACCATTTGTACACTGCATGTAGCAGTTGGAACGATGACAAATGCTCGCACACGAATTATTGTTTGCGTATACACTCCTTGAAATTGAAATAAGAACACCGTGAATTCATTGTCCCAGGAATGGGAAACTTTATATACACATTCCTGGGGTCAGATACAACACATGATCACACAGACAGAACCATAGGCACACAGACACAGGCAACAGAGCATGCACAATGTCGGCACTAGTACCGTGTATATCCTCCTTTCGCAGCAATGCAGGCTGCAATTCTCCCATGGAGACGGTCGTAGAGGTGCTGGATGTAGTCCTGTGGAACGGCATGCCAAGCCATTTCCACCTGGTGCCTCAGCTGGACCAGCGTTCGTGCTGGACGTGCAGACCGCGTGAGACGACGTTTAATCCAGTCCCAAACATGCTCAATGGGGGACAGATCCGGAGATCTCGCTGGCCAGGGTAGTTGACTTACACCTTCTAGAGCACGTTGGGTGGCACGGGATACATGTGGACGTGCATTGTCCTGTTGGAACAGCATGTTCCCTTGCCGGTCTAGGAATGGTAGAACGATGGGTTCGATGACGGTTTGAATGTACCGTGCACTGTTCAGTGTCCCCTCGACGATCACCAGAGGTGTACGGCCAGTGTAGGAGATCGCTCCCCACACCATGATGCCGGGTGTTGGCCCTGTGTGCCTCGGTCGTATGCAGTCCTGATTGTGGCTCTCACCTGCACGGCGCCAAACACGCATACGACCATCATTGGCACCAAGGCAGAAGCGACTCTCATCACTGAAGACGACACGTCTCCATTCGTCCCTCCATACACGCCTGTCGCGACACCACTGGAGGCGGGCTGCACGATGTTGGGGCGTGAGCAGAAGACGACCTAACGGTGCGCGGGACCGTAGCCCAGCTTCATGGAGACGGTTGCGAATGGTCCTCTCTGATACCCCAGGAGCAATAGTGTCCCTAATTTGCTGGGAAGTGGCGGTGCGGTCACCTAAGGCACTGCGTAGGATGCGACGGTCTTGGCGTGCGTCCGTGCGTCGCTGCTGTCCGGACCCAAGTCGACGGGCACGTGCACCTTCCGCCGACCACTGGCGACAACATCGATGTACTGTGGAGACCTCGCGTCCCACATGTTGAGCAATTCGGCGGTACGTCCACCCGGCCTCCCGCATGCCCACTATACGCCCTCGCTTAAAGTCAGTCAACTGCACATACGGTTCACGTACACGCTGTCGCGGCATGCTACCAGTGTTAAAGACTGAGATGGAGCTCCGTATGCCACGGCAAACTGTCTGACACTGACTGCGGCAGTGCCCAATCGCTGCGCAGCTATCGTCCTTCGACGGCCAACACTGCTGTTCCTGGAGTGTCCGCTGTGCCGTGCGTTTGATCATTGCTTGTACAGCCCTCTCGTAGTGTCCGGAGCAAGTATGGTGGGTCTTACACACCGGCGTCAATGTGTTCTTATTTCAATTTCCAGGAGTGTATTTGGTTGATGGAGACAACAAGCCAAACCATCCTACTGGAAACAGATAAACGTTTGCAAACTATGCGCGCTTGGTGGATCCTAGGCTTAAGAAGATGACCAAAAAATGATCGACTACAGTGGTCCAATGAGGCCGTAAATGCCTAATAATTATAATATTGCTTTTCCTTGTAAGCAAGGAGAAAAGCGAGGCGATGACAAAGAGATTGTATTGTAATAAAACAAGAATGGACGAAAAAATGATGATGCGATGATGCATTTTTTGAAGACGGCACTGAATCTGCAAGTAAATGTTAAATAAACGGACTTTAAATTACAAGAAATGTAATTGTAATGGTGGAAAAATTGAGTGCAGTAAAATTGAACAAGAAGTTGTTGAATAAATGTGAAGTTTAGTGAAAATCGAAGTAATAAATGCTGGTTGACGAGCGAAAGGAAAGGTGGAATATGACTATTTCATTTCAGTTGCAGGGAAATACTATTGGTATAAAATACGACTGAACAGCCCACGCCAGACATTAGATAAAGATAACAGACGGTGCAGAATATTGTCTTTGGTAAGAGTACAGACAAGGCGATGAGAGGTAATGTGAAACAATTGTAATTATAGTGAAACACGGTCTGCAGTAGTAGTGTATCTGTAGTATATTAAGTAAATAAAACGTATACAACATTAGAAAGGCTCGTTAAAGTCAGGGAAGCGATAGTAGGAGCTTTACAAATACCTCACAGGTTATAGTGTCAGCAATACTCTCTCAGTTATGGTAATCACTGCAAATACCGAACTTGCCAGTTTCTGTTCGAACGTACATGATCGCGTAGCTCGCATTCACAGGTAATCATATGATGGCTTGCTTAATTTCTGCAAAACGACGACTGACGCTGAGGATTTTGTGGATCATTGATTTAGAAGTCGGTGTCACGTAATTCAGAGATAGTGATACTTAGCATCCTGGTTGCTGCATGTCTATTTATTTTAAATAAAGTTCTATACGTGGCGCAATATTTTTGGATGAAATCTTGGTTTCTTTAAGTAGAGATAATCTTTCCCTCCTTCTGTTTATTTAATACGGTTCTTCAAGTGCGGGGGAGGTAGTGTTTACGACAAAAAAGTATTAAGTGAATTAAAAGCTGCGAGTTTAATCAACGTTCTGTATTGCAAAAAGTATATACATATGTTAGGTTCAAAAACCGAAAATGCTTATTGAGGAAAAAAAGAAGACCACAAGCGTTATAGTTTCTTTAAAACGGTCACAACACGTTATTCGTGTTATGGCACTAACAAAAACGCGTCTGGTCCAGATCGCATTCTCCACACAGGACGACTCGCATTTTTCTCTTTTTAACGCCTTGTAAGAAGAATCATATATATGAAATGCACGCTGGACCCATTCGTCGTGAACACAAAGAGTTAGATATTGCTCAATGAGCGTTTTCTGTCTTTTAGGCTATATATATCTAAGGTGCTTGCTTTCAAAAATTCCATGCTCCGATCACGGACTCAAATCCCGGTGGATGCAGCAATTTTCAGGAGTTGTATTTGATGATATGAGCTATGCCACGACGCTCCATGGTTCGGATTCCACGTTAAACTGAAGGTCCCAGAGGAAAGGAACTGGCCGTCCTACCTCTGACACAATGGCTTAGTATGCCTCCTTCGGTTTGTGGACTAAGCTATATACTGTATGTGGTGGTGTGAACTGAACTTCAATTTAAAATTTTAATGATTGTACTTATGGTTGAAAAACTAATAATGTTTAAGTAACGAAAGTCGGAATTGCAACAAATTTGAATTATATGTTGATATTTCTCTCTAACACTTTTTTGTGTGCCAGTGACTGTTTTATATATTTATTTGTTTCGATGAAATCAGCGATTTTAAGTGGGATAGTAATCAAATTTATTTACACGAAGTTGTTCACTACTTAGTAATTTTATTTCCACTGTGTCAATACCGAAAATGAATTAAGCACGAGTTATTGGATGTTGATTTTACTATATTCTATTCCTTTAAAATATATATATTGTTTTTAGCTATTTTCGTTTCGAATAAAGTTGACTATACCATATATAAATTTTCTGATTGGTCGTTATATGTTGTATATTTCTTGTACTAATCTGTTTTAGAAAACCTAGTGAGCCCGTAGGATGCTTCCGCGTGTTCAACCCGTTCTACAACTAAAAATAAAAAAAGAGACTCAGTAGTGTTTTTGAAATTAAATACTCAGCACAGTCCATATATACAATAGCAAAGAGTTTTTTTTGTTAATGCGCAATACTTGTTCGCATACAATATTTGAGGTAAAAAAGAAATCATAATGAGGGTGTGTCTATTAATTACGTGAGAAGAAATACGGGGGAGGGGGGCAAGTCCGACCAAATCTCACCAGGGGGAGGGGTCCGGAATTCCGGAAAAAAACACCTCACGTAATTAATGGACGCCCCCTGATACAAAATTATCGTTTGAGAAGGCAACATCATGTTTACGACGAGTAAATGCAGCATAGATAGACCTATAACGAAATTTGTATTTGGGGACAATCATACAGAATGAAATGGAAAAGAATCGAGCTACAGTACTGAAAGAAAATTGAAGACTGCGTCTGATAATATGGATGTTGAAATAATACAGCGAAAGAAATACATTTATTTTAATTTAATTGTGATGAGGCGCTTGCTCGGGTGGCAATTTCCCCATACACCCATTTTCTGCTTTTCCCAACTACTTTTTCCCAATACTAATTTCAACATTAAATTCTTTCAGTGTTTTTGGTAAATTATTCATCTTTTTTCTTCGTAATTTATTCCAATCCCTGACCCTCTTACTTACGAAAGAAAATCTAGTGCCAGCTTGTGGTCAGGGTAAATTTTTCCCTTCCACACACCTCTCCTAATCCTCCCAGGGCCGGCGTTAGGGGGGGTTAAGCGGGGCAAAAGTACCGGGGCCCTGGCCACCAAAGGGGGCCCCGCCGGCCTGGGTACCTAAATAGATTGAAACCAAACATAAATTTTAAAATCTGCACCAATAATTCTGAACATTTTTATATTAAAATGTTCTGAATTTATCCAAAAGAACCAAAGGGTAAAGTAAAAATATCTTTGGGGGGGGGGGATAGGGGGCCTATGATCGCTTACCCGGGGCCCGAGAATCCTAACGCCGGCCCTGAATCCTCCCACCATTGTCTTTCCACTCCGCTTCACTAATATGGTGGAGACGTGTAGGTCTGTCCGCATGGGATTTAGTGTTCGTTTCGTCTGCGCTGTTACTGCATTTAACGCGAAGTTTACTGCGAAGTGGTGGTGACTGAGTGAGTGAGTGATAAGCTGAGGACTCGTACCGGTTGAGTCGCACTCTCGGTCAAGGTTACGCTGTGGCGGGAGCGGTCGACTGTGAGGGGGGGGGGGCAGCAGGTGCCTCCCCCTACGCGAAGCAGTCCACTAGCGGTCAGGTGCTGGAACTCGTTCCTCCATGCTCAATAGACAGCACCATGTCTAGCACCTTGCAATACCAAAGCAAAGGCCAAAGAAACCCAACTGTCCAAATATACTCAATAAATACCAAAAGCACGAGTTAATTTGTATGAATGATTATTGATTAATATCACTCCAATGCAATTATTTCTTATTTATTTTTACCGGATGCGTTTCATTTCACTCTCAGTACTTCTGTATTTTACTTTGTTTACATTTGCTTGTGTTTATATACTATTTTCAACATCAACAGTTTATGTAGTTGCATTTTTTCATCTTCACTTTCACTGCATTAGAACTGCACTACGGTGTTCCGATTTCTATCAGCCTGTAATTGTTTACTTTAGTGTTGCGATTTCTAACAGCAGTTATTTGTTTAATTTAGAGTGTGTAGCACTCGAATGTATACAAACACCGGCTGATAGAAAACGGAATACTATAGCGCAGTTCTAGAACACTAAATATATATATGAAATGTGTATAGTGAAAAATGCAGCTACATAGACCATTGATACCACGAAGAGTATATAAATACTACCAAATTTAAAAAATGAAAAATACAGAACTGCTGAAAATGCTTTATGTTCTGGCCTCGCATTCGGGAGGACGCCGATTCGAATCCCCGTCCGGAAATCCAGATTTCAGTTTTCCATAGTTTCCCCAAATGACTCCAGGCGAATGCTGGGATGCTACCTCCAAAGATCCAGGGCCGAATTCCTTCCCGTTCCTTGCCCCAGTCCCATCTCGCCGTTAATTCTTAGAATTTGAGGAAAATTATCAACTAATTATCTAATATCATCACGAATCTTAATGCTGACATACAGAGGTACAATAATATAGGGTGTTTCAAAAATGACCGGTATATTTGAAAAATCAATAAAAACTAAACGGGCAGCGATAGAAATACACCGTTTGTTGCAATATGTTTGGGACAACAGTTAATTTTCAGGCAGACAAACTTTCTAAATTAGTTACAACAACAGATGGCGCTGCAGTCTGGAAAAAATCTAAAGTACGATATTTTCCACATATCCAACATTGTTTCACAGCAAACTTGCAATCTGTGAACAGCACACGCTTACAGCAGAAAGACAACTTACAGAATGGTGAACTCACAGACTGCGTTTCAAATTGCCTGCAGCGCCATCTGTTGTTGAAAATTGTAACTAATTTCGAAAGTTTGTCTGCCTGAAAATTTACTGTTGTCCCAATCATATTGCAACAAACTGTGTATTTCTATCGCTGCCGGTTTAGTTTTTACTGATTTTTCAAATATACCGGTCATTTTTTAAACACCCGGTAAGAATAAATACAACATTCAAAAAGACTACAAATCATTGTCACTGGTACAGAAAGGGATAACAGTCACTGGAGCGTGTTCATTCAATGTTTTACTACAATAAATAAAACCTAACCACTTTAAATCAAACTCAGAACTATTTGAAATAATTTTCATGTTGGAATTTCGTAACTAAGAATGATAAAGTATTGTATATGAATGACCGATAAGATTCCCAACGACAAGACTTACACAAAAGATCATGACACACGCCGGGTATACCGTGGAGTCAACAAGTCAAAAAATCTCTAGAGAGGGCCCAAATAAACATTTCGGAAGTCTTAGGCAGGAAACTGTTCAGTCAAAAGGTCAACAAATTTGTAGTGCAGGCAGAAATTGAAGTTCCAACGAGACCAGGAACCAAGTGAACTGAACAAAGTAAGAGAGCTTATGGAGAGAAAATGAGATCAGAAACGGGAATCATAAAAGCACTGCATGATCCAACTGGTTACATAAGCATAATAATAATAATTAGTGCGAAAATACTACATATTTAGCGCATTCAAGCATAAGGTGACAAAGTTGTTCATAATTACTAAAATGATGTATAGTTTTTCTTTGTTCTACATCTACATCTATACTCTGCAATTCACAAATACAGTGGGTGGCAGAGGGTGCTAAGCACCAATCCTAACTCAGTGCATTCCAATCCCGAACAGAACGAGGAAAGAAAGAATACATAAATGTATCAGTACGGCATCTTATTTCTCGAATCTTATCCCTTCTGTCATTGCGACCTAAATAGTTTGGCGGAAGAAGTATTTCATTGCACTTGAAATTTAAATTTTTTCGCATATTCTCCAATAAATTCGAACGCAAGCTACATCGTCTGTCTTCCAAATTATCTCAGCCCAATCTATGTATCAATTCTGTGACGCTTACATAAGGGCTGTAACAACAAGTCACGAATCTAGCGGCTCTCCTCTGTACTTTCTCTAACGTGTCAATCAATCCCTTGCGATACGGATCACAAATTCCATAACAGTATTCCAAAAGCGGACGCACTAGTGTTTTGTACGCTATTTCCTTTGTATGAACATTACAACTTCTCAAAATACGACCTAAAAATCGTAGTTTAGAATTAGCTTTGGCTATGGAAGTTATGTGCAAGTCCCATTTCATGTTGCTTTGTACTGTTACGCCTAGATACTTCAGGGAATCCAACATGTCAACAACTGAATTGTTAACTTTGTACTCGTGAGAAAACTGGGTCTTTTTATTACTTATTTGTATTGCCTTGCACTTTTTGCAGTTAAGTGTAAGCTGTCATTTGCGGCACCATTCCGAAATAACATCCAGATCGCGCTGGATTTCTAAGCAATCGTTTTGAAACCGTTTATAAATTCATCACTTACATTACCCGGAAATTGCTCTCATATATAGTAACTAATACGGGATAGTATGAATTTGCAGATAACAGTAGATATTTATTATACTAATGGGCTTTTAAGTAACTAACCAGTTATGAGTTATTGGTAATATTATTGGTATTGTTATTAACAGATTTTTCCTCAAAATTTGTCCATATGACCATAAATATTACTGCAATAGGATTAAAATAGGAAAATGGCCTCAATATGCGTTTATATACTGTATAAAATACATTTAACTACAATTAGAAACATGTAATCAGTGTTTAATTTAGCATTACATCTCAAAAAGAAGGTAGGGGAAAAAATATGACTTGTCTCAAAGACACTAACCCAATTAGTAAATGTGTGTACTGTTCTACATCTCTGACACCGTTCTCAGATGGGATTAAAGTAAACATATCCATCTGTCTATGCGAGTTATTCTCAGGCACTTATGGTTCCGTGCACAAATTGTGTATTAAATTTCTTGAAGTAAAAAATAAATCAATAAAAAGCTGTATCCATGACGATTTATCTGCGAAGTAATTACTAGAAAAATGCAAAGCTTAACGTGGACTACTGAGTCTTGAGTGTGGAGCTGGTGCGCCGCGCTGTGCGACCCAGTAGCCCGCTGTTTCGCGCCTGCGAGATGTGGCGCGGCTGCCCGGCGCGCATGCGTGTGTGTTGTGGTGCGTAACCCGCGGCGCCGTGACTCACGAGGACCTGTCCCGTGGAATCCGGCGCGCTCTGGCGGGAATGACTCACCTCTCACACCTCGCCTGGTCAGACGGCCGGACAACCTGCCCCGTTCTCCCCGCGTTATCCATCAGCTAGCTTCCACTTTCATCCGTTACTGTTACGCTACATTTGTACTATTATGTGTACTTGCAGTGTTGTTGCATGCCACTTTTTCGCAGTTGATTAGTTAATAAAATCTTAAAATATAACGCCCATACAACTTTTTTTTTAATGTCATACGCGTTTCACCTCCAATCGAGACATCATCAGCGATGAATCTGCGTTGAAATTTACTCTTGCTTCACAAGTTATTGAATCACTAGCCTCAAACCCCCTCAAAATTGACGTTTCGAACGGAGTGCAAGTCATTTATCCAAAAAAGTTTTGAGTTGTCACACTGATGCAGGTTGCATTTCAACCTAACCACAAACTTTGCTAATATTGCCGCCAGCAAATCAAAACTGTTGTTAATGGTTAGTATTTGCATGTCTGACTCTATGTTTGTGGGCTGGTGACTATGTTCTAGTAGGTGTTCTGCGAATGTTGAGTGGTTATTATATTTTAGTGCTCTTAAATGTTCCTTATATCTGGTTTCAAATTTCCTGCATGTTTGGCCTATATATTCTGCATTGTAGTCATTACAAGTTAATCTATATATACCTGAATTGTGAAATTTGTTGTTTGATGTGTTGTTTTTGATGTTTTTCTGTAGTGAGTTGTCTGTTCTAACAACTACTAACATTTCAGGAAAACTACCACATCCACAAAGCACTGGCAGAAGAAAAGAACATAATAAACGAATACACGAACCTGACGGACCCAACATTATACACAGTACTCAAAAACAAATAATAAACACAACCATACACCACAAGAGGACACAGCCAATAATAATAATGCACCAAACTAAACACGAACACATATTTAAAAGCGCGCCACCCACCGAGTAAAACAGAAGACAAACGGTAAACAAACCTGCTAATCAGCGATGTACAGTAACTAACGTAAGACATCAGATCTCAATGTATTACAGTGCTACGTATATAATCGCTAAAATGCAACCAACTTGTGTAATATATACTGCAGTTATAAACATAACTGATGCTAAAAGGCTGTACAATTATAAGCATGTGTAACCAAAGAAAAATGTAAGTAAGCTTAAATCTGTAACCCACAATTTTCATGTTTCAATTGTAAAATAGAACAAATGTAATTATATGTATAAATACCCACAGACAGAACCGCTGAAGATGCTTCGCAAATGAAGCGAAACGCGTTCGGAAAATAAAACAACAATTTCAATTGCATTGGCGTTACAATTATTCATAAAATTGAACCTGTAGAAATCCCCGTAAATCTTAACAACTTACGATATGCCGCACAATATTTGTTTCAATCGTGGTTCGGGTTGCTCAGATCGCGGGCAATATGGACCCACATTCATTCAAACGAAGTAATGTAGACATTAAAAAACTTATATTACTTATGCCCTTTGCTGTAACGTCAAATTTCATTAGTCATTCCGACCCAGGCTAAATCTCTATCTGACCAAAACATCCGCTAACAGTGTTGACTGAAAATTAAATCATTAAGGCCTTTTTGAAATAATCTACATTGAACGAATACAAATAAATAAAAAGCGACTACTAACACGTTAATTTGAATGCAATATGTGCTTTGCTTTAAGTATTCTGTCTACTCATTTCTTTAGGCATGATTAACTAAAAAGAACTGTTATCAAATACAACTCTACTACGCAGTACTATCTCTGGCTGTTGTTGATCCAGCAGGGAAGGCGCGCTGATTGACGTCACTGCGTGACAGATACAGTGACCAAGATTAGCGTTTTATTAGTATGGATGTTTGACGTAATCGTAATATTGTAATAATTATAAATGAATGCAATTCTTCTCGGCGTTGTTTATTTATAAATGTTTCTCGGGAAACAAACCGAGTAATATTATTATTGATGCACAATACAATCTTCGTACTTCTTGTAAGACGGGCACTACTATGAACAGATCGAGGGAGTTGCAATGGGCAGCCCCCTGTCACCTGTTGTAGCTGATTTCTTTATGGAAGATTTTGAGGAGAAAGCGTTGGAAAGTGCCCGCATGAAGCCCTGTGCATGTTGTTGTTGCTGTTGTTGTTATTCGGGTTTTAGGGCGCGTCGACGACGGGGTCATTAGCGCCCTAACAACAACCAGGCGTGACAACGTGGCAAAATTGCCGTCTGTGTGGCCGATTGTAAAGGGGTCGGCCACAGAGACAGCACAATAAAATACTAACCTACTAAATAAAATACCGTCTGCGTGGCCGACTGTAAAGAGATCGGCCACGCAGACGGCAACGTACAATATAAAACTGAAAATAGGCAATAAAATATAAAAATACATACATTAACTGGTTGGCTTTAAAAGGGCCAACCAGTTTAAAAAACGCGAAAGCTGGCTGGCTGTAAAGAGGCCAGCCATATAAGCAGTGTCAAAAGTAAAAACAGTACTTAGATTAGTGGTTGTAAATGGCCACCAATCCAATCTAGGCGAATGCTGGGATGGTTCCTCACAATAGCCCATGGGCGCCACCTGCCATATCCCGTATATTCCTTCCAAACCATTACCTTTCCTGGTAGGTGCAATGCACCCTCCGCCAAACACTTTTAGTGAATCGCGGAGTAATAGTAATAGTAATAGTAATAATACCTCCTTTTCACGAGATTGGAGGGAAAGGAGGGCGTCCTGGATGTCCTGGACTAGACGGTCTGCTGGGTACATATTACCTATGGCCTGAATATAGCTGAGGGAATCACAGCATATGATGAAACACTTATCGCGATTTACTTTCATATGCTGGAACGACTTTAGCACGGCGTAGCACTCGGCAGTAAAAACGCTGCACTTGCCGTCCAGTTTGAATGTGTAAGTCGCTCGAGGGAACACTACGGAGCATCCTACTCCGTTAGCCCAGTGCCTTCTATCGGTACGTGGATGACACATTTGTTGTTTAGCCCCATGGTAGAGACAACCTAGATAAGTTTCTAATTCACTTGAACAGTATCAACAAAAACATCCAGTTCACGATGGAGGTTGAAAAGGAAGGCCGCTTGCCCTTTTTGGACGTTCTTATTAAAAAGAAAGCCGATGGAACTTTAGGACACACGGTGTATAGAAAGCCAACGCACACAGACCTGTACCTAAACGCGCACAGTCATCATCATCCGGCACAGCGCAAGACAGTACTAACTACTCTTGTCCACAGAGCACGGGCAATATGTGATAAAGACAGCCTTCCTAGTGAGTTAAAACATCTACGTGATACCTTCAGAAAGAATGGGTACATTGAACATCAGATACAGTTGGCATTCCGGGAAATAAAACGCAGGCCTAATAACCACGATAATGGTCCACACTGTAACTTAGCCCTCTTGCCGTACTCTGGCGCCACAACATCGAGGGTTGGAAGAGTCCTGGCAAAAAGTGGCATTAAGATCATTTTCCTACCACCACCAAAATTAAGAAACATTTGGCGCTCTCCAAAGATGACCTTGCGCTTCGTACATCGGGAGTTTATTGCATCCCATGTGAAAGTGGAAAGAAGTACATCGGCCAGACGATTCGGTGTGTTAAACAACGTTGTTTAGAACACGCCCTACATGTTCGCCTGGGGCAAAAAGACAAATCCACGGTGGCAGAACATAGTTTGGCAGAAGAACATTGAATCGATTTCGAAGCGAGTAAGGTGCTGACACATGCGAGAGGCTTCTGGGACAGCGTCATTAAAGAAGCATTTGAAATTCGCCTCGTGTCTGATTTCGTTAACAGGGATTGTGGGTTCCAGATAAGTGATGCATGGATTCCTGTTATTGAGGCTGCTCGTCACCAACACTCTGCTTTTTGTGTTCCGCGGGCGTCTAATGACATCTGAGATGCTGCTAGGCAACATAACAACGTCTGTCGTTGCCATGCCAGTTTTCAAACAACGCGCTCAAGGCTAACTTGAAGGCAGACTTCAAGACTTACAACTGCACCTGAAGATGGCGACGGAGTTTTTATCGCGGAAATATTGTGCATCATTAATAATACTGCTCGTTTTTTTCCCGAGAAACATTTATAAATTGTAGTAATTGTTGCTTACTTACTACTTATTACATTGTTGTTGGTAGGTGCACATTTCTGTTCACGACTGCTTTGACGAACTTTCTGGACAATTCCAGCGAATAATTTGACCAACTAGATCGCTAGACATGAATCAGATCGAAATTCATGCACAACGTCCTTCCACGGCAACACTTCCGCAATTTTAGTTAGCTGTATAGGAAGCTTGGCTGAATATTTTCTGAGGGGACTTCCGACGGCTTGTGCAGTGAATGTCAGGTCGGATTGCTGCAATTCTCCGGATAAAATAGGGTCCCATACGATATTAAGAGGTACCTCATGACTTTTGGCACATCAGTGTTTATACATATGCGTATGGCATTATCTTCAGAAATATCACGGAATTGTTCGATTGATCAGTGATAGAGTTTCGATCTCGTCTCTGTTATTGGCGAAGCGAAGGTTTAGCGTAGAATCAGAAACCTCACACGACCAAGGCACATCCCGTCAAGATTGCTGGACGCACCGAGATTCAAACCGGGAACGTTGATTTTTAAAGGCACCCATCCAGATATCAGACAGGTGATCAGAGAAAGCGATACCTGCTGTTGCCGTCGCGAGATGTTCCTTGTTAGCTGCTTCAGAGTTCCGTCTCGTTCCAGTGTGAGGCAGTGCGAGGAAAGGAAGAGGTTACTCGGAGCGAGCCTCTTATCTGGTCACGGAGTGCGCACGATCGTGGGAACCGGGCGGGCTGGACCTGCAGGTGCTTGCCACAAACCATTACGAGTGAAACGGCCATGAAGCGGCTTCCAAACACCGAGTGTGGTGGGTGAACCGATAACGCTCTGGCCTCGCATTCGGGAGGACGCCGGTTCGAATCCCCGTCCGGGCATCCAGATTTGGGTTTTCCATAGCTTCCCCAAATGACTACAGGCGATTGCCGGGATGCTTTCTTCAAAAGGCCATGGCAGAATTCCTTCCCGTTCCTTGTCCCCTCCAGCCTCTAATGATTCGACGTCGACGAGGCGTAAAGCCATTAGTAAAACAAAAAAACAACATCGAAACACATCTCGAAAGACGGCAGCAGTTGCTATATCATTTGAAAGTAACCACGAGTCCGTTTTTTGGAGTGAAGATCGTATTTTAAACACAGAAAAGCTATGTCTGAACTTAGTAAGTCTGATTACTAGGGTTCGGACCTTTACGATAAGTCAAATATTTCCCAGCCTTCTTTTTGAGCTGTAATGCTGAATTAAATACTGATTGAAAATTTCTAATTGTATTTAAATGAATTTTACATAACATATAAATACATATTCAGGCCATTTTCCTCATTTGGTCATATTAGTATAATATCTATGGTCATGTGGTCATATTTTGACGAAAAATCTGGGAATTTTTTAATAGTACCGGGGATTCAATAGAAATTATAGATGAGAAGAAATTAAGATATTGTACGCCTATTATACTTTTGAGGAAAAAATATAATTAATTGTCACTCAGTTAGTCAGAATTCACTAGTGAAGAATTAAAGTTATACATTATTATTAATTCATAAAATAACGCCAATGCAACTGTTTTATGTAGGTTTATTGCCGTACGCGTTTCGCCTCTCCTCGAGGCATCATCAGCGACGAATCTATTTTAAAATTTACATTTTATTTACAAACTTATTTGACATAACGCTAAATTGATGTATTTTCTTATTATTTACACTTACTATTTACATTAGTGGATTTCAGGATCGTAACCACCCATCTTTGCTTTCTCTCCAAAGCATGTTTACATTACAGCCATATGTCTTTGCTGTCTATACACGATATAAACATTGCGTCTTCTAAATTTCACTTGTTTTTGGTGGCCATCTTATTTTCTTACTGTCAAATGCGGTGATGCGCTGACGGCGCCAGATTTGAAATTGCGTGGGAGATTTTATATCTAATTTTGTGTAAGTGTGTGAGTGTACTTTAGTGCCCACATGAGGGCACTAAAGTACAGCAACCACTCCACATTCGCCGAACATCTAATAGACAACGATCACTTACCAACAGACATTAACAAAGACATGAAAATACTCACAATCAACAATTACAGACACAATACCCTCACTCTACAAGAAAACTACCACATACAAAAAGCAATAAAAAATGGCAAGCAGGTACTGAATGACCACATAAACTTAACAAACCAAACACTGTTCAAACTGGTAAACATACAATAACCCTACAGTAAAGAAATAAACCTAACAAATACATACACTCACACACTTACACAAAATTAGATATAAAATCTCCCACGCAATTTCAAATCTGGCGCCGTCAGCGCATCACCGCATTTGACAGTAAGAAAATAAGATGGCCACCAAAAACAAGTGAAATTTAGAAGACGCAATGTTTATATCGTGTATAGACAGCAAAGACATATGGCTGTAATGTAAACATGCTTTGGAGAGAAAGCAAAGATGGGTGGTTACGATCCTGAAATCCACTAATGTAAATAGTAAGTGTAAATAATAAGAAAATACATCAATTTAGCGTTATGTCAAATAAGTTTGTAAATAAAATGTAAATTTTAAAATAGATTCGTCGCTGATGATGCCTCGAGGAGAGGCGAAACGCGTACGGCAATAAACCTACATAAAACAGTTGCATTGGCGTTATTTTATGAATTAATTTACTCAGCAACTGCGGAAAAATGGCCTTCAACAACATTGCATTATACATTATTGTCAGTCTCTAAACGTTAATGTTCTGGCCGCCTTTTAATCTCGACAATGCAGCAGCAGCATGCGCGTGTCGAGCCGCGTCAATCAATCTCTCAATGTCGCCAACTTTTTGAAAATAATTTTCAGTTAGTGTTAAATCTGTAGTGCATCAGTGAGTACCATAATGCCGAAAACAAAATTTTCTGAAAGTGCGAAGTTACGGAGTTGCGTAAAGGAATTTGAAGAGCACTATATTAGTATTGATGAAAAAGTTCTTTTCTGTAAATTCTATGAGATTAAAATGACTTCAACAATGCGATTTCATGTGCAGCAGCATTACAATACAGCAAGACACGAGAACAAAGAATCACGGCATTAAGCTCATCAACTCTCTGAAATGATGGTATTCGCCAACATCCCACTTAAAAAAGTGAACAATTAACATTTCAAAACCATCTGTGAGAAATGCATGGTCATATTTTGTCGTTTTTATGTCATATTTACCCACTTCTAAGGTCATATTTGCTTGCATATTTTTTTGTTTTGTTTTTTGTTTGTTTGTTTATGTTTTATTATTTTTTTTTCTTTGTTCATAAAGATCCGAACCCTACCGATTACGAAACAGAGAAACCTTTGATCCCTATCAAATTTATAAAGGAAAATTAATAGTATTAATTAATTTGTACCTATAGCCTCAATAATTCTCTCCACATGACTTGATTGTCCTAAAAATAAGATTTTTTCATATTTAAAAACCTTATCTTAGAAGAGAATATCGTTTTTCAATTTTGCAAATGCTTCTTTATTTCCCCTCTCCCCCTCCCCCCTAACAGACATCTGGATGTTACGTCAACTGCTATATAATCAGTTTGTATAAATAAGTAATTTCACGCCACTGCAGGCGAATTTGTTTATTTCTTTTTTATTTTTCCGGAAAAAATAAATAATAAATAAACAAATTTAACTGCATTGGCGTGACATGAGTTACCAAGAGAAATGATGAATAATTTACCGAAAACGTTGAAAGAATTTAAAGATAAATTTTGTAGAGGGCAAATGTAGGTGGGAGAGGATAGGGGGAAGATGGAGGTGTTGGGAAATTGCCACCGGAGCCTGTGCTCCATTGCAATTAAATTAAATTAAAAATTAAATTAAACTTATTATTCCTTACCGCTCTTCTACGTTTTCCTTCGCAGTTTTGGTCGTCCATTTTCCCTATTCTTAAGTGAGATACTATTACTTTACAATTAAAGTAACGTATTCCGTGATATCACGATGGTTTCTACACTGAAGAGCCAAAGAAACTGGTACCCCTGTTTAATATTGTACAGAGCCCCCGTGAGCACGCAGAAGTGCCGCAACAAGACGCGGCGAAGGTGTTTAAACTCAGAAGAGTGTTCCCGGAGCCAGCCTGTAGCAATGCTGGACGTGTGGGGTGTCGCATTGTCCTGCTGGAATTGCCCAAGTCCGTCGGAATGTACAATGGACATGAATGGATGCAGGTGGTCAGCCAGGATGGGTACGTACGTGTCACCTGTCGGAGTCGTATCTAGACGCATCAGGGATGCCACTCCAACTGTGCACACACCCCATACCATTACAGAGCCTCCTCAACAGTCCAATGTCGGTGTTGACGGGCCCAGGCAAGGCGTAAAGCTTTGTGTCATGCACTCAGCAAGGGTACACGAGTGGGCCTTCGGCCCGAAAGCCCATATCGATGTTTCATTGGATGGTTCGCACGCTGACACTAGTTGATGGCCCAGCATTGAAATCCGCAGCAATTAGCGGAAGGGTTGCACTTCTGTCACGTTGAACGATTCTCTTCAGTCGTCGTTGATCCCGTTCTTGCAGGATCTTTTTCCAGCCGCAGCGATGTCATTTGATGTTTTACCGGATTCCCGATATTCACGGTGCACTCGTGAAATGGTCGTACGGGAAAATCCCCACCTCATCGCTACCTCGGAGATGCTGTGTCCCATCTCTCATGCGCCGACTATAACACCACGTTCAAACTCACTTAAATCGTGATAACCTGCCATTGTAGCAGCAGCAACCGAGCTAAAGCCTGCGCCAGACACCTGTTGTCTTATATAGGCGTTGCCGACCTCACTGTCGTACTCTGAGTGTTTACATATCTCTCTGTTTGCATACGCATGCCTATACCAGTTTCTTCGGCTCCTCAGTTTAAGTAATTTCTTTCATCCCATCCAGTGTGCTGTGTCTCTTATTTCACAGTTTCCTTACTGTTGGGATTTGACGTTTTGTCCCTTCGTGACTTTAGAGACTTATTTGTGCCCCCTTGTGGCTCTAGTATCTGCTTCCTTGTTTTATGTTACTATTTAAACTTGTGCATTGTCTTGTGACTTTAGAAAGTGTTGTTAATGCAAAGTTCAGTTTGTACACAGAATTCAATTAGTCTCTCTCCATTTTCGTTTATGATACCTTCATGTCACTGTTTAATGCCCGCTGTTGTACAATTATTGGATATTTACGTAAAATTGTTCGATTTTGTGATGTATTTGCAATCGGATGCATAAACGTTGATTCCTATTTATGATTGATCTCACATTAATCAATAAAATCAGTTTTCAGATATAACGATGTTTTTCAATACCATCCTTGACTCGCTCTTTATTTATATAAAGAATAATGAAAATAACAAAAAAACAATAAAAACAACTGAAAACAAAAAGCATGACATTTGCTTCTCAATAAGCATGTTTTTCTTCCCCGTTACAACTATATGTGATTATGTAATCATTAATCGTAAACATCCCTTCAAGTTGTTTATTTTTTTCAGAGACTGCAAATATTTCGGTTGTATCTTTTTGTACTTCCAATATGGCTTCCTGGTCGCTTTTGTTCCACGTTCTTATTTTCAATATTTCAAATCCAATGGTAGTTTCTTTCATCCATTTTCTTCTTTTTCCACTTATTTGTCATGTTCAGTAACATTTAATCAGTACTGATCCAAGGCATCCCCTTTGCTTCTTGAACTGTATTTTTGCGATACTTATTAACAAACATTTCTCATTTTTTTCAGCGTTGGATTTGGCAACAATCACCATTTTCTACTCAATCCAACAATCATAAGTCATTTAGGATTAAAGATATATCCAAAATTTTAAGACCTTTACTCCACTTCATTAATTATTTCACAAGATTCAAATTAGTCTTTTCTTAATTCAAGTAATTCTTTTCATTGGTGGTAGTGTAAACATAGCATACTGTGTTGCGTTGATCCGACTTCTGCGTTCTTTGAAAACGATCTTTGCATGTTCCTTGTACTGATTGGTCCCAGGAAACCACTGAATTGCGCCCAGACGAGTTGTAGGCCTACGGAAAACTCACAGCTGAATAATAACGACCCCAGGACTCGGTATGGAGAACACCACACTACGGAACAATATCTTTTTCCTGTTATAATCTTTGTAACCACTGTCTTACTTCTCCTTTGACCTTAACGTTCTCTGTTGCATCTTTTACAGCCTGTCTCGATCCTCTTCTACATTGATGAAAATTTCATCCATTTTTTTTCCATCCAATATTTATCTTACATTATCCCACATTTAGCAGATAAAATAACTTTATCGAGCGCAAAACTTACTCCCATTAAACCTTCAACTACCTGCAAGTCCAGAAACACACAGGAAGAAACTACTGCAATATTATGGCAGTTATGTTTCGCAGTGAAATTTTTAGAGTGTCTTCCAATTGTTCGATGATAGACGGGAAAAAGAACAAGACATCTGATAGGATTGGGGGCAGCAAACTGGAAGGAATTCGTCCGTGGCCTTTTGAAGGAAATATTCCAGCATTCGATTGGAATTACTGGGGGAAACTATCGAAAACCGTATCTGGATAGGCGGACGAGGATTCGGACTCGCCTCCTCCCAGAGGCCAGAGCATTATCACACATACACCACGCTCGGTACACCTTATAGATGCTAGATTACACGAGAGTATCCATAAGTCTGTTTATGGCATTTCTGGTTATCTGACTGACAGTTCACATATATGTTATGAGACGTCTGCGAACAATTTTTGTTAGCTGTTGTTTTTCTTATTTTTTTAAGCACCTCACAGCCATGGGCGTATCCAGCGAGGGGCAGAGGGGGGCTGCTGCTCCCCCCCTAGAAGAAAAATTAAGTTTCCTTCAGTACGCTTCGACGAGTGAAGAACTAGTTCAGGAGCACTTTGGGAGAGAAAGATTGACAGGATTATGTCTGACGAGTGTGCATCGAAATTTCGTGAAAGATCACCATGAGATATTGACAAACAAAATTATTGAAATTGAAAATCCCAGACAGTTAATGTTTACATAAAAAACTAACTGACTTACGATCTTAATTAACTACATAGTAGGTCCTTAGATTAAGTAGTTGGGTTACTATATTAATCAATGATAAAAATAGTTTCCTGAATAGGTTTGAGTTTGATTTTGTGATGTCATGTTTCAGTCCCCCACCCCACTTCCTCGAAACCAGAATGAGTTGCCCCCCCCCCTAGTTCAAATCCTGCCCCCCTCTAGTTCTGATCCTGGATACGCCCTTGCTCACAGCTATTTGGGATGAAAACATCTCTCGCAAAACACATCGGAAGAGGAAAATTCAGGTGTTACAGTCACATAATTGGAGTAAATGACGCAGAAGTAACTTGAGATGAAGTTGTGGAACTATTCACACAAGATCAGAACAATTACTTTAACGATTTATAGCTTGAAACAGTGAAAAATGGTGTCGAATTAAATTAAAGTGGCAGAATGTTGAATTTTTTTAAAAAATAAAATAAAAATATAAAATACATTATTACTGGAAGCAGTAAAAGAGGAAGTAAACGCGAGAGATTGAGACTGGAATTGTACAGAGATTGGAAAGCGATACGGGAAAACATGGAACATTCGCGTCGACCACATCATACGTGCGTTTAAAAACTGTGATAAATGCAGCTGACGTGTATTTTCAGTGACAGCAGTCTGTCTGGGTTGATGCTGCTTCGTGGTGGTGGAAGTTAGCCAGCCGCTTTCCGCAGCCAGCGGAAGTACGGTCCTGTCCGGTTGACCTTGACCCCAGCTTGGCAACACCGCCCACGCAAACTGGACCCAGGTGTACCGTACGCTGCAGCAGCGCCCTGTACTACATACACTCACCTTTAAGTTTGCGGACTGCGTTCTAGAACTGATTAGTTGACTAGGTTGGGAGTCTCTGGTAGATAGACGACGCACGTTTCGTATAAACTTATTGGTAAACATGCGTACTCCCACTTTCACTATACTATATTCACTCTCAAGTGGCGCGTCAAGGTCATATTCCCCTCGTCCCGCGCCTCACCTCACCACCCCCTCCAGATGCCTTCCCCTCCGAGCAGACCGCTGCCTACAGGCATTGTCGTTGGTCGCAGTATTGTCGTGTTTATTACGATACACCGTTATAAAAATGAAGTGGCATCAGATAGTTGTTACATTAGGCGACATTATTTTTTATGTGTATAGTTTTTTAAGACGTTAGAAAACTCTGAAGAGAAAGTTAATATAATTTTTAGGGAACCGCTAAAAATGACGGCGTATCGTTACGAACCGTGCAGCGTGTACGTAGCGAAGCCCAGCTGAGCAAAAGAAAACCATTCACCGAGAAAAACTGGTCACTGATATGGATGACTTTCAGAAAGATGTCATTCGACGTTCCGTTCTAGAATTTTATGACCGAGGTCAATACGCTACCTTATGAAAATTGAGGGAGGTACTGAAAGAGAAAATTAACTACACTGGAGGCGTATAAATTATTAAAAGCACTCGACTTCATATACAGAAAATGTAATGACGGTAGACGTTTTCTGATGGAAAGGACAGACATTATTGCAGCAAGGGCCTCATTTTTAAGAAAAATGCACGATTTAAGGAAGGAACAACCTCTTCGACCTCTCGTCTACCTTGACGAGACTTTGGTAAATGAAAATCACGCAAGGAAGTTTATTTGGCAACACACTAAACGCAAAGGCGGTCTCATCAACGATTTCTTTAAACAGAAACTATCGCTTCGAGTAAATCTCACCTTTATTTCAAAATTTAAACGACGTGTTTAGAGAATTAACTTCCACTGGGAAAGACATCTAAAGATTGGATTTAATCGTCGAAATGTCTTGCGCAACTTTTAAAACTAAAAATAATGATTGGAAGCAGTAAGTTTTATTCATTGATATGTAAATAATTTTTATATTTATTAATATATGAAATTGTAATAGGTTCACTCATTTTCGTCACGACAAATAGTTAAAATGTTGGATTTTCTGAAGAAATCATCAAATTAGATGCAACATATTGTACCACATACGTCGTGATGACGTTTGCGCATACGCGGCAGCTGTTTCCCCTTCGCATATAGGGGCTGGGGCAGCGGGGTGGGGATAGAGCGGAGTGACCTTGACCCGCCCTTCCTGTCTGAACATAGTATAACGAGTGTAGTGAAATACTTCGTCCACCAACCTATTTGGGTCGGAATGACAGGAAAGATAAAATTAGAGAAATAAGGTGCCGCACTGATTCTTATATGAATTCTTTTTTCCCTCGTACCATTAGGGATTGGAATGCACAACAAAGAGATTAGCTTTGGTGCTGAGCACCATCTGCCACCCACAGTTTTGTGAATTGCAGAGTATATATTATGTAGATGTAGATTCCGTTCCGTTCCCTGTCATCAAGATTACGATTTTCCATGGTGACAGATATACCATAGGTGCCCTGTGCAGCTATACACACAATATCAGAACAATGACTTCAACGATTTATGCCAACAAACAGTGAGAAAATGGTGTCGAAATAAATTAAAACGGCAGAATGTTGAACTACAGCAAAAACTTCGTGTTTATTAGCGAGCAGAAACTGCTGTTCCTGACCAAGGCTTAACTAGGGTTTGGCAAAATATATAAATGTATCGAAATATCTGTATTTGTTCACAAAATAATCTATATTTATCGTCCATATCTTTATTCTTGATATATCAAAAATCGATATTTTATTTGATGTATCAAATTTAAGTAACAATTCGATATTTTTTTGCGTAAACGCAATTCACTATCCAATTTAATACGTTACATATATACTGGATAAATATGCGTCTTGAAAAAGTGAATTCGTCGCAATTTAACATATTCTCATCAACGGTTAAGAGGTTAAAAAAAAATGCTGATAAATTTTAACAGATTTACGTTAACGTTATTTTTTTGTCGACATTTGAATTGTTAACGGTTAGGTTATTTTTATAGGAAGAAGAGCGTTGATGAAGCATCCGTGTTGCGACATTGAGGGTTGACGTAAATAAACAGCTTCTGATTTCGACCTTTTTTTTTTTCACTGATGAATAACCGTTAATGCGTTGACGAAATAAGTGATATGCCAACCCTCTTCTGTGTAGTCCGAAAGACAGTTATTACTAGGCGGTACCGGACAACAGGAATAGATAGAAGGGGGAACATATAAAACAGAGAGTTCTTTGAAGTCTACCTCAGACCAATACTGATTTGATAAACTGTAAGTAACAATAAAATAAAAAACTTTTCAATGTAAAATGTTTTTATAACGGACTAAAAAGTATAAAATAATTTATATAATCCTTATGAAGGATAAAACCAAATACAGATTTCTAACTTCTAAATTGCACTCAAACTTATACTTGGAAATTTTTGATAGCTATTAAATTACTAGTAAGATTGATGACGAAAAACATTGGGCGCATACAATACGTAACTATAAGAAGTGTAGAGAGTAGCTATCAATGAAAGAACTTATTTATCAGTTCACATTATTTACGGTGCAATAAAATTGTTAGTAGAGCTTTTAATGCATCAATTATCGGTTGCATGCGCCTAATGTTTACTAGTAACTTAACATCTATCAAAAATTTCCAAGTATAAGTGTGAGTGCAACTTAAAAGATGTTAGAATTCTGAATGTGGTTTTATATATATATTTATTGTCATTTCATTCATCCCCCTTAATGGGGGAAGCGGGCTGGCAGCACACATGTCGTGCTCTTCAGCCAAATGATAATATAGTTTACAATAGATTTTCGTAAAGGAATGTTTACACTTTTACAAAAATTATACAGTTGATTTGCATTAAGTTGTTACATGATCAAAGTTCTAGTTTTCTACAATATTTTGTTTGCTTTTCTTGCAGATTTGTGGCTAGTAGTAGGCGATTTTGATGTCATTCACAGAGTGGGGTAAATTTTTGTTCTCTTCTCTTGTTGAGGTATTGTAGGTGGTCGGTCTCTGTGCTGGGTTATATAAAGGATATTTTGGAGGTGCAGTGTTGGTGGGATCTGTTTGTAACAGGAGGGGAGATGAAGTGGTTCTTTAAGTAGGCTGTGAGTTATAGGATTTTTGTTTAGAAGGCTATTGATGGCATATTTTAGCCGGAGGGATTCTATGTGGATCAGTATGTGAGGAAAACGCATTCTGGCATAAAGCTGTTGGGTAGGAGAAGGTAGTCTTATTCGGTAGGCGATTCGGAGGGCGTGGCGTTCTATTATTTGGAGTCTATTGTAGAAGTGATCAGGGGCGGAGAGCCATGAGAGGTGACCATAAGTGAATGTGGTTTTGTCCTTAGGCTGTTTTTAATATAAAAACTCTTGAAAAGCAACTGCGGGAAACTGGCCAAAAATTGTGTTCGGAAGGATTACAAACTTATTTAAAAAAAAATAAATAATAAATGAATGGTACACTAAACGTCAAGGAGAAGTGGAACACTACAGCCTGCGAGACCCCACTACACCGTGACCAACGCAACGCTACGTAGCAGCAACGGGAACAGCTGCAGGGCAAAATAAACTCTTAAGAAGCGGACATCAGCTAGAAACCACGGTGAGTTGTTCACTAATCATTTCATGACGTGATCCACTCTTCTATTATTTACCCATTATAAAAAAGGAATACAATTTTGTTGAGTTTGAAAACTTGAAAAAATTAAATAAAACTCATGCCAGCATTTCGACCATTGCTTGAATGCGCGACTCAGATTTTGGGTAACAAATACAAGTGTTGGAAGGTGAGCAAAGAAGGGTTGCTAGATTTCACTTTGGAAATTACAGCAGAACTCAATCAGTAACTGCTACGATAAAGAAGCAGGAATGGGATTCATTGGAAGACAGGAGAAGAGTGAAGAGGGTCAAGGAAGTGTACAACGCGTAAACTGAAGATGAAGCGGGGAAATATATTGGTGGAAGAATTAAGTGTGGCGGATGGAAGAAAAAAGATGACCATGACTAAATGATTTTGAGAATACAGAAGTGAGAAAATTTTCTTTTCCCGATGATGGAGACAGTAAATGAAACAAATAACAACGAAAATATTGACCAACTTACGAAAAACACTGAAAAATTGAAAATTAAAATTTTAAGGGACAAATAGTTGGTTAACAAATTTGCAATCAAAGAATTTAAGGTTTTTTTTTTTTTTTTTTTTTTTTTTTTTTTTTTTTTTTTTTTTTTTTTTTTTTTTAAATGGAATAAGGTGTGTAGAAAAATTGTATCGGGGAATAAGACCAACCCTAATTAAGTTATATTGGTACATTGGCGTGCTGTCAGTTGACAGTATGACGTGCCACTTAGTGAAAGACGGGTAAGTAATACCGTTTCTTTGTTCTTTTAAGTCTGCGTCATTTCCAAAAAAAGATAAAAGGAGAAGATACTCTCTCTCCGTCTGTCTCGCTTGGAGTACGAAGCACACGCATACCAAGTTATGACGCACCTGGTTCGTGACGAGAGAACTTAACCAAGTGGCATCTCGACAACTCGCTGGATCGTGTTTTCTACTCGGATATAGACTGCTACATGCACACTGCGTATAAAGTCAAGGACGGAGAAAATGGAAACTAAATAATCGGGTCGGAAGTATTTCTAGACGTGTGGGGAAATTAGATTTCCAGCTGATACAGCTTGGGTTTTGATGTCGCTTTTCGCAGACGAAATATAACATATTTGGTAATATACAAGTAATGACAGAAGCTAATGACGGCAACGTAATACTGTAAGGTTATAAGCTGGTGTTGTTGTAATGACCTGGATGATAGGGTTCCTATTAGCTGCGCAATCCACCCCAACCGTAGACACCTTAATTTAGGGATTGGCAAATGAAAAAACATATTGATAATTACAAACAGTAGAGATAGTCGATTTTGCCTAATATAGTAATCAATATTTTTAATCAATATTCTTCAACTATAAAAATAACCTAACTGTTAACATTCAAGTACGGTGAGAAAAATTATGACATTAACATAAACCTGTTGAAATTTAACAGTTTTTTTAACCTCTCTACTGTTGATGAAAAGCTGTAAAACTGCGACCAATTCATTTTTTTAAAGGCGCTTTCAGAAGATCGGATATGTAAGTATATTTATCCAATTTGTATGTAACATATCCGTGGTTCGGATTCCACGTTAAACTGTAGGTCCCAGAGGAAAGGAACTGGCCGTCCTACCTCTGACATAATGGCTTAGTATGCCTCCTTCTGGAGGATCCAACCAATCTCCGGGTTGTGGACTAAGTTAAGTTATGTAACATATTAAATTGAATACTGAATTGCGTTCACACAATGTATATCGAATTGGTACTTAAAATTGATACTTCAAATAAAAAATCAGACTTTTAATATATCGAGAATAAAAATATCGACTATAAATATCGATTATATTATTAAAAATATCGATATTTCGCTACATTGATATATTTTTCCCAAGCTAACCCTAATTCAACCTGGTAATCCTACCGGTGAAAAGGGACCTAAAGTTTAACGTGGGTTTCGATCCACGGAAGAGTTCTGGCGTAGTTCACATTACACAGATAGCTTTGCCAGAGGTGAAGGTCGGGTTAAGGACCTTGAAAATCCCCTCCGAGACATGGATTCGAGCCGGGGACGTTTCGACGCCTGAACCACTGAGGCAGCAGTGCGGTGTAGTCACGTGGTCTCGGAGTGGCGTCGCACCTGTCGGCGTAACCAGACACCGCCGGCTTCCGGCATGTGTCCACAACAATGGACGGGGATCTTGGGGCATTCATACGCCTCTAAACAACTCTTTCTTCCTCCCCCTTATTTTTACTTTACGTCTCGTCGACGATGTTTGAATTAATGCCCGTAGGAAATGTCTGTGACTTGTGTAATGAATTTGACTTTATTGATAATGAAATTCTGATTCAAAAATTAAAGTATTATGATATAGATGGCATTGTTAATAAATGGCTTTGTTTTTAACTTCTGAATAGAAAACAGAAATTATCACTATTTTAATGCTTCGTTATGTGGGTTCACTGTTTTTTGTGAGGAGATTTATCAGATTTTAAGTTCCTCAAGGTTCTGTATTGGGGCCACTGTTATTTTTAATGCATATAACTCTGTTACATCTAAAAACTCAAATTTTTTCCGACCGAGCGTGGCGGTGTAACGGATAGTGTTCTCGCCTCGCATTCGGGAGGACGGCGGTTCGATCCCCGTCCGGGCATCCAGATTTGGGTTTTCCATGGTTTCCCAAATCACTCCAGGCAAATGCCGGGATGCTTCCTTCAAAAGGCCATGGCCGAATTCCTTCCCATTCCTTGCCCCTATCCTTGCCCCCCATCCCTTCCCGTCTCTAAAGACCTCGATGTTGAGAGACGTAAATACAATAAAAAAAAAAAATTTTTTTTCCTATTTGCAGATGACACTAGTATAGGAATTAAAAATACTCCAAATTTCTCTACTGAATATATTTCATATTATGTCTTTGGCCGTATTAATAATTGGTTTTCGGCTAATGGCTTGTCCTTAAATTTTGATAAATCTTAATATATGCAATTCACTACGTCGCACAGATTGTCACCAAACATAGACATAAAATTTTCAGGAGTCCATTCTAAAGGTAGAGTGTGTGAAATTTTTAAGTTGTTGACTTTCTGAAGCGATTGAGTGCAGTCATATTTGCAACTCGTACAATTTCGTCATTAGGTGAGCCCCGTATGAGGAAACTAGTTTATTTTCATTGTATAATGTCAAACGCAATAATATTCTGGGGTATAGAGACAAAGTATTCAGGACCCAAAAGCAAGTAATAGGAATTATGTATGAGGTTGGCAGTAGAACTTCGTGCTGAGAGATGTTCAAGAAGTTAGGGATTTTAACATTGGCGACTGAGTATATACACACATTAATGTCTTTTGTAGTCACTAATTATACTCTATTTGAAACAAATAGTAGAATACACAATTATGGAACTAGAACTAAAAATGATCTTCACAAGGATTACATATCACTGACATATGTTCAGAAATGGGTCCGATGTTCAGAGACTGATGTCTTCAATAACCTCCCAACACATCTTAAATTTCTAGCAGTTGATGAGATTAAATTTACGAAACAAATAAACAAAAATTAATTGACAGCTCCTTCTATTCTACTAAGGTATCTACAAAATAATTACCAACAGATTAACGTATATATCATTATGTCAGAGTGCATCTTAAGGAGTACTAATCTATTTTCATGTTCCCATCTGTTTTTAACCTCTAAAAAATTCAACTTTAAAATGTTTCAATGTTTTAGGTAACTTAATGACCATTTCTCTTAGTAACTTATTACAATCGCTGATCGCCTTATCTGCGAAAGAAAAAAAATCCTTCCAAGCTCTTGTGTCAGAAATCAGGTGCCAGTTTGTGGTCATAGTCATCTTTCCCTTAAATGCAATACTCCTCATTCTTCCACCAATATCTTTCCACGCCACATCACCAATGTACGCCTTGTACACTCCCATGACTCTCTTCATCCTCCTCCTGTCTTCCAGTGAATCCCATTTCAGTTCCTTTACCATATAAATTACTGATTGTATTCTTCTGTAATTTTCAGAGACAAATCTACCAATATTTCTTAGCACACCCTCCAACACCAGTATTTGATATCCAAATCGTGGGTCCCATACTACACTTCCACAATGGTCTGACCAAAGTTTTGTAACCCAATTCCTTTAGTTCTCTTTTACATCCCCTCATTACTCTCGCCAACAAGTGAAGGATTTTGAAATCTTTTCCTACCACCTGTCCAATCCGTCCTGCCCAGTTGAGTTTGTTATCAAATGTAATGCCAAGATGTTTACTTTTCAAGTATTCAACAAGCAATCATTTTTCCTACCTTATAATCATAATTAACCTTTAGTTTTTTTTATCTGTGTGCTTAATAAGCTGTCTCTGCATTTATCTTCATCTCATGTTGACCTACCCAGCTAGATATCTTGTCCAGATCACCCTGCAGCTGTTCACAATCTTCTACAGTTTTGATCCTCTCGTATAGCATTACTTTATCTGCGACAACCTATTCAACAAGCTCGGTACGTCGATTTTCAGGGTCACTGATATCGATCCTACTTGATGGAGGATCGTGAGTAGCGTTGCCAGGTGTCCCGATTTGCCCGGGACGTCCAGATTTTCGGGGTCTAGGGACGCGTCCCGATTTACCCTCGATCGGGACGCCTTATGTCCCGATTTTTTAGTTAAATGATAAAAACCCATCACTCACCATAAAAAATGAAATCACGCGACGCATCGCATTCAGCCAGCAGTGCTATTCACGGCTTGTGGTATAACTGACCCTTCTAACCTGCAAAAAACACTTTATCGCATGGTGGCAAAAATGTGATAGCAAAACATCAGAAATGTAATGAACACAAGAAAACAGAAGGGACTGTCAGGCACACTTTGTCATTCATGCAGTTCGTTCGAATGTGAATCAAAACTCGATCGTACTTTGTATAACGATTCTAAAATTTCTGAAAAATTGTCAGTTGAAAGAACAAGGGCCAGTAGGATTACAAATAGTGGTTTAGATACGGCATCTACGCAAGAAGCGATCGAAACTCTTCAAAATAATACATTTTATAGTGTCCAAACACGATGATACAAAAAATTTCCGCTGACGGCAAGACTTTACAGCCAAACTACAAATTCAAAAAATTTGGGTTTTATGCAGACGCAAATGAAGCTCTATCAGATATGTATAAAAATTTAGTGACACGGCTGAAGGAGCCCGGTATTACTACTTACTATGCAGAAATTCAAATATGAACTTTAGGTGCCCTAATTCAGTTTTTCCAGTTACTGCAAAAAGATAATGATCAAATTATATCAGTGGGATGCCCTGCACACATTTTGCATAACAGTGTGAAATATGCTCTGGGTATGAGTGGTTTTGAATTGTAGAATTTCATCCTGAAACTGCATAGTCGTTTTTCATACTATGTCAAACGAGCTCAAGTTTTAAAAGACTTTTACGAGATGCACGAATCTGAATATTTGCTCTCATGGAATCAATACCGGTTTTCAGACGCGTTAATTGAAAGGAAATTTTTCCAGACTAATATAAATTAGGTTAAGATTTTATAATTACGTTATTAAAAAAAAAACTATGATAAAAGCAATGATACCTAACACTAAATACAAATTTGATAAAAAATTAAATACTTGATACTTACTAACAGAATACATAAATGCTTAAAATTCAACATGACAATACATTATTTCCATAATATTTTGTTACTAGCGGTAGTCAACAAGTCTGACTATTAATATAATATTTAGCAATAATAATAATAATTTCTGATTATATGATAGACAGATACCTATAGAAAATATCTCTGTCCTCCATATATCATAAAAAAACGAGCATTATATAAAAATATATTTTTTGGGGTTGTCCCGATTTGTAACCCCGAACCCGATTTTTTTGACCTTCCGTCCCGATTTTTAACAACCTGCACCTGCCAGTACTAATCGTGAGTGTTGTCATCTTGGCGTAAAGAGTTAAATCTGTTGTTTTTTAGTCGGAACGGATTCCCAACCCTACGACCTGCAGCAGGGGCGGATCCAGGGGGGAGGCTAGGGGGCTCAAGCCCCCCCCCCACAAAAGTATCTTGGTCGGTCCACCCCCGACATTGTAGTTTTGAGGCCTTTTTTTTTTTTTTTTTTTTTTTTTTTTTTTTTTTTTTTTTTTTGTTTAGCTCTACGGATTTGAGGCCCGAAGAGGCTATAAATACTACCTTTTTCCCGACTCAAGCCCCCCCAAAGCCAAAATCCACTGAAGGCAAGCCCTCTGAACCAAAATTCACTCAAGCCATGCCCCCCCCAAACCAAAGTCCGCTCAAGCCCCCCCCCCCCAAAAAAAAAAATCCTGGATCCGCCCCTGACCTGCAGCGACCACGGAAACTGCCCGCAAATCACAGGCATGACGTCAGAGGAGTGAACTTCGCTCGCTGTACTCGACGTATCCAACATGGCGGCTCTTTAGGTCACTGGGCCAGTCTGAAAGCGGCGGAGGATCAGGAGGAGAGTTGCCTTAACGCGGGTATTCAGCTGTGCATACCTTCTAGTTCAGTGCCACCTGTGAGGGTTGCTGTGAATGGCGCTGCACCTGCGAACCAACAAAGAGACGCACAATACAGACCCCCGCAAGAAAAGGAGGAGGCCTGCCAACCAGCCTCACACAACAACTCTCTCTACATACACAGTTGCCAATTTAGCTCATCCCACTTCAAATCCGCTCTTACATTATTTTTTTTATACTAACCAGCGAAAAGAAAACATTTATCTTTCCTCTTAGCAACGTTTTTCCATGCGTTAAGCAACAGAAAAACATTGTAAAGTTTTGCCAGATGTACCTTTTTCTCTATTATCAGATTCTCCATGCCTGCCTATCTTGCACTAACCCCTTCTCCTCAACAAACCTCTGAAACGTCCTCTCTTGTCTGATTCATATATTCTAATCTCTGTCTTCTTCTACAGTTCTTACCTTCGACCGTTACCTCCACTAACAAATTACCAATCCTTCATGTCTTAAAATATGACCCACCATTCTGTCTTTTCTTTCTGTAATAGTCTTCCACAAACTTCTCTCCTCATCCATCATTTCCAAAACTCGTTCATTTCGTACTTTATCTGTCCACTTAATATTCATCATCCTTCTGTGGCACCACATTTCAAATGTTTCAATTTTCCTTCTTTCTGGTGTTCCCAAAGTCCACGATTCGCTACCACAAAGTGCTATTCTAAACATATAGAGTTGTAAAAGGTTCTTCCTTAATCCTAGATGAATATTTTAAACTGAAAGATTTTTTAAAAAAAAGAACGCTCTTTTCGCTATGACTACTCTGCTTTTAACATCATTACTGTTTCAAACACCTGTTGCAATTTTACTTCCTAAGTAATTGAGTTCACTTACTTCCCCTATTGTATCCGATATATTTTTATATTTAATCTACTATTATTGCTATCATTTCTGTTACATTTCATCACTTTTATCTTGCTTTGGTTTACATTTAGTCCAAAATCTTCCTTCTGTATTTTGTTCATCTCATTTAGTAACTTCTCAAGATTTATAAGTCTGTTCTGCTAACAGGACAGTGTCTTCAGCAAATTGTAACATATTGATTTGTCTCGTTGAGCACTAACGCTACATTCAAATTTTTTTTTATACTTTCTTTATTGTTTCTTCTACATACAAGTTGAATATTAACGGAAATTGACTACAACCTATCCCAAATCCTTTTTAACTGATGTGTGTCTGTCATGATTCTGTACTTTTATTATAGACTCTTGATTCTTATATATATTATAAGGTATTCTTGTTTCTCGATACTTTAGGCCTGATTTTGAACATATTGTCCCAATTAACATTATCAAAAGCTTTTTTAGGTCTCCAAATTCCATGAACGTACTTAAGAATTTTAAAATATGGGTAATACATACGTAACCTTTCACTAATGGTGCTGCACTTAAATCTATATTAAAATGGACTATGACGCGCTTCTGAAAGGAAACCGGATGCTGTTTTGAACAAAGTACGGTCGTAACCTTCTATAGGCCGCCACACACGAGCAGTCCATCTGGCGCCAGGCCATTTCGCACTATTCCACGGAGCATTTGTCTCACTACCAGTCATCGGGCCTCGCACAAAATAAGCCCTCGTCCACAAGACGTGGAACATATCTGAACCCCCCCCAAGCTCACAAGTGATAGCTAGATACGCCGTGTTGCGGGCACTCGTATCACAAGGCGCGAACCACTTCTCGACGTGCTGGGAGCAGAACGCCCGTCGTCAATGCACTACTTCGTAACTCACGTCGAATCTTCATTTACAAATCCCAATGAACTAAGTATACTCAGCCCATCAACCCACGCTACAACCTGATTCAACTTGCCTCTAAAGAAAGACAGTATGATTACCTATTGTTCACATTCCCAACAAACTGTAAACGAATAATTCTCCATCCGTTAACGTAGCCTCAGACTAATATATAATCTCTCAGGGACCTACAATAACAAGTTTTTGTCTCCACTAAAACTTTCACGGATTGCACAGACACTAGGAGTTACGAAAGAAAGCAATTCTAGACCAAATATAACCACATGCACTGATTATCCAGAACATTAAGGCCACCTTCTTACTAGCATACTGGTCAACATTTCGAACGCAATTCACTAGCGATTCGGCGTAGCATGGATCCTACAAGTCCTTGGTAGGCTTCCAGAGGTATCTGGTGCCAGATTTCTACGCACAGGACCGAAATTCCCTTAAATTATGGGTCACCTGTTTGTGGGTGCGGCGCTGGGAACGAGCATCTCGGAAACGGAGAGGCTGTTCGCGTGCTACTGCACCTAGACTCAAATTCGGTTACAGAAGCCACCCGGGATTTTCCAAGGCAGTGACAATTGTATTGCTTTGATGACTTGAAGAAAAAAAACTGTTTTGATTACAATCGCCCGCATGTGACCATACCGCTCGTTGATAAAATAATTCTAATTTTGTTCTGTCAAGTGAATTCCAGCTCTCGTCGAGTGTGGAGTCAAGTGGTGCGGTACAATAAACTTAACGAGGCTTATCGAAACCGTTTTTTTTTTTTTTCAAATAATTTTTTAGTATCCAGTGAGTTGATGGAATATTTTAAGCAGATCAAAGAATTATTCACTGATAATGTAGAAAGAAAGGTGGCAGAATTGACGCAAAAGAAAACAAAAAATGCAGCTCCTCTTAGTTGGTCCTATTTTATCAATTAACGAATAATGATGAATTGGATAAGGAGAATGTTTTGAGTAACATCTCAAGAAGAAATCGATCCCTGACTGTACCTGAGAAAGAGGTTTTTCCCAGTAACTGATCATTTGCAGGTGTACCTAGTGTCAAAGTTTCATTCAAAATATTTATAATTATAGAAAAGTAAATAACGCAAATGTTAGTTGTGTTCTATTATATAGGCAACAATTTTAACGATAGTATGTTAAGAGAAAACTGTACAAAATGTCTCCTGGAATTAATAAGGAAAAAACTACGTGCCCCACAGGGGGTAGGGGGGGGGGACTGGTGTAGATGCAAAAGCCACAACAGGCTACATGGGGTAAGAGGGGGTTGAAAAGTCGTTAAAATGGAGGCAAGTAATTTATGGACGCTCCATTATTGTAGTGTTTCTTTGATGTAATATTTTGAAGAATTTTTTCCGCGTATTCAAAGGTAACATAGGTCAGAAAACTGAAGTAATAAATAACCAAATTTACGTACCTAGAACAGTAGTAACAGAATCAAAAGTGTGAAGTGTTTATCTGTATTGTAGCGTGATCTTTGGAGAATGTCACCTGAGATTCATTTAAAAAGCCGTGTGACCTGCGGTGCCTGTCTGTTCCCGTTACTAACAAATTGTAGATGCACTGCAAATTTTAACTTGTTTCTGAATTGATCTGTGATACAATTTACTTCTACTGAACCTTTTTTTTTTTACTTGTGCATTTACGTCTCGTCGACGTCGAGATCATTAGAGGCGCAATGGGACTGGGTGCAAGGAACGGCAAGGAATTCGGCCATGACCTTTTAAAGGAGCATCCCAGCATTTGCATGGAGTGATTTTGGAAAACCCAAATCTGGATGCCCGGACGGGGATTCGAACCGGCATCCTTCCAAATGCGAGGCCAGAGCGTTAACCGCTCACCCACCACGCTCGGTCTGCTGAGCCTTTGATCTAGTAACCGTCTTGATGGAACGCTATATCATCGAAAAGTTCTGTATTCTTAAACATAATGGGATACATTTAAACCGTGATCGGGAGTAGCAAGTCCCATTTCCTGTCCGCCATATAACTCTGTGCTGTGCCCATTATTTGTGAAGAATTAAGAATGATTACGGTTAGACGCTTAGGAGGGTGCGACGGTGATGTTTGTCGGTCTCCGTTATCGCCAGACACTACCTGCTGCTTTATTTCCCCGTTCCCCTCGAGACGAGAATTTAATTACAGGTTTCGGCGGAGTCAGGGAGTAGTAGTGGGGGGGACTGCTACCTGCCCCTGTGACTCAGCGCTCACTTGTTTTCCTTTTTCTTCCTTACCTTCGGCTTGAGCGCTTCGGGCTCAGTCGTGGAGGGGAACCGACAAAACACAAATGGAGCGCCTCCCACAAAACCCCGTCTGTCGGACAGCCGTAAATTAGGAAACCCATCCCGCTGCGTAATGGCCGCACTCTACTTGCTTACCCTCAACCTCCATCCAGCGTATTATTAACCAACGCTGCAGCTCAACTCTTATGAATTCCTGTCAGCATTCTTTCCCAGTTGATTGCTGCGTTCTTCAAAATGAAACGAATTCGGTCATTATTCACGGATCAGGTAAAGCTCTGCGGCTATCCTACACTATCATAGTTCATTAGAGAGCAGATTTCCCAATCCTCTTTCTGTTTACGTCGAGAACAACTCGTGAAATGGCTTCACCATATTTTTTTATAGAACTTCGTAACGAAATTCAGATATTTCCCGTGGTTTCTTCTGAGGATGTTGGAAATTACATGCAGAAGCTTATTAAAGCCGACATTTTTTAACTATAATTATTAGGATGGTTACAAATAACTTCTTCGATTCCTCTTTTTATGTATGTGCCAGCATCAAAGCCCGTCATAATGACGAGTTAAACGAAGTGTTCTTGCAAATCATTTAATCAAAGTTTGCTTAATTGTTAAAAGGTAACGTCCAATGCAATTTCTCGTACCTTACGGGGTAGTAAAAATTTTCAGTTCCATCCTGAATTTGTATAAAATTACTTTCAATACGACTCCTCGTGCCATACGCTGTAGCAAAAATTTTGAGTTGTCATCCTGATTCAGATTGCATTTCAATCTAACCAAAAACTTCGCTAATATGGCGACTAGAAAATCAAAACTTCTGTCACGCACGAATTAATAAATTCACTGGTATTGCATGTTAGTGACATTACGCATCGCGATATAAACTATTTTTTTTTTTTTTATGGCATTTGGCAACGAAGGCCATACAGCCAACTCAATGTAATTTTGTAGTTTTTCAGAGTATAAGTCATCATCCAGTGTATATTGTATTTTCCAATGTATGGACGCCACAGGACGGACAGGACATTCACACAGACACACAGCACTTAAACATCCATGCCCGTGGCCGGATTCGAACCGGCGGCCTAGCGGCTCTAGCCCCTACGCTACCGAGGCCGGCGCGATATAAACTTGATGCAATATCTTAACGAATTTTCACATCTTTCTCTTTCCTGATTCAGACCCATATTACAATACAACGGCTGACATAGTTACATGCGGCTGAAGTATTGCGTCAGTGAAAGCAAAGGAAATTAAAAATAAATATGCCGCATAATATTGGTTTTAAACGTGGTTTAAGCGATATTGATCGCAGTAAATGTGGAACTACCTTCATTCAAACAAATTAATGTGGCCCTTGTGAAAACAAAATATTTAAACAAAAATTAAATTAAATTGCTCATGCCCTCTGCTATAACGTCAAATGCCAGTTGGCACTCTGATTCAGCCTAAAATTCAATCTAATCAAAACATCCGCTAACATTGTTGCCTGAAATTTAAAACATTTACCTTACGTATCTAGGAGCTAATAATATTAATACGTTAATTTAAATACAATGCATACTTTTCTTTCAATGTTCTGGCAACTTATTTCTTCGCTGGTGCTTGACTAAATAGAACTGTTATTAAATAAATTATTAAATAAAGCTCATAACCTCTACCTGCAGTAATATCTCTGGCCGTTGGTAATCCTCCAACGAAGGCTGGCCATGGAGGAAGGAAATATATGGAGACGACGCCAGGGACTTTCACCATACATTGAAGTGACGCCGGTCGGAGAGGAGTGGGGAGGCGTGGCCGCCATATTACCTATCCATACAGACACGGGGAATATGAGCAAAAACCTCAAGGGGACTCTAGGATAAACGTAACGCCGCAATCTGATCATGGATTATTATGTAACTCGATGAGACAAATAAAAAATTAAGAATAACATTTTTTTGATATCGTGCTTATTTTTCGAGATATTCTGTCTCAAATGTGAGATGTTGTGGTTGAAATTCAGAAGAAACAATTGGTCAAAGTCAAATTTGATGATGGATTCTTATTTAAAAAGACGAGACAAAAAAAAATAAAGAATAAAAATTTTCGATGATGGATTCTTATGTAACACGACGAAAAAAATCGAAAATAAATGATAAAATTTTTCGATATCTTGCTTAGTTTTCTGGATATACTGTCTCCAAATAGCAATTGTATGGATAGGTAATATGGCCGCCGCCGCCGCGCATTCGCAGTATCAGCCGAGAGTTTAGAGGCGGCGTCACAGAATAAGCAGTAAATCTTCTCCATGTATTTCTTTCCTCCATGAGGCTGGCTGCGTGACGTCACGTAGATTAATATCATGGATTTCGTCCGGCACAATGTTAGAGCCTCAGGTAGAAATAAAATTTATGAAATAATCCACAGGAAAAGTAGATTACATATCGCAAGATAGAAAAAGTATTTCATCTTTCCTCCTTATTTACATTGACTCTGGGTGCCATGGGAATAGTTCTCGTAGACTAATATTGTCAGAGTGTAGTCATGTTCTCCGCATATATCGTTAAGGTAATTCACTATTACTGATTTCATACCGTTTGTAAGACGCATAGTTATATGTATACTCCTGCTAAATATGAAGCTATATCATTTTTGTGCTCGACAGATAATCTTTCTGCCTAGTTGGTCAGCTTGTTTCTTTGTCAGCTCCCCTGAAGCCTTGAACTCGGCAGTTTTTCGTAGAACGCTGCGGTAAGCGGAAACGCTAATGCTCAGTTTGTGGACGCGGAGAGCGTTATGTAACACCGAAGGCTGTTCATGGAGGGCTTCCGAGAGTGTTTCAAGACGCAGCATGGGTCAACCCAATTCACGTCGGCAAAACAAATATCAAAATCGTTCGACGACTTCGAGAACTCTCGGAAATTGATCCTTCATTTGGTTTTACTGAACGAAATACACAAAACCCCTTTAATCTAAGCATATATCCACCACCTTTTCTTGCATCTTTTCGGTTTAACAGGCTTCAGCTCATGTGGTTCTTGTTAACGATTTTTCATTAACACATCATGATACGCTCCAGTGTCCGATAGAAATGATTTGACTTTCACGGATTACTGTTGATTCTGGTTGCTCCGATGATATTGTCGTTGTTGAATCTCATTTGCCGGAAGTATAGTTATCCTATCAATATTCTTAGCTTAGACCAGAGGTTGCAACTATTTTTATTATTATTATGGCTTTATGCGTCGTCGACGTGGAAGTCATTAGAGGCGGGAAAGGACTGGGCACTAGGAACGAGAAGGAATTTGGCCGTGACCTTTTGAAGGAAGCATTCCCGGCATTCGCCTTGAGTGATTTACGGGTAACCAAGGAAAACAAAACTCTGGATGCCCGGACGAGGATTCGAACCCATGTCCTCCCGAATGCGAGGCCAGAGCGTTAACCACTCACCCACCACTCTCGGTTTGTAACTAGTCTTGAAAGAATATGTGGGTGGGGGCTTTACTGATGCAATATAACCTTCTCGGGTGTTCACCGGGATGGTGTAGTATAAATACAACGTTTCGACAGCTGGCTGTGCTGCCTTCATCAGGTGTCAGATAGCTTCAGATGTTGCAAACTGGATGTCACCGAGCAGGTTTGTGATTTAACTCTGGTTGTTATGAATTATTTACCACTTCATTTCCTACCCAGCCGGCGAAGTTCTGATGACGAAAATTTCTTCTGCCTGCAGGACTCGAACCAGCTAACCCCTAGTCAACGCCGACACCATGACAGTGCCGAGCCAACAGAGCGAGCTATAAGTTAGAAAGGTAGTAGAAAATGTATAACTACCTAGAAATATGTAAAATTACTCCGATTTTATCCATGTAAATGATAACAACGGAAAAAGCTTATAACTTAATAAAAATATATTCGTTACCAATCACCATAATATTACGTGATTGGCGGCAAGACTATCAGTTCGTTAGCGTATCTTACGAACACAGTACGCCAACGGAGTTGCAATGCATAGCGCCGTAGAGGTACGCAGCCACACAAGCACAGCGCGATGCTCGGTTGCGTCTGACGCATGCGACATCTGGGATCGCGTGCAATGTGGCAGTCAGTCGGTAAGCGACTGACGTCACGACAGCTGCTTCGCGGCGCAAATTTGAGGGCTTCTATAAACGAGTGACTTCAAGCTCCGCCATACTAGGAGGTACACTGAGACCGCGTACCGGAGTACCGTCCATCCTGGTAGCGGTTTTAGTAAATTTTTCGTAATCAACTCAGTGAATAGGGGTTTGGTCACGAAATAAAGTGGAACTGAATCTATTGTAGTTGTTGCTGTATATGGATTTGTGACTTTTGGGCGAAATTGTGTAGAAGGTACTGGAGGGGATAAGGATCGGGAAGGAGTTCGGCAATGGCCTGTTAAAATGAACAAATCCGACACAGGCATTAGCCTTGAGTGACATCAGGGAACCGTGGAAAACTGAAAGAGGAGAAATTGGCTAGTTGACTAAATTTGAAAAATAGGTTAATACTTTACCTTAGTATCTATTTTATTCAAAAAACGTATTATTTTTCAAAAAATCTAAAATTTGCATTGTGTATTTTACATTTTAAAAAACGAATTTAAATTTACCGCGAAAACTCTCAAGACTGTCATACCGTCTTGAATGACGTCACACCAGCCGAACCAAAACAAAGCAGTCGTGTATGTATATATCAGATGTCAAGTGTTCTTTAAATAAAAATGAATTCCTCGTTTTATAAGTTCTGTGTAATGCCCTAGTGTAAAAGCACAACAATAAAAACGCCAAATAAGTTATTTATGTGTGTTCCAAAAAAATGAACAGATACGGGAAAAGTGGTTAAAACTTGCAAGGAGGGAGGATGCTCATAGTTTATCTGCAGATTCAAGAATCTATTTTTGTGAAGATCATTTTGATGTAAGTGTTTGTGCACAATATTTTTCTGGATCTAAAGCAAAACTGATGAATTTTGTAGAACCACTAAAGTACTGACAACTTAATAAGGTATGAGTTGAGGTTGTTTTGGTTTTATGATTTATAATCTTTCTTTATTGTTACGTTTAATATAATAAACACACTCTGGCAGTACTATCATTACCGTGGGGATAGATTCTTATGCAGCTCGATGATAGAAATCGAAAATAAAGAATAAGTTTTTTCAATATCTCTCATAGTTCTCGAGATATCATAACTGAAAGGTGATGTTAGGCTGATACGAAGCTTAGAGCAGACTGGAGCTTTAAAAATTGCCACGCCTGTTTTTGGGGATATACTTTTCTAGAAAATGTGTAAATAAAAGCTAAAAGAAACATACCATAGACGTGATGCAACTGAAAAGTTACGATACGGGCACGGCACAGAAATAATAGTACCTAACAACAATCATATTCAATGACATTATTCACTCCAAAGATAGTATCGAAGCGAAGAACAAAATCTTTTGTTATTTCGCTTAGGTCTTCCTTTTGGTTTAGCTATTTATCACTTGCTTATACGGCGTCAATTTTGGGCAAATTGCTACCGTTTGCTTTGCTAAATCCTGGTTCCATAGCGAATTACACTTTTCTTTCAGCATGTAACTGAGAACAACTGTATTAACGTGACAAAAGTTCCTACAAACGACTAATTTACCAAGTAACCTGTTCTGTTCCACGAAAATGTCAATAACAACTTTGGCGTCTCGGGGAGTGTAACGTAATGTTTTCTCACTGGCGTTCGTGTTCACGTGACTGAATGCCTGATTTTTGCCGAATTTATTTTCTAAAAATAATAATAATCTTTATCTTTTATAATAAATAATTTTGTTTTTGTTACCTCCTTAGCACGATTAATCATTAAAAACTGCTATGCGTCCGATTTATTCTTAGTGGCCACAAGCCTTTTGCGGTCAGATAGCTGAAGACTTCTTTTATTTTTATTCCTCCGTGGGGGGCTGCCGTAGGGTCTTATTGGCCATTCACAGCCTAATGTCCCGTTTACACGGTGCGATCTGACTGGAACGAGTGTACTGTCTTGCTGCGCGCAGCACTGAATAGTCCACTCTCCTCGTGTCAACAGGTACAAGACAGACAATTGACTAAGGATAGTAGACTAGGTTCACGACCAACTTTTGGCGCGCGAGTTCAACAATCAAGATGGCGACAGTTAACAAGTCGCATAAGCGGAGTGAAGCAGAGGCATTAAAATCTTTAGAACTGCATGAAAGTGGGGAAATTCCGTGGAATTTTAAGAATAAAAATTTTAAGAACAAGGATTTTAGAGACTTTGCTATTAAAAAATTTCTTCATAGCAGTGTCATTTTTTATGTATTGACAAAAATATTTCACAATAGCTCTACAAATTGAGATACAATCAGTCTTAAATGATGCAACTCTGTATTTTCAATTGCTACTTTATTTATTTTTAAAAAAAAGGCGCCGAGGCATTTAAAGCATTTCTTTTTAATATCCATTCTTTTTACGTTTTTCTACGTTTTATTTTATTATTCTTCATATCATTCAACATTATAATCAACAAATTAGCTACGATGTTAATTCCTTTCTGTAATATGGACATACTATTTTCAACAAGATCACAGTGTAGGAGTAGAGAGCTGTCCTCACAGTGGACAGTGCACTGTCTTCTAATTATTACTAGCATGCTAGTCCCAAAGTCTAGTCCACTCTCTTACCCCCACCACCGACGGTCCGACCAACTGTCGTTCCAGTCAACTCGCATCGTGTAAACGCGGCCTAACCTAACTTTAAGGGACGGATTGGAAAGGAGGACGGCCATGGTATTTTAAAGCAAGAATCCCGGCATTTGCCTGTAGCGACTACAGAAACCCACGGTAAAATGTATTCAGGAGGACCGGAATCCCCGTTCTTCCGAATGCCAGAATATAGAGCGATATCGCTCCTTAGTTACCTGGAAATTTTTAATTCCTGGGACCGAGCGTGGCGGTGTAACGGTTAGCGTTCTCGCCTTGCATTCGGGAGGACGGCGGTTCGAATCCCCGTCCGGGAATCCAGATTTGGGTTTTCCATGGTTCCCCAAATCACTCCAGGCAAATGCCGGGATGCTTCCTTCAAAAGGCCATGGCCGAATTCCTTCCCATTCCTTGCCCCCATCCCTGCCCCCCATCCTTTCCCGTCTCTAAAGACCTCGCTGTTGAAAAAACGTAAAAGCAGTTAAAAAATTCCTGGGAGGCGAGTTGGTGTAGGGTCACTGAGACCTGAAGGTGGGGATCCATTATGTTTGCAAACTCAGAATTTATCTGGTGGAGAGGTGAAAGGCGAGCATGAACACAATTTTCAGATGTCTGCGATTGTTCCGACGGTTTCGGAACAATAAAGAAATTGTAAGACTGGAGATTTTCTCGGCGTTGTAAATGAATAAAATTTTCTCGGGTAACTAGCCGAGTTAGTCCATCGTTTGACCACGACGTTTCGGCGGTCACAAAACTCTGCCGCCATTGTCAAGTCACTTGACAATGGCGGCAGAGTTTGTGACCGCCGAAACGTCGTGGTCAAACGATGGACTAACTCGGCTAGTTACCCGAGAAAATTTTATTCAATAAAGAAATTCATTGTTCGTAGTCGGGCAGTGCGCGTTCAGTGAGTTCAGCTTCAGAGGAGCGAAGTGACAACAGTTTTACACTAATTACCTAATTCACACACTCAAAACATTGCACGGAATGCTGAAAACACAATACAAATCTCCAGTATGGTGTATGAGATATCAAGATCAGTGAATCACACAGTAAATACAAACATTTTGTCCTACACGGGATCAGTCGACTGCGTAATAACTTTAACACATCTGTACATTATTCAGCTATATAACATTCCCAACAGAATGTATTATAATTATAATTATTATTATATTCTTATATAATACTTGTAATCTCTTTTTTGTACAAGATTTGTAAATAAATATTAAAATAATAATACAATATAGTTATTTTTATGTACTTCCTATTGTCCCATGATAGCTGTTAGTTTAAGGAGGCTAAGACAGGGACGGAACGCGCAGCCACCAGAAACCCTATCACCACACGGAATTATTATTATTATACTCTTGTACTACACTCACAAATAATACGATCTGTGGAACTCCGTATAACTTACAACGTACATTCGCAACATTAATACTTGACAACTCCTATAAGATTTACGCATGGGTGCATCCTTGTTACCTCACAACTTTCGCCCGTATTCCAGAAATTTCATTACCTCAGTGCTACGAGAGGCAAACACTACCTTCTGCGGGCGCCAAATCGAAAGATGGAGCGAAGATGCCAGGTGGTTAGCGGCGAAACGTCAGCAGTGTGGCTTAAAACAAATTAAATGATTCACAGAAATGTGACGGTTAGTGAATGCAAAACTAAAGCTTACGTAGTTATACTCACTTTAACACAGGAGCAAAATAAAATAAATGAGGAATATGTAAATTGTACACACACGTATTTCTAAACAACCGAGCCTGGTACGCGAGCGACTGTTTTTCGGGCCTGGTTTCGATCTCCGGTCCGTCCATCCTGATTTCGATTTTCCATGCTTTCCTGAAATTAATCCTGGTGAATGTCAGGATGGTTCTTTCTCAAAGATCACGGCTGGATTCCTTCCGCTCGTTCTTGCAGCTCAAATGTCTTCGATGAGTCGTAAGTTTTAGTAGGTTAATTCATCAATTGAAGCAACAAAAGAAAACACACAGATTTCAGTGTAAAGAAATATTCTCGGAAATGGATTACTGTAACTATTCGTGAATTGCGGTAGAGCATATGTGCCGATAAGAATTTCAATTTAACGAATTTTTAATTCCTTCAACGTTTGAAGTAAATTTAAAATTAGATGTTTTTAGCAGCCGTCATGTTTGTAAAATTGAGCTTATTTTGCGGGTGTATAGTTCAACGACAAGGTGGTGTAACCAGCCGTCAGCAGCAGATACATCAGTTCGAAACAGATCTGACAAAGGCCGAACGTTTGGTGCCGAAACGTCGTCAGTAGCAACAACATTGACGCAGCAAAGTAAATGGAATTTTGGAGTCAACTGTTCGGCGTATCCTGCAGTAATTTAATCCAGTCTTTTACTCTGTTACTCCTGCTCCGTTATGCTTGAATCCAACTGATACTGCACGGTCGAGGTGCTCCTAATTCTTTGTCAATATACATCCAGTCCTCATCACCAATACACCCCCTTCACCGGCCTTCCGTCTTCCAATGATTCCCAACACAGTTCCTTCATCATATCAGTTTAGTAATTGTTTTTCCACAAACATACCATACGTGCCTTTCTTTATTCTACATTCGACATTACTGTCTCAGATCAAGTCGATGCAAAAAATAAGGTAAAACGCACCGTACCACAAAGCTGTGCGGAGCTGGAATTCGCTACTGTTTACATTCAGCCCTCAGTCTGTTGTATTCGGGCGACGCGAGCCTTGCTGGAGCCTTGTCCAGTTCCAGGAACACAGAGGCCCCGCTGGCTCGATCAATACGGACTGCAGTCACTGGAATTCCCTGCAGAGCGCGCGGCATACTGCCTATGCTCTGATCCGTCCCTTCATCACAACCCTGCAGCCAGGGCCGGCGGATAATGTGGGTATGGTGGGTAGCAGTTAACCACCGGAATTTGAGAGCGACTGAGCGAGTATAGAGGAAAGAAAACAACCACCACAACAAAAAAAAACAGACCAGCGACGCATGTTCGTTTCATCATTAAAAATATCAAACTAGATAGACAGATAGATAGATAGTATGGTCACTTGCTCCCATGTGAGGAATAACTCGGGGATGTTGAACAGTTCATACACTATTAGGTAATGTCAATATACTATATACTTGAGATTATCTATTATATATTGACAACAAGTTAGTTACGGACCCAGCATACTGTATCCCACACCAATGCCATTAGCGACGCGCTAAATTCCCGTTGATGCTTCAATAAATACCGCCACCCCAGATGTCGCCTACTGCACAAACAATCGTTGTGAGTGAAAGCTAAAATTGCTACAGTAGAATATCGTATATCCAAAACACTTGTGTGTGAAAACTGCATTACTGTATTTCGAAGACGTTTCGATTGAATTCCGTATGTATACTCGGAAAAAAAATCAAGTAGGTAAATTCATTGTAAGGAGAAACGAATTGAGTGTAGATAATGCTAAAATACAGTAGAACGTGGAAGATAAATTTGCATCGTCCTTAGACGTAGGATCCACTGGAACTTTAAAAGATGGTCTTGTAAAGTTAGCTGTCAGTCAAAATCGTGAGAATAAGTAAAAGTAACATTCTTGTTCTTCGCTATTTACACAAATAAGTGTGTGTGTTTTTAACTTTCACGCGCATGTACTAGAGATATAACGGAAGTGTCATTATGGAAGTAGAAACAAGCCAAAGTTATTTGAAAATGTCATTTAGTGTCAGTTTCTTCTATTTAATAAAGACAGCAAGTGAAATAATGTTTATTTTAATAATCAAATCAATCAATCAGTCAGTAAGTAGTAGTTTTCTAATTACTGTAATGAATATTCGAAAGTTAAAAGTGGCAAGTTATATTTTAAAAACAAAAGTTTAGCAGCCTTTTCTCCTTTTAAATAGCTTCTTTTTTCATCACATATTAAAGCTGCTTTCGACTGAACAATTTTTCGCTAGCAACACTGTTAGGCGGAGCTGACAAACTTGCGGACTAATAGTGAAAACATGAATATTTGCAGAGCGTCCTATATGCTACCAGTTAAGAGGATCTTCTTTTAGTGGAAGTCCTTTTTGCTTCAGCTACTGTACTATACTTATATGGGAATTGAGAGAGCTATAACAGCGAGAAATTTATTGGAACAATAAAACATTTGATAAACTTCGTGCGAGACTCGTCGAAACGACTTAGACAATTTAAGAAACTACAAATCGCGATAGGAAAAGGAACTAGTGATGGTTTACCTTCTCTTGCAGCCTATTAATCGACAAGGTATTATAAGTTTAATACTAATTTTTAAATTGTGGTTTTGTATTTATCCATTTTAAATCAAAGAGAAAATTATCAACAGCTGATGCAATTTGTATACGCTCGTATTCTGGATTTTGCTACTATATGGAATCATTGAGTGTATCTTCTATTTAAAAATTATGGCAAATTTTGATGCATCAAAATTTTGAATGCAGATCTACAGAAATCGAAACCGAGCGGGGCAGTGTAACGGTTTAGCGTTCTCGCCTCGCATTCGGGAGGACGGCGGTTCGAATCCCCGTCCGGGCATCCAGATTTGGGTTTTCCATGGTTTCCCCAAATCACTCCAGGCAAATGCCGGGATGCTTCCTTCAAAAGGCCATGGCCGAATTCCTTCCCATTCTTTGCCCCATTCTTGTCCCCATCCTTTCCCGTCTCTAAAGACCACGATGTTAAAAAGAGACGTAAAGCAGTTACAAAAAAAAAAAAAAAAAAAAAAAAAAAAAAAAAAAAAAAAAAAGGAATCGAACCTATATGATATTGAATATTGATCGCATAAGAAGATAGAAGCAACTACTGATGTTTTGTATTGTGCTCGAGAGTCAAAATTTGAAGGTATTAACTTTGAAATCGACGAACCACAAATCCCACATCAGCGCAAAATTCCGAAACACCTCGATCAAGGTAAGAGTGAAAATCTCAGATTCGAAACCGCTAAAGGCTTTTTCCGAAAATCTTATTTTGATGTGCATGATCAAGTACTAATGTTGTTGAAGAGTCGATTCGACAACGATTCCACCTACTTCTCCGAAATCGTTAGAACGATTCGCTCTGGGACAGCCCACCAATTGTCACGCAACCCGGGGTTGGCGTACAGCAGATTTATTGAGCGAAAGTGCATTATAGGTAAGTCAGCTTTTATGAAGTGATAACACACAGATCGTTATTCACGTGAAATAACTCACCGCCACTATGGTTGAATTATTTGACCGTGCCTAATGGATAAGAACATCAAAATTTCATCTCCAAAGTCACAAGTTCTGCTACGCCCACCCTATGCTGCCATTCTCAAAGCGCGCCTAGAACAGACAGCAACAATCAGAAAGCCAGCTAGCGCTCGATGATAACCTAATAACATTTCAGGGAACTCTTTCCCCCTCACTTTTGTCTGACTACCAGGCCCGTAACTACCGCCGGGGCAGCCGGGGCACTGCCCCGGGGCCCCCAAGCCCGAGGGGCCCCAAACTGATGGTTAAAAAATTATTGTATTTTAATATTTATTCTAACTTCCTATAAAATACCCAGCACCTAACTAGAAGTTAATAACAACTGGGCGGTAGGGCAAATCGGCGGTAGAGTTGCCGTCGACGGCAGGTATGCAGCGGGGCGCTGCCACTACATTCGACGGTAGTTTGTCCACCCAGTGGCCCAGATAGGCGCATTCATACTCGGCGGATTTTTAACCGCTTGTACGTTTTCAGTCTGTGTAAAGTTAACATTTTGTTTAAATTTAAAAATCGTAATTTGAGTTAAGTGGTGGTAGATAATGATCTTCTCATTTCGTTAGCAGAAGCGAGACCAGTTTTATGGGGCATACCATTAGATTGTTTCAATGATCGGGACGCTACCAGACACGTTCGAAAAGAAGAGTGCATTGAAATTGGGAATGATTTTGACTTACTGGAAAACGGGGATAAAATTCCTTTGGATAGTAAACTTTTTGATCACATATTTACATACATTTTTATAGCTTCAACTAGAACTTGAAAAATGTTGAGTCATATTTTATAGAAAGATTTTGATGTTTAATACTGTGTAAATGTGTCCTTATATCTTAGACATTTGCCAAGGAACGCTTCCAAAATTAGACCGAATTTTGCTGCTCGATATTATGAGACTTTTTTTGATATATGTAACACAGCAGTAACGAATACAGTGAGACAAGCCATTCGGTATACATGCAGAATAATGAAGTATATGTATTAGTTAAATATAAAAGTCTTAGCTATTATATGACTAGTGTATTTTTCAAACATTTCCTGTACACCTATTCCTATTAACCTCAAGGAGTTTTCACCCTAATTAACATAATATATATATAGCCGATTCGAATTATATAACATTAAATGTTTATCTATAGTAGGCCCATGAGGAAACTGCTTACTTCAACGTGACTGCCAACATTTCCACACGTTGAATACATTTCGTCAACTGGGTATTTCTCCTCTGAATGGTGTACATTAGTTTCCCAAGCAGTTCGTCAGAATAAACATCCCAAAATAATTGAAAAACTTGGTGTCATCGATTCTCAATAATTCTGTTCTCTTTTGGCTGATTTGATAGATCCAAACAAGACGATTTTTTTCTTTTCTTATTTTTTTCGGTGAGGTAACTGTGGTGGGTGCCTTGGTTGGCAAACCACGTTACAATTATATTTCATACCTTTATGATTAATAATTGTGGATTTTTAATTTTAATTTTTATGAAGGAGTGGAAATTATTTAATTTTGCAAGAATCTCGACGTTAGTTGGAATTTAGGAAAAATTGTCACAATAAGACATTTATTTTCTTATCACTGGCGATTACAAGTCCGAGCGAATTTACCGTTAACATTAACACAAATTGGCAAAGTCATAAAAGCAACGCTCAGAGTTACAATTAGCCGTCATGAGCAAGCAAACAATTATATATTTACTTTTAAATATCTCAGAATCAAAATGCAAGAAATAATGACAAATGGAAACAATAAAAAATACAAGTTATGACTACCTCAGACAAAGGTATCATGATACTGTGACTTTACAGTTAAAAAGGAAAATCATGGGCGCCAGAATGAACAATATATCATTCGAAAATAACTAGTTCTGGCAAATTATGCCGCTAGCTCAGGGGTTTTTTACAATTACAAAGTGAGAACATGGACCTATCCTCTCAAAGTCGCTTACGGGTTCTGTTTCACGGAATGCACAATCACATGGCTTGGTCGTAATCAATTACCATTGTAGTTCTGCGTCTGATGTCTGTGATGAGTGTAGCGGACCCACGATATGTGAGATTATCTCACAAGTCGGCTATAGGCATCTCTGGTCTGGCAATGCGCATCATCGCATTACCGGCTGTGTTGCGGTGATACGCGGCATTTACTTATAATTCAACGTGGTGTGGAATGAACGATGTAATTACCTGTTTTCGTTTGTTACGTAAATTATGAACCTAACTCGTTGAATGTTAGGTGGTCTCCTAATTAGTCTTTCATTGGTCGACATCTCTAACTCGTAATATACCGTCTGTGAAGTGATTGCGAATTTCGTGGCGAAAGGAAACTGTATTTGCTCATGGGTATATGTAATGGAATTTCTATAAAATTTACCATTCCCATATGAGACATTATACACATTATGCGGTTTGACGTGAACTTTCATCATCGTCAACCAAAGTCGCTGCAGCATCTTTGGCATACAAGCGGACCCGAAATATAACCATTCCGCACATAAAATTGACTGATAATGAATAGCGCAACTATCATTCCTCAGTAACATTACGATTCCTTCACAATGGGTCTATTGATGACTCGAGATTATCTCGACATTCAAAGAATAAAATATTTCTCTTTATTTAGGAGTTATTATAATACTCTTAACATGTCCGTATACTCCACGTTTTATGCCGAAATCCATCCCAGTTAGCGAATATTTTCTTTTATACACTTATGCTTCTTTAGCTTGTATGAAAAGGTCGTAAGCTTTGTGCACAGAACGGTTCGCTCTCAGGTTTTCCGTTTGCCAATACAAAGCAATTTTGAGATTTCACGCTAGCAGAATACTACAAATCTATATAAAGCACAAATATAAACTTTGAAATTATTTTCGTTGAGTGCACACAATCCTGAGCTAAATGTATGCAGTCCAACAATAGTTTTAATCTAATTTACGGAATACTATACAATTTACAGTAAGGGTACGCGAAATACCGCTAGAACGAGGCGTGGAACGACTTGTTTCCCTTCTCCATTCATCCTGGGGTATTCGCTACCTGCCAATTCTCGGAACCTGCCGGTTGAGTTCAGCTGCCTCCCTGCGCTAATGAGCTCAGCTGTCAGAGGGTAGCTGTTTCCAACTCTTTCGCAACCGTTACTTTGTATGAAATGGCTTTAAGTTCCGGGCGTTATGAGGCCCGATCTCGGTTTGTCCGTCCGTCAACATTTAACAATTCTTCGAGATCACTCTGGCCACCAAATAAGGCCAGAAATATAGCATGAAAAACTTCGATATCACCAATAATCTTATCGTTCACGTCTTCACCATCTGTGCAGTTATCATATACAAAATCCCCTTTTTAATTGAAGTTAGCATCAAAGATAATTATTTTAACTTGCAAAGTTAGCTGAATTATTGAATATATCCCGTAAATAAAATTTTTCCTTTTAGCCTTTACAAATGCAGTCGCCTTTAACTTTTTGCTCTTCGACCTCGCTCTATCATTAGCAAAATAACAGCAAGGTATTGTGAAAGCTATCCTGTGTATCTGTAATCCTTCAACTAATTTCTGTGATGACCAATTTGAACAAATCTTTCTGGCAAGGTTTCGTGTTCTATAGGGCATTATCTATGGCACGTTAGCCACCCTTTACAGATAGATACACAAAAACAAAGAAGTAAAATACGTTGATGAGATAACTTGCGATCTTCGATCAACACAGACAAAGCGATTTTACGCTCGCTGTACACTTCTGCTCAGAAAAGATATAATGCAACTATCTAAGGTAAAATGTTACATCGAACTCCTGCATCACAAAATGTTGAAAACCTTTTCGTTTATGTCACAAAATACATCTTAGAAAGCATATCACAATATTGGTATCGCTGTCAGATTAATTGTGATTGCGAAGACAAGAAATTGTGCTTTCTAATGGCGCTTCATTTTCCGCGAGTGCGTATCAATTTATTTGGCTCAGGAAAACATTTAATATTTCAAGATTTTTATCAAATCAAGTCCAATTAACAGCGTGAAAGTCAAAAGTGACTATTAATATTTCACGTGGACAAAATATAAAGTTCGGAATAGCGAAATAAGCATTACAAATTCCGAATATGGAAACATCCTAAGTAGCTTTAACTGTAGGTGCAACTTTGGTACCTTGAATTTTGTTTGATTTTACGTTTACCTAATCTTTCCAGCAAAACAGACGGTTTAGACTAGCGGAACTGGCATCGGCGTTTTTCAAGCATGATTAATTTCGGTAAGGCGTCTAACCTAAAAGATTGTGTACTGTACATTTTTTTTTTTTTTTTTTTTTTTTTTTTTTATGATCCAAATCGGTCAATTCATAGTCAGCCTTTTCGTCATTGTATTTGGCATGCTACACAACTTGTTGAACAATGCCTACAAGACGAATTTGAGACGTCCATGGATCTTCCTCTGGAAAATAATTCTGCGTCGCGAATATTCGTCTTTACCGCTTTCAACAGGATTTCGAAGGACGCAGAACCTTGGGCTTACAAGGTTACAGACGTTCGGCGGTTTGTGCCCGACAGCTAATGACATTCCTGGAACAGGTATAGTGTCCGTCGACCGACCGCACTTACTAACTGGTCCAGCTGACAACCAGGTACCTGGGTTACACAACATTCTCGTCTGTCTTCCCTTCCAGCTGATTTCATTGATCCGCCAGAATTTAGTTTCTGCAGCAAAATACTTGTCTTTTGACGTGAAAGGGCACAGAAAAATTTCCCGTTGCTTTTCGATAATGGCGGTGTATATGCTATCATGCCTTTCTGTTCCATGGATACTCAAACCGAAACGCTTTACACAAGTTTTCCGGAACTGCGCGTCTGACCAGACGCATTCCGTACTCACAACTGCGATCTGCAGTGACTTTTGCACTGTATCAGCGCTTTTGCTGACACTATGCTCAGTAATCTGCCGCGTCACTGTCACGTCTTCGAGCAGTGTCCGACTGAAAATTTGTATTTCCGGAACTGCTTCGACCATACAATCGACAGACGTAATGGTGGAATGCTCGCATTCCTCAGAGTTTATCAGCTGTTGGTCTGTGTTTTGGGTTGGCTCTACTTGCGCAATTTCCATCCATTCATCGGTAATCGCGGCAGTTGATACCTCTGTGTGTTTTTGTGACTCCGAATGGAAGGTGGATAATTTCCCGTCCAAATTTGTTGAAATCGCAGCTTGCGAATCAAAGCGTACATCAAAACTCTGCTTAAGCGAATCCCAATATCTCTTATTTTCCTCTTTTTGTGAATCAAACCGTGCATCAAAACGCTTGTTTAATTCCAGAAATTGCTGGCTTGATTCCTGCCTTTGTGAATTAATTTGAATTCTTAATTCCTCTTTTTGTGAATTAATTTGCAGGCTTAATTGTTGGCTTAAATCCTGCTTTAGTTGTTGCCTCGATTGCAATATTGCAGTCAACAACATGTTGAACATTTGCTGTGATGAGAGGGGTGGTGCTTCTACAGGAATTTTTGTCATTTGTTGCGTCTGTTCTGAATGTGCGGGCGTATTCTGTGTCATCTCACCTACAGGAAACGAAAATTTTTCCATATTTTCCTGTGGCGACAAAGTAGACTGCGAACTATATGAGTGGGTCGGAACTTCAGAACTTACGTTCCCCTCCCCAGCAGCCAATATTTCGCTTTGTTCCGTTAACTGAACCTGATCGTTCATGATTTCGGGAGATTTTTGCCTATCAGATTGATCTTCCATATCGAAATCTTTTATCGTACGAGATCGTAGCTTCATATGAACACACAACGAATGAATTTACATCGCAATTGTGCAATGACGAAATCTAGATTCACTAACAACAAAAATACCGCGAATTTCAATACACACAAATACATATACCCCTCCAAAATACAGCAAGAGAAAAGCAACGATGTATCATGCAACACAACACCATGAAAGCAGACTTACTTTCAAACACATGGGCAAGACATGCGTGTCTTTAATTTTCTTACAAGCTACCATGCATTAAGAAATCAACACTGACGTTACTCATTTAAAAATTTAAACTGATCACAAAATTGTTACAATACATAGTGTATTGCATCTCAATTGAAATACACAAATCAACTTCCTTTTAAAGCGTTGAAACAAAATAAATTTTATGCATTGAAACAAAATGAACTTTATGCATTAAAATATAAGTGAAACATCAAAATAAAATCTTGTATGAATATCTATTGACTACAAGAATGATAAAACAGCCAAAAACCATGTGCAACATTCCATGAAACTTTCCGAATTTGGGCTCAAACTTATAATTTGAATTAGTGCCACCAATTCGCAGACATTAAGAAGTAATGTCTCATCTGGCCCCAGCGTTGGGCGACATTATGTGGTGGGTGCCTTGGTTGGCAAACCACGTTACAATTATATTTCATACCTTTATGATTAATAATTGTGGATTTTTAATTTTAATTTTTATGAAGGAGTGGAAATTATTTAATTTTGCAAGAAACTCGACGTTAGTTGGAATTTAGGAAAAATTGTCACAATATGACATTTATTTTCTTATCACTGGCGATTACAAGTCCGAGCGAATTTACCGTTAACATTAACACAAATTGGCAAAGTCATAAAAGCAACGCTCAGAGTTACAATTAGCCGTCATGAGCAAGCAAACAATTATATATTTACTTTTAAATATATCTCAGAATCAAAATGCAAGAAATAATGACAAATGGAAACAATAAAAAATACAAGTTATGACTACCTCAGACAAAGGTATCATGATACTGTGACTTTACAGTTAAAAAGGAAAATCATGGGCGCCAGAATGAACAATATATCATTCGAAAATAACTAGTTCTGGCAAATTATGCCGCTAGCTCAGGGGTTTTTACAATTACAAAGTGAGAACATGGACCTATCCTCTCAAAGTCGCTTACGGGTTCTGTTTCACGGAATGCACAATCACATGGCTTGGTCGTAATCAATTACCATTGTAGTTCTGCGTCTGATGTCTGTGATGAGTGTAGCGGACCCACGATATGTGAGATTATCTCACAAGTCGGCTATAGGCATCTCTGGTCTGGCAATGCGCATCATCGCATTACCGGCTGTGTTGCGGTGATACGTTCGCGCCAGCAAGGCAAGCTGCGGTTAGCGAAAGAAGTCAACTTTCCAAGTCAACCTCAGACTGGTGCGATCGAAGTTAGAATGTCCAGCTCCTCGCTCTTCGGTCCACGAGGAAACTTCTCGCTCCGCCCATTTGTAGTCTCGAAGCTCACATATAACAAAAATTCCCAGGATTTTGAGTTATACACTCATTTTGATTGGATCTTCAGGTCGGCACCTAATGTCACGTGATATCCTCGATATGTGATTTGGCCAACGTATCGAACAGAGGTCGGACATATTCGGCTAAGTTCGGGGACGACTCTGGCATTTCCCGCCCGGTGGGTAACCTTGTTGACCGCCTATCCCTAGGGAGTAAAGTGTGTGGTCTGGCAAATCCCAAATCCGCGACGTCCTGTCGCCATGGCTCGGAAAGACCAAGATTAGCTTCAAGCCTACATAGCTCAATAACTCTTTAATATTCGCTTTGCTACGATACACTGTATAAGTTCACCATTTCATTACAGTCCTCACTTGGAATCTTGCGTACTTTATAAAATTACAACAAAAATCTATTCACGTGGTCGCCCAAGATTTATGTAAATTACTCTTATATTATTACATATATAATAAAAATGCACCTTGTAACGTGGCGAAAGCGCGGCTCGTTACAGTAACCGAAAAAATGACAATTTTTAAACCTACTTATGACGTAATAATCACCAAATTCAACAAATAAACTTCTAATTTCACAAAATGAAACTTAATTTGGCAAAAGCAACTGACGCCAGACCACGTCACATTCCGCCATCTCTTCATAGCAGCGGCAGTTCTACCGCTGAATTTGTAAACACCTCAAATTCTGTAGGCGGCACCAGTTAATTTTCCGCTGCGGCAAGAACCGCCCAGTGTGTAACCGGCCCAAGAATTGATTCAGCGTCCGCTAGGGACTGTGAAATACCTCAGTCCTAAAATTCACAATGAGCTTATAATCCTATTAGCATTAGAAATCAAAAATGAAATTACCGTTGAGCTTCAAAACTATTTTTTTTTTTATTGATTTTAGATACCACTCAGGACATTGCTAAAGTTGGTCAGTTAAGTGAAAATTACAGGTATGTCAAAATAATTAATGATGAAGAAGGGACAGCTATTGATATAAAAATATGTGAACCTTTTGTATCTTTTAGAGAGGTAAAAGTTCAGTCTGTCTAAGACCTTGCAGAAGAAATAGTTACTTCATTGGAAGAGAAAAACTTGGATTTGACCAAATACCGTGGACAAGACTACGACAAGGCTGCAGTTATGAGTGGGGTATACAGTGGAGTGGAGCAGCGTATTAAAGAAAAGCCCCACACGCATACTTTGTGCACTGCGCTGCACATAACCTTAAATTAGTAATAAAGGATGCTGGTGAAGGAAACCGAGTGGTCAGCCAGTTTTTTGTAACCATTCAAAGTGTGTATTGCTTTTTTGGTCATAGTATTTTGCGCTGGCAAGACGTGAAGTCAGTGTACGACATCGAGGCTCAGACTGATTCACTGAATTCGAAAGTAACACTGAAAACTCTTAATGCAACTCACTGGGCTGGCAGGCATGAGGCAGTGTAAACACAGGTTTTGTGACGTGTTTAAAAGCCTTACCCGCATAACTTTGACTTCCAGGGAAAGCTAGGAAAGAAATGAAGCACAGCAGCTAAAGAACAAACCTGAAAGTTTTGATTTTGTATTGCTTTTGGTTGTGCCTTGTGCAGTGTGAAGTTTAGAGTCTCTCAACATCGTAGCAAAATCCTTACAATCTGAAACCATGGACCTAGGTAGTTGTATGCATATGAGTTATTTGGTAATTTATTTTTAAGGATAACCGATATACGTGAAAAGTTTAAAGAATTAAAAAAAAAACCTTTAATTAGTTGAGTGAAGACGAGAGATTAATAGACCCAAAATCTTGTTTCCGTGTCACTGTGTTCTAGACACTTTGTATTCAACTTGATCGCCGTTCTGAACGGACGAAAGTTGTTCTTGACACTTGATAAGTGATACAACCTGACTATTAGCCAATGCATGTGAAAGTGATATTCACAAAAAAGCAGTTGATTTCGTTAATAAGTTTTTAAATGATGTGAGTCCAGCCTTTCTTTCACAATTATATTCAGTGAAAAATTCGTTTCAAAACAAACTGGAAACAATGAAAAGTGTTAAGGAATTTGCTAATTATATAATAGTCGACGACAGTTCCCTTTTATGAAGCTACCCAGATGTTTACACAGCGTGCATCATGTATTTGACTGTTCTTGTGACAGTATCAAAGGTTGAACGGTCCTTTTCTAAACTTAAATTGATCAAAAATTACTTGAGAAGTACAATGGCTCAAGAAAGACTCAGCAAGTTAGCTTTGCTTTCAATTGAGAATGACCGAGCTCAACAAATCAACTTTGACAAAGTAATTGATGAATTCGCTTCTTTGAAAGTTAAGGGAACAAATGTTTAAGAAATAATTAAATGTAGCTAATCTTTTCAATATACACTACTTTCCATGCATCAGTTACTGATTCCTTGTGTTTTAAGCAAAGTATGCATTTCCACTAACTTAATTTACATCTATTATCTTTAATCGATCTTAAACTTTAATTTAGAAAAGTCATATTTTAAATTATTAATTAAAAGTTTTTGGCTAGTTTAATCTTATTAAAAGTTAATGTTTTAATTTTTTATGTTGAGAACAGTGTAGCGAATATTTTACCATGTATTTTTAATGTGTGATTTTATAAATTTTTGATGAACATACACTGTTTTTAGAAATTGCACTTTTGTATTATTCACCTTATTCCTTTCACAACCATAAGCACTGAATATTTAATTTCCAAAACTTGTATCATAAAAATAATCAATTTAATAATTTTTTAATTGTATATATAGATAAATATTTGAACATTTGGCTTTTGTAGCTAGTTTTGTTTCCATTGCAAGGACCAATAGATAAAAACAAATTTTTGTCGAATTGGAATAAAGCCCCATGCAGATAAAAAGAAAAATGTTGAGGGGCCTCACTATGAAGTTTTGCCCCGGGGCCTCCAAGTTTATAATTACGGCCCTGCTGACTACCCACCCGGGCCTAACACGATACGCCGGCCCTGCCTGCAGCAGTCACATTAATTATCCATATTCACAATCCTCATCACGTAGTTCGTACAGTTACGTGTCCTATTAAGGTCATTGGTCTATAAAAGACATGAAGCTTAATCGTCAGCCATGTTTGATAAAGATTGGCGATATTAAAGGAGCTGCGAGAGAGGGTTAATATCGCCATCTCTTCATCAACTTGAATCTTTTTCTCTGTACACGTTTAAGATGTGTTGATTTTTATCGTCTACTTTCTGATTCCTGCATTTTGTTAACTAATCACAGAAGCTTTCCCATAAACCAGGATATCAAGAGTGTCCCCACAATTCCCCGTGCCACGAGTGCATGTGTGCTCTTTATCGCGCTCCGCTGTACAGTTGGAACTATTTCTTTTACGTGTCAAAAATAATTCGCTTTCACCTCGGGAAGCAGAATAAAGTACCAACTTATCATGTGAAGTCTAATTCATTGCTTGCAATATTTTTACTTAAAACAGAATAATTTTAAGATTAGTAACGTCAAAGTAATTCGTGTGGCAAATAACCGTTATGTACATATCTACACATTTAAAAAAAAGAAAGAAAAAAAAAAGTTTCCTTCTCGCTGGGTGAAGTCAATAAGCGGGAACATACAGGGTCACAGGAAAACTTTTCAGCCAAGGGAGGAGGGGGAATGGGGACAATGATCATGAAGGAATTCGGCCTTTAGCTTTTATTACTGATACGTGGCTGCATATGCTCCTGGGGAACACACTGCATCGCGGTTTGTAGGCGTGTCCAAAAGGCATCGACAGTGATTGCAGGAGGACCGCAACAAACAAGTTGCCGTCTAACCATACCCCAGACACGTTCGAAGCGCAACATGTAAAGGTGCGTATACACTAGGCCAATGAACGACAGCCAATGTATTGAGTCGAGCGTTGGTCGCCAATGCATTTGCGTTCGGCCTCCCGTTCTCATCAAACCAAGGGCTTGGCGCCAAGGGATTGGGCCATGTGAAAACTCGTTGAAGTTGCTAGTGTTTTATATTATAAAGTAATAAGTGACGTCTGAATTACAATTTAACCGGGTAATATTATAAGATTTGTAAGTTGTCGCTTGTGCAGCATTTATTTTACAGCAAGAACCTGATAAGAAAAAGAAGAAGAAACGGCGCTGTTGTATGACCTCGTTTTTCAAAAATAGGAAGGGGTGTGGTAGGACAAAACTGATCTCTAAACTTAAAAAGCTTAACTGGAATACGGGCTGTTTCATCCCCCCCCCCCCCAATTGGAAGATAAAAAAGTTCGAAATTTATTAAATTGTGTCGGGGAAAAAGTTTCAAAGATGATACCTCTTTTAGAAGAACCTTCAGAAGAAAAGTTAATGGTCGCTTTGAGAGATTTAACTACTGGGGATTCGTATACCATATATCAACAAAGATTCCATTTTCTTCTTCATATCTCGCGCATTAACTTCCAAAAGCTCACTTATTTCCCTCCAAGCGTCTAATCTCTTCAATTTGTTTTTATATTCACTTCGTAAGGTCGCAAAAACAATTCGGTTCAGCATAAAAATGTATTCTACAAGTTTAAATCCGGTCTCATTATTCCACTCCATATTTCAGTGTTTTTACCATCCCACAGGCAGAAGGGACATTGGAAGACCTAGGAAGAGATGGTCGGAAGAATGAGGTCGGAACAGGCTTTTGACCTACCCATGAAGAGGAAGTAAGTAAGTAAGTATTTCAGTGTTTTTCAACAGAATGATAAGAAATTCACAAACACACACACGGTCGAGAAGTCAAATAACAAAATAATGAACCAACGTTGGTTTGGCATCTACGCCAAGAGGGTGTCGCAAGGGCAACCCAGTGCCAACACTTTGATGTTGCCGCCAGTAGTCTGAACCTAAACCAAGGCCAAGCACTTCGTGGTCTCCGATTTGATTCCCGTACACACTAAGCAAATCTCTCCCAACCGAAGCGGTCGGTCGCCATTCGTTAGCTGTGATTTGATTGGTGTGTACGCACATTTACAGGACTCTATACCCTGTTTACTCCCAGCTGGCGGCTCAAGGTCATGTTCCCCTTCCCCCGCTCCTCGACTCATTTCTCCCTCCCTACTGTCTAACCCTCCGAGACCTGTTCTATGTGTCATTCCCAGTTAAGTTTGTTGTCAAATATGATTGCTATTTCAAAACTTAAGTATCGGATGCTTATTTCGAGTTAGAGTTCAACCCGTCTTCTCAATGTTTTCGAGCACGACGCTCGTCGACTTGCTACCCTCAATGCTCGTCTCCTGTATCAGCCAATCAAGAGTTAATTTAGTATGGCAGATCCCCAGATAGGCTCCAGCCTGTGAACAAAATTGTAACTAAATATTAACATTTTTAAAACAATTGTTCTATTGGATAACTCATCTTCTCTCTCCGAAGCGTTGCGAAAATACTCAGCATTTGCTGGCCATGATAGGCTGGACGAGGCGTATGGCTTCGGTAATTTTCGTTTCCATTTGAATATACTTTTTTTTCTCTTTGGCAATTATTTTCCGTCTTCGTCCATGGGCGTATCCAGCGAGGGGCAGAGGGGGTTGCTGCCCCCCCCCCCCTAGAAGAAAAATTAAGTTGCCTTCAGTACGCTTCGACGAGTGAAGAACTAGTTCAGGAGCACTTTGGGAGAGAAAGATTGATTGGATTATGTCTGATGAGTGTGCGTCAAAATTTCGTGAAAGATCACCATGAGATATTGACAAACAAAATTATTGAAATTGAAAATCCGAGACAATTAATGTTTACATAAAAAACTAACTGACTTACGATCTTAATTAACTACATAGTAGGTCCTTAGATTAAGTAGTTGGGTTACTATATTAATCAATGATAAAAATAGTTTTCTGAATAGGTTTGAGTTTGATTTTGTAATGTCATGTTTCAGTCCCCCACCCCACTTCCTCGAAACCAAAATGAGTTGCCCCCCCCCCCCCCAGGTCAAATCCTGCCCCCCTCTTGTTCTGATCCTGGATACGCCCTTGTCTTTGTCTACATTGAATGTGGGGAAATTACTATCTTACACGTCTTGTTAAACTCGCGTCCTTCACATTTATCACTGCCCCTGTTGAAAGTCTCCATAAACTGACAATCCAAGATGAATGTGTCAATTTGCTGAAACGACTTCCAGCGATTTGCCTGAGGTCACCCGCATTGTAACAAGCGTTCATTCACTGCAATATTGTTCCCTATAGGATCAAGGCTCCTCACCCCATACAACTTCGCCAGTTATCTGGCTCCAGGAATTGCCTTCCTCACCACAGAACAGCGATCTCCCCCCCCCTCTTTTCCTCCTCAGATCCGTTCCTTGTCGAGTGTAAAATATTCCGACTAAAAACATACCCAGCTAATTAAGTAGTACTTCACATTTCATAACACTGCCAAAATCAGCGTGTTAACAAAAAAATTGTAGAATTGGAATATCACTACCAGTATTCCTCATCAAATCATTCATTTCAGCATTCAGTTCAAAGACCAATGATTATGCTACCAATGTAAGATCAAAATACCGTGGCTCAAAGTTTTCCAAGTGTCCCACTCCAATTCTATTTTATTCATATTAGGATAGTTTATCTCACTAGCATCCTATCAGTATTTACTCTCATAATAGACTAAAATAAAAAGGAGGCAATTTCTTATGTCTATGGAAAACATTTTTGAAGGTGAAATAGCTCAACCTTCAGTAGAAGTTGCCAAGTGAAAATGTCTTTGTTTCATGAAAAGAAAAAAAATCGACTGAACAAATTTTTTTCAGCCAAGTTACTCAATTTTCAGAACATCAGTCACCCCAATTATTCAGCCTAAAAATTCTAAATGACAACAGACAAAACTGTGTTACTGGTAAGCTTCAATTTAAATTAGAACTTTTTTGTATTTTTGCGAAACATCAATTCATTACCCTTATGCTACATAAGTTACCCTGCCCCCGCCGATTCCCACGATTTTTCGATACCTTATATAATCAATCGGATTGGCTTTATACACCTTCAGCACAAACACTTCTGGAATAACAGTGCATCCCTGAGGTGATTAACTCTTTTCCCATGAACTGAGAAAATCCCCAGTTCTCACAGTGTCGAGATTTATCGATTTTTTACCAAATTTTGACATCTTGCAGATTGAATTAAGTTATGACAAATTTCCTACTACGTACTTGAGCAGTTATAAATTATTTGAGTTGTACGACTGTAAATTTCTTTTATTCAAAACACATTTCCTCTCTCGTAAAGCTTTGTTATTCAGTAAATTGCTTTTCTTTCATAGTTTTTTTTTAGTGTACTATTTGAGGCTGCACTTTTTGGGATCAGGTTTTGATTTAGGGATAGGAAAATGATCAGAAATTGTATAGAGATTTATTTCTTACATCAGAATATCAGAGAGTTATCAAACAAAGTGGAGGAATTGCTAGTTCACATAAAGGAATTAAATGCTATCAATAGAATTTATGTTTCTTCCTTGTATGAACACCATAGAACTACAGGAATAGGTATTTCAAATGTAACCGACTTTAATTTAGCTTCGCATTACTGTAGAACAAACCTGGAGAAAGGAGTTGTCACTTATATTACAAAATAGTTATCGTTTTGGTGATATATATATTAGCATGTATTGTCATGATCAACATTTTGAAGCCAATGCTACACGGTTAAATTTCAATAATGAAATTTTCATAATAGTAACTGTATACAGAGCACCCTATAGAAACTCTTCTATTTTTCTGAACCAATCTGAACACTCTATTAACATTTTTAAGCAGAAAAGTAGCTAACATAGTTGTGTGTGGCGATTTTAATGTAGATTTTTTAAATAACTTACTCTCTAAAGTCTTGTTGGCATCATTAGTTAGTTTATTCAATTTAATTCAGGTAGTTAATTTTCCAACTAGAATAATGAATAGTAGTCACTCAGCTATAGATATTGTTTTCCTAGATACCACAAAATTCAGTTATACAATCAAGTCATGGGTCATCTATTAATAGACATTCAAATCACGATGCCCAGTTATTACCCATCAACACTTCAATAGGAACAAGCTCCAAGAGTAATGTTTTTAAACTCTAGCATGTAACAGATATTGACTCAGTTACTTGTTTTGGAAAGTGCTTCGATACCACAAACTGGGAACATGTTTACAGTGAACAAGATAAGAATGAAAAATACAACATTTTTAGTAGCATTGTATTAAATTACTTTGAAAGTTGCTTTCCCTTGAAAAGGTGTCATGCTTCTCAAAAAGAACAAAAACCATGGATAACGAGCATTTTAAAAAGAAAGTTATATATTGCCTCTAGGAACAGTCAGAATCCCAATGTAAAAACACATTACAAGCTGCACTGCAAAATACTGAAAAAGGATATTAAAGAGTCTAAAAATTCATGATTTTGAAAATAAAATTAAGATAATATGGGACATTGTAAAAAAGGAAAAAATAATCAAACCAGTAATAACATTTATATAAAACAAAATTCAGTAGAATCTAATTTTTCGTTATATTTCAGTATATTTAATAAACATTTTTTATCTGTAGCTGATAGATTGACTGCCAATAGCTCAGTGACACATAGTAAGGATTTTGTCAATAAAGGCTTCCAAGAAAAATTTGACATTATGTCTGTAAATTTAGTTACTCCAGAAGAAATAAGAAAATAAAATAAGAAAATAAAATAAGAAAAATTATCATGTCTCTTAAGAGCAAATACTCATGTGGTTATGATGGAATTTAATTAAACTGTGCTCCACAGAATTAAGTAATATACTAAGTTATCTGTTTAATGTATCTTTACATGAGTGTACCTTTCCAGAAAGGCTTAAGCATTCTGTTGTAAACCACTCTACAAAAGGGAAACAAGTCAGCTGTATTGGATTACCATCCTAACTAAGACTAACATTCTTCCTCAAAGTTTTTGAGAAAGCAATGTAAAATAGATTTTACAAACACCTTAAAAATAATATTCTAACTAAATCACAATTTGGTTTTCAAAAGGGCCATTCAATGGAACAAGCTATATTTGCATTCACTGACAATATTTTGGAAGGAATAAATGATAAATTAATTCCTGTAGGAATTTTTTTTTTTTTTTTTTTTGTGACTTATCTAAGGCATTTGACTGTGTAGATCAAAAAATTCTGATATAGAAATTTAAGTACTGTGGTATAGATGACATTGTTAATAAATGGCTTTACCTTCTGAATAGATAACAGGAAGTGTCAATGGAGAATTTTTAGGTTGCTTTAAGTGGTCCAGTGTTTACTGAGCGGGAATTTAACAGATGTGGAGTACCTCAGTGTTCTCTATTGGGGCCACTATTGTTTTTAGTGTATATAAGTGATCTACCCTGTGTTGTATCTAAAAACTCAAAATTTGTCCAATTTGTAGATGACACAAACATAAGAATTAAAAAATACTCCAGATTTATGTACAGGAAATATTTCAAATTATGTTTTTCACCTTATTAATAAATGGTTTACAGCTAATGGCTTGTCTTTAAACTTTGATAAAACTCAATACATGCAATTCAGTACATCACAAAGATTAACACCAGATACAGACATAAAATTTGCAAGCCATTCCATGCAAGAGGTAGTGTGTGTGATATTTCTAGGTTTGTAAATTGATCATAATTTAAGTTGGAAGGTACATGTTTCTGATTTACTCAAGGGATTTGTGCAATTTCAGATATAAGTGAAATCCGTATGCGGAAACTAGTTTATTTTGCTTATTTTCACTCCTTAATTAATGTCATATGAAATAATATTCTGGGGCAATTCTACCCATAAAGACAAAGTGTTCAGAGCCCAAAAGCGATTAATAAGAATTATGTGTGGCGTTAGCAATAGAGCTTCATGTAGAGAGCTGTTCAAGAAGGTAGGGATTTTAACATTGGTGGCCGAGTATATATACACATTAATGTCCTTTGCAGTCACAAATTATACTTTGTTTGTAACAAATTGTATAATACAAAACAATGGCATTAGAAGAAGAAATGATCTTCGCAAAAATTACAAGTCGTCGTCATTTTTTAAAATTAGCAGGTTATTTATTTCAATTCTTGCTCTTACTAGACGGTGGTCGCCGAGAGTGTTAGAACTTTTTCAGAACCGAGACAACTTTAACCATGAAAGGAATATTCAAAAGAACAAAATCTCATATTTAATGTTGAAGATGGGGATTCCCTACGTCCGCTTTCTGGAAGGATACTTCTTGAAAAATGTGTTGATGGGCATTTTTTTAGTATTTGGTGAACTGTACCAGTCTCATAATTGCCCACCAACGAATCACCCCATTTTCAGGTGCTGACCTAAGCGTTGAAGTCACTAATAATAAGTTTGAAGTGACACTCTCTGCCTTTCTCACAAGTTTCCTTCAGGTTTTCGTAAAAGTCTTAGACTTCTTCATCAAAGCAACTTTAAGAGGGAGCATAAAACTGCACGATCTGTACTTTATACCTTTTTCAAACATTTAGAGCCAAATGAGTCATTCTTCTTGATGTTGTTTCAAGTAGATATATCTTACCAGTGATGTTTTTGTTTATATGAATCCAACTCAATTCATTTTACCTTCAAGTTCACCACAGAAATAAAACAGATTGCCAGAATTTAGAAGGAAATAGTCTTTGCTCATGCCAACAACACTCCATCTGATCTTGCTGAGTTGATCTTCAAGCCTGTCATTTCCCATAGTGAACAACAGTTGTAGATACAAATTTGCAAAGTTTTGAATATTTGAAAAATATGCGAAGATGCTGATCAATGTTTGTAGGTCAATAGAATCTGCGGACCTACACCACATTGCTATAATATAAAATCTTGAAGCACTTTGCACCATAATTGTACTTTAACATCTTTGTTCTGTACACCCCATCTTTCCATTGCCTGTGGAGGTCAACACAATTAAATATTAGACTATTTCAGAACTCTTTCTTTGAAATTTATTATTGGTACTTCATCTTTTCAATAATCAAAACTGCACAGTATTTCCTTTTGTCCTAGAAAGGCTTAATTTAGTTTCCAAGTTTTCACAAAAATGATTGAAAATCAATATTGATGATTTTCCCACATCAACCCCACGTCTGGATGGTGACTGAAATTAGTGTAAAAATGATTTGGTTGAAGTCTTATCCTGTGAAATAATATAAGAAAATAAAAAGCGTTCTGATACATCTTCTTCTATGAGACCCTTTGAACATCACCCCACTCCTTGATAAAGGTTGTCAAAAAAAAAAAAAACCTCGTCAACTCTGAATTAGGTAATGGTAGCTAAATATTTAAATATGCACCGTTAGCAACATTAAGTCACAGTGCCATGGTTAAGGAACACAAACTCTCAATTTTACAATGTTCCATACCCCTGTCAGACAACAGTTCTCAAATCCTTTCTCAAGTTAATATGGAAGCATATGAAAAATAGATCCCAACACCTACCAGAAATGATGGCACATGGCAGCTACAAAAAATACAATATTTTGTCATTATGATGGGACATGTGGTCAGTCTGTTGTGGGGACACAAAGTTTCATCACATAAATAAACATCAAGGGATGGTGGTGCGAGGGAGACAGGAAAAGCCCAAGCAATAACCTGATAACTATGGGGTAGTTTTGTCACAAAGTGGGGATATGTAGCAATAATAAGATAAGTGTGGCTCACCACATTATGGCACCATCATGCTGGATCAGGGAGATACAACAGGTTCAAATCCTGATACCTGCATACTGGCTGTCCTCATTGCAATTTCCCACAAATACCTAGGCGAATGCTTCAACGGTCACCAATCTTTGTTTCAAATTGCTTACTTGACCAAAAAAAAAACGATCATTATTCAGAACACACATTTTGCAAATGGTAACACAAACCTTCTTACCCTAGGGTTAAATGCTCTAGACCTAACAAGTCTAGTTATAGAAAAGACAAAAAAAAAACCTACACCAGAAAACCCCCATCTACATTTATTCCAATTAATATTAACACCAGGTATCTAAAATCAAATAAAATAACCATCTCCTCCCATAGCTTGGAGACCCTTGCCAATTCTTTCACCATTTCAGCAGCTAGATTGTGGAATGATCTTCCCATGAAAATTAGCACAGTTTAAGAATGCATAAATTGTTGCAAAACTAGCTGAAAAAACCTCTTTTTCCACACATAAAGAATTTAATTGTATTCAGTTATACAGTTCTCACATTTATTCCACCTTTACTTGTAGTAGTTTGTGCCTTTTTACATACTTTATATTAGCTTGACCTGTATGTATGAAGGAATGTAACGGAATTTTACAACTCCATTTTGACCCATTTCCTGATGTCCGAGCTGTTTGAAATTTCGCACACATTAAAACTGGTGACAGAACAATAATTTCATAGCAATATCGTGCTGTTCTTATTACTTTGACAGCAACAACAGAAAAATGGTTGAAAGTTGTGGAATTTTGAAACTTAATTATAACCCATATACAGATGTCCAAATTGTTTGAAATTTCTCATGTATTATTGATAACTGATTACAATACAATAATTTCATAGCAATGTATTAATATTCTAATTACTTTGACAGTAACATTAGAAAAATTTTGCACGTTTTAAGAACCGCTGATAATACAGTAGCCTCTTAGCAACCTCCTGCTATTCTCGTTAGGGTACTTTGATGGTAACAATAGAAAAATGGTTGCATGTAATGGAATCTTTCATTTAAGTGTTCACCCACTTCCTGATGTCCAAATTGTCTGAAAGTTTACACATGTATTCAGAAGCTATGAAAATACAATTATTTCATTCCTACGTCCTGATATTCTCATTACTTTGATGAAGTTGAGCCAGTCACAAGCGCATCCTTCCATTTAATTTAATTGCAATGGAGCACAGGCTCCGATGGCAATTTCCCTACACCCCCATCTTCCCCCTATCCTGCAGCCACCTACATTTGCCCTCTTCAAATTTCATCTTTAAATTCTTTCAACATTTTTGGTAAATTATTCATCATTTCTCTTGGTAACTCATTCCAATCCCTGACACCCTTGTACCTGAAATAGAGTGCCAGCTTGTGGTCATGGTCATCTTTTCCCTACCATGCACTACTTTTCATACCTACTCCAATCACTATCAGAGGAAGACAGAGCAGCTGGTCAACATATGCGCCAGCATAATGCACAATCTAGAGGACTGTATAAGGTGGATAAAATGGCTTTTATATAGGCTATTAACATTTTTTGTGATAAGATTTGTGAAGTTTATACTAAACGGTGCTATCCGTAACAGATCAGCAAGTGGTTCGTTAACACCACTACAGCACCTTATTTACCTCATGAACTTAAAGAAAGAAATTGTTTAACCGTATGTAGCCGTTGCAAGATACATTTAATTTCAAAGAAAAGTGCTTCACCGTCTAAATCTTATTGGAATAATCTTGATCCAGGCCCTATTCCAGAGGTTATCATGATTTTGTCAGAAGCTGAGCAAAGACTGATTTCGCGCATCATACCATTTGTGAAAATTATTAAGTTAAGTGGCACATTTGGGCAATATAGTTTCAGAGGCCAGACGGTATTGTTTGCTAAAGATGTTTTTGAGATTACTGAAAAACTCCCGAACATGTTACCAAGATCATCAAACAATACTGGGATAGTTGTCGTTACTGAGCGTCTGGAGAATATTTAATTTTAATTTAATTGCAATGGAGCACACGCTCCGGTGGTAATTTCCCTACACCCCCAACTTCCCCCTATCCTGCACTCACCTACATTAGCCCTCTACAAATTTCAACTTTAAATTCTTTTAACGTTTTCGGTAAGTTATTAAACGTGATGCGACAATTTTCAATATGTAGGAAAAAAGTATATGATGCATTGTTTTGGTTAGTAGCAAACAATCCTCTTTACAGGAATGTCACTATCGATAGTAAAGCTCAAATCAATGAACAAGATATAATAAGAGTAGAAGCAGCTTTTCTACAGAGTACTGAATCCTCACACGATGGTAGTGCCTATATCGCCATCAACGAACTGTCAAGAATTTTGCGTGCTTCATGGAATCAAGCAAATGAAGACTTATTCACATCAGGGTTTGCGGGTGTGCAATGCTGTGCTATGGTATGGTATGGTATGGTATTGGCAAACATTATAAGAACCTGTATTCTTTTGCCGCAAAATTGGTCAACAAACACACTGAATTTAAATATGATAGAAGGCCATCAAGTCTACAAAAATATACGATTGTTAACGGAACGAAATCCTGCTGCTTACCCTATTTCAAATAATGGATTCTTGTTTGTACGGAATTTTAATGTTATTAAAGATGACTTAGTCATGTTCGACAAAAGATTTTTCATTAACTTTGAAGAAGAACCAAGTATTTTCGGAAGTTTAAATGATTTAATAAATCTATCAAGCTGTGGACTAACACTTCAACAGGTTTTCGTAGAACTGTTCACAACTCATCAGGCAGGCGTACTAATATCAGATGGAAAATCATATGGAGTAATACATTACAGCAATAAATATTACTTCAGTGATTCTCATTCGTGTGGTCCTAAGGGTACAAAGGCAATGGACAGAGGTAGAGCTTATATTATTGAATGCGATAATTTCGAAGAGTTCGTGCGGATTTGTAAGCGTGCAACGAGTAGCAAAAATGTACAGTGTACACTGGACTACATCGATGTCAAAGCTTTCGGTACCATTGGCATCGACTCTTCCGAGTCAGTAACCTACACACCACAGGTTACGGAGACATCATCAGTTCCAATAATCCCTGTTACTCGGCAATCTATACTTCAAATAATTCCACATCGGTAATGGCACCTATTGACGTTATACAACCAAATGTCGAGGATGAATTGGAGGTTTCACGAAACCTTAACGAAATCGTTCGCAAAACAACTGATAATATAGTGAATGAAGCACACGAGCAAAATGCAGAAGAATTTGCTTGGTATTTTTTATTTCCATACGGAAAGAATGGCCTAAAAGAGCCCAGACCTGTGAATACTACCCCCCTAGCTTACTTTCAATACAGAATTTTGAGCATTGACACTAGATTTCAACGTAATGTTTATCTTTTTTTATGCCTTATCGTTCTTCGAGTATTATCGAGTAAAAAGTACATCAGCATGTGGTAAAAAAAATTGTAATCAAGATGGAACAAACGAAGACATTCATCTTTATGTGAGAAAATTGAGAGGATCTGCGGCTAACTGGAGAATAGCCTTGAATGACTCACTTGCCTAGATAAGGTGTTTAGGGCCACCTACATATTTTGTAACTTTTAGCTCCTATCATCTTAACTGGTTAGATCAACGAAAAGCTTTATTACTGGCTGATGGTAGACCTGATGTAGATCCCAGTGGTCTCGATGTTCATGAGACACAACGTATTATAGAAAAGTATTCAGTACTTTTAAGTCGACATTTTATGGTGTGAGTTAATTGGCTGATAATGATGTTTTTGGCGGAAAATTGAAGGATTATTGGTGGCGTATTGAATTCCAGAATCGTGGCAGTCCTCACCTTCATATGGTAATTTGGATGGAAGACCACCCGGATTTTAATACAGAGAAAGAAATTCTCATGTTCGATCGTAAGTGTTCCTGCGAAATTCCCACAACAGAAGAAGATTCAGAACTACATGACCTGGTCAAGAAATGTCAAATTTCTCTCTCTCTCTCTCTCTCTCTCTCTCTCTCTCACACACACACACACACACACACACACACACGCGCGCGCGCGCGCGCGTCGGAAACATGCTTGGGTTAGTAATTATCATCCAGAACTATTGAAACTATGGACGGGCAATATAGACATTCAGCCATGCGGCTCAAACGAAGCAATAGCGTCCTATATTGCAAAGTACTCGTCAATAGGAGAGCCTGCAGGTGTTGACACAGGAATAGCGCAGGTAATACAACGTGAAGAATCCGATATTTCACGTAAACTATTCCGGATTTGTATAAAGATTCTTCATGAACGACAAGTATCAGCTGCTGAATGTGCTTATCGCCTATGTCACATTCCTTTACGCAATAGTTCGCGAATCTGTGTGTTCCTTAACTATAGAAACCCAGAACAGCGATATAGTGTTTTGCAATTTGACAAAACTGGACACATCACTGGATACTACAGTAACATATCTGAAAGGTACGAAAAACGTCCGTTAGAGCAGCCTGATTATAATTTCTCAAATATGAGCCTTACAGAGTTTGCGATGTTGTTCGAACCATTCCATCAAACGAAACAGAAGGAAGTATTGACCATGATGCTTATGAAGTCCAACCAAACATACGTCGTCAACTTATCACGTTGACAGATAACAGCAAGATGGCTGTCAGAAATGTTCCTGTGAATGTTGTGAGTGCCCAACTTCATGGCATCGTCAGATCCAGAAAACTTTTATTACATCTTGCTAATTCAGTACATGCGTTATCGGTCAGAAATTGAATTACTGGAAGGATTCGCTAATGAAAAAGACGCTTTCTTAGTTCGGGAGGGTCAACTGAAGGCAATAAGCGAACATATGGAGCAACATCGAGAGCTTGAAAACGCATTTAATCAGGTGCATGCATTTCAAATTTTTGAAGAACTACAGATAATAAATCTGCGAAGAAGAAGAATTGCCCGATATAGTTATGACTAACAAAGATTTTCAAAGGGCAAGACAAGCAATGAATATAGACCAGACACAGCTATTCAATTTGATTACACTGGAGTTGCAGCACGATTGATTGGTGGATCTACGTTACAGTCTATTAAAATTACCTGTACAGAAAGATGGAGTCATCGTCAATATGCCACTTCTTACTGGTAATTATTTAAGAGTTATGCGTAAAGTATGGTAAAACGTTGAATTTCTTTTCATTGACGAAATCTCTATGGTTCCCTATGAGATGCTTTGTATAATCGATTCTCGACTGCGTCAACTGAAAAGCGCAAAAGATTTGTTTGGAGGCATAAATGTCTTATTACTCGGCGATTTCATGCAGCTATCACCTCTGCGAGGAAACCAAGTTTTTCAACAGCCACAATATATGAAGCCAGCTACTCATTTCTGGCGACTTTTCAGAATGATCGAACTCAAACAAAACATGTGACAACAAGGAGACACGACATTTATTGACATTCTTAACGCTTTAAGAGTTGGAGGATTGACATATGAGCATCTTTCAGTACTCATAGAAAAGGTTTTAACAGATTCTGCCAATGAGTTCTCAGTTAAAAAAGCATTAAGAATCTACCTAACAAATGATCAAGTGGACAAGCACAATCGGAAAGTTCTGCAGTATTTTCAGAGAAAAGGGACTAATATATACCATAAAAGCACAAGACAAACTTATTGATGCCACACGAAATCTATGTAACAAAAATGTTGATTCAGTTACACCCGACAACACCAATAAGACAGGAGGACTTCCTAAGGTATTGAAAACTTTCGTGGGAGCGAAAGTGATGTTAAGATCAAATATTGAATGCAATATTGGTATTGTCGGTGAAATTATGTGACCACTCTTCCGACGCGATCAAGTGCATGATACGGACATTCCATCAGTCCGTGTCGATTTCGGCCCAGATTAGACCAATAGCAATACAGTTTCCAGTAAAATACAGCTATGGTACCGCTGAAAGGCGAATGTTGCCGCTAATCCTGAGTTGGGCATCTACCGTGCACAAAATACAAGGCTGCATTGTGGAATATGAGGTTATTTATTTGGGATCGCGTCTTTGCTGCTGGACAGGCTTATGTAGCTATAAGTCGTGTGATAGAAGAGCTTGATTGCTCCAAGCTGACAGGAACAATTCCATGTAATGTGGCCTCGTTAGAAGAAATAGCTAGGTTACGCAAAATTTAATGAAGTGATTTTAATTTCATTGTTATTTTAATGTTTTTGTTAAACAATGTGAACAGAAATGTTAAAATAAAATTAGAGTTTGAAAAAAGAAAACCATTCTTTTGTAGCAGTGTGAACTAAAAAGTTAAAAATAAAACTGTAGTTTAAAAAACTAAAAACACGCTTTCATAGTAATGTGAACTAAAAGGTTAAAAATAATAAACAAAATCTTTATAATTAAAGATTAGCAGCGGTAGGATGTCCCACAATTCAGGATAAATTAATTTTTTGAATAAGCTTGAAGAATCAAGTCACTGATTACAAAATTAACTTTAATGTAAAAAAAAGTGTGGGGTGCTATGTAAGTTGTCTTATACTTTTTGTCGGTCTGTTTGTAAAGTCATTGTCAAAAGTTATGTAGAGCACCCCACACTTTTTTAAGTTAATTTTGTAATCAATGACTTTATTCTTTAATCTTATTCAAAAAAATTAATTTATCCCGAATTGTGGGACATCCTACCGCTCACTGTAAAACAAAATCTTTATAATTAAGATTTTAACCTTTTAGTTCACATTACTATGAAAGCGTGTTTTTAGTTTTTTAAACTACAACTTTATTTTCCACATTTCTCCAGCCTTCATTAGTATTCAGTTTGTATCATTTTCTTCTTTAGTCTTCACTATCATTAATTTATACAACTTTTCCTCTTATTTACCAGTTAAACATCAATATTATTCAGATTTTAGTCAGTGTCAGTTATTATATTAAGAAAATAGTGAAATAAGAATTGTATGCTGTTAATTTGTGTAAAATGTAAATTATGTTTTATAAACATCTTGTAAGATATAAGACAGGACAGCCCTAATATTGCCGGGCTAAATAAACATTTAAATACATAAATTGCTTCACTTGGCATAGGACCCTTGGTCCTCATGTGGGCAAGCATAGGTAGCACTGTCGAGTGTAGAGAATCATATATATTATTTCTATAAGGTATTTTTTTGTCACAAGTTATTATGTCCCTTCATACCTAACCGAAATCAATGAATGAGGTTTCATATTAAAGCTTATGGTCTCAACCTTGGTCACATCATATTTTAAGAAAGGATTTTTTTCAGAATTCAACCCTTAAAGGCAGGGCCGGCGCTAGGATTCTCGGACCCCAGGTAAGAGTTCTCGGGCCCCCCGTCTCAATTTTTTTTTACACTTTGATTTTTTTGGATAAAGTCAGAAAATATGAATCAAAAACAAAAAATCAAATAACACCTTTACCAGATTTTTTTTAAAATTCCAAATAGCTAGACACGCTGGACGGAGGGCCCCCTTTTGGGGCTTGGGCCCCGGGTACTTTTGCCCCACTTACCCCTCCCTAACGCCGGCCCTGCTTAAAGGGGAAAAATATTAATATGTCTAAAATGCTGTTTTTTGTGTTACGAGTCATTTATCTCCCGGGATACCTATCTGAAATCGTTTAATGAAGTATCATTTTAAAGATTAAGATTTCTCCTTTGGTGACATCATATATTAAGACAGGAATTATTTGAAATTCGATCCTTAAAGGGCAAAAGTATCAATATTTCTGCAACGCATTTTTGTGTCACGAGTCATTTAACTCCCTTCATATCTAACCGATATAGATAAATGAGGTATCATATTAAAGAGTAAGGTCTACGCCGTGGTATCATTACATTTTAAGAAAGGAAATGTTCGTAATTCGAACCGTAAAGGGCAAAAGTATCAATATTTCTGCAACGCATTTTTGTGTCACGAGTCATTTAACTCCCTTCATATCTAACCGATATAGATAAATGAGGTATCATATTAAAGAGTAAGGTCTACGCCGTGGTATCATTACATTTTAAGAAAGGAAATGTTCGTAATTCGAACCGTAAAGGGCAAAAACGTCAATATTTTTAAAATGCGTTTTTTGTGTCTCGAGCCATTTATCTCCCTAGATATCTAACCGAAATCGATAAATGAGTATGATTATGAAGAATATCATCTCAGATTTGGTGACGTCATACATTAAGAAATAATTTTTTTGGAAATCCGCCCTTAAAGGGAAAAAGTATCAATTGTTCTACAACGCATTTTTGTGTCACGAGCTATTTATCTCTCTTCATATCTAACCAATATAGATAAATGAGGTATAAAATTCAAGATTAAGGTCTCCGCTGTCTTAACATTATATATATTACGAAAGGAAGTATTCGTAATTCGAACCGTAAAGGGGAAAAATGTCTATTTCTAAAATGCGTTTTTTGTGTCTCGAGCCACATACCTCCTTGGATAAATAACTGAAATCGATAAATGAAGTAGGATTATGAAGAGTAATGTCTCAGCTTTGGTGACATTGTATATTAAGACAGAATTATTGTGGAATTCGACCCTTAAAGGGGGGGGGGGGGGATCCAGTGGTTCTACGATGCATTTTTGTGTCACGAGCCATTTATCTCCATTAATATGTAACCGAAACAGATAAATGAGGTATCATTCTAAAGATTAAGGTCTCCGCTGTGGCTACATCATGTTTTAAGAATTGATTTTTTCTGATTTTAACGCTTAAAGGGCAAAAATATTAGTGTTTCTAAAATGCGTTTTTTGTGTCTTGAGTTATTAATATCCCTTGATAATTAAACAAAATTGATAAACAAGGTATCATTTTAAAGAGCTCTTCATAAGATCTTGGGTTACACTATATATTAATGAATGCAATTCAAAATTCGACCGTTAAAGGGCAAAAGTATTATTTCTACAATCCATTTTTTAGTCACAAGCCATCTATCTCACTTGATACCTAACCGAAATCTACAAATAAGGTATCGTTTAAAATATAAAAGTATCCGATTTGGTAACATCATATTTTAAGAAAGATCTTTCTCCAAATTCAACCATTAAGGGGGCAAAAATATATATATTTTTTACCTTGCTTGACGTCTAACAGAAATCGATAAATGAAGTATCATTTTAAAGACCAAGGTGTCCGCTATAGTCACACATTTTACAAAAGGATTTTTTTGGAACTCTACCCTTATAATGCAAAAGTATCAATACGATGTGAATTTTTTTAAAATTACAAGCCATTTATCTTCTTTCCTTACCTATCTGAAATTGATAAATGACATATCATTTTAAAGATTAAGGTCTCCAATTAGGTAAAATCATAAATTAAGAAAGAATTTTTTCGGAATTTGATGCTTAAAGTGGTCGCACTTATGAGACGGTTAAGAGCGAAGTCCCCAGATTGCTGCAGCAGATATAACAGAGATGTCAATAAACTGTTTTTTTTTTTTAATATATTAAGAAGCTTTTAAGATATTTTTTTTCTGTTACGGAAACATTTTTATTTTGCTATACAATTCCAGTGTAAACATTTCATTCACACAGCAACACACATCACAGAGATATTGATATGTTGTGTGAATTTTGTTCAAGTTGTTTGTATTCTGTTACGGTCGGTATAACAGTTTGTAATACTAACAGTGCGTTTTAAATTTTCCTGTTTTGTAAAATGTTTTGATGCATACCTTTTACACTAAACAAATATTTGCTACAAAAGTGCGGTTCTACTTTTCTTTATATCCCAAGCATTCAACCTCACTATTCATCGTATTTTATTGTGAAATTTTCGCACGGGTCGTCTAGTCTTATTAAAGTGTATCTCACTAATTCTGAATTCAGTAGCCTATTACAGAGTGTAATTCAAGAAAAATTTGCAATCAGATGTCGACTGTAGACTTGGTGCACAAGTTCTTGTGTCACATTTATAGCACAAAGAAACCATTCTGTCTACAAAAGCATGTTCGCTTTGGCCAACCAGGACCACCTTAAGCCTTTGATCGACTTGAATTTACTTTCAATGTGCACACATCCATGTTAAAACTCATTTTATTAAAATAAAAAAAATAAAAAGTCACCATCAGTTATGACGGCTTGACGCAAATCCCCAAATTCTTGGATTTGTTATATTGCTACAGATTGATACAGTTATATAAACACAATTCTGTTTTACCTTTGTATACACATGCATTTTACCATAGTTTGCTAAATCATGGTACACAAATAGGTAATATAAATCGATTATTTTTAAAAAGTGTAACACCAAAGAAACAATACAGTGCAGAGAATAATCACCATACCACTGCATTCTCTGCTCAGAACAAGCTCTCAATTTTATCATCGTGAAGAAAATAATGAGACTGTCCTATCAATTTTTATTGAGACTCTGCGAACACAAAAACTATTACAATTAAAGCGAATAAATTATTTAAAAAACAAATTATTGGGGGGTGGGGAACGGGTATACTCCATTAACAAAATCCACTAGGCTTTGAGACATACAAAACACTTAATTCTGCAGTTTATGAATTAATATTTTACACAGGAAACACAAATAATAGGGTAATAAAAGAAATCATGAGAGCTTACTATGAATAAGAACCAATACAACTAATTTCTAAAAACTGACTCAATTAATTACAGATGTCCATGGTGCATAATGCCATTTTTGACATAATGCATATGAACAGCTTAATGATAACCAAATGTTTTAATGTAATATGAGAATGGAAGTTTCAGTAAGGGCCTTATTACACTAGGCGACTTGGTGGCGCAACCAGCCGGGCAACTGGTGGCTCTGCTCGTCGCTGGGCATAGAGTGTTATGGAGCTTATTACACTAGGGCAGCCAGTGGCGCCACCAGAAACTGGCGGCCGGCTGGTTGCCGGGCCCGGCCACCAGACCGGCAACCACTGGCGCCGAGAGTCGTGGCGGGA